>JAZDUH010000374.1:0-600000 GCA_036419115.1 Scarus forsteni | reverse complement strand
TTGATGACACCAACGGACACAATAAAGAAAATAAATAAATACTTTATTAATCCCCAAGGGGAAATTCAACGTTGCAGTACAGCAGTTGGAAATATCAGATGAAGGAATTAGAATAGAGAGGAGCATTCATTTAAATAAACTAAAATAAAGTAGAATTAAAATAGAATAAAAATAGAATAAATACAACCAAAATTAAATAAATGAACACAGCATTAAAATTAAGTAAACGGGTTGCAACATGCAGAGCCTTTAAGCAATATCAACTTCATTATGAAGGAAAATAAGTAACAATTAAGTGGAAATGAGACTCTGAATGAGATGGAGGTATTCACAGTATTAACAATTAACAATATTTACACTAAAGATGTGAATATATGTATGACAGGCAGAGCAGAGAGGAGAAAACATTTAACAACCAGAGAAAAAGGCTGTTTTAGCGAGCCAGTGCGACATGGTGTGTCATGAACTCAGTCCCAGGTCAGAAATAAATGAAAATAAATTAAAAGACCCTGAAAAGTAACCTCAATAAATCCAATTAAAACAAAAACATATATTTTATATTGCACAATAACCACTGTGTTTAACTTAAACATAAGAATATTCTACAACTAAATTAAATAAATAAATAGAAGGGACTGCTTGTGTCAGAGATTTTAGATGGAGGCCAGTATAATCCAATATCTGTTTTTTGCTGATATCCGATATCAATATGGGATCATGACATCCCTAGCCTCGACTCTCCTCCAGTTTCACACATAAACCAAAAGGTCATCAGAAGTTGTCCTTCTTTGTTCATCACAGTGTTGGACAACCAGACAAGCCACTCAGGCGGATGTGCACCTAAAACTAATCATGCTTTGGTCTCTGTTATCCACCTTATTCCTGGGGTCGCTCATGTACAAACGATTATGGGCGCAACTTCCTGTTAGACACCGGAAGTAGCAGTTAGCCTATTCGTTGCTAGCGGTTTTCATTTCTCGTAGCGGATTATTTGAAAGTGATTTGCTCCATCGTATTTTAAAATGTCCTTGCGCAGCTCTGGAACTTGTTGCGCTGTTCGCGGCTGTACTAATAACAGGACAAAGTTGAATCTATGGTTACGAGAGTGATGTTTTGAGCATGCACCCCTGACGAAGAGATAATACTGTTGTGAGAGTCGGTACACCGCCTTCCCATGGACGAAGAACCTAGAAGGATGTGGCTGAAAAACCTGAATTTGAAAAGGCCACAAAAACTTTATATGTGTGCTCTTTTCACTTCATTGACAAAACTCCCACCCATGGAGGAACACCGACTCTACTTTGCGGCTGTGGTATGACAAAACACCGGACAAGAGACGCTGGGTCAGCAGTGTCACGAGAACAACAGGTAAGATTTAACGTGTATGAGGACATAGCAGTGTAGTATTAGTCAAACAGCATTTCCCCATTATGAACAGTGATAATGTAGCGTGTGTTAATGCCATAATGTCAGTACAGAGATGACATAAATAAATAAAAAATAAATCACCAATTCATGTAGACTATTATAATCTTATTCTGAATTTAAATTTGTAGCTATTATTGTGTGTGTTATTAAGTATCAGGTTTTCCCAGGGTTTCTGGAGTGCATAGGTGATGTGGTTACAGGTGGGAAGTTACGAGGTTCATGTAAGTTTAATTATAGGTTTAAATCACCAACCATACCCCATTAAATAAATTTAATGGGGTATGGTTGGTGTAAAAAAAAATCCAAATGCATCATGCCTTGATAATGAAGTACTGTATTGCTTCCTTAGATCAGCAAGATGAGATGGATCAGGGCAAGGAGCTGAGCACAGAGCAGAAGTCATCCTGTGATGCCCAAACACAGTGGTCAGACCCAGGAATGGAGGATCACACCTATTCAAAAGGGCCCACCATCACATGTGGAATCCATAGTCCAACAGAACTGCCACATCCCATTGCTGACTGCATATTAGAGAGCGATGCAGACTCCTTCTGTATACATCTTTATGTCGGCGAAATGGATTCTCCTCATAGCACCTTAAACTTAGCTGATTGGTTCTTGCCATAATATTAATTCTAACAGTTGTCTAATAGGGCTGTGGGCTGTTCATCAGCCTGACTTCTAAACAACACAAATGATGTAGAAAACGTTTTTTATTTTCTTTATTTAGAAAGAAAATGTTGTCTATGCAATTTGAAGACATAATGAACACCATTTAACTATCACAAATGATGGTCCAACCCCATTAATAAGTCAAGAAATTCCATTAATTAATCCCGGAAAGGCACACCTGAGAATTGAAAATCGTTTCAGGTGACTACCTGTTGAAGCTCATAAAGAGAATGACAAGGGTCTACAAAGCAGTAATCAGAGCAGAAGGTGGATACTTTGAAGAAACTAGAATAAAATACATTTTTTTTTGTTAATTGACACTTTTTTGTGAAGTATATAATTACCTCCGCCAAGGAAGTTATGATTTCGGGAGAGTTTGTCTGTCCGTCCGTCCATCTGTCCGTGAACAAAATAACTCAAAAAGTAATGGACGGTTTTGGATGAAATTTTCAGGAAATGTTCAGCATGGGGAAAGGAAGAACTGATTCGATTTTGGTGTTCATCTGGATCAGCGTCTGATGAAAATGTGATTTCTGTGAATAACTACTGAACTAAAATAGATATCATTATGAATCCAATTGCTAATGTTATGTTTTCATGGTCAAGGAATCTAAATATTTAGGTGAAATAAAGGTAGGACTAATTTATGGTGAAAATCACAATATGGCTGAGGACTGTGGCGCTGGAGGAGGTCTGCGCTCTCTGAGTGCTTTGTAGTTCCACATGTGTTCATTCGTAGTTTTTGATGCCTTCAGTAAGAATCCACATTGTAAATACTTATTGTAAATAGTTTTTCCCACATCCCTATATGTGTGTGTGTGTGTGTGTGTGTATATATATATATATACTGTATGTGTATATATATATATGTATATATGTGTATATACGTATATGTATATATGTGTATATATGTATATATATATGTATATATGTATATATATGTATATATGTATGTATATATATGTATGTGTATATATGTATGTGTGTATATATGTATGTGTGTATATATGTATGTGTATATATATGTATGTGTATATATATGTATGTATATATATATGTATGTGTATATATATGTATGTGTATATGTATATATATATGTATATATATGTATATATATATATATATATATATGTATATATATGTATATATATGTATATATATATATATATCACATCTTTTTGTTTTGGAACAAAGCAGAATATTGTATTGAAAACAATAACTTTTTTGTGAAACAAACTGTTTCTTCTAACAATAAAAGAAGTATTTAAAACTATGAAAATGTCTTCTTTTCCCTACTTATTTTCCATACACTGCTCTTTTATTGTCTGTAAAACACACTGCACCTGATCAGTGCTTAAGGCATTTTCAAGAGATGCAGATATTTGGGGCAAAGCTGAACCTTCCTTGCAACAAATTCATCCACTAACTTTGGGAGGATGTGGTAAAAGTATAAATTCTGGAGTTGTTTCATGTGTCCGTGTTTCGACGGAGTGAAAAAAGTAGCTAGAAATGCTACTTTACGTTATATTTGGCCACTTTTTCAAGTCATCCTCCCATCCTTCTACACTAGCGGGCAACAGAATTGTAACGTCGTCTCGTTTGAGCTGAGACAGCTGATGTTCCCACATAACTACGTCTTTCACTCGCGATTTCTTTACTGTAACTGTAAACACCGGCTACAACCGGAAGTAGCGCCCATAATCCGCGCAAAGGATCATGGGGGCTAGGAATAAGGTGGATAAAACAAATGTTAATTAAATAAATGATTCTTGTGCCTCTGTGGCCATTCAGCTGCCTGGTTGCCGGGGACGACTGATCTAATATATACACAAGCTGGTTTATATCAGACTTTATTTTCATTAAGATAAATTAAGTAATGCCATGGTTGTTTGCACTGGAAAACTGTGTCATAGTTTAATTTCCCAACCTTTATTTGAATAACTTTATTAATATCAGTGTTGTTTATTAAGGCAGGATCACTCAAACTCTGAATGCCTTTGTCCCGCCCTTGTATTTAATAATTAAAGAAACATGCAGCTGTCCCACCATCAGGATTTTGGTTTGATTTGAGCGCAGTGATCAGTTTCTACACCAGTTTTCTGTAGATTATCATAGCCACTGTAGACACTCTGCCACCTGCTTTTCTTGTTGTGTGATTAAGACATAATGAGTGGAGGTTGCACCTCTTTAAGTGAGTTTGCATGGAGGTGCAACATATTTAGGTGTAGTGACGCACTGACACACACAGTGCATGGCAGAAAAACTTCACACCTCACAACTATTTACTCCAAACATGCTGTGCCTCTCTCTCTTGGTGTTGTAATGAGTCTTGACCAAAGTGGAGAAGAACTAGGGCTGAACAATTAATAGCAAATTAGATTAAATCGCAATATGGCTTGTTGCAATTTTCAAATTGCAGAAGGTTCAATTCTTTTAGCCCAAAATGTGTTGAACATTTTGGCATTGTGATGTAGTTTTTTGCAATTTCATGCCTATTTTTTACCTCTATTCATACACTTTTTTTTCCCACTTTTGGACCATTTTTACCTTTTTTTAACCCCGTTTTTACAACTTTATGCCTATTTTGCCCCCATTCATCTTTTTTTGGCCACTGTCAGAACCATTTTTGGAATTTTTACATGGTTTTTGAAATTTAATTTCAAATTAAATTCCCAATTTTGCTGCCATAATCAATTTTCCTAAGCCACTTTTGGATTTTTTTTTCCAATTTTTCCCAATTTTTTTGCAATTTCATACCTATTTTGCACCTATTTTTTAACCTTTTTCCGCTTTCATACCATTTTTACCCAGTTTTTACAATTTCATATCTGTTTTGCTTCTGTTCTTCACTTCTCCACTTTTTCTCAAATCTTTTATCCTTAGATTGATTTAATGTCATATTGGTTTTACTATAAAAAGATCTACTGCTTATATTTGTGTAAGAATACATAAGATGAGGAACATTAAAACAATTGCAGAGTAAATCGCAATATTGGGGGAAAAAATTGCAATTAGATTATTTTCTCAAATCGTTCAGGCCTAAGAAGAACTACCTCTCTGTAGTTCCAGTCCTGCCTCTGGAGTCACCCTGAGATGATGCTGCTCCTGGCTTTTTGAAAGCCTCCCCTCCCACCTGCCCCGTTACATGCCGCAGAGGGATGCCACTCCCTGAAACTGACATCTGTCTGTTAATGTGTGGCACAAATGTGTGTCTGTAGAGTTTTTTTTTATCTGGTCTGCCTTGACGGTGACCTTGCATTGTAAGCAGAGAACATGGATCGATCGGAGGGCCCGCAGTGGCCACAGTGTGCTCCCTGTGCCAGAGGAAAGTGGAATAATTTTATTACTGTTGTACCACGCTGAGAGATATTCATAACATCATCGATTGCTAAAGTGAATCCATGGAGAGGGCGCCCATCAGAAGACCCTGATAAATCTTATGGCAGCAGATGGTTGAGCACTTGTCTGAGCCGTGTGACTGTAATCTAAGTCTGTTTTAGTTACAGTCGTGCAGCAGCTTTGTGCCATCCTTCAGGCAGAAAAGCTTTCAGATGTTTTTTTAAGACCAGTTTTATGATGACTGAATAGATCTCCAGATTTCATCTCTTGCTTGGGGTGATTCTGCAGGAAGAACTTTCATGTCCGTTCAGAAGGTTTGTCTGGTTGTTTTATAGGAGCTCATAAAAGCATCCAGCCACCTGCTGCCTTTGTCCTCTCTCCTGAGGAGAAGACGGACAGATGGCTGTGACTGACGGAGGAGATGTAGGACTCCACAAAGTGACTCTGCTGGACATGTTAGCTGTTCTGAATTCACTTAGTCTGCCAAGGTAGGGATGGCCTCAGTGAAAAGCATGACCGGAGAGACTTATTGCCGATAAACATCATTGTCAGTATTGTTTTGAAACATATTTTTTTCATTAATATAAATAAAGTGAGTACACTGTATCAAAAGCAATAAACTTTAATTTCTTAAAAGTATTTAACTGTAATTGGAAGGTCAAGAGCTTTTCATTAAAATAAATTAAGCAAACAATATAATAAATTTAACCAAAAAAAGGAAATAGACTCTCTTTTGGGAAAAATTGCATGTAAATAAAAATCATTATGCTAATCAAAAACTATAAAAAATAGACCCTGTCTCTGGAAAGAAAAAACACACAAAACAATAAAAAACAATAAATAAAATGGAGTTTATACAGTTCAGGAACTGTTTGTGACATGTACATTATCCCAGTCAATTCGTACTGTCTGTCAAATGTTTGTAACATTTATGGTTTTTCAACCGTATTAAAGTTTTGTATTTCTTTTGCAATGTAGCAAACAACACTGTCTATAAGCCTGCACCATTTTGCTCTGTTTTATTTATATTGACTTTGCTGACCAAACGCCTCAGTAAGCACTGACTGTCAGGACGAAGGCTCCGCTGCACCTCCCCTTCTTCGTCGTCACTACTTTCAAACAAGTACGATATATCAGCTTGTCGGTGTTCATGAGCTCACACCTTGTTCATTCTGTTTAAAACCAAAATATTCCCACACTGGGGCTGTGGCAGCCGGCTTAGGAACTGTAGCTTTCGTGCCATCCTTCATATCAGTGTCTGTTTCCTTGTTACTCCTCAGGACGTTCACTTCAGCTCTCTCCGTGTGTACGAGCGATCGGCCCCGCCTCCCCCACAAATATCGAATGAATGACAAATGCTTACTCCGCTATAAATCTGCTAAATCCCCTATAGAACTGATGCACCCAGGTGTTAACATATATGGACAGAGTGAGCCATCTCTTCATTCAGCCTCTTTGGTAGACAGAGAGGAGGAAAACAAACATGCATACACGTGTCAACTTATCGAGGCCGGCAAACTTACCGAGGACGTTTTTATTTATCGTGTGGTTAATTGATTTATTGATAATCGTGACAGGTCTAGGAGAGACATTTCTGTGCTCAGATCGAGATGAACAGTTGTGTTGGATTTATAGAAGTGTGTATCACTCACAGCGAGACTTTGGATCAGCACGAGTCTGTGTTAATGTGCGTCAGAGCTGGAAAAAAGGAACCCAAGGTCTTTGCAATGTTACCAGGCTAAATGGTGATGACAAAAAAAAAATTATGATTAGGATTGTATGATTTTGTTCTGCATTTCATACTTTTGATGTGGTGTCATACACTCATGCCTGTGGGGCAAGAAATGCTTTTCTCTGCTTAACACCAGGGAGAAGTTCACCGCCTTATTTGCCAACAGCATGTTTAATTTTACAACAGTTACAAGGTGAGGGGTTTTTTATTCATATGTGTAACTTACTTTCATAGATTATTGGTCAGTTAAGATGATGATTATAGGATCTGTAAACTTTTGTTGTAGGGCTGAAAGATACATCGTTATCGTATTGATATTGTGATATAAACATTCAAGATATTAATATTGAAAAAGCAACGATATAAACAATATAGATTTCCCCCATGCTCGCCCTGCATGTACAGCTCTGGAAGTCACAACAAATTTCATTTTTACGATTGCCCTTGAATGCACCGCTTACTTTTCTCCGAACCTGTAGTCATATCGTATCGTACCGTATCGTATCGATCTTGAGATACCTGACATGAACATCTAGATATGAAGTTTTGTCCATATCGTTCAGCCCAATTTCATAGACTCGTGTTCAAAAATCGTGTTTCACTCCTTTTGACCCCAAAACCCACCCGTAGACAACATGGCGGATCATTATGTCCGCCTCCACGAAGGGGAGACCCGTGGAACATAGATATAAAAATCTTTTCAAACTTAATAAAAAGAAAACCAAAGTTTTATGAAAATGATTGTTCACCTATCCCAACGGATTTTACATACAAATAGAAACATTATATCCTATATTCACCATTTCTGTTTGGCGAAATGCTGCCAACTTCTACACACTACACCTTTACCTATTTTTATTTTCCGGTGATAAACTGTATTTTCCAACTGTATGCACTAACTGCTGAAAAGTGAAACCTAAATTATGCATCAAGAGAATCTCATATCAGACAGAAAACCCAGAGAGATGCAAATAGTGGATTAAAGTCCATAAAATGTTATTAAACTGCCTTTCGTTATCTAATACATGACAAAAATTAGCTCAAATACAGTTGCTCGCATTTGTCTTTGGCTTTTCTATTATGGGATTTAATTACCAGAGAACAGAGTAGTTTCACAAATAAAGAAAACTTGACATATTTTCTTATTAAATGTAAACAGGTAAGCCAATTGGGGTCTCATTTCCTTGCATGTTTTGATATTGTTTGCTAGCAACTAGCCCACATTATATAATGAAGAGAAGAGAAACAGCGTTGTGGGTCAGTCTAGCATACAGTTAGCTCAGAGATAAACACAAGACAGTGGACTAGTTTTTTTAAATGAAGTTCTCATGCTGTTATCATATTCAGCAATACTTAGTTTAAATATTTGCTGGGCTAGCTCCGTAACAATGTTTTTTACCTTTATAAAGTGTGCTGGAAATACAGTAGCAATGCTTGATAGTGCCATGTTAATGTGATTTAAGAACCTTAAGAACCTAATTAGTCAATAAGCAGGTGTCAGGTTAACATCACTGCTGAAGTTATTGTTGTTTACCAACAACCACCGGCGGCACAGACGAGCTGAGCCGATGAAACGTTAACATGTTACAGGAGAAAGTGGTCAGTGAGTGGAACAGCTGCTGTGTTGTTTGTGCATGTCAGGGAAAAGGAGAGGCTCTTGTTAGCTTTGATTAGTATCTTTGGCCCTCCAGTCGATGCTCCTTGGCCTGCAGTCAGCTGGCCTGTCACTCAGACCGATAATAAGCTACTCACAGAAAAGCAACTCAAGTGCATCGTCTGTCAGTCACACGTGAAGGCTGCAACGGAGAGAAAAAGAGACGAGATAAATGAGCTTCTATAGGCGGTTTTACCCTTGAGGCAAAGATAAATCTTTATCTTTAATAAAGCCATATATTTGTGCATTATATATTAGGTATAAATCTAAAATTGAGGCTCAGAGCTGTATTTATTTATGGATAGCTCACTAACCTAGTTGCCCCTTGCCTTTTTAGTTTTCTGTAAATAATGAAATTATGTTCTCCTTTGTATCGTTCCTGTGTTTTAATTAATTTTCTTGAATCCATTTTTCCCTTCCCCCTACAGTTATACCCCTTTCTTCAAATGTTACCAACTTCGGCCAATTTAATAAGTTGTCGAAGCAAATTTTTGAGAAAATATATAATTTTGTCAATAAATACATCTTACACAAGCAAACTACATCCAAATTATCTTTCAACAATGAAATTAAGATTGAAATGAAACTATGAAATCGACCTCAACCCTTTAACTCCCAGCTCAACTGTTTGGCAGAGGTCAATAAATTCATTAATATCTAAATCCTTAAAAAACAACAACTTTTTTTAGGATATAGAAATAACTACAAACAAACCAAAATAACTAATAGAATTTAAAAGTTCAAAAAGCTTTAATTTTTTATTAAAATTACCTTAATCATTATTTTAAATACTGAACCACTTACTGATGTGATACAAAAACATTTTTGTGTGTCAAACAAGGTTTCAACTATTTTCAGTTTTGTGATTGCTCCTTTATTTTCAAACATTTTTGCCCTTTCTGATGGATTTTGTTCCAAATATTTGTGCATTTTTCTCTCATCACATTATCAAATGTCAACTGTTTAAACCTTTAAATCTTACTAAGAAAATATCTGGTGTTTATAGTTTTCTCTGTTCCCTGAAATGTTGACTGAATCATATATATGATTAGATTTTTTCTATTTTTCAAAACATTAAATGTCCCTAAATTTATTTATGACCCCTTCCAAACAGTTGAGCTGGTAGTTAAAGGGTTAAGACCAGGACGTAAGCTTGTTTTCAGTCTATTAACCATTTATCTGCGCTCAACACTAGCCCAACATTATCAACAAATTTTGCAATTAAGACCTAACAACTGCCCAAGTCCCTCCGATCCAAGTCCCAAGCAAGTCCCAAGTTTTTTCTGTTGTGGGCAAGTCGAGTCGAGTCGAGTCACAGGCTTAACGGGTTGAGTTCCTCCCCATTGTTCCCCTGTCCACCCAAAAAGCACTCAGATTTTTATCTTGAAGAGAGAAACCTTATCTTCCCACACATACAACACACGTATACCTTCTTTACTAATGTTAGCTTTGCTAACTTCATATTGACCACAGGTCGGGCTAACGTTCCTGCCATATTGACCTATGGCAGGAACGTTAGCTACCTGGCTAACATTTGCAGGTTTCACTTACTTGGCCTCATGTGTCCTCAGGTGGTGGATAAAGTTCAATGTTGTGACCTCTTTTTTGCTCATCGAAGCGTTGCAGGTCGTGCACTTGGCGTGTCTTCGTTTTCCATCTGATTGAAATTTTTTATATGCAAAGAAAATAACTTTGGGCATAGAAGACATGGTGCTTGCCAATTTGAAACCAGCGCACCCTGTCATAGGGATGGGAATTGATAAGGTTTTATTAATACCAATGCTGTTAACAATCCTGCTAATCGATCCTATTCTTTAACGATTCCCTTATCGATTCCTGCAGATTTTGCAAGTGGGCAAATGTTGGTCCGATTTTCAGTGGCAACAATGTCAAACACATCACAGCGTTGATATCTGCTTCTGCAAGTTGCTGATGTTTCCACTCACTTAAAGTTGTGTAGTAGGTGCAATTAAAATTAAGCTACAATTCTGATGCTTCTGTCAGTGGAAGGAATTGATAAGGGAATTGAAAAGGAAAAAGATTAATGATATCGATTCTTTCATGGAGCTGTTAACGATTCTCAACTGGAATTGGTTTTCGATTCCCATCCCTTCCCTGTCATCACTGTAGCAGAAGCAGATGTGTGGTAGGAACGTATGTGTGTTACTGTGTCGTGTGCAGGACAATAATAGGTGACGGACAAGTGTACTGTGAATGGAGCATCAATAAAGTGAACCTAAAGGAAAGAGCGGCGTATTTCTCCTGTCTGGCTCTTCATATAAAGCCTGAGTGCGTCCAGTTTTCTGAATCATGTCTCAAGTCAGGTCGAATCTGGAGACATTTTCTCCCGAGTCCGAGTCCAGTTGCAAGTCGTCCCATTAGTGGCTCAAGTCGTCTCGAGTCTGAGTCCCTATGACTCGAGTCCAATTGTCTGATTAAGACTGTACTTCACACTAGGGATGGGACGATACACTTAAACTCACGATACGCTGCACCTCAATATGCCTGGGTCACGATATGATACGTCACGATACACGATACTCACGTTTGAGTTGCACACAGGAAAACACAAGGCCTAACAGGCCGAACACAAACAATAACACTCTCTCTAACCCTAGAGAGGTTAGAGAGAGTGTATGCTAACGAGCGGTAGGCTCGTTTTCGCCATCTTCGTCTTTTTTAATGAGAAAGCCAAAATACTACCAGACAGATGACTTGTATCCAGGCGGAGTGTCCTCAATTTCGACTCCATTGTTCAGCTTTTTGGAGGCAAGGTAGTTGGTGCTAATGTTTGTTGTCGTCACTTCTGGGCACATGCGCTATTACCAGACGTGACGTCTTTATTTCGCGATCCATTTTTTTCAAACTTGATGCATTTTGTCACGTTTTGTATCGCGATATATTGCCAAACAATATTTCATCCCATCCCTACTTCACACACATGGTGTAAGTTTTCTGTAAGCTAAAATCACTTGATGGGCCTCATAACATTTTCATGTCTTACTGATATGAGAAGGGGCCTCATATTGGTCTTTTGTCAGGGCCTCAGTTTTCCTAAACTGGCCATGTGTGTGCCTGTTCTTTTATCAACACACACTCTCTGAGACACAATAAACAGAACATTTTCACACAAGCTGGAAAACAATTGCGGCGCTCGTGAAGAGGAAGAGGCTGTCTGTGTCTGGACTGAAGCTCAAAACTGAAACTGCGTGTTTCCAGAAATACTCGAGGAGAATTACATCCCTGCGCTGTCAGCCGAGCGTTGATCATAGATACTAAATCTCAGCAGCGTCTGAATGTGTCTGTGTGTTTTAGACTTTGAGATGATGTGTGGGAGAGGAGATCTTCACAGGGCGTCTTAGAAATCCACTGATATAATGAATGGCCTGAAGCTGGGAGTATACATTATAATAGTTGCAGTGTAGTTGGGGGTTTATGTCATAGTAATGTTCTGTCTGTATTTGGCTGAAGTACAAAGAGCGACTCAGAGCACACAAGCTTGTAATGACAATAAAATATGTACATTTTTGATTTGCTTTCCCCGCTCCCGCCTCTTTGTGTTTATTCTTCGCGTCTCTGTAATTTTAAATTCACGTCTCAGTTGAGGCTCTTATGTAAGTGAATTAGCCGGCAGTGTAGCGTTTCATTTTTAATGTGCTGTGCTGGCGATCACAGACGAGTTGGCTTATGTCATCTTCCTCCAGCAGAGGAGAAAGATTTAAACATGGACTTAAATAAAGCTCTTCTCCAAACCCTGCAAAACTTTTATTCCAGTTTCCTCAACCACTTCCTTAACCCTTTAACTACCAGCTCAGCTGTTTGGAAAAGGTCATCAATGAATTCAGGGACATTTTGTCAGCATTTCAGGGAATAGAAAAAAACTACAAGATAGCCAAACACCAGATAATTTCTTGGTATGGGATTTAAAGGTTTCAGCAGGTAAAGGTGCTATGAGGAGAATCTATTTCCGGCGACATTAAGGGTGAATTCCAATTCCTCCCTTAACCCTCAATCTCAAAAATGCGCGATCCCGCGAAGTGCCAGTGCTGTCCCGATTCTCAGAATGTTAAGTTGAGGGACAAGTTTGAGGGCTGTACAGCCCCTCAAATTGAGATTTTCTGGCACCACCCTTGGGAGTAAGGGCTACCCAGAATGCATTGCGTATTTTCACCAGCTTCACCACAACCAAGATGGCGTCCAAAGCGGCGAAAAAAACGAGCTACAAATGTAAGTATTTTCGTCAATATGAAATAGAAATATATTACAAAAACCATTGTATCATCTTATTTAAGCCCTCTTCACGGATTATTGACCTCATTGTTGCATAACATTAATTTTATTTGACGATGTTTGCCAGCCGGACTGGCGGTCCCGGTTTCAGTGCACAGCCTCATTCATAACCTAAAGTCACGGTAGTGGAGATGGATGGAACATTTCGTCATTGTTGCTGGAGTCAGCGGAAATGGACTATGGATGACAGAAATGGCTTCTTCTTTATTTTTTTAAATTGGCAGAGTGAATGCAGCTTGGGCAGAGTGCTGCCCCCACAGTCTGAAGATGTAACTGCATTTAAGGGGTGTCCCATTTGTAGGTCACGAAATAGCCCTTAACACTTGGTTTTGAGTGTCACTGAGAATGAGGGTTAAGATTGAGGGTTAAGGGAGGAATTGGAATTCACCCTAAGACTCTGCTACCTATGAGCACGCGCGGCGACTGTCGTAAAGACGTGACCCAAGCCAAAGCGTGTGTTTGTTGTGACGCTAATGAATGCAGCTCGGACCTTCCTCAGAACTCTGCATTGCTTTACAACTTCTTTTTTCATCAACTTACAGGATGCAAAGCGATGAGGTAATGTATCTCTTTCTAGTTACGTAGCGGTAGTTTTTGATGTGTGACAACAAGTAATTTTTGGAAAACTTAGTATCGTAGTTTTGTAGACGGCTGTATATGGCTACTTACAGCCTCTAAGACGTGTCTGAATAATATAAATTTGCTCTAGTTTTGTCTTGTTTCCGAAGTTGAGTATCCAGGCCAGTCCAGACCTGTCTGACCCGACGACAAGCTAAGGAATAGCATTTATAGCTAACCTATTTTGATGCTATAAAACTCATCTTAAAGTGTGTATTTCCATCAGGCATATATCTAAAAGTCAGACATTTTTGTGATTACTTAGAAACTCCTCATAGCATCTTAAATATTTAATAATATGATGACTTAGAAATGCACAAATAGTTGGGATGAAATCCATCAGAAAAAGTAAAAATGTTTGTAGATAAACTAGCAATAAAAAAACTTAAAATAGATGATACTGTTTGACTGTTAAAGATGTTATTTGATGAATAACAGATTTTATATACATAGTGGTTCAGTATTTAGAATAATAGTTATGGTAATTCTCATAAAAACATTGAGCTTTTTAAACCATCAAAACCCACACAAAGAATATCAGTTAATATGGTCAGTTTTTCTGTACCCAAAAAACAATTACTTATTTTTTTTAAGATAGATATTCCTGAATTTAATGACCTCTGTCTAAAAGTTGAGCAGGGAGTTAAAGGGTTAAAAAGACACATTAGATGTTTTCTGTGGGACCAGAAAGACTCAAAAGCACCTCTCAAAATATAAAACAAATCAATCCAGGGGCTTTAACACAGGTTAAACTGAGTGTTACAGCGATGCTATCCAGGTCAAACAGTGTTAGCCTATTCAGGTGGATGGATTGGTATTGACTCTGGGCCACTTTCTGTTGCCGTTTTAGTCTCAAGGCCAGACCTCTGGAGGAAAAAGAGCTATCTGCCAGTAAAAAGCCATTATCTCCTTTTCCCTTCATAAGGCAGAAAGTGCCGTCTCACTCGGTGGGCTTATTTTTAACTCAGTTTAAAGTGGAGGGCAGAGTTAAAGGGGAGATGATGAGGAGGGTTTGTTAAATGTGTCCTTGGTTAGAAAAGAGTAATTTTAAACTTCTATTTGGAAAAGGCTCCCGGGCTTTTCCTGCTGACAAAGATGTGTGAGGTTTAGGATTTTGATTCATTTTGAGATAGTCAGTGTGTTTATGTCGAGGGTGCGTCCGGGAACTCGGAACTGGTGCTGCGATCGAGGTGAGGGCGCACAGGTGGGGTAACGTGGGCCCGGCCTCGGTGTCCGGAGACAAACATCAGCCTCTGTTCTCCGTCGGACCTGGGGGCCTGGGCCCTGGGCTCCGAGGAGCGACAGATGATGAGATGAATTAACTGGACAGCTGTCCCTGTCCTCGTGAACAAGTGCAGCAGGGTTAAAGCTGAAGACATGTTGAGGAGTGAGCTGTGATATGACCCTTTCCAGCTGAAGATTCTCCTTTTGGTGGTCTGCAACAAATCAACAAGCTCCTCTGTGGTGCAGCAGTATGTCAAAAGGCTAAAATAATATCAGTGTTTATAAACTAGGGGTGTCAGGATACAACTTTTTCACCTCTTATACGGTACTGATGTTGCAGCCTTGAGTATTGTCCGATACCGATATCGATCCAATACGATATCAGCAGGAATCAGACATCTTTTTTATTTTACTTTTTTGTAGTATGGACTGTAAGAAAAGGCTTGATCAGGTGAGATTACTCAAACAGAGAACAGTAGTCAGCAATAATAGGTAAGAAAAAACTAACTCATATGTTATTAACCAATGGGTTAAATAAATTTTAACCGTTACATAAGAATATAATATAATTAAATAAAATTAGAAGACCCTAAAAAGTAACCTCAATAAATCCAAAAAAACCAAAAACACAAAACATATATTTTCAAACTGTAAAATAACCACTGTGTTTAATTTAAACAGAAGCATATTCCACAACTGAAAAAAATATAAAAAAGTAAGTTAGATGGACTGCTTGTATTGGAGTTTTTATTTCGGAGATTTAGATGCAGGCCAATATAATCTGATATTGTTTTTTCTTTGCTGATCAAGTTCGGAATCGGGACACCCCTATTATAAACCTTTAAGAAACCTTTAACTTGTGGGAATTCAGTGGTATTGTGGATGAGTGAAATTAAATATGTCATTATTACATATTATGTTAAAGATATATTAGACATTATCACTAGCCTTTTAAGAAAAAGGACATTTGTTGATTTTTTTTTTATTTTGGGCTAAAAAGGAAAAATAAAAAGCCCATTGGCTTAACACTAGAGATGCACAATATTATCAGTATACCATTGGTTAAAGATGCTATGAGGAGTTTTTAAGTAATTACAAAAAAGATTCACTTTTAGATATATGCATGATGGAAATACACACTTAAAGATGAGTTTTATAGCATCAAAATAGGTTATCTGTAAATGCTATTCCTTAGCTTGTCGTCGGCTCAGACAGGGCTGGACTGGCCTGGATACTCAACTTCAGGAACAAGACAATTAAAACTAGAGCAAATTTATATTATTCAGACACGTCTTAGAGCACCGGGCTGTAAGTAGAGATATATAGCCGGCTACAAAACTACGATACTAAGTTTTCCAAAGTTGCTTGTTGTCACACATCAAAAACTACCGCTACGTAACTAGAAAGAGATACATTACCTCGTCACTTTGCATCCTGTAAGTTGTTGAAAAAAGAAGTTGTAAAGCAATGCAGAGTTCTGAGGAAGGTCCGAGCTGCATTCATTAGCATCACAACAAACACACGCTTTGGTTTGGGTCGGGTCACGTCTTTACGACAGTCGCCGCGCGTGCTCATGGGTAGCAGAGTCTTTCTGTCGCCGGAAATGGATTGTCCTCATAGTACCATTAAAGTTAAGTATCATATTGGCTGATATTGAAATTTTTGCAATTTTAGCCTTATGTTGGTTGGAATATCAGAAAATAATACAATGTGCACCATTGATGCACCTTCCCCACAGTGTATGGGTAGATTTAAAAATCAAGGCTTTCGTTTTTGCAAGACTTAAAAGCTGTTTTTCCTGCTTCACATCTGTTCACACCTCACAAAATATACTGTAATGCTGAAAGAAATGACTCCATTTTTGTAAAGTACTGAGCTTGTACTCTTGATCAGGAGTATCCTTATCTGCAATAATGAGCTATAAAATGTCGGCATATTGGATATCATCAAGAATCCAGTGTTGTGTATCCCTAACATAAATGCAATGTCTTGATGACTTTTTATTGGCATGAGGAGAATTACAAATCAAACCTTTGCTCTCATTTTTCTTTTATGCCGATCTAATGTGATATTTTGTGTTTGAGGCTTAAAGACGTTATAACTGACTCTGCAAAAGCTTGGGAGTTGAAGCGCTCTAGGACTGCTGTATTTTGACTTATTCAGGCTGATTCATGGATCCCAGGCCGAACATCTGACTGAGGGAACATCCGAGGTCGGCCATCATGAGCGCTTACAGCTCGTGTGTGCATGCTCGTCTTTACTCATGTCCACTTGGATGAGAGCGAGCCTGTTTTTATGTTGTCAGGCTCGTTTTAGGGTGTGGAACATCAGCGGATGGAGGGAAAAAGGGCAAAAACAGAATTCAAAATGAACTCATGGGATGAGTGATAAAAACGGAGCCGGAAACGCCTCCCAGCCGCCACAGGAACAAGCGCTGGGACCTTTTTAGGACTAATTTTGATCCTGAGGCAAAGTCTGTTTAAACATATTTACACCATGTGCTGTGCGGTGACTCAAAAGAAACAAGCTTGAGTCCCATATGGTTGTTACAGAAACAATCTGGATACTGCAGGTACTAATTTTAAGTGCAGCAGTGGACCTGTTGTTATCCCTCCAGGTGGTTAAACCCAGACCTGAACCAGGTTTAAGAGGGTTTTATTAAAGGAGTAAAGGGTTACAGAAAGACAGTCAGAGTGAATATATAAGACATAAAACAAATAAATAAATGTATTGTTTATATGGTGTTTAACAGCCTGCGGCTTTGTGAATGCACCAGGTCAATTTTTAGATTTTAAAAAATAAGATATATAGAGGTATATATAAATCAACCAAACAAACTTTATTTGTATGCACTTTTCATACATTTTGTAGCACAAAGTGCTTCACATAGAAATGAAGAAAATAAATAAGAATAATGAAAATAACAAAAAGTAGAAACTTGAATACAATGAAAAATATAACCCTCCCCCGCCTTATCCCCCCCCCCCCCCCCTGCAATATACAGCACAAGCACTCACTTACACACACATACAAAGACATGAGGGAGAGATTCTAACAGAAAACAGAGTAAGAGAACTGCACACAGACAACAATAATCTACTTGGAAAATCCCAGACTGCAATTTTCCCAATGAAACAGAGCTGTAATAGGCTGGTTTCTTTCTGTAATACTTTATATGCTCCACAAAATGCATTTGTAGGAGACACCATGCTTAGATAACAGGCAAAAACTGTCACTTTCCTTAAAGAGGTAGCAGAACTAGTCCTGAATTCTGTCTGAAAGTGTTCTTGTTCCTCTTGTTCAATAGTAAGTAACTGTCATTAAAAGCATCTTACAGGTGCAACAAGAACAAAACCATTGGCCGTTATGGTCAGAAAAGTTGCACATCGCTTATGTAAATATGTGCATCTTTAACCCACGGTGTGTATGTATCCTGCATTTTTGCTTTTTGTGAGATTCTCTGTCCAAAATACAGTCTATGTAGACATGGAAAATACCAAAATATTAAGAGCTCACTAGCTGTTAAGTACCCACCATGTTCACAGATGGACTTTGGACAAACTTTTAAGTTACAATACATGTTGGATAAATTTGACTTAAGCCCAAATTCTGACACAAGTAGAAGAGAACTAAGAGAAAGTTGGTTTATTTTATAGATTAAAGCAAACTTAACTCAACAGCTCTGTTGAAAGTAGAGGAGTTGAGGGAGGACAAAGTACAGGACTCCAAACCCTAGTAATTCAGTCTCTTAACTATCCTTTAATATCCATGTCCGTTATTCCTTGTAGACATTGTGTAACATAACACAATATAAGGGATCGTTAACATTTTATCAGTCAGTTAAAGTTTGATGTGGTGTGCAAAGAAGTGCAAAATCAGTTTTGTGGCTCCAACAGCTAGCTCTAAACATTGACCTTGCAGTGCAGCTGGATCTTTATGATTTAATGTCTGTAATCCGGCAGATCCTTCTTGCAAAGCTCCAAGCTGCAAGAAGGACACGGAGATGCTTTCCTACACCCCACCTTAGGCCCAAAGAGTTTATTCCTGCTGAAGAGGGAGCACCTCTTTTTGCTAAATTTATCATGGCTCTCTCAGACGGGCCCATTAAAGGCCAAACATGGCTGATAATAGATGTCTGACTCAAACAAGGTCACAAAGGAGACGACAAAGTTGTACATTTAACAGACCTCGCAGTGTGCTTGTGTGTGATAAAAGAGAATTTTATCACACACACTCAAAGCCATTAGACCTGTGTGCTTCATTATTGATGGCTGCAATTATGCCCTGAATCCCTCATGTAAGGACTCCTGCACTGCTCAGCCTGTTTGTTAATCCTCCACATCATTTTTCTCTTATGCTGTTCTCAGATTGTTCTGAGGGTCTCAGGTGAAAAGAAGATTCTGCTGAGGAGACAAAAAGCTGACTTGACTAGATTTGAAGTGTTTTATTCCCTCTATGTAATGTAATTGATATTGCATGAAATATTAAAATGATAATCATGTTATGTGTGTTAGGGCTGAACAGTGTTGGAAGGGTGTGGAGAGCAGGGATCACGCTGGAACCAATGCACCCAGGTGTTGAGGAAGATGGACAGAGTGACCCATCTTCTCATCCAGCCTCTCTGGTACAAAGAGAGGAGGAAAACATGTATGCACGTGTCAATTTATCGAGGCCGGCAAACTTACCAAGTACCCCAGGAGGCTCACTTTAGCCCTATGTGTGTGTACGCGCTAGTGGCCCCGCCTCCCCCCCAAAGATTGAATGAATGACAGATGCTCTATAAATCCACTAAATCCACTATAGAACCAACCTACCCAGGTGTAATATGGTCATTTCTTTCCTTTCATTTCCAACATAAAATAGCTTCCCCACTAGTCACATTATAAGAGGACACAGCTCTCTGACAGAAGTACGGAGTAAGAGGAGGAAAAGTGGAGAAGGAAGGTAAAGAAACAAGTTTTCCCAGAGGTTAAATTTACAGATAAACATGCTTCTTGCTTTGGTTTTGATTTCTTTGATCAACTATTTCTGAAAAGGATCATAGTAATGTATCAGACATAAGTGCAGACACTAACTGTGCGAACAGTGATGACTTTCGACTCCAGTTGCTGATATCAGACTGACTTTTGATGAATCCTTATCTTTTTAAGATGTGTTTTTTCATTAACTTGAAATGCTGTTGTTTTGTGTGGATTGCCAAAACAATAAAAGCTTTATTTTCAAAGAAAAACTCCTGGCTTTATGCAGACAAAACCTGATGCTCAGTATCAGGAAATCACAATTACATGCCCTTATAAGACAATAATCCAGAATTTGGAGCACATTGGGTTTAGTTTACTTCCCACAGGAAAAAAATGTACCTGCAAAAGCTGGAGTCAAACCCCAGACCTCCTGATTGTAAAATATATTCCAGCACTGATCCACTGAAAATAATAACCTTTTCCAGAACAGGAGACAGCATGTGTTTCCCAACATTTAAAACAGACACACCACAAATGAAGAGGTCACTTTTTACAGCTTTGGACTATTTCTACCACACGTTTGAATGATCAGAGATATGAAAGAGGGTAGAGAGAGAGAGGTGAGGATGAGCCGAACACATGCAGCTTTCCCACGCCCCTCCCTTTCCCCGCAGACACACATCTTTCACTCCTCGCTCTCCCTCTTTCACACACACCTAAAGCCCCCCACATCACGCGTGACTTGCCAGGCATTGATGTTGGAGTATCACTGTTTTGCTAACTCTAAATAAAAGTGGGTCACTGGAGGTTCTTGTCCGATCTTTTTAGGGGGGGGAGCTATTATTTGTTGTCAGTGGAGTGTGGCGAGGCCCCGCCATGCTTTGTGTCACTTGTCAATGGGTAATGGGTCCTCTCTCTCTCTCCCTCTCTCTCTCTCTGTTTGTCCTTGACCACTGGTTGACTCAGTATTGCCTCAGGCTCGTTGCCAAGGGCTCTCGACTGCGTGTTAAAAGGTTACTCCTATTTTTCTGACAGTTCTTCTGAAGAGGCTGAGAGATCGTTCAAACGTTTCTCAAAGTGCTCTGACAGATTAGTGTGTTAATCTTTGTGTTGACTTATGTGTGTTTACTGTCCAATTTAACAACAAATGCAGGTCAGGAGAGACTTTGAGGGCTTTATTTAAGGGCTCAAACCTTCACTGCCTAAAGAAGAAGTGAAATGTAGATGTTGCAAACCCAGCTTGAAGTAGGGATGGAGAATTGTTAACAGTGAACTACTTAGCCTCGCGCACTGGATATCCAGTATTCGGCCAAGCTATGCCATTTGAAGTACAAGAATGATCGTAGGTCCTGTTTTGTTATAATCTTACATATTTTGTTTGTTATTTGTTTTTTTATGCTCGAAATAAAGACAAATCAATCAATCAATCAGAGTTGTTAACAGTTGGGGTGCTGGTTTGGCGGAGTGGTGAGCAACCAGGCACTATAATTTTTAATAGTGCATAAATAGCATAGAATACATTTTTAGACCTGTCCAGGTTGAATCCCACCTGTGACCAGTTTACAGGGTGTCTTCCTACTCTAAAAAAAAAATTGTTAACAGTTATTAATAATTTTAATAGTGCATAAATAGCATAGAATAAATTTTTAGACCTGTTTTTTTAAAGAAAGTAATTGTTTATTGAATATTACGACATTTTTTAATATTCCAGTAGCCTTTGCTTTTTCAAAAAAGCACAACAAAGATTTTCATTCATATTAGGCCTTCAGACAAAACTAAACATGCATTAAAAACAAACTAAAGTGCACTGAAGAGGATAAACCTGCAACAAATGAGTTATTGTCCTTTTGACACAAGTCTGCTTATCCACAGTCACACGCAATGATGGATTTGATTTTGTCTTTGCGTCACACGGTCCTGTTAGGCCTTGCTTTTACCTCACTCCGCCCAAGGCTGAATATGACTTTTTTTGGAATATTTGGCCGAATATATTCGGCATCCTTCTTTTTGCTAATCAATTCCCTTATCAATTCCTTCTAATGGCAGGGTTCAGAAGAGTCAGAATTGTGGCTTAATTTTACAGAAGTCACCTACTGCACAACCTTAGGTGAGTGGAAACACCAGCAACTTGCAGAAGCAGTTATCTATGCTGTGACGTGTGTTTGACATTGTTGACACTGAAAATCTACAGACCAACATTTGACCACACAGAAAATCTGCAGGAATCAATAAGGGAATCGTTAAAGAATTGGATCGATTAGTAGGATTGTTAATAGCTTTGGTTTTAATGAAATCTTATCATTTTCCATCCCTACTGGAAGCTGAGTTATGTTAAGCTGACAGTTTCAAGGCAGCAGATAGAAAACCCGTCATTACCTAGTTACATCATTTTTGAAGTCTGGAAAGTTTGTTTTTTCTCATTGATTGTTAGAGGTTTTAACACTTTTCCTGGACACATCCTCAACACCACAGAGCAGAGATTACTGCTTCCCTTTTCATAATTTTGAAGCATAAACTTGAATTTAGTTTGTTTAATACACATATTTCTTGCATGTATTATATTCCATAAATCTGAGAAACTTATGCAGAAATGCAGAAAGAAAATCATTAACTTTCATTTTCTCATGTTCATATACTTGAATATCAAGCCTGAATGTTACTGTATATTCCAGAAAGGGATAAGCTGTATAAGGGCTGGACAATTAATCGAAAAATAATCGTAATCGACGTTTAGACCCTATAATCGGAGTAATTCTACTCATGTCAATTAATTTGATTATTGTGCCTGTGTAAGTCACATGATTGCTCCCCCTCCATACAGTCTGCGTTCACTTTCACCAATAGTGAGACAAGCAGTAATCTATTAGAGGACCTTGTAGCCAAGAAAAAAAAACCTTCCCCGTTGTTTGGGCACATTTTGGATTTTGCACTGAAGACATTAAGCAGAAAGAAGTCAAGGTGAAATACTGCAGGAAGACTGTTTCGACCACCATCGGTATCACCACTAATTTGTTCCAGCATAGTATGTAATAATCCTTTATTAATCGTTATCGAGGTAAGGGCATCAATTAATCATGATGTTGCGATTAGATAATATCGCCCAGCCCTAGGCTGTAAAGAAAAAGAATCGTTGAATGAATCCATGTTTATTTCCCCAATGATCTAGGAGTGAAAATGACCTCAGCGGTTTCCAGATTGCAGCTTTGGATCAGACATCAGAATTGCTTTCATGGCAACATGCCCTTTCAGCTAGGGGTGTGCGATATGACGATATTAAATCGTTAAGAATTATAACGTGGGGATGATCTCATAAAGCAGAAAGATCGTCAGATCGTCTGTGTGGGCACAGAGACTTTGACGCGCACCCGAGTAACCAATCGTAGCACATTACGCGCAGTGCACGGTGGGATCTCCTGTTTGGTTATGTAGCGTGAAGCCATGGTGGAAAGAGAAAAGGAGATAAAAGCTTGAAGATGTCTGAACAAAAATCTGTTCTAAAGCAGCTGTATTATTCACTTAGATTATAGACATTACAGTGAGATAACATTTGTTCTAAATTACTGCACTTTAAGAGATAATGTTGATATTGTTGTTCATTACCTTTTATGTTTACATTTATTGCACATTTTTATAAAAATTGCACTATTCAAATTAAAACCTGTTCAGAAAGTTTCTTTGGCTTTAATTGTCTTTTTTTTTCTTTTAGAGTTTTACATGTTTTGTATGTTAAACAGGGAAAAAATGGTCAAACATGCAAATAAGTCTAAAAAAATCAACGTAAAAAAGAATAGTGATAAAGTCGTGATCGTGTTTTTATTTTTAAAATATTGTGATATATTTTTGCCATATCGTCCACCCCTACCTTTCAATAATAAAACTGTAATTTTCAAGATGAACTTTTCAGCTAAAAGGCCTTAAACCAACCTGATGTCCATTCAGCGAAGTAGTTTAATGGAAGCAATCACAGTTGGGGATGATTTGTTCAACTTTCTGCCGTTTTTTCCTGCTGAGTCGTAGAGCTGTAAATGAAACTGCTTTGTTGCTTCCCTTTGTGGCTCCGAGGCCGACATGTGGTTCACTAAAACCACAAGGTGTAAATACTGCATGTCCTTAAACCTCTGTCACTAATTCGTGTGAGTTGTTTCCGTGCTCACATGCTTCCCTGCATTTATCCAGACAGCCCGCCTGACACATCAAGTGACACACAAACAGACACACTCCAGATCTTTAACCCCTCTGGAGCAGGATTTGGGTCAGACACCTCGTCTTACACTGGTTTGTGTGTGTGTGGATTTAGGAGCTCTGGCTTTTATATCCCACTGATATCCCCAAAGTAGCTCAGTGCTATCTGTTCCTGCTTATTGTCACTGACACGGCTCTCCTGTAGCGCTCTGTTTGCTTTTGTAGCAGAGAGGGGTTAATAAGAGCACACGCACAAATATAAGTCACTTTTGGAGGGTTTTTATTTTGACGTGGATACACAGGACTTTTTTGGATGACTGCTCACCTTTAACTGAACACAAAACACCTTTTTGACAACACATTTAAGTTTTTGTGGGGGAGACAGAGGCAGTGTAAAGGAGTAAATATTAGACTTTTACCGTATTTATGATTAAAAATCCTGATGTGTGTAGGGAGCACCAAGGACAGCCGAGCTTGTTTTTGTGTTTTATCACATGAACAGAGAAACAGCCAATCAGAAAGCAAGTTGGTAAAATGCTAAATGGTTAATGGACTTGAGCTTATATAGCGCTTTTCTAGTCTTTTGACTACTCAAAGCTGCTTTACACTGCAGGTCACACCTACCCATTCGCCCTCAAATTCACTCACTGATGGTTCTGAGTTCCTAAGTTAGTTATCCATCAGTATCTCGAACACGTTCACGCCCTTTCATGCCCATTTACACATCACTGATGCAGCAGCGGGAGCAACTTGGGATTAAGTGTCTTGCTCAAGGAGACATCGCCATGTGTCGCTCAGAGCTGGGCTTGAACCTGCAACCTCCCGATCACTGACCAAGCGCACTATCCGACTGCGCTGGCTGAAGCAGGAAACAAACAAAGCCTGCCGTGGCCGTACAAATGAAGCATAAAGTCAAACAAACATTAGAGATGGGGTGCTGGTTTGGCGGAGTGGTTAGCAACCAGGCACCCCATGTACTTGCTTCTGCCTGTCCAGGTTCGAATCCCGCCTGTGACCAGTTTGCAGAGTGTCTTCCCCTACTCTCTCTCCCCCTTTCACAAGCCTATCCACTGTCTCTCTCCTATCAATAAAGGCACAAAATGCCCAAAAACATACATTTAAAAAAAAAAAAGACAAACATTAGAGATGTGAAAAAACATTGATACAGCAACATACTGCGATATTTTGACCACTGATGCAATATCGATATTTTAAATCTGAATATTGATTTTTTTTGTACAAACACTCATATTTAATCAGAGTTGCACATAAAATACAGCTTTTAATTATGTATGCACAGTTTTTTTCATGCAGTCTATTCAGATCAGACAGTGACAAGAGAAATATGAGATTTTTTTTTACTTATTGTCAGTGACTTTAAGCACTTTTTTTGAGTTTCAGTTTGAGCTCCACTGCAGGTTAGGATGCTTTCAATACTTTGTTAAAGTGAAAAGAATAATTTCTTTGCGGCATTAGTTTGAGTGACTTGATGCACTCAGTTTTTTCAAGTTAAGTGTATGCATGTAACACTACATTTGACAAATATCAAAACAATAAAATGGAAAACTTGTAATTTCAAGTAATAATGTGTGATTTGCATATACACCATCTCTAGTTTTTCTTAGTTATCTGTAGAATATCGCAACATATTACAATATTGTAATATTTATATATATCCTGATATGTATCATATCGTGACTTACGTATCGTGATATCAGTGGCGGCTGCTGGTCAGTCAAGGAGGGGAAGCTCATTTATTTCCGGCCTACATCATAATTTTTTTATTTATTCAGATGTAAATTTTACCCTCCGTTCCTTTTTCAAGAAAATGATCTGTGACCTTGTTGTTCCAACTAGGTGTCTTTTCCAGGGATTTTACCAGTGTTCTCTCAATGGCCAGCAGAGCTAGACTGCTTAAACGGCCTTGGCCCATTGTGTTGTGGGTGTAAGACTTGAGCCGCTTTAAACAGGAGAAGCTCCTCTCCAGAACAACTGAATGTAAAACTTGTAAATCAAGATCGCTGATTGGCTCATTTCACTGTCAATCAAAAAGGGATTCGGCCTCAGACAGATCATCCAATCATCATGCAGAAGCCGAGCGTCCAGGCCAGCCCACTGCCTCATAGACCCCCAGAGACGCTGAGCGTCCGATGGGCGGGACAAAGCTGAGCTTCCCTTGCAGTCTTAGAGCAATCATCACTGTGTGATATGGATCGTATCAAGAGGTTTTTGCTAATAGTCACCCCTAACAAACGTCAGAACCAATGTGATGATTTGTGGCAAAACACAACAATCCACCAATGGACTTATTTGTACCTCCATTATAACATTCTTTTGTGCTGTTTTTGCAGTGTGAAGGAGTTTATCTTCATGTTTTAGAACTGAAATTAAGATTTTTTCAAATATTAGTTGACAGGAACTTTTGATATACAGTTTCTATGTATGTTTTTTTTTTTTTACCAATATCAGTTATGTGTTCTGAGATTGAATAAACTTACATTATGATTTATAAAATGGTCCGACTGAATGTTTATGTTGTCAGTCCTGTTTGTATGAGTCAGTGTGGAGATTACATTGTGACAGCATCCTGTTTTTCTTTTTAGTATTCAGGATAAAAACTTAAATGCTTACTAGCAGAATCACCCAGAAGTCCATGCTTGGTTTCTTTGCATTGATTTGTAGGAGGAATTATTTGTTGGTTATGTAGCAACAGACACTTCTTTCCTCGAGCCGAAAACCGAACCCAGACAAAGAGAAAGTCAGCGAGAGCTTTATGAAACATGAAAATAATCCTCCCTCTTTAAACATTTCTTCAGCTAGAGAGCTGACAGCGTCAAACCGAGTCTGTTTCTCTGTTTATGTTTGTGCTTCTTGTTTGTCTGTGTGTGTGTGTGTGTAGGAGAAGTATTAGCTCAGACACTGTACATCTTATGACTCATTGGACGTGTCTGCAGATGGTTTATTTTATTCACTTCTGCAAAGAAGAAGTGGGTGGAAGATTGCTTGTTTATGTCTTGGATATTTTGATAGTAGAATCATATTTACCACACTCTTGAGTCTTTCTGTTTGATTGACTGTTCCCAAAGTCTCTCTCTCTAATTTTCAGACTCATGATCATCCTGCCAGCGGGGTTTTTATGCCTGCACTCGGTACAGAAGCATCAGACAGTGAAAGTGCAGTGGTGGGTCTTGTTGCATTGGAAGTCGAGCAAAGTCCCACTGATCTCTCAGTGGCTTCAAGATGTAATGTTTTTCCTGAAGCTAGAGAAGATAAGGGAGGAGCTGAAGGGCAATTCAGAGATGTTTTTTGAAAAATGGCCACCTTTCCTGACATTTTTCAACTCTCTACAGACTTTAACAATGATCTGAACAAAAACAAGCACTTTTTTATTACTCCTCCATTTGTGTTTTATTTTCCCTTTCCCCTTATTTATTTATCCTTTTTTAAAATTTTGTTTAATTTCATGAATTTAATTTGTTTTAAATTATTTTATTTTACTTATTTATTTTTTAGTAGAAGTGTGGCTCCTAAGTGGCTCATGGGGGGATAGGGGTGTTGACCCGGGGGAAAAAAATAAATAAAAAATAAACAGTGAGGAGTGGGAATACTAATATTTCTTTTTTATATCTTCTTCACTTTATTATATTATTTATGTATTTCACAATATCAAGAAGATTAAAATGTATTTTTTTGTAAAATTTGCACTCTTCAATGAAGAAATTTAAAAAAAGTACAGCTGTGGGTCAAACAGGGCTCGGGTTGTGTTGGAGATCATGCGATTTGTAAAATGTTGTAGACAAGAGATGAACGTGAGGACCAGTGGCTTTTCCTTTGACCTCTAAAGTAATCATTTCAACTTGAAGTCATTGAGGACATCTGTAATGTTCATATTAGGGATGTAAGGGTTACCGGTAAAATGATAAACCGTGGTAAAATTTCCCACGGTAATCATTACCGCATCCTATTAAAATTACGGAGTTACAGTACCATGCTTGATCACCACACTGTGTCAGTAACTCACAGTGATGCTGCTCTTTGACTGGAAAAGCCTGAACTATGTGTGTCTGCTCCTCGGTGAAGCAGCCGTCTCTCACAAACCGAGGCGTGCATGTGTAGTTTACATTGTTTAGTCTAAAAGTTTAGCAGCTGGAGCCTCACTCAGACTCTTACCGGTTTCCCCACTCGAAACGTCTAAAGTCGAAGTTTGGATTTTACAAGGATGTCGAGGGGGAACTGATTGACTACAGTCACCCTGTCTAAAACACCAAGCTGTGGTGAAAGACAAAAATGTGCGTGATTGAAACTGCTGTAACTCCTCGAGTAAACGAGTAGAGAGAGAGAGAGGATTCATTGAGCTACACCTGAGTGAATTATAGGAGGTTTATCAATATTTTCTGTGTAAATGATCTATAAAGGTTGTAAATAACAGCATTAGTATCATTCTGGAGTGTGTTCTTGCTGTTCTTTCACGGTTTATTTGCCGTATTTTGTCGTAATAGATCGTCTTTTTCCGTCATAGTTTGTGTTTTATGGATTTAACCAATCGTAATTTGGAAATATTGAAGAAGGAGATGTCGAGGAGATCTGCCATGGAAAGGAGAGACCAGAGAAGAGTCATGAAGGGAGCTAACTGCTTCAGGGACTATCATTAGAAAAACAAAAAATAAATAAAAAGGCCTGGTCTAATATAACGAGCTGTAACATGGACACTAATGCTGCAGGCAAACTAAAATGTGTGAGTGTTTGCAAAATAGGTTTCGTTTAATTTTGGTCATCTAACAACATTGAACATGTTCATTAACAGTTGTTTATAAAGAGAAACCTGTTAAAGTACAAATCTGTTTTTTCCTTTTCTTGTAATTACACACAGTTTAAACATTTATTACATAATAATGGCAAAGACTTTCCAGAATTGTTTACTTTTATTTCTCATGTAAAAAAGTTTCGACAAATATTCCTAAAGGACATTTCATCACACAGTTATTGACAAAAAGACAAAAGATCTGTTAAAATCATAATATTAAAGGGTCAAATTATTTCAAGACTGTGTTGTCAAATTAACCGTGATATGAAATTTTCATACCGTTACATTCCTAGTTCATATCTAAATATAGATATGATAGCGATATATCTTTCAGCCTGAGTTCAAGGCCTGAAGAAAAGTCCCAGGGGTCTTTTTCAGCATTTAGAAGAATCAGTCTGTGTGTAGTCATGATGCCCGAGGCTTGTGCTGTGGCTGGTACAGACACTGTGAGAGACAGCACAGTGTTATGATGTCTCTTTTTAACTTATGCTGCTTTGGTTTCTGTGCATTTGCATGTTCCTCAGAGTATGTAATGTGATTCATTACATCAGGCTCTCTGCTCTGAATCGTCTGGAGACTCTCTGCTGCTCTGCTTACCACCCAGAGAGCCTCATCTGGGCATGTGTGTGTCTGTGTGTGTGTTTGTGCATGCTGACTGGGATTTTTCCAGCAGCACGCTGATGTGAACGCTTATAAAGAGAAGAGAAGTGCTGCCAGTCAGGCTGTTTAGTCCAGTGGAGAGACCTATACAAACAAACAAATGTGTTTAGAACGATCTGAACGGACAAACAGAGGCACTATTAAACATATAAATACAATACAGCATAAAAAGGGAAGCTTGATTTGTTATTTGCCTTTTCTTCTTGTCTCCTTCCTCTTAGTGAGTCTGTGAGTGTAGGCTAGAAGAAGTAAAGACTAGAAGAAGTGCAGACTCGATGAGAGCACAACAGGGGAATCTCTGCGTTTGTGGTCCTGCAGAGTCGAGCTGAGAACCTCGTGGGAGAGCGACACTTTAATTTGATTTTTGTTCTTGCGGTCACAGCTCCATGTCAAGCTGTTACACAAACCCTGTGCTATGCTGCCTGGTTTTAAATTGACTTTTGGGCTTTTTTTTACTGTTTCGCTATTCCAGCTGCAAAGCAATTACACAATGTTTAAGAGAAAAGCACAGCATTATAGCTTCAAGACCAGTTCTGGAAATGGCTTGTGACTATGTGGGATGTTTTCTTTGTTTGTTCACTTCTGTTCTTCATGCTAATTATCAGGCCAAAGTGAGTATTTAGAACTCAGGGAGAGGCATTTACTGCTCTCTTTCATCCTAGTATGGAAATTATAGCTTTTAATGTGGGCTCCTTACACCATTTTTAAAAATATTTTCTACAAGGTGGGAGAAAAAGTAGATTTTTTTGTTCAAAAAATTTTTTTTTTCCAAATTTAATTGTTTCTTTTTAGTCTGTGTTAAGAAGCCACTTTTAAATGCAGTCCAGGCTTTTGAAGAGAGAGTATAAACAGCTGGTTAACATATATTGCTGAATAAATTCTACAAACGGACTCACATGTGATGTGTACTTTTCCTGATATAGTCTGCAGGCATCATCATTGTTAATCTTTTTCACTGGTGCTAAAAAAGCTAACCAAAGATTGCAAAAATCGGCAATATCGTAGATAAGCAATTTAAATCGAATCGGCACCTAAAAAATCTAATTGGGAGAAAAGTGTATCATCCCAGCCCTATTTTCGACCTTAGTCAACCTTGCAAAGCAGCTGGGTTCCCATGGACTGTAGAGAGAATTTGACAAAGCCACGTGACATCCATTGTTTATTATCAGACGAGCTTTTGGAACATTGTTGATGTGTTATGATGGACGCTGCCATACTGCATTGTCATCTTAACCAAAGTTTAGCTCAGCCTACTCATACTAATACCGCTTTTACACTAATGTTGTTTTTTCACGCAGGTTAACTTGCTAGCAATTGGCAAGTGACTCTTTTTCCACTGCCAGCGGACAAGCTGTGTGGTGTGTTTTTCTCCTCTGGTGCAACAAAACACGTCCATGTAAACAATGGAGAGGAGGATTGAAGCCGTGGACACGTAAATTAACGGTCTCCTGTACTTTGTACTTTTGTCCCTTTTTAAAGTGCACAAACTTGGCGCAGACTGAATAACATTCGAGCGCTGATGATACAAAGGTAGATGGAATTTGTTGCTGACACTGCAAAGAGTCACTTGAGTTTAAAAAAAAAAAAAAAGAGAGAGACAGGCACAATGTTATGCCAGAGTATGTTACGCCAATGTCATGATAAAAATTAGTGGGTTGACCTGGGTGTGATGTTCACACTGAAGCCAGTTGGATGCGAGCCAATCAAAACCTGTGTTGCTTACAGGGTCAGTCAACCTGGGTCTAAATGCAGATTAGACCCTTTCAAACTGCAGATAGGAGCCAATTGTTACCAGTTTAAACAGGTTTTTTAGCCAGTCTGAAAAGGGGAATAAGAGGCTGTATCGAGGGAGGACTTTTGACCAACTGCAACTTGGCACTGACGAGTACCCACGTCAGTCTTGTCCTTAATTTCCAAAACTAGAAATATTTAAAAAAATAAAAATGTGAATAATATATTTATTTTAGGTTTAGGCCAAAGCCAGGTTTTGATCCAGGCTGTTAATATGTTTATCAGGGCTGTAAAAACTATTCATTCTCAGCACATTCATGTTACCTAAAGGTTCCTGCAGAAAGCCTCAGGCGTAAACTTCAGGCTCTACAGCTTCAGCACTTACGCATGGGTCTTGTTTTTCAACCCTGGATGTTGCTCCAAGATTTTCAATCATATATCAGGCAAATCCAAAAGATTCAAAGGCAAAATCCTCTATTTTTTGCTTCCTTCTCTGCTTCTAAGACCACAGTACAGCCCTGTGTTGCGTGTTTTCCTTTAATTTTTCACATACTGTTTAACTTTACTGTCAAACTTTACTGGGGTTTTTTTTGTAGTAGTAGTAGTATTTCCAGAAATTAAAGAAAGATTTTCTCATACATTTAAATGGAAACCTTTTCTGTGATTGCAGTAATAGTCAATATTTATTCACTCTCAAACTTGAGACGTACAGAAAAATCCATATGTAAACATCTGTTTACAAAAGTCAAATTAAATCTGTCCGTGTCAGATGTGTTATCTAATTGGCACATTTTTGCACTTCCACCATAATTCAGATAATAAGAAGCTAAATATACCCTGTTCTGTCCTCTCCTCCTCTGCTATGTTCCCCTGTGTGATTGTGTATCTTGTGTGTTTACCTTTGTGCATCAGGCCGTGCTGATGTGCGACTCCCGTATGCCCGCCTTACTGTGCATGTTTGCTCAAAGCTTGGACTTGCTGTTGGCTTTAGGTCATTTCATGCCCTAAAATAGGTGCTATATGAAAAATGCTATGTATAAAATGTGTGAAAGCCCTTTCCTGTTAGCCAAGTTAATGCTAACGGGGTATTTTGTTCCCACCTTCAATAAAATTTTTATTGAATTAAATTTGATGTTCAGCATCAAGGATGAACTGCCAGAGGAGCGTCATTGTGAATTATGCAGCATTAAGAGAAGGAAGGACTCTCATGGATCTCCATGGATCGATGTGACTTGGTAGCACCAGGATGGTTTTGCACTTAGCGAGCTAGTCAGAGAAAATATACCTTGCACTGCTTCTGTAGTAAGAAGCCTTTTTTTTTCCTCATCTGGTATTGCTGGCACGTTATTATCTTTATGTTTTAGTTGCAGTCTATCTTATGAGCTAGAACGTTCAATTGTGAAGCTTTGAACAGGCTAATAATTAGCTCATATTCTACACCGCTATTGTGAGGAGGGTTTCCTGACAGGGATGCAGAAATCTTGGTAGCCAATTGGCCTCCGAGGACAGAAGTTAAGAAGCGAAGCCCTTTGAATGGATAACACTGCCTCTGTGATTAGTGTTTTGCTTGTGCTAACAGTCCAAAAGCTAACCTTAGCAGTTTGCCTTAAAGCCTTGAGTCCGTTATGCAGAAGTAATGCCCTATAAACCCATTTGTTATTCTAGTTTTTTGTTGACACAATGATAAGGCTAAGCCTATGTTAGCTCTTTAAGTTCTTAAAACTTTGTACCTTAAAATGAGCTTGTAAGAAATTTTACTTGTTCATCACTTGCCAGCAAGCTGCAGTAATAAAGGCTATAGCTAATAGGCTGTAGCTTACTATCTAGCCCTTTTACTGGCAGATAAATGAACCTGTATTGTGCAAATCTGTAGTACTTGTGTTCATATGTTAAGCATTGGCATGTTGGAAGGTATATTTGTTTCATAAGCTACCATTCTTTTAAAGAGCCAATGTGTAGTATTTTAAGTAATTTATGAGCTAAAACAGTGTCGACATTCATAAATATGTCCTCATTTGTGTCAAATTGCCTCTGCCAACAGCCTGACGATCTCTGTTTCCCCACTGGATTGGAGAAAAACTGCACAGTGTGGCTTTAAATACACAACAGTGCTTTGAAATTCAAAAGCAAGGCAGTAATAGATGAATTTTGAGTTTTGAATTAAATGTTAAATCTTGCGTGTGTTAAAATCATGAACCTTATTTCAGGTTTCAAAGAAAAAATTCTAAGATCAACTATAACTTCAGCCTTGGGAACCAGGAAGTGCTAAATTCTCGGTTACCTAGAGCTGTGTTTTCGCACTGATTTCTGCACAACTCTATAAACAAACTCATTGTCTGACAGGTGGGTGAAAATTGTGTTTTGTCAGTGCTTTTGTGAGACATTTTGAGTTTGGCCAACATTTTGGAATCTTGCTTTTAGCAGTAGCTATTGGCCCTTTTCCACTAGCACACTTTGGCCCTACTCTACTCGGCCCTACTCGATTTGCAGCATGTTTCCACTAGCCTGGTACCTCCTAAAACAAGCTAGTTTTAGTACCTACTCCGCTCTGGTTCCAAGCGAGCTGAGTCCATACTGAAAGCTGACGTCACTGACTGCCGGCTACTGATTGGTCAGACAATGTCGTCATTGATGAGTCACGAGCGCGACGACCTAGCATGCTAGCGGTAGCTACCATTGGCTTACCCTCATACATCTTTTCTTTGCAGCTGGATTGCTCTCGTCCTCGGCTTCATTCTGTTGTATAGCTTCCAAAACTCTCCTGTGCTTCTCAGGGGGTATTTCTTCTTACCACCTGCAGCCTTCTTCTGCTTTCCTTTTTTACTCGGTTTGTGACAAAAAGCAACAGATTGTTGTGTCTCACTCAAAATGACGTCACCGCAGTGCCGCTCAGCTGTGCACAGCGACACTGCACCCGTTGGGCAGGCGACTGGGGCTAATGGAAAAGCAGCACAAGGCGAGCAGAGTAGAGCCGGGTTGAGTCGAGTAGGGCTAATGGAAAAGGGCCAAAAATGGCTAACTACCTTGTTCTTTGGCCAGGAGATGCATTGATATATTTTTGGCTACATCTGTTGTACTTTTGTTAAAAGCTGGCCAACAATAGGGTCAAATGTGGTGTGTCAGCAGTCTGATGGTGTGCTGTACTTCTTTAGCAGGTGGATTAGTGACACTGAGCTGCTTCTGCTCTTTTGTTGGACCTTATGAGCCTTGTGCTAGCACGTTGCTTTTTTGCTTTTCAGTTTGCTTATCTGATGAAGTTTTATTAATGTGGGCGGCGTGTGAATCCTGACTTGCTGCTCTCTTTTGTGAGCAGGCCTCTCTTTTAAATGAAAAAATACCCGGCCTCTCCATTTAATCATGTTTCTCCCCTAAAAACACTATTTCATTACCATCTATCTGACCATCCAAGCATATGTGCATCCGCCCACTCATCCGTCCCTCATCCATGAACCAGTAATTTTCTTCTCCCTGTCCTCTCGCTCCAGTGCTGCTAAAACTGACACGAGTCCAGCTTCTCATTCATTAGCAGCTGGCTGGTCTAATCATAGCAGAGTGATGCTGTGCTCCCATTGCATAATCATTTTTTTCCCATCATCATTCACGTCGTCTGTGTCTTTCGATGCTCAGAAGACGCGCAGGACTGTCAGAAAACCCTCGACTGTCTGTCTGTCTTCCTCTTTGTTTTTCTACTTCTGTCTGTTACCCTAAATCTGTCATTTTCCTGCACTTCCCATTTTGAGGCACATGGGAACAGATGGTTCAGTAGTGATCAAGAGTCTCTGTCGAAAGATTTGTGTTCACCTGCTCCAGGGAGCTGACGAAGAAGAGTGGTTTGTTCTTGTGGGGCTGAAAACAAATTAATAAAAACAAGAGCCTGGTTTGCATATAAAGAGATAAAAAGCCTGTATTCAAATTGAATGTGTATCTAGAGCGGAACAAACCAAAAAAAGAGTCGGGTTTAATTTTTAGAACAGTTTGGTTTACATACAACTCTCTTTTTGCATTACATCTCTTGTCAGGAAGTTCTAAATATACAAAGTAGTTTATCACTTCCTCAACAAATGCAGTCCAAATTAGAGCCCGACCGATTTATCGGCCGGCCGATTAAATCGGCCGATTATAGCCCTTTTTAAAGTAATCAACATCGGCCAGAGTTTTGCCGATTTTACGCCGATATATTCTTAATTTCTCATAAAACAATAGACGCTGTTCGGTGTCTAAGCCGCGCAGAATGATGACGTTGTGAAACATGGAGACGCGCATCGTTAGAGCGGCTCTTACCTCTCTGTTGATGCTGTGTGTACAGTCACATGGAGTTGTTCTTTAAAGCCTGAAGGTCCGACATGACGAATAGTCTTCCACCGTGTACATGTCCCGCTGCTGCTGGACACAGAGAGACCTCTGCTGGGCTACAGATCAGCCTCACAGGCAGACCGGGCTCCGCCGAACAGCTTCTTGACGGTTTCCTCCTCTGTCATTCTCAATACTGACGAATTGGACCTTCTGATGGCAGGGGATCAGTTTAGCAGTGACTGTTTTTCTTTGGATTATGACGGAAATCTGGCTTTATCCGCTTATTCCCGCCATGGCAGCTAAGCTAACCAGCTAGCAAGCTAACTAGCCGTTAGCATAGCTGCCCTGTGTATACGTCATCAAAAACAGACACATCTAGGAGAGACTTCACGTAGCTGGGGGCTTTATGCTACATTCGAGGCAACCCGTAACTCGTGTTTTTCCCACCTGTAACTCGTGAAAATGCACTGGAACGGCAGTCTAACTCGTAACTTACGACCCGTGAACTCGTACCAGATCGATGTACTCCGAGTTACGACTTGTGACATCACATCACTGCCTAAACAATATAGCAGCCTCTTAATAATGACAAACACTGTAAAGTAAACTTCTGGTACATTATGCGCTGTTTCCCCACTTCTGTTTCACTCAAATGAGAAAGTTGATAAAGAATGAATATTATGATGGCTGCCATGTTGGTTAATTTACATAAAAGAACTCCTGGCTCTCAAACTGAAGTCGTATTTTGCCTAGAACGCTTTCAGGTCAGAAATCGGAGATTTCAACTGGGAAATATAGGAGTTACGGGTTGCCTCGAACGCAGCATTAATCAGCCTCTTTAAATAAGTTTGTGAATTATGTGCAGAGTCCCACAACATCTTTTTAATTTCCTCACGCACATTAACTCATGTTTAAAACTACTACTACATTACTACATCCTGCCTTTAGTTTTCATCATCAAAAAGTACAACATACAGAGTGACTTTTTTTAAGGTTATGTAATTAATGTACCAGAAATTCAATGCTTTTTATTTGCATGTTATTGTACTGTAAATTATCTTACTGGTGTAAAGTTAAACAAATACTAAAGGACCAAAACTATAAAATGTTCTGCCTGTAATTTATATATTCACTGTTGTGTTTTGGGATCAATTTTTTTTTTAAATCGCATTATATATATGTTTTAAATTAATCGACCGATTAATCGGTTATCGGTATTTTTTTCTGCCAAATATCGGTATCGGCATCGGCCTCAAAAAATCCATATCGGTCAGGCTCTAGTCCAAATCTCTCTCTGTCTATTTATTAAAGCTTTCATTTCAATATGGACCAAGATCTCCAGAGAATTAAGGCACTTCTGGGGGCAAACAGGGTCCAACCTATCACCAGAGATGGCAAAAGTACCCAGATTCCTTAAGCCGGGAATCCACTGTACGACTATTTCGATCGCGGTGTTCAGCTGCTGCTCATACTGTACGAGTGGATTGCAGGGGTTAACAGTTCACAGCCCACGATTCTTCTTCTCACACTATACCACCTGATGCTCGGATGCGATCTGACAGCTCACACTGTACGTCCATGTACGACACGTCGGACTCTTATATCCGGAAATGCAACATAAAAAGTAGTAGTAGAACAACAACAACAACCAATAGTTTAGCTATATCCGGAAAATAAACTTACCAGGCACTTCCAATTGTGCGGCAATCTCCATCCAGTTCTTTTCTCTATTGTTGCGGACACATTATTGCTGTGATGCCATGCTGCTCCTTCTTGTGCATTTGTTTTCTCTTCCGTATTTACGTTTGCGCATCTGTGCAGTAGGGCTGAACAATTTGAGAAAATAATCTCATTGCGATTTTTTTCCCCAATATTGCGATTTACTCTGCAATTGTTTTAATGTTCCTCATCTTATGCATTCTTAAACAAACATAAGCAGTAGATCTTTTTATAGTAAAACCAATATGACATTAAATTAATCTAAGGATAAAAGATTTGAGAAAAAGTGTAGAAGTGAAGAACAGAAGCAAAATAGGTATGAAATTGGAAACACTGGGTAAAAATGGTATGAAAGCAGAAAAAGGTTAATAAATAGGTGCAAAATAGGAATGAAATTGCAAAAAAAAAAAAAGTGGAAAAATTGGCAAAAAAATCCAAAAGTGGCTTAGGAAAATTGATTATGGCAGCAAAATTGGGAATTCAATTTGAAATTGAATTTCAAAAACCATGTGAAAATTCCAAAAAAGGTTCTGACAGTGGCCAAAAAAGATGATTGGGGGGAAAATACGCATAAAGTTGTAAAAACAGGGTTAAAAAAAGGTAAAAATTGGAAAAAAAGTGTATGATTTACCAAAATGGAAAATTACTATGAAGTAATTTAAAAGTGCAATGTGTAGATGTGCAAATGAGCAATTAAAATGCAGAAGAACAGGAGCAGCCTGAGGGTTAACTTCCATTAAGTAAATACTTGTAGATTTCATTGAAATCTGAATCTGTTTCTGTTGCTTTGCTGCTGTTTAGTGTTTCTCCAAGTAGCATCAGAGGTTTGGAGGCTCTCTGTTTGGATTCAAGGGCAGCTTCAGGTCATTCAGGCTTTTGTTTTTGTCTGGCTTTGCTCCATTTCTGGACCGTACAACATAAAAGTATATCTGAACACCACATAATACACACGCACACATTTAGTGGTGAGACAGGGCTGATTCATGGTCACACTCTGGTCTTACAGGGACAGAAATGACTCCTGTGTTTTTCCGTGCAGTCTGTGTGACTCTGTCTGCCATCTTCATTTGGTAACATGGAAGTGGATGTCTGCATGTTAATGAGGAAGTTGCCATGTTTCAGGCTGGTGCCCACCTGAAATAAGTAACCTGTTCAGCTCCAAAGTACCCTTTTTGGGGAATGCTTGCATGCTCTCAAACAAAAATATAAGAAAAGTGAACTATTCATGTAGAAATATAGTCATGCTGCACATCAGATAAAACAGGAAAATACAGCTACACAACCATATAAGCCATTTTTACACACCAAACACAACATCAACACCAAGCAAATGCATTATCAAATATCCAAATCTGTTTCACTTTGATTCAAACGTGGGTTGATTTGTATGGATTTCTTTGAATGGGAAATAATGGGGAAAAAAAACATTTATTTTATTTAAATTTTTTTTCAAAAGCAGTCAAAAACCACCAAGGATAAGCAGAAAAAAATAAAAATGTTGTAATTGACTCTACAACAAAAACCTCTCCAGCCTGCAATAATCCAAATTCAGCCTTTTTTGTTCGAGTTTTCTAGTCCTATGTTTGTCCTCTCTTCCATTTCTACACTGTAAAAAAGGCTAGTTGTTTTAACTTAAAAAAGTTTAGTGTCAGGGCTGCCTTAGAATTTCTGAATTTAGAAATTTAAGTTCAGTTGAATTAAGCAAGATTCAGATCAAGTGAACTTCTTAAGTTTAATAAACTCACTATTAAGTCAGCTCTACTTGAATTGTTTAGTTTAACAAACTTCTAAAAGCAATCCAATTCCAATTGTATTTTTTAATGCCAACACAGTAATTAAACTTCTTTAAACTACAGTTTTAAAGGTAAAACAACTTGATCTGAAGTTCAGGTTTTATGTGTTGGCATAAAAAATACTTTTGGAATTGGATTGCTTTTAGAAGTTTGTTAAACTAAACAATTCAAGTAGAGCTGACTTAATAGCAAGTAAACTTGTGAAGTTCACTTGATCTGAACCATTCTTAATTCAACTGAACTTAAATTTTTAAATTCAGAAAACTTAAAATTTAAAGGCAGCCCTGACACTAAACTTTTTTAAGTTAAAACAACTAGCCTTTTTTACAGTGTAGTGCAAATATTGTAAACTCTAATACTGTGTATACGTCCACCTCCATATAGATATACCCAAAAACTGTGTTGTAAATATTGTTATATATTGTTAAATATTGTTAATAGTTAATATCGTGTATACCTCCATCTCAGTCAGCCTTATTTCCACTTAATTTTTACTTATTTTCCTTCATAAGGAAGTTGATATTGCTGAAAGGCTCATGCTTTTTTCATTTATTTTCATTTAGTTGTATTTATGCTATTTGCTATTTTTATTCTAATTACTTTATGTTTCATTGTAAATCTCTTTCTGATATTTCTCTTGTATCCTGCTGCTGCTGTAAATCTGGAATTTCCCCCTGTGGGACTAATAAAGATATATCTTATCTGAATTGGGTGTAATGGACACCAAAAGTGACATAAAAGAAAAATATAAAGTTTGGTACATCAGAAATTTCAAATGGGACTAATGGAGCCAAACTGTGCCACTCTGTAGTAAAGCCTCTCTAACTTTGCTCTGCATCACTGTATCAGACTCAGACTTGGCAGAGGTAATGTTCACATATTTTCACATTCATTCATAGACTTCTAAAGCTGCAGCTGCATCATTCCAAAGACATATTCACAATAAAAACTTGACATTTTTAGGCGAGGATGAAATGTTGAAATTACTCTGCCTATCTTCATTTACTCTGTCCCAGTAACACATATACTGATAATTCCACATCTGTCCAGTGTTACTTTTATTATGACACCAAAATAATTTAAATAGTCCTTGTGGTTGCAGAGATACACTCTTTTCTTTATGTCATTTTTGAACAGAAGGCTTAAGAGAAGTGTTACACAAAAATACCCCCCAGTGTTGATGGATGGCACTCATTTGTCCTCGTGTTGCATTCTGCGCTACATGAGGTCATGCTTACAGGATGACTTCAAGTGTGTATGTGTGTGTGCGAGGCTCCCCTGGCATGTCCTTGGCGTGTAATAAGCATGTGGGACTGCGGCTCCTTGCACATCTGTCTGGTGGTGGAGAAACGTTGCAGTGCTGCGGCAGCTGCTGTGCACCATTTCCACCCACAGCTGCCCCACCCCCCACCTGCTCTGCCCTCCTAGTCACTTTGTACCAGCACAGCCTCACCGAAGGGGGTCGTTTCCACAGTTTGAGGACGCCCACACCCCTCTGGGAAATGGGCCTTTGTGTGACCGAGTACAAGAACCTGCTGTGCTTATAACGTGGTTCCTCTCGCTCTGCTGTACACACCTGATGTATGCTACAGCTTAGCAGAAGTGTCGGTTCAGTCCAGTGGAAACTTTGAAGGAGTCACCCTGATGCAAAAATAGCTTCATGTTGCAGGTTTTTCAGGCTGCAGATGGGTCTACGTGTACCAGCTTGTGTCAGAAGAGTTGAGCCCTGATGCTGCTGTCTGGCTTTAGTTTAGTGACTTTAACTTTTTATTCTATCAGTTACACTTTAAAGGAGTACTTGTGTTTTAAAAGCTAAAAGTAAAAGTATCATCTGAGTAAAGTGAAATTCACAACACTATTTTTTTTAGCTTAAAGAGACACGCTTGTTGAGAAACTGGTCAAATGGGACAGAGTAAAAAAAAAGTTGCGACATTAAAAAAAGGTCACACACTAATATTTCATTGGACCATCTTTAGCTTTGATTACAGCTCAAATTTACTGTGTCATTGTTTCGATAAGCTTCTCCAATGTCTCAGATTTGTCCAAGATCACAGCACTGCCCCCACAGGCTTGGACAGTAGGCACTAGGCATGATGGGTGCATCACTTCACCTGCCTCTCTTCTTACCCTGATGCTCCCATCACTCTGTAACAGGGTCGATCTGGACTCATCAGACCACATGACCTTCTTCCAGTCCTCCACAGTCCAATCTTTATTAGGACTGAACGATTTGAGAAAATAATCCAATTGTGATTTTTTCCCCCAATATTGCAATTTACTCTGCAATTGTTTTAATGTTCCTCATCTTATGTATTCTTAAACAAACATAAGCAGAAGATCGTTTTATAGTAAAACCAATATGACATTCAATTAATCTAAGGATAAAAGATTTGAGGAAAAGTGGAGAAGTAAAGAACAGAAGCAAAATAGGTATGAAATTGTAAAAACTGGGTAAAAATGGTATGAAAGCTGGTTTCATTGGACACTTTTAAGAGGATGTTAAATGATGTAAACACTGAGGCATCTGGCTGCAGATGGGTCCATAGATGATCTTACTTCTTTTAATAATCCAGCCCGTGAAATGTCTTTATTAACTGTACATTAAGTGTTTTACAGATCTGTGTAAGAAACTTTGTAAATTGTGCTGCTGCCTATCTTGGCAAGGAAACTCTTGTAAAAGAGATTTTTAATCTCAATGAGTTTCTTTTCCTGGTTAAATAAAGGTTAAATAAATTTTTTAAATAATGCAAAATAGTTATGAAATTGCAAAAAAAATGGGGAAAAATTGGCAAAAAAAAATCCAAAAGTGGCTTAGGAAAATTGATTATGGCAGCAAAATTGGGAACTAAATTTGAAATTAAATTTCAAAAACCATGGAAAAATTCCCAAAATAGTGGCCACTATCATCCCCGATAGTGGCTAAAAAAGATGAATGGGGGCAAAATAGCCATGAAGTTGTAAAAACTGGGTTAAAAAAAGGTAAAAATCGTTCAAAAGTGGAAAAAAGTGTGTAAATAGAGGTAAAAAAAAAAAAATAGGCATGAAATTGCAAAAAACTACATCACAATGTCGAAATGTTCAACACATTTTGGGCTAAAAATATTGAACCTTCTGCGATTTGAAAATTGCAGCAAGCCATATTGAGATTTAATCTAATTTGCAATTAATTGTTCAGCCCTAATCTTTATGCTCCCTAGCAAACTGAAGCCTTTTTTCTGCTTAGCCTTACTGATTAGTGGTTTTCTTAAGGCTACACAGCTGTTCAGTCCCAATCCCTTGAGTTCCCTTCACATTGTGTGTGTGGAAATGCTCTTACTTTCACTATTAAACACACCCCTGAGTTCTACTGTTGTTTTTCTTTGATTTGATTTGGCCAAACGTTTAAGTGATTCATCGATCACCATCATTCAGGATTTTATTCTGACCACTTTTCTTCCTTGAAGACGATGATTCCCCACTATCCTTCCAGTTTTTAATAATGTGTTGGACAGTTCTTAACCCAGTTTTAGTAGTTTCTTCAATCTCCTTAGATGTTTTCTCTGCTTGATGCCAATGATTTGACCCTTCTTAAACAGACTAACATCTTTTTCACGACCACAGGATGTGTCTTTGACATGGTTGTTGAAGAAATGAGAAGCTGCTCATTGCTCCTCTTGGCCTTTAGACCACAACAAGTTAGTTCTGGCTTTTGGTCATTGTCCTGCTCAAGGATGAACCTTTAGCTCAATACCAAGTCTGCTTCATCTTGCCTGTAACAGTGAGCTGGATATTCTAGATTCTGCCTGCAGTTCAATCTGTGTTTTGCATTTCTTTCTTTAAATGTTATTCTTCTGCCTGTTTGTTGTATGCCTAAATATTAAGGATGTCTTAGTTGACAAGCTTTTTGCAGTTTTTGTGTAATGTAGAAGGTTATAGTCCTATGTCAGACATGAATTATACTTTTATTCTTCTTCATGCTCAGTGCATCTCTTAAGTCTTCCATTGAGGTGTTTACAGCTGTATCATTCAGAAATTCATGGAGTGGTGGATTTAAAAAAATATATAGACGTCATATTTGACTCAGATCAAAGTGAGAAAAACTGCTATTAGCTTCTGCCTGCCTGTAGGAACCGGAGCTTCAAAAGTGCTTAAATGCTCTGCTGCTCTCCTAGTGCACTATAGTTAAATGACACCCGTGGGCGTACACCCATGCATACATATGAGCTGCTCCACAGCCCCGCTGTGCCGTGCTCTCTCCTGCTTGTAGTGTCGTGTTACATAAGCAGGCTAATGTTACCCTGGCAGGCCTTGTAACTGGCTCCTCTGTATCAGTCCTTCAGAGAGAGAGGGGAGATGTAAGAGGAGAGGAGGGCAATGAAATGATTAGTAGAAAGTTTGAGATGTGACAGAGGGATGTCGGGAAACAAAGAGGCATGACTGAAAAGGCAAGTGGGAGAAAGACCCAGTTCACGATGAATCAAAAGAGATTTTTTTCTCTAACAGATCTGAAGTGGCGTTCAGCTGCTCTAGTGACCATATCTGCAGTTTCAAATGATCACTTAAAAGAGTGAACAAGGTGGAACAAAGATTGCATCTAAGTATTTCGAGCTGAATGGCAATGCACAGTGTAATGTTAAACTTCAGTTTGTGCAGTCTTACAACCCAGTGCACATCCAACGTTCATCCAACTGGCAGCTGGACTGGTCCAAGTTCTTCAAGTTTACACAGAGACTCTTTCACCTGAAACGCAAATGTTTTCAGAAGTAATTCACATTCACATGGAGACGCCAGAACAACTGAATACGCTGTAGCATGCATGCCAGTTCAGTAGATAGCGCCGTAGGTTTGCAGAGAAACACCGCTGTTTCAACACATGTATGTAGGAGAAAAACTTTTAAAAAACAACAATGGAGAGTGACTCAGGAAGAGGCAGGAGTTTCTTGTCGGGACAACAAATCTGTCTGGATTGTTACAAACTGAGCAGGCAAGTTACTTGATAGACAGCCAAGGCTGTTGTCATTGGCATTAGAGTACTGAGCATGCGGTGACAGGAGTGTTTCACACTGAAATGCTGAATCCTGTTTCGAGAAGCTGGTTGGTGATGCGTTTGAAAACTCCCCACCCTGGACCCTGGTTTCAAAAGTTTTTGGATTCAGGCACTCCAGGCACCGTTCTCATGTAAACGGGAGGCAAAAACACAATGAAAACTCTTTGGATTTGGCCAAATTTGGCCTTGTGTAAACATGACCTAAAACAGATGAAAAAGGAAGTGGGAGAGTAACAAGCTAAATACCTGGACAAGGATAAACTTTTTTCAAACAACAATGGCGAGTGGACACACGAAAGATGCAGGAGTTGCTTGTCTGGACAACAAATCCGTCTGAATAGTTTTGTCTGGATGACAAACCAAGCACAGTAAGCAGCTTACATCTACAGCATACTTGGTAGATAGCTGAAGCTGTTGTTGTTCCTGATACATGCACGAAGTCTTTATGTGAAAGAGTGATACGCACACGGTGACGTTGACATTTCACCCTGAAACGCTAAATCCTGTCTACATGGAGCTGGGCCGCGACGTGTATACAAATCTTTCCACCCTGGACCCAAAAGTTTGTGGATTCAGGCACTCCAAGCACCATTCCCAATTAAACAGGAGGCAAAAACGCAATGAAAACTCTTCAGATTTGGCCAGAGTTTTGTGCAAACAGGACAGAAGACATTTCACCTCACTTCCTAATGGCCTCTTCAGTTGTAAGGATTGACCAGGAAAGAGCTAAAAAAGAAAGTCCTCTGTGGACAATTAGCATGCTCATGATCTGGATGATCACCTGAGAGTTGTTTAATATTGGACCTTGTTGTTTGGTCCAATATTCTCGGGTGCAGTATTGCTTGGATTGTTTGTGAAAGCAATCTAAAATGGACTTAAGTGTAGGAGATAAAAAGTGTGACACCTCTCATGAACCGAAGATCTTCTCTGGATAAGATGCAGACTTTGTTGCCATCAACAGAACTTCCTGTGTCTTTAAGATGGAGGTGAGCAGCTGTGTTATCTACCATATATACCAGTTATTTTTACTTTGTTTTCCTGAACTGCTGATATTTTGGCTCTCAGAATGATGCATATATTAAACAGCATGCCCAGCCCTTGTTGCACCTTTGATGGTGTTCAGTAAAAGCTCCTCTCTCCAATCTCTCAATTACCGTCCAGCAGAGAAACACAGAAAAGGCATTAATCCTCCCGTCTGTGTCTTGCATGCACTCTGGGGCCCATGGCAGTGTTTCCTTTCTAAACACATTCTTTTAACCTAAATTGAATATATCATTCCTCCCTGGAGGCACCGGAGAAGAAAGGCTCTAATTCACACAGCCTGCCTGTCTCAGAGGTTAATGCAGCGAGAGGCTCCTATCTGCTCTCATCTCTCCTCTCCCTGTTTTTCTCTCACTAAGTTTGAGTCAAATCCTTACACTGATGTATGTGCATGTTCATTTAGAGACCAGATATTTCCTTCTAATTAAAGGAACAAGAATTTCTCTGTGCTGAATAAACTTAAGAAAACCCTCTTTGTCGGTATCTGATCCGTTAACATGCTAACAGCATCCCTCCTGCTGTAAAGAACCAAACAAAAACATTCAAACTGATTATTTATTTCACTTTGCGGTGACATTACATTCCTGTGTGTAAAGTTACAAACATTTGTTTTTGAGCATTCCTACACTTTCCCAGTCTTTTGTTGTTCACGTTTCTGCTTTTTAGAACGTGCTGCAGGCATCAGATTCAAATGAGTGTAAAGGTTTTCAATTTGAACGCTACACAACTGATCTTTGTATTTTATTCAGTTAAGAAGTAGTTAAAACTCAGCTGCATGAATGCTGACAGGGACCAGAAAGAGAGCCCATATGACACCGGTTTTAAGGTCTCTGCATTGGCTACCTGTTTCTTTTAGGATAGATTTTAAGATTCTTTTACTGTTTTTTTAAGCTCTTAATGGTCTAAACCTTCAAATTTATCTGATTTGCTTTTACCGTATGAGCCCATTAGAGCCCTCAGGTCTTCAGGACTGTTAAAAGGTTCCCAAAGTTAAAGCAAAAACTTACGGTGAGGCATCTTTTTACTACTACGCTTATGGAACAGCCTACCTGACAACCTGAGGGCTGCACCTGATGTTAATGTCTTTAAAAACAAACTCAAAACCTGCCTTTTTTGTCTGATTTTACCCAAATTACCTTTAGTGTTTTTATTCATTCTAATGACAGACTACTTTTTTATTATTTAATCTCATTTATTTTTTTATCTTCTCTATCTTTCCTTATTTTATTTTCTAGTTTTCTATGTTTTAACTTCATTTCAATTTATTATTTATTTGTATTATTTTTAAATTATTTTTCTTATTATATTTTATGATATATTTAATTTTACACTTTAACCTAACTTCCAGTGTTTTCTCATTTTTAACCCTTTAATATGACGTTTCCTCAGTACGTACTGGGTACAGCAGTGTGCTTTATTATTGTCTTTTATTTATGATGCTTTTTATCAACACTGTGCATGGATTGCAGCGTGGGTGGGTTCAGGGGCTGGGTGGAGTGGGTTTGGATCATAAATCCTTCATTTAATTCATCTGTCTGTTTGTAAAGCACTTTGTGCTACATTTTTTGTATGAAAAGTGCTATATAAATAAAGTTTGATTTGATTTGAAAAAGGATTTTTAATTATTATTTGTGGCATTTATCTCTGCCAAGGAGGTTATGTTTATGCCAGTGTATGTTTGTTTGTTTGTTAGGAAGATTACACAAAAACTACTGGACAGATTTTACTGAAGTTTTCAGGAGATGTTGGTAATGGTGCAATAACCGCCATTACTGAATGATTGTTTTTGCTCAGTAACTGTCTAACTAATAATGACATCAACATGGTTCTGAGTGCTAGGTGTGGGTTTTCAGGGTCAATGAATCATATGATAGTAACTTTATTATAAATGTCACAGTAATATGTGAGCTTCACTGGAATAGGAGGCAGGCAGAGACCTCCATTTTAAACAGACTGTAGTATTTTTGAGTCTTCATGTCAACACAAACCAAACAAACTATTGAACAAATTCACAAAAGTTAGTTTTCACACAAACCAACAGGTGTGAATGCACCCAGAGTGATTTAAATACCTCCGCTGAGAAGGTTATGTAATTGCCGGCGTCTGTTTGTTTGTTTCTCTGTTAGCAACATAACTCAAAAAGTTATGGACGGATTTTGATTAAATTTTCAGGAAATGTCCAGATTGTGACAAAGAACAAATGATTAGATTTTGGGAGTGATCCGGATCTCTGTTGGATCTGCCATGATGAAAAATGTGGTTTTCGTGAATAACTACTGAATTAAAATAGATATCATGATGAATCCAATGGTTGATGGTATGTTTTCATGGTCAAGGAATCTAAATATTTAGATGAAATAAAGGTAGGACTTATATTTATAGTGAGAATTACAATATGGGTGAGGACTGTGATGCTGGTGGAGGTCTGAGTGCTTTTCTACTTATAGGTATATTGGAGATAAAACCAAAGGCAGCTCCTTTTTCATTCATTGACTTACACTGTATGTAAATGACATTGGTGAATGGTTTATTGGTGGCACTTCTGTTGTCTATTCTTTGCCTATTTTGGAGCTTTTTTCCTGCGTCAGCGTCATGTTTACATGTAGGTGTTAACAGTCAGTGTCACATTGGGTTATTGTGAGTGGTGTCCTTGCGGCAGAGCAGTAGAGGACAGTGTGTTTCCAGGGGGAAGCAGATACAGTGCGCACACACTTACTCACACATGCACACACTTACGCAGGTCTACCTCCAGCTTCCCGTGTCTCCCTGCTAGGTCCTGTTGCCAAGGAGACCGGGGCCTGGGCTGAACATATTGTATAAATACCTGTGAGGATTGAGAAGTGGGAGTGTGGGGTGGAGGGTTTGCTGTTGATCACATCACGATGTAAAGAGAGCACTAACTGCACACAACTGGCTCTGCTGATGGCCTTTGTTTGTCCTCAGATTAGAAGCCTGTCAGAAAGCAGCCGTCTTTTCTTTAAGATTAAAGTAAATGCTAGTGTTTCTACGTTTTTTAACAAAAGGAGTTGTTTAGCCTTATTTAGATGCTGTTAAGGAAAGTGCTCACTTCGATCATGTGGAGTGGAGTCGATAACAAAGTGGCTCCTCGTGACTCCATCCCAGCAGAGATTGTGGTGAGCTGAGCCCGTAACCTTCAGGAGACGACAGCCAGACAGCCAGAGGAATCCAGATAATTGAAATGACTGTCTGTGTGGGCATTGACTGCCTCTTTTTTTCATTCCGCTAATTATTCGGTGTCCTCATTTTGTGAATGTGTGTGCGTGTGTACACAAAAAAAGATAATGTACTGAATATATTCTAGTGTCAGATGAGTGCGTGTTTGATCAGGCAGTGTGGGGGCGAGGATGTAGGTTGAACATGTGGGTGTGTAGGTTTTAGAGCCATTATAGCAATATGCGAGTGCTGCGTGCAGGTAATTGATGCGGGGACACCAGAAACTGGCAGAGAGTCAGAGCGGCCCGGTGCCAACGTAAAGGGGGGAGGAGGAGAAGATTATAGAAGAGAGGATGGAGGCCACGTGAATTCCCTGACAGCCATAGGACTGAGTGAAAAATGCATGAAATGTATGTTAAGATGACAGTTTGTGTGATGTCTGGATGTAATTTCTCATATCTAGGGCTAAAATAGCCCCGTTTACATGTGTAGTTTTCCTTAATCTGAATGAAATTGACCGGATTAAGTGAATCTGATTCGATCTGTATACATGAACTTTGAGTAAAGAGATCCACGTTCAATCCGCGTTTGCATGGCCCCAGCTGAATCTGGTTGTATTGTTTTTTTGACATGTGCAGAAGGTCACTCTGCCACTACCTGCAAATGTGTAAGAGAAGCGGAGGTGCACTTCCTGCTTCCTGTTTACCTCAAGAAAGATGGATCCACATCATGTTTTGTTTGGTACGCTCTGCGTACGTCACTACGTGCCTCTTACGTGCTACGGAGCGCCTGCGCAGACCGAACAATTCTCTCTATCAACCCAATCCGCTCCACTCCACTCAGCCGTTTACATGAAGCATGGAGCGGATTATCAATCGGCGTAGACTACCTCTTACAATCCGATCCGAAATACAATCAGATCCAGGTGAATCAGATTGGCTAAGGTGTTTGCATGAGACATTTCTAATCTGATTGTAAATAGGATTTTTTTGACCCATGTAAACGGGGCCAATATTTGGCAGATTTAACATCATCCAAAGCTCACCGACCATTGAGTTGCCTAAAAAGTGGCAAACAAATTATGCACATTCAGAAGTTTGGCAGAATGTCTCAGTAAGAACTTCAAATGTTTTCAAGAGCTACCCTAAGACTTTACTTCCAAGTAGATGTCCAAACTTTGGAGTGCATGTTGGATGAATAAAAAAGCATCTACACTCAAAACCAAAGAAGGTGAGGCTTTTTTATTTTTATTTCAAGTATGCTTTCATTGCTGCTCTCTGGCACTCTCTTTTTCAGAGGAGGAATTCTCACTTCTTTCAACCAAAATTGACATGAACATTATCCATGTCAAGATCTATAATGAAGCCTCTGGCACTAATAAAAAACATAGAGAAAGTCAGCCATTTTGTTTTTTTTTTTAACTTCTAAATATGGAAGTTTTCTTCACTGTATATAACTACATTTGAATTATTGGAGTGGGAGAGAGTTCATCTGTTTGTGTTAAAACTTGCATGAACATTAACCATGTCCAGACCACCATTTAACAAGATATCAGGCATTTTTTTTCAGAATGGTACATTTAATATATTACTTAAGTGGGGAAAAATAGTCTTCTATTGTGCCCAGCTGTCAAAATGTGTTAAGATAATGTCTAGAAGTTTGTTTTTCATTTAGTTCAGTGTTTTTATTCTCAAACTTTTAGATTTTTGGTGTATTTTTTGGGCATTTTGTGCCTTTATTGATAGGAGAATGACAATGGATAGGCTTGTGAAAGGGGGTGAGAGAGTAGGGGGAGACAAACTGATCACAGGCGGGATTCCAACCCACGCAGGCAGAAGGATGTACATGGGACGGGCCTGGTTGCTTACCACTCCACCAAACCAGACCCCCAAACTTTTATGGCCCTTTTCCATTAGCCCTACTCTACTCTACTCGACTCCCGGCTCTACTCTACTCGCCTTGTGCTGCTTTTCCATTAGCCCCAGTCGCCTGCCCAACGGCGTGCAGTGTCGCTGTACACAGCTGAGCGGCACTGCGATGACGTCATTTTGAGCGTGACACAACAATCTGTGACTTTTAGTCACAAACCGAGTTAAAAAGTAAAGCAGAAGAAGGCTGCAGGTGGTAAGAAGAAATACCCCTTGAGAAGCACAGGAGAGTTTTGGAAGCTATACAACAGAATGAAGCCGAGGACGAGAGCAATGGAGCTGCAAAGAAAAGACGTATGAGGGTAAGCTAATGGTAGCTACCGCTAGCATGCTAGGTCGTCGCGCTCATGACTCATCGATGATGACATGGTCTGACCAATCAGTAGCCGGCAGTCGGTGACATCATCTTTTAGTATCGACTCAGCTCGCTTGGAACCAGAGCGGAGTAGGTACTAAAACTAGCTTGTTTTAGGAGGTACCAGGCTAGTGGAAACACGCTGCAAATCGAGTAGAGCCGAGTAGAGTAGGGCCAAGGCGTGCTAGCGGAAAAGGGCCATTAGATTTTTACTTGCATCTGTAGCATGATTGAAAAACATTTTTTAAACGTTTTTCTTTTTTTAACCACATATATCCATATCTATATACAGTCATCTGTGTAAGTCTTGAACTTGTTTACTCTTACCTTGAGTAATAATGGAAGAGTTTGGATTTTATAAGGTAATAGTCCATGTTGGCCCATGCACATTGTTGAAACTGAATGCCACCTGCCTTTTTCCTTCCTATTCTTTAGTTCTGTGGTGGTATTCTCATTTATAGGTAACTTTAATCAGTACTGGTCCTTCAAAATCTGCTTATCTAGAGGTCAAGAAGCAGTTGAGTGTGCTTTTGGCATGTCCATGAGCCTGGCTGTAGCTAATTGTATACCTGTGCCTGAGGACTCAACTGAAACTGAAAGTAACTCTTCATCAGATCATCACCTGGGATCCTTCTCGTTATTCTCCCTAAGCAGCATGAATAAAAGCCTCCTCTGTTTTCTGACAGGTTACCTAATCAGAACTGAACTGCTCTTCCTGTTGCCCATGGTAGCCATGGTAACAGTCCCCCCTGGAGATGAGCTTTGGCAAACCTCAGCGGTCCGCTAAGCTAAGTCCAAACGCGTGTCCCCGGAGCAGCAGTTTATTGCCCTGAGCGCCGATGATGCTGTGGCTTGTGTTTGACCACAGATTAGGCAGATTGGGGCCCATTGTGTCCGTTCTGCTGTTTGCTGATGATAAGCGATGCCGCGGGCCGTGGTGTCAGAGCTGGCTGCTGTGGGAGAGGGAGACAGAGTGGAGGTAAAGTGAGTGGAGCCCTTTCAGAGTGTTGCCTCAAACAGTTCCAGTATTGCATTTTCTAAGAAGATGGTAATAGAAACAGTTTTGTGTATAAGACCCCAACGAGTCATGGGGAGAAAGTTACGTCACTTTCCGTTGTCGTCACGCCTGCAGCTCCCGCTGCTCCCGCCTCTCTTCCTTGTTTGGACCGTTAAGCATTTTTCGAGTGAAACTGTTGGACAATGGAAGTTGGCAAGACAGAGATGCATGATTTCAGAATCAGGCAGGCCCGTCTGCTCTGCAAGGCTATAATACATCTAAGTCAAAGTAAATTGGCTACCTCAGAGTTTTATTTTTAGTAATCACTTCAAAATAAAAACTGAGTGTCTTGTTTTCTGACCTGAAGCTGTTTGTGGTGTGCTGTCCACAGATACATATTCAGTTACCTGAGAGGAGCGCTTGGTAAGGCTTTGCAGGGTTTGATTTGGTTTCTTGGAGAAAATTTGAGCTTCCTCTGCAGCAGAAGAGCAACATTAGCTGCGTTACCGGACTCTGGGGATGTAAAGGGGATGAAGTGATGGAATAATGCCGAGAGCACACTCATTGAATTTCAGCTTAACTGTATGAAGAACACCAAATGACTTGATGTGGTTTCAAAGATCGTGTTTGAAAGATCATATGAGCCGTTTGTACACAACCTGATTTCCTCTTAGCTGAGGAAATAGAGCTTCATTTGTGCTCAGGTGAACGGAGAACAGAGTTTAACAATTAACACCAGTTAACATGGTATTTCGCTGTACTTAAAGCTCCCCAAATTTGACCAAATGTTTAATTCAGCATCAACACAGATTTACATTTTTACAACCACTTCACTTCTCACAGTGCTCGATGTAGCCGCAGCCTCCAGCTGGATGATTGTAGTTTGGTGTCTGATGTGCTGCCAGACTGTATTTTCATTATGCAGGTCTAACAAACTAAAAATAATCCCACACCTATAAAACTCACAACCACTGCACTTTATAGGAGGCGTAAGTGTACACAGGAGCACACAAACCAACACAGCTCTTGTAGAAGAGCTTCTCCTGGGGAGCTAACAAAGCACTCTAATTACTTTGAGCCTGTGCTGTTGTTTCAGGAGGGACACTGTTCACTTTAACGTTAAGATAAGAGATAATACCAGCTTCCAGCAGCTAGAAAAGACAATTAGTTACCAGTTTAAGTCATCTACTAAGAATTTTACTCCAATTAAAGCACAGTAAAGGCATTGGTATAAATTTAGCAGTGATGTAGTGAAGATATTTGCTCGTGTTTTTGATCCCACAGTAAATCCCAGCCTTTTCCTTGGAGCACCACCAAACTGTTTCTGAGAAAAGTCAAAGCCTCCACACATGAATTAAGAAATACATCCCCTTCCAGAACAGCGTCAGTCCTTTTTGTTTGATTAATAAAATCCAGATATACTCGGTTTATAGACAGTGCATTTTAGGCAATGTTTAAACCTAATTTGACAACTTCAGAATAAACCCATTTCTAAATTCCGTCATTCCAGATGCACACCATTCAGCAGTTTGCTTCACTTTCTTTATCGCCTCATGGCAAAGGCAGCACTTGCTCTACTCCCCCTCTAAAGGTGCGTTCACATTGAATGAGACCTGGACCACTTCATGTAAAGTATGTACAGTCCAGGCCAGAAGTTTGGACACACCTTCTCATTCAATGTGTTTTCTTTATTTTCATCTCTTTTTAAGAGAGAGGTAGTCACCTGAAATGGTTTTCTCTTCTCAGATGTCCTTTCCAGGGTTAATTAATGGAATTTCTTGCCTTTTAATGGGGTTGGACCATCATTTGTGTTGTTCAAAAGTCAGGCTAATGTACAGCCGACAGTCCTATAAGGCAACTGTTAGAATTAATATTATGGTAAGAACCAATCAGCTAAGTTAAGAAAAATGAGGGGCCATCATTACTTCAGTGAGAATGCATTGAGTGAGAAGGTGTGTCCAAACTTTTGGCCTGTACTGTACAGCTGTGATGGGGCAGGCCTCATCATGCGATCTGGATTTTCTACCCGGCGTGTCACTCAACTGCCAAGTTTAAAAATTTTAACTTTTCAGGCCACACAACAGTGAATTAGGGTTGTGTGGGTGTGCGATGACATTAGGGCTGAACGATGTGGACAAAGTTTCATATCTCAATATTCATGCAAGATATCTCAATATGGATATGATGTTATATGACTACAGGTTCGGTGAAAACCTAGCATTTTTCAGATAAATGAAAACATAATACAAAGGAATGTGGAAAGTGCAGTTTTATTTAGAAGAAATCTATAGTGTTTATATTGTTGCTTTTTGGATATTAACATTTTGAATGTTCATATATCGATAAAGATATGATCATGATATATCTTTCAGCCCTAGATGACACCCATGACAGTTCACAACAACTGTTTTTATCCCGGCTCACAGAGTAACAATCCATGTCTACGTGGAAATGTTTGTCAGTTAGTACATTACACCGCTTTCACACTAAAATTAGCAGGTCAGCGCAGGTTTTCAGACGTGAGTTAACCTGCTAACAATCTTTTAGTGTCTCTTTTCCCACTGCCAGCAGACGAGCTGCATGGCTGTTTTTTTTCCTCTGGTGAATCAAACTGATGTCATCACGTTGATGACATCATCAGCACGACAAAGCCCCTCCATGTAAACAATGGAAAGGAGCATCAAGGCAGTGGACATGGTTTTCTTTACTTTGTCCTTTTGTCCTTCTTTAAAAATGTACAAACTTGGCGCAGATGATAAAGGTGGATGGAGTTGGTTGCTGAGTTGGCAAAGAGTCACACAAGTTACAGACAGAGTGGCGGGCGTGATGTTATGCTATGGGCAAGTTACTCCTGCGTCATCCTTAAATTTGCGGGTCGACCCGGGTGTGAAGCCAATCGGAAGAGAGCCAGTAAAAACCTGTGCCGTTTGCAGGGTCAGTCGACTCGGGTTGAAATGCAGATTAAACGCTTTCAAACTGCCGACAGGAGCCGATTGTTACTGGGTTTATATGGGTTTTTTGGCCTGTCTGAAAGGTCGGCCTGTGCTGAAAATATTGATACGGCAAAATATCATCATGCACTTCTTGGGGATACATGTATAGATACAGATTCTACCAAATCAATACGGCCTCAATGTTTGAACAGTTGTTGTAAATACACTTTGGGTAATGTTAAAAATGGCACAGTTCAAAGTAAAAGCCAAGCTACATGATAAAACACGTTCCAAATTTAAACTTAAGTCTACCATCTTTGGGGACCTGAATTAAAGTTCTTAAGTTGAAGAATTGTTTAAAAATCATGCTTGTTCTTTTTCTTCTTGTAATAAAAAAAAGTTGCTGGGAATTCTGTTAAAAGTGTAGTCAATGTTCACAGTTTATGTGTATCGGGATACGCATCGTATCGTGGGGTGGCTGGAAATACCCAGCCCTACAGAAAGGGTGTTAGCTCCATTTTGTTCAACAGAAGTGGTGGTTCTGAGTGGAATAATATCAGCTAATACATACAAATATGTGATACTTGGAGTTACAATGATTATAGAAGTATGAATTAGACTTTAAGTGAAAACAACCAAAAAAGTGTTCATTAATCAAAGTAAGCTTGATTGCATTTCTGATTCTGTTGTCATATTAATGGAAAAAAGATTATGTAACGACCTCAGGCAAACAAACTGATGAGTTTCAGTTGATATCTTATTTATTGTTCTTTAATTACTTGGATTCATTTTGCGAACTACTTGTAAATCATCATGAGAGTGTTTGTTTAAAGAAGGCTGTGAATCTAAATAGGAGCACAGACGTCTGTTCTGTTGGAGTTTTTCAGTTTTCAGTCAAAGTGAAGTCGTCAGTCATCAGGGATCATTTTTAAAGTGTCATACTTTATTTTGTTCTTTTCTCACAGATCAGACGTAAATGTTGAACAGTTGTTTTTGCTCTGTCTGGCCAGCTGAAGTGAAACAGGAGCTAAAACCTTTTTGTCATTCCTCTCTGGGCAGGCCAAAAAAACACCCAAACTAAATATGGAGAAGATTTATCCTGATGTCTGGAAGCACTTATGGAAAACAAATAAAAGCCGGCCCACGGACCCACCCTCTGCATTTCATGTTGTGTATTATAATACCTTCACAGCAGAGTGACCTACATTTTACTGCTCTTTCCAGATTTCAGAACTGAAACAGATGGATTAAGCCTTTTGTTCCCCTATAAGGACTCCTCTTTATCATTTTGGGGCTGATTTGAGCCTCTCCGCTCCGTCTGAAGCTTTTAGGAGATGTCAGTAGTTTTTGGGGGATGTGTGGTCAGTATCTGATAAGAGCTGGAGTGGATTTCCCACCAGTGATTTTATTGATTGCATTACTAATGTTGTTTGTTAATTTGATCGTGACCTCTGCCCCCACTCCTCCTGTGTGTTAACCTCTGGCCTCTGGTCTATTTGAGGCCATACCCTCCAGCACAGACACATGAAAACACTTAACACCTCTGACTGCGTGAAGATACTTTATTTATTTGTATATCTTGGCCTGTCATGATAACAAATTTTGATGGACGATAATTGTCCAAAAAAATCATTGCCATAAACGATATAATTGTCAATATTGTTTTGAAACATCAATTTTTCATTAACGGAATTATAATATATGTCATAATAAAGTGAGTACACTGTATCAGAAGCAATAAACTTAAATTTCTTAAGAGTATAGAATAGAATAAACCTTTATTTGTCCCACGTCCCAGCAACCAAGAGGACAGCATTAATAGGAGAAAAAATATGGCTTAATTATAAGAAATAGCAGCATGTACATAACTCTACCTTTATAAGACATAAAATATAAAAATACACAAAGGGCTTGGAAACAAAACTAAAAGCAAATCCTTTTAAGATTAAATACACATTTACTGAGTAATTGCATGTGGGATAAGTGATTGTACATAAGTGTACTTCCACGCTGTAATTGCACATTGTTAGAGGATTAAGGATTGCACATTAATTGCACATACTAATTGTACATTGCAGATAACTGCACAGTGATTGCACATTGTGATTTCACAGTTTATGGTGACTGGGAGCAGTACTGGTTTCACAGTCTAACAGCAGCAGGCAAAAAGGACCTGCGGTAACGGTATTGAACTGTAATTCGAAGGTCAAGAGCTTCTTATTAAAATAAATAGAACAATGTAAGAAATTTAACAAAAAAAAGAAAAAATCCCAATGAAAATGAAACAGACTCTTTTTTGGGAAAAATCGCATGTAAATAAAAATCAATACACTAATCAAAAACAATAAAAAAATAGACCCTGTCTCTGTTAATAAAAAAAACCTTCAATAGAAACACACACAACAATTAAAAATACATTAATAAAAGGGAGTTTATACAGTTTCAGAATTGTTTGTGACATGTACTTTCTCCCAGTCAATTTGTACTGTCTGTCAAACATTTGTTACATGGCTGGCTTTTCAACTGTATTGAAGGGCTGCATTTGTTTTGCAATGTAGTGAACGACACTGTCTGTGAGCGCCCACCATTTTTCTCTGTTTTATTTATTTTTACTTTGCAGACCAACGCCTCAGTAAGCCCTGACTGTTCGTCAGCGACAGCTCGTCGGTGTTCATGGACTCCCACCTTGTTCATTCTGTTTAAAACCAAAATATTCCCACACTGGAGCTGTGGCAGCCGGCTAAGGAACTGTAGCTTTCGTGCCATCATTCATATCACTGTTTGTTTCCTTGTTACTCCTTGGAACGCTCACTTCAGCTCCATGTGTGTACGCATGAGTGGCCCCGCCTCCCCCACAAAGATTGAATGACTGACAGATGCTCACTCCGCTATAAATCCACTATAATACCAAAGCATCCAGGTGTTGAGAAAGTTGCACAGAGTGACCCATCTTCTCATCCAGCCTGTTTGGTAGAAAGAGAGGAGGAAAACAAACACGCATTCTTGTGTGAATTTATCGAGGCCGGCAAACTTACCGAGGACGTTTTTATTTATCCTGCGGTTCATTGATTGATTGATTATCGTGACAGGCCTATGTATTTCTGTTACAGCTTTTCCCCTTGTTTACTGTCCATGCTGGTCTCTGAAGGGGCCGGCCTGCGATCTCACCACGGCGGTAAATCTTGAGGGCAGCCCTCGCTCCTCTGACACTTTCTTTAATGTGAGCACATCATGAGCACCGCAGCCGTGGCGTGTGTGTCTGTGTGGGCGAGTAGCAGCTTCATTAATTTATCTATGCTGAAGCTCATGCTCCGATCTGCAAAACGCTCCCACAGAAGTAAAGTGTGGGCTCTAAACGCTCTTATCTCATCGTTAAAAATAGAATAAAAGCAAGACTTTGCATCGTCTTGCACAAGTTGTCTTAAAAAAACTGAATGAAACTAATTTCCTGACTCAATGGAGGCCAATGGTAAAATGTTTAATATAAGGAATGTTTTCTTCTAAAGTGCACCGTGTTTATTTTGAGAAGCTACGGTCCGAGCTTTTTTTAAAAAGGTTTTTAAAACAGAGTGAAATAAAAAAAGTCATGTCTCAGGCCCACGACCTTAAAAGGGATAAACAGTAAAGATAATAGATAGATTCAAATCAAAAACCACATTTAACTTTTGATCAAATTTTATCAGAAATCAATGCAAAACAATGTTTATAGAGTTTTGTGATATTTACATAGTAAACATTCATTATATAAGAGAAAACACAAATAAAATAATTTAATAAATAAATAAACAGGTAAATAAACTAAAATATAAAATAAAAATTACATTAAATTAAAGAAAATAATAAAAACTGTGTTTCAGAGCACCCTTAGGAGTCAGATTGTTTGCATGACCTCAAGTTCAGATAATATTTTCAGTTACATTTAAAATGACAAATAAAATTAGACAAAAAATATTCAGCTTTTATCCAGGTATTCCAAGATGACAATAAGAGTAAAATTAAAATAAGATCAAATGAGATACATACATAACTAAAAACAGGAGTGATGGATATAGTACTGTAGATATTTATACTTCAAAAGTACATGTTCAACATTTCCTTCTGCAGAAAAGTCCAGTGTTAAGGATATATATTATTTTCCTCCATCCTTTTCCAACAAACTAGTCAAGTCACTATACCTGAGGTATTGAATAAAGGCTCCCAGATACATTGCAAAAGATTTCTGTCAGACATCTTATGTAGACTTGATTATTAAAATAAAAGTTTGAACAATTGCAATGTAACTTTCTTACAAGCTTCCACAAGAATTAATTTTCAAAATAAAATCCTGAATGGTTTAAAAGTTTTTTTTTCAGTCTTTTACAGGTGAACATACAGTACAGGCCAAAAGTTTGGACACACCTTCTCATTCAATGTGTTTTCTTTATTTTTATCACTATTTACATTGTAGATTCTCACTGAAGTAATGATGGCCGCTTCTTTTCTCTTAACTTAGCTGATTGGTTTTTGCCATAATATTAATTCTAACAGTTGTCTAATAGGGCTGTGGGCTGTGCATCAGCCTGACTTCTGAACAACACAAATGATGGTCCAACCCCATTAATAAGGCAAGATATTCCATTAATTAACCCTGGAAAGGCACACCTGAGAAGAGAAAACCATTTCAGGTGACTACCTGTTGAAGCTCATAAAGAGAATGAAGAGTGTGCAAAGCAGTAATCAGAGCAAAGGGTGGATACTTTGAAGAAACTAGAATATAAGACATGTTTTCATTTATTTCACACTTTTTTGTTAAGTACATAATTCCACATGTGTTCATTCATAGTTTGGATACCTTCAGTGAGAATCTACAATGTAAATAGTGATGATAAAGAAAACACATTGAATGAGAAGGTGTGTCCAAACTTTTGGCCTGTAGTGTAACTTTAAGAATAAGCACCTGAAATGGTCTTGATCATTATTTGCTGGACTTGTTCTTGTTGAACATAATCTGCCAAAAAAATTTGGCGATTGCTACCAGAATCAAACCACTTCCTGTTTTGTGATGATCATTTCCTGACATGTTCCTAAAAATCCATTAGAGGTTTAAGATGTTTGTGAAAATGTGGAAAATCTTCCAGTATTTACAAGCCATTAAAACAATTCCTGAATGGGCATCTGTCTTCAAATATCCAACATTCCCATGATATTTTCATAAACATCCTTAAAGAAAGTTATCATGCTCACAGGTTGACCTCCTTTGCAGCTGTAATAATGCATGCATCTTAAATACCACTTTGTACCTCTCCAAAATAAAAGCCCAAAGTCTCTTCCAAAAAGCAAGCCTTTTCTATTTTTCATCACACGCTACCATCTCTGCCCGTAGAGAGCCTGAGTCTAACGAGCGTCGTCCATGTTTCAGAGCTGATAATTTAGCATGCTGTATTATTAATCAGAGTCTCTGTGTGATTTTGCAGCAATTTGAACGCTTATTTCCCCCATAATGCTTCGGGCTCTGGGTAATGAGTCTCCTTCCTAATGACTTTAGCAGTTGACGGCGGAGACGCGACAGACGCTTGTGGAATCAAAGGTTTGGCTCGACGATGGTCGTAGTGAGGAGAGTGTGTGTTTGGAGTGCGTCTGTGAGACAGGAGAGCAATCAGCTTGAAAGTGTTGTTTGATCAAAGGAGGCGACGGCAGGACGGAGTGGGAGAAAAACTACAGAAGATAAAGACTTTCATAGAGAATAACTCACAGTCGGGGAGAAGTTGACAGTCACCAGGCTGGTTTTCATTCATGTCTGTTGGAATAATCTTTGTGTTTGTGCCTCCATTTCTACTGTAACTGTGTTTATTTTTGTCTGGGTCATTTCTCTGCCATTTACGCTTTCCAGCTTCTCTCTTTGTCTCATTTGATTTGTCTTTCATTTTATCACATAACTTACCTTCATGCTGTCTCCAAATGATTCACATTTTCATATTTTCTATCAGACTTAGGCAGCTCTCTCTTGGCAGCAAACCCTTGTACATATTGTCGAGATCAGAAACGCAAAATTCAAATGAAACAGTTTGTTGGTTAATGTTTTCTTTTTAACAATAATATTCTTTTACCTAACATTCTATGTATGCTACTAGTAAAAACTCAGATCTTAGCAAGTCTGTTTGTCTTATTTCAAGTCCAAAATATCCACAATACTTCCTAAAATTTTATTCATTTGAGGAGTCCAGATACATATCTTATTACAAAGAATTAAAACAAAAACAGCACTGAATAATTTGTAATTATGAGAAAATATCTGCCAATGAAACAAACAAATGTTAATCCTTGAGGGTCTTAAAATCAGGTCTATAAACTTCTTAAAATAGCACATCTTATTTCCAAGACATCATACAAGTAAATTCCTCTTACCACATTAGCAGATTTTTCAACTCAATAAAAGCAATACGGGGTTTATTTTTGTTTTAAATACTGAAATAAGATGTGTAGGTGGACTTGTCAGACAATTTTGGCTTGCGATAAGTCTTGTGAGACTTTAACTTCTTTAGATTTGAGTTTTTTCAGCGTGCACACTAGTTATCACGAGCATAATTCATGCAGTTAGAGGGTTGTGTAGTGTGTGTCGATGTCACAGTTTAGGCTTATTGCATGCTAACCTCTTACTTCTATCATCCTATCAGACATGTGTCTTGCTTAGGAGGACAATTAGAAATGTTATTAGAAATGTTAGTCATATGCATCTGAATAAAATGCAAGACTGTTTTCAATGTCACCATCAATCCTGCTAATCTTTTCTGTTCTTTACTGAGTCTATTATCGATTCCTTTGGATTTTCTGTGTGTGGAAATAACAGACTCAGGCACTGATTTTTGAGCATTTAGTGTATTTTTGTGTCCAAACAGGTTTTAACCACTTCTGTCTCCTGTTTGCCATCATCACATCTGCGATTGCAAGGCATGCAGAAGACAAATGAAATGGATTCCTTTAGTCGGTTGTTATGTATTCTCAAATGTACTTGGTTTTAGAACCCCATCCCTTCACATAGAATACAAACAGCATCTTGTCTGAAGACTGATGAGAGATATGAAAATGAAAACATGGTTAACTCTGGAAAAAAATCATTTTAACAGTTTACCTTGTGAAGCTTTATTTTAGCAGAGCTTTGCTGTTACATTTACAGATTAAGTTGGCCTGGATATTCAACTTTGGGAACGAGACAATTAAAACTAGAGCAAAATTATATTATTCAGACACGTCTTAGAGCACCGGGCTGTAAGTAGTGATATATAGCCAGCTACAAAACTACGATACTAAGTTTTCCAAAAGTTGCTTGTTGTCACACATCAAAAACTACCGCTACGTAACTAGAAAGAGATACATTACATCGTCCCTTTGCATCCTGTAAGTTGTTGAAAAAAGAAGTTGTAAAGCAATGCAGAGTTCTGAGGAAGGTCCGAGCTGCATTCATTAGCATCACAACAAACACACGCTTTGGCTTGGGTCACGTCATTACGACAGTCGCCGCGTGTGCTCGTGGGTAGCAGAGTCTTTATGTCGCTGGAAATAGATTCTCCTCATAGCACATTTAAAATGGCGAGAATAACACGATAACACGATAGCTTTAATCTCATCGTTTTGACTTTTATCACGAAATTGTATTTCAACTTTATTCACGTCATTTTTACTTCAATCTTGACCTGACGAAAAATTATTTTTTCCTTCTAAAGTGGTCGTAATACTCTTCCATGGAATATAAATATTAACCCCCATGTTTGAACAGATGTTTGAATATTCTCAATGATCTAAATACATTTAAATTGACTTACTGTAGCCAAATATAAAGCAAGAGTATGACCGAATCAAAAGCACATTATTTCTCCCCATCATACAACGCTCCTCGTGGCTTGTGAGCAGAGTTTAACATCCAGATTCATTTCTCTTTAGTGCCTCTGATTGCCCAGTTCTTTGACTTTATCTGACCGGAGTGCCACCTTCGGACAGATAATCAGTAACCCTTAGACCAGGGGTGGGCAACTGGCGGCCCAGGGGCCATATGTGGCCCTTAACCTCGCTCAATGCAGCCCACCAGTCATTTCCACAAAAAACAAAACAAACTGGAAAAATGAAAATACAAAACAACAGATGCTAAATATGACACATCATGAGTAACCAGTACCATGTAAGGCATAAATCTGGATAGGTGATGAAATATTTTTACTAACCTTAGATTGTTGGTACGTGCTTTATTTTTTTATAAGTCATGTAAGTTCTTACTCAGCTAATATTGTGTTTCTAAACATATCTTATCATGCATTAAGATATAACTTACAGTATTGGTAAAAACGTATTTGGAAACAATGGTAATGGTAACATATTTGAGCTTTAAAAACTATTAAGCATTTGTTCTTTTATTGCATTAAAAGAAGCTTAAATTAGCTTTAAATATGTGTCATGTTCATTTAGATCATTTTTGATTTTTAATTGTGTTTGAGTTAGAATATTTAAGTGTTGGTATAATCCTTGGTTAAGCTTTATCTTTGTAATTTTTTGTTTATTTATATATTTTCTTTATTGAGAGTGCCAACAATATGTAACAGTGTGGCCCTCGGGCACTTCAGAAAAATTAATGTGGCCCTTTTGGTATTGATAGTTGCCCACCCCTGCCTTAGACGGTGCACGCTCCATAAGATGAAACCTGTCAGAAAAGTAACCCGGTGGATTTTAACACTGAGGCAGTCGTTCTTTTAGATCACAGAATCAGCAAATCAAGCAGCCACAGGCGATGCTTCAGGAGGAGCTAAATCATCTGTTAGACTGTCATATCTGACACTGTTTCTCTCTCTGTCACTCTAATACATCACAGGAAGGATCGACTTGAATCTGTCCGAGTGTTTGAGTGTCTACGTAAACTGAAATCACACCATCACTTAGCATGTGGAACCAGTCCCACCACCTCCTCCTCCCCCGTTGGTGTAATATCAGGCATGTTTTATCCTGCACTGCCTTTTCTTTCATCCCCGTGCCTCTTATCCCTCGATCCTGAGACAAAGGAACGATTACCTCACCACAGGGGGCGCTGTTTGTGCTTAAAGGGGCAGCGTCCTCTCCTTGGCGATCATCCCGGCTGTATAACTGAAACCGTGTGCTCTCTCTGCTGCGGCTGCCGGGTCGTTTCCTCAGAGATCATCGATGCAGAGGCGCAGAGATCACCCGCAGGAAACAAATTGGTTTATTGAGATTTCCCCACTGCAGTGATGGTCGTATTTGTCAGGAAACGGAAACAAGGACGTCATGCAGACAGCTTTGATGAATATGGTACTGTTAAAAAATTGGCTACCATTGGAAAAAAAGAGAGAGGCTGACTCCGTGATGGAGTATCAGGTCCTCTTGGAGGGATACAGTGTAAATAATATGAGATAGACCAGCCTTAGGGACACACTTCTTCTGCAGAAATGATCATTTGTGTTTTTATTGTTCAACTTGAATCAATGGCAGTCTCATCTCTAACAGCTGAGGTGCCTCTGAATCATTTTCTGGGTCATTTTTACTTTCTAATATACTAACTCTAAATCAGGGGTGAGCAACTGATGGACCAGGAGCCACATTCAGCGTCCTTTTGTCAGACAAACGCAGCACAGGAGAGAACTGCAGACGTCAATATTACAGAGCTGCTTCAGAACATAAAAAGAACTGATGTGCCCTGATTGATCTGACTATCAACAGCTGATAATCACAAGAAAGAAAAACCTGTTTAAAGGAATTTATGGCTGTAGTCAGTAGCCAGGTTTACATGGAGCCTAATACTCCAATTACAATCGGGTTAGAAGCCCAAGCAGAATTAAAATGCTCCTTATAAGCACCTCCATCGGAATAAACAGGCCAAATCCGAATAGAATATCATTCGGTTGCACAGGGGTAGTATATTCCTTTTCCCAAATTGATTAAAAGTAAAATCTTGTCATGTAAACGGTGAATCAGAAAGTTGTCTGCACATGCTCAGTCTGGATGTAAATGAGCAGTGACGTTTACTCACTTGGAAACATGGCAGCTTCCAAACAGAGCACACAGCACTGGTCTGCGTCGGAGAGTCTGTTTTTAATACAAACTCTAAAAGAACTAAACATTATCGCATGTTTAGACGGTAGGAAAAAAAGTCCAAGAAAACTCAGCGAAGCCGGGATAGACCAAAACGTGGAACAAATAAGGATCCGCTGGAAAACTCTGAAGGCTGGCTACTATAAGGCTAAACAGCACAACCCTCAAATAATTAAACAAACACCCACTTACCGCCATCTTTGATAAATCATGTGATGTTTAAATAGATCTGCGCGTATCACGTGTCTGTAAAACAGCTGTTCTGATTAAATGTTGCGGCACATGTAAACACCAGATCAGAATAGATCACGTCACATGTAAACAGCTCACCTGAGATCTTCAATCAGAAGGATTTTAATCAGAATGAAAAAAAGTCTGCATGTAAACCTGGTTACTGACACAACTTAGTTTAGGGAAAACTATATGCAGCAACATTATTCGAGCTGCAAAGCAAACCTGTCTGCTGCTTCTGATGTTCTGTCATCCATCTAAAGTAACTGTGGTGCATCCCCAATCAGGGTAAGGCCTGTTTCTCACTGGATCGTTTTACTCACGTGACAGCAGCAGTCAGAGCTTTCAGAAGGCAAATGCAAGCTGCAGGTCTCAGATGCAATCAACCAGGTTCATTGTGGGGAGATTTATTGTGATTCCTTATTGAACTTTTGATAGAAGCTTCATGAGATAGAGCTGTGACAGCAGGAGAAGGACTGAGGGCCCGTTTACACAAGACCATTTTCGGCAGAATCCAAAGAGTTTTCATTGAGTTGTAGCTTCCCGTTTACATGAGAACAGTGCATGGACTGCCTGAATCCAACAACGTTTTAAAGAGTGAAAAGTTTTGAAAACTGATTTGATTCAGCTCCATGTAGACGAGATACAGAGCATCTCAGGGTGAAACACTGACGCCAACGTTAGGGCTGGGTTGAAACGTTCATTGGACATGCAGAGAAGCAGCCTGTGGTATCAACCCTGCTAGCCTTGTGTGATCAGCGTTTAGCGCTGCTTTCCACTAAACAAGATCTCGTGAGATGTTACTGCAAGCAGTCAAACAAACATGGAAGCAAGTAGCACTACAGGGACACCACCGGAGAGTTTAAAAAACATACGTTTGGGCTTATTTCAGATTTTACAGGCACAAAGGAAAAGATGAGTTGCACAAAAAACAAGTAATATGTAGAATATGCATTAATGTATATCATTATTATCTGATTAATGTAACTGCTTTGGGTTCAGTTCTTAATGTAAAAACAATTTTTAATGATGTACCAGATCAAAAGGTCACTTTATAAATTCACAGCATTATTTTAACTGAGTGTCTGATTTCCCAGACTGAATAAATATCGAATTGAATCGTGAATCAAATCGATTTGAAACCTTGTAATATCAAATTGAATCGATCCAGAAAATCTGAATCAATACCCAGCCCTCGACAACCGCATGTGTAGTACTCTTTCACATGAAGGCTGAGTGTGCATACCAGGAACAACTGCTTTGACCATCTACAAAGTAAGTAAGCTTCAGGAAAAACATTACATCTTGAAACCACCGAGAGGTCAGTGGGACCTTGCTCGACTTCCAATGCAACGAAAGTCTTCGTCTTGCTAACAGTGACGTAAAAGCTAGCACTGTCAGCTGATGAGAGGTAAATTGATTATGTTCTTGAGGTGTACCAAATATTGCTATAAAGGGACAGTTTTTAATATTCATGCCTAATATTTTGGACATAACTCCAAAATAATTTTGGATATGATAGAACATGTGGCCTAAGTTGCATGGAGATAAGTGGCACCTATCACACCTGTCCTCTACTATAGATAACACTTCAATCTTTTTTTTGGAAAAATGAACCCATGGTTGCCTTAACTTAAAAGCACTGGGAGAAACAGAGAAGTATCCCATCGGTTTGTAACAAATTGTCATTCTGGCAGTGAAAATTAATCTGATATGGCCCGTATAACTCAATTTGCCAGTCCGTGCCACACATAGTTTCCATGTAGGGAGCAAAGCCTGAAGTAAAAGCCAATATTTCACCCCAAACTGTCCCCAATTGTTGTGTTTTCTTAAGGCATTAAAGAAGTGACCTCCTCATATTTCCATGCTTTAAATGCAGAAACTGAAGCATCTAAAAATATACCAGCATCTTTAATTTACAGCAAAATGTCTGCCCTTTAATGACGAGATAGCGACATTTGTCAAATTAACTGCTGTCAAGTGCCCGTGCAGTCGCGGGAGGATTACTGAAGAAGTTCATTTGATGGCATGTCTGTCCCCCCCAGCCATGCTGCAGCGGGGGCTTCACTTTAATTTCCACAGCTTTCCATTTTTGCTGCTCTTCCCCGCCCCCTCCTCTGCATTACTTTGTCTTTAAATTGGATATTTAGAGGATGGTGGAACTCAGGGGAAGGGTTGTCCTCGTCTTTCTTCATCATTGTTCACGTACAGTGTGTTGGATAAAAAACTGCTGAAACGTCACAAGGCAAAAACTCATTTATTTATCTCTGGTATCCAGACCTAACCTCCCAAATCTGCTCTGACCCACCAGCCTGCAGAATTAGATTTAGGAGGAAGCCATTAAAACACACCACTTGATCTGTGATTACATTAGCTGGATTAAGACGGAGAGGGATTGGGCTGCTTTTGCGAAACATTAGCATCCTGTGGGGCCGGGTGGGGCTGTAAGGTAAGAGTGTGAATGTGAGCAGAGAGGAGAAAAAGAGCAGACGTGGGGTTATATTGGCAGTGTTAGTATGACAGGCCTCCTCCACCCAGAGTCCAATAAACGTGGGGCAGATTTATGGCGGCCGGGGCAGAGTGAAAAGCATGATGGGGGATGGAGGGGGAGCTCTTACTATGGAGAATATCTTATTCCTCCTTTGAGAGTCGCTCCCTTTCTCTCTCCAGTTTCATGGCTCTCTTTGTCCTCGTTTGCTCCTGCTATTTTCTTTGTCTTTCTAAACATTGTATTTTTAAAAATTCGTCATGTCTCTGCTTTCATAGGACAGTTTCAGAGGGAGCGAGCCCTTTAAATCCTTAGATTGTTGTGCTGAACACTGAAACACTGGGTACAGATTAGGGCTGAACGATTTGAGAAAATAATCTAACTGCAATATTTTTCCCCAATATTGTGATGTTTACTCTGCGATTGTTTTAATGTTCCTCTTATGTATTCTTAAACAAACATAAGCAGTAGATCTTTTTATAGTAAAACCAATATGACATTAAATCAATCTAAGGATAAAAGATTTGTGAAAAAGTGGAGAAGTGAAGAACAGAAGCAAAAAAGTTATGAAATTGCAAAAGAAATGGCAAAAAAATTCAAAAGTGACTAAGAAAAATTGATTAAAGCAGCAAAATTGGGATTAAATTTCAAAAAACATGTTAAAAATTCCAAACATAGTCTGACAGTGGCCAAAAAAAAAGATGAATGGGAGAAAGATAGGTATAAAGCTGTAAAAACTGGGTTAAAATAGGCATGAAATTGCAAGAAACTACATCACAATGCCAAAATGTTCAACACATTTTGGGTTAAAAAGCTTAATAAGCCATATTGAGATTTAATCTAATTTGCAATTAATTGTTCAGCCCTAGTACAGATGTGGATCCATCCGAGTAAACAAAGGGCAGAGACAAGGAACTTATTTCATAAGCTAAAGATGTGACTGTGTAGTTAACATGGAAGTATGATTCATTACTGATCTGCTATGGTATCAAAATTTTATATCACGGTTATCATTATTATCACAGTATTGTTGCAATGTGCTCACAATGTTCAGAAAGTACTTTAACACAGTCTTGGAATCATTTAACCCCTTTAATATTATAATTTTAACAGTTCCTTTGTCTTATTGTCAATAACTTCGTCAGGAAATGTCCTCTAAGTAAATTTGTTTAATCTTTTTTCATGAGAAATAAAAGTAAACAATTCTGGCAGGTATTTGTCATTATTTTGTTATAAATGCTTAAACAGTGGGTAGTTACAAATACAGACAAAACTGATTTGAACTTTAAACAGGATTCTCTTTATCAACAATTGTAAATGAACATGTTCAAAGTTTTAAGACAGCCAAAAATAATCTTAGCCTATTTTACAAACACTTACACATTTTAGTTTGCCTTCAGCATTAGTGTCCATGTTACAGCTCGTTATATTAGACCATGTCCAGGCTTTTTTATTTATTTGTTTTACTAACGATAGTCCCTGAAGCAGTTAGCCCCCTTCATGACTCTCCTCTGGTCTCCCCTTTCCATGGCAGATCTCCTCCACATCTGCTTTTTTAATATTTCCAAATTACGATTGACTAAATCCATAAAACACAAACTTTGATGGAAAAAGACGAAATACAGTGAATAAACGGCAAAAGAATAGCAGGAACACACTCCAGAATGATACTAATGCTGTTATTTACAACATTTATACATAATTTACACATAAATCCTGATAAACTGCCTATAATTCACTCAGATACGGCTCACTGAATCCTCTCTCTCTCTGCAGCATCAGTGTCCATGTTACAGCTCGTTATATTAGACCATGTCCAGGCAATGGTACAGCTGATCTAGAGCGACACACCCCAGTCAGAAGTGCAAATAAATTGATTATTACAGGAGCTAAATAACTGTTCACACTGGGGGCATCCATCTTAGACTGTCAACTCGGGGGTGGCGAGGTTTTCCCCGAGTTCCCAGTAGGAAATTCAGGCTTTGGGGGACGTTCCAGTTGCAGTTTCCTACTCAGAATTCAAAATTCCTGCTTCTGACTACAACTGGAACGCACCACAAGACGTGTGCAATCCAAAGCGTGTGTTTGTTGTGATGCTAATGAATGCAGCTCAGACCTTCCTCAGAACTCTGCATTGCTTTACAACTTCTTTTTTCAACAACTTTAAGGATGCAAAGCGACGAGGTAATGTGTCTCTTTCTAGTTACGTAGCGGTAGTTTTTGATTTGTGTCAACAAGCAACTTTTGGAAAACTTAGTATCGTAGTTTTGTAGCCGGCTATTTATCTCTACTTACAGCCCGGTGCTCTAAGACGTGTCTGAATAATATAAATTTGCTCTAGTTTTAATTGTCTTGTTCCTGAAGTTGAGTATCCAGGCCAGTCCAGCCCTGTCCGACCCGACCAGAAGACTAAGGAATAGCATTTATAGATAACCTATTTTGATGCTGTAAAACTCATCTTAAAGTGTGTATTTCCATCAGGCATATACCTAAAAGTGAGACTTTATTGTAATTACTTAGAAACCCCTCACAGTCCCTTTAAATAAAATATTTCAAAATAATAAGAGCTAATGTTTAAGGTGCTATACTGAACTGAAAATTGGAATAAATATCCAGATTTTAACAACCAACAACATAACATTTATCTGGTTGGTCTTATTCTCCAATAAATTTGAACCTAAATAGGTCACACTATGGAGCCCTGTTGGGTTTTAATTCTCAGCAGTAGTGCCTTTAGATCTTTTATCTTTATGCAACCAGATGCACAATCCAAAATGCTGTAGATATTTTCAGGCTGCAGACGATGAAATGACACATGTAGCCCAGGTCTAGTATCATAGTATAACCTGTGTCACATGACCCTGACACCACGATCCCTCTGCCCTGCCTGCTGTGCTGTTTTGGAAAGCCTCACATGTTGCCATCGCAGCAGAGCAAGAGCTATCCCCCCTGTGATTAGAGTTTTCCACCTGCAGCAGGAAAAAAGACCTGTTCCCCTCCCAAACACTGTTTCCATGTAAACATTTTTTAGGAATGTGTGTGTTTGTTTTCTTTCTGAGCCTGGAAGCAGACTTTGGATGTTTCATTCTGCCGTTTGCTGCAGGACAAAATCAATAGGTGGGTTGTTTTTTTGGGAGGAGGATATAAAGCTCATCTCTGTGCGTATAGATGTTTTCCTGTGTGTATTTTCTTGCATGTGCAGGTTTTTATGTCAGGTTCGCAGCTTACTCTTTTCCTGAGGGGGATCATGTGGAAAACAATCTAAGAGAGGAATGTAAGGCAGGAAGAGGAAGATGCTGATGTATGAGCTGCATGAGGATGAGGAGGCCAGCTGTGGAGGCCACATATCAGCAGGAACACGCGAGAGAAGATGTATCCACATGGAAAGAAAAGAAAAGGAGAGAAAGAAAGAAGCAGTTAGGCATATACAGTCAAACAAAGAGCGTGGGAGGAGGATGAAGAGAGGGATGATACTTGGGGCAGCGTTTGAAGCAGCGTCTGGGCCCAGATGAGGTCAGACTGAAGCTTGGTGTTTGACCACCACAGGCCATAGTGACCCATTAACCGACTTGTAAAGCTCAGGAAAGCCCCCCTTTAGGAAAGCGCTGCTCATACATGCATGCATTTTCAACACTTTGACAGACAGAGGCAAGAAATAACTACGAATTATCCGTTAGGCCTCCGCACTTTTTAAAAAAAAAACAGTTTACACAGAAGTCAACTCTGACTTAAAGATGAAGTCATTCGATGGTCAAGTTTGCAGACTGTCATACTTATGTCTTGCTCGTGATATCTGAAGCAAGCTCTGAGGTAGGGCTGGGCAGTTACTCTAAAAATAATCAAAACCAACATATAGACCTTCTAATCAAAGTAATTTTACTCATGTCAACTTTTTAAAATTATTTTCCTTGCGTAAGTCTCATCAATCAATAAATGATTCTTTAGTTTTATGGCGCCAATTCATAACAAGTGTTATCTCAAGACACTTTACAATAGAGCATAGACCTCTTCATTTTATGGATACACATATATGCATGGATACAAACATACATATATAAAATACACATATATATACAAATATATACATCCAACACCAACATGAATCCATATAGCCAATCATGAATCCCTCCATCATGGCTCAAGAAAAAACCTTCTGTTAAGCAGCAGAAAATCTTGAATGTGGATCCCAGTCTCATGATGAACAGGAAATCCACACGATGCTGTGTTGGTTTGAGGGCGAAGGAAGGGAGGTAAGAGGAGACAAGTGGACTAAAGTAAGAACTAAAGTTAGGGACAGATCCATGAACCATAGACCTGTCATCTGATTTATTAGAGGTTAGCCTCTTGAGATGCTACATCTCGTTTTCAGGAGGGTCCCCATGACCGCGCACCCTCCATATAGTCTGGTTTCACTTTCACAAAAAGTGAAGGATGTGCTGCCAACATGGAGGAGACAAGAGCCAATCTATCAGAGGACCTTGTAGCCAAGACAAAACTGTTTCCATTGTTTGGGCACATTTTGGATTCTGTGCAGAGGACTTGGAGCAGAAAGAATTTCCGTGTAAATACTGCAGGGAGACCGTCTGTAACACCACCAATTTGTTCCAGCATAGCATAAAATAATCGTCCATTAACCATAATTGATGGAAGAGCTTCAACTAATCGGGATACTGAGGTTAGGGAATATCGCCCAACCCACTTTTATGTTTATTGCTAAATGTGTTTGTTAAAAAGTTAAAAATGAAGTTTGAAAAACAAAAAGTTATGTAGTCAGATCATGCCATTGGATTCCGTGGTTATGGTATCTGCACCTCATGTGCATGCCTTCATTTTAAGATACTCATAAATCCTAGTCTCATAAAACACCATCTCACTGTAATGTCACTGTGTGTTACCTGTTTAATGGGCAGCATGTTTAGACTTTTAACATGCATATAATTAACAAAAGGTAACTTTTAATTAACAACATTAAAGTATCTCTTTATATTCAGGAAAATAGATAAAGTGGAGCTGTTTACCTTACAGATCGTGTATGCTTTTGCACCATGGAGACTTAATTTCCCAGAAGACACTGCTGAGTCAGAGCCGCGGTGGTTCATTTGGCTTTTCATGTATCCTCATTTTATCTGCAGTTTGTTATTATTATTCATGACTGTGGTTTTTATGTGTGTGGTACTTTCTCCCTCTTAAACCAAGAGGTGGTTACGGCCTCAGAATGTCTTTTTTTTGTGGAAGCTCGATATTTTTGGCCTCAGGGCAGAGTGGATACTAAATGCATTACACACATGCAAACATAGACGGCTGCCGTGTGTTTCCAGGGACGACCCTCTCTCCATGGAAAGGAGTTTGGGGCTTTAAACGCAGGCAGATGAATGTTAGGCCTTCTAGCATGAATATCTAAAGGTGTGTTTGGAGACATAAGGAGAGGAAAGCATTCCAGGAAAACAGACTTCATGATGTTTCACATTTACACCTGAAGTTTGATGCTTCTGCAGCAAATTCATCCTGTACTTAAAAGCATACTTCTGTATTTTGGCTTTTTTTTTTCTTGAACGATACTCCAAAATCATATGGACAGATTACTGCATTCAAAGTCAGAGATGGATAAAGAAGGGATCAAAATATGGAGTATATAAAGATTTTACTCCCTTAACAATTCTTGTGGATTTTTTTTTTTTTTTTTTTAGGTTAAACTGGGAACAGTATCACTCCTTATATTTGTGCTGTGCTGTATCAGATAATGAATTAGCAAGTTGCAGGTGTTTTCACACAGTAAATGTTGGGCAGTTTTTGTGTAAAATTAAGCGATGTTTCTGCCCCCTGTCCACCACGATCACATCTTTGACTTCTTTGTTAAATTTCTGCTGATTAGAGGTTGATGTCTGTAATTTCTAAGGCACGTGAAACATCGTGAAAAGTATAAGAGAATTGTTCAGCTAGAAGACTAAGAATATGGCATTTTTTTTATTCTCAATTTGAATTAATTTTATTTCTCATCTCTAGACAAGAGTTTCAGTGTAATGTATATTTTTTGAAGAGTTGATGTATGGTTTTCTACATAGTTCATTTGACCAAAAGTAAACATTTAAATCAGATGTAATTAGAATTATTGGAAGGGTATATATGAAATAAATAAATAAGCATTTGTGCATACTGGTAGACTGGTTTGTCAATTTTTAGGTTTTGTTGTCTTTTATTTAGTTTTCCAAATTATGCACATGTAAATCAACACACCAGTGACATTAAGTTTGAAAGAAGTGCAGTGTAGCAAGTAGGGGTGTACGATATCAGCAACAAAAAAAATATATATATATCGGATTAAATCGGCTTGCATCTTAAATATCTGGTATAAGCACTTCGATATATGCTAATTTCCAGCTGTAGTCCCCGGCCAGTTGTAAAATAGGCAACCTACAATGTAATCATTAATCATGTGGTCCATTCTAATTTATTTTTTTTTTATTTAGTTTAGTTGTTGAACATGCTTATGTTTAAGTTAAACACAGTGGTTATTTTGCAGTTTAAAAATCTATGTTTTTGATTTTAGTGGATTTCTTGAGGTTACTTTTGAGGGTCTTCTAACTTATTTTTCATTTATTTTATTTAATTGTGCTATATTCTTATGTTTAAGGTTAAGATTTATTCAACCCATTGGTTAATAACAAATAGGTCAGTTTTTCTCATACCTACTATTGCTGACTACTGTTCTCTGTTTGAGTAATCTCACCTGATCAAGCCTTTTCTTATAGTCCATACTAAAAAATAAGTAATAAAAGTCTGTTTGATTCCTGCTGATATCGGATCGGATTGATATCGGTATCCGCCAAAACTCAAGGCTCGGTATCGAAGGTGAAAAAGTTGTATTGGGACACCCCTAGTAACAAGTGGGGAGCCAGCTTTCCTCCCCTTGCCAAATAGGGATGCATTGATATGAAACATTCTGAATTATATTCCATCTTAAATAAGCACTTAGTTTAACTTGAAACCAATAAATGAGCGTAAAGTTTAGTGTTACCCCCTTCAAAATGCAAACTTGTCTTCTTTAAATCATATATATTTTCTTTTTTAGTTATTATATTGTGAGTGGTATGGCATGAACATATTTTATAAATATTGTTTTTTTTTCTTTCTCTTTGCAGTAACAGACTTACACACTGACTGGTTGATTGTGTATAAACAACAGCAGGGACTCAGCAGTGTGGTTAATCATTGTGAACCATTAGCTTATCTGTGGCTAGCTCTCAAGCTAACAATCCAGCAGCATGAATATCCGGGTCCTCTGGGAAGTTTATCATTTGTTTTTCTTACCATTGATACTAAAAGAGTTTGACATTTCATAGAGGTATTCTTGTTTTTGCTTCATATACATCAGTCTCTGCTTTTCCTCCTGCAGCTGTACATGTATTATTACAATGTTTACAACCTGTTGCCCCCTGTTGATGATTCATGATGCTCATAAATCTGCTGCTTTTGTTGTTTCGTGTTGTTTTTTGACTCAGGATGTATCATTGAACAGCACAACTCACATGAAACAAGGCCTCATGATGACATTAAACCTATTTTGTTTTATCATAAGGCCAGACCTGAAGAGAAAGAATATCACAGGGGAAAATGTTTATGTGGAAGGCCAGAATAAACTGTCTGTTTCACAAATAAAAAAACATCCTGCAAAATAATCCTGTTGCCAGTGTAGACCTGTGTATGACTTCTTAAACTTAAGTGTTATCCCAGTAGTTCCTGATTTCGTGTGGTCATGCCAGGACCTGCACAATTAAGGACACCAAAAAGAAAAGAAAAGAAAAGAAAAGGAGGCTGCAGTGATTCAGAGCTCGTGACGATAGTTTCTTCACAAACTTGTTTCAGTCGGCCTCAAAAGCTAATGAGCACCAGTGTGAGTAAGCAGATGTTTTCCGTAAAGCTGGCACCTATACAGCTGATCCAGACACGTGTTGATTTAATGAACTAGACCTTCTCTTGGCAAAGATACTGGTTTTTATTCTGGCTCTGATTAAAGTGAACGATTCCCAGGAGAAATATTAATCCTTCAATCTCCTACATTTGTTTTAGTTTAATGTAAATGCAGCATAACACAGAGAAAAGAATAAAAATGAATATAAACTGAGGTGTTACCATCTATTTAAAAGTGTTAAGTGGAGACGATGGAAATTCTCAAAGGTATTAACGACAGCATATGTGCTTAAGTAACATAATAAACACTGTCTCCCACTGCAAATGCAAATGAATAATTTCTCGTAGAATTTCTGGTCTGGTTTGTTGTGAGGTTTGGCATTGTGGAGGGAGACTGTTTGCACATGAACACATACACACAGAGTCTGTATGCTGCCTGGCTGGCAGGACGCCGTCGGTCGAAGCAGGCGCAGTATGCAGCACCCACCCACAGCCCTCAGCGAGTACAAGGAGCGAACCGTGGGTGGGCTGAAGGTCAAACGGGCTCTGCACACGTTGGCATTGTTCTGTCTATCGCTTCCTCCTTGCTGTATTATCTTTGTCTTCAAGGACATGTCTCTGAGTTTGAGCAAAAAAGAGTATAAATCATATGAAAGCAGAGTCTAATTGAGACAGAAATAAAGGGCTTGAGTTTGTCTTTACGGTCTGTGTGAAGCGCAGTTGGATTGTGTTTGTGTGACTTGTTGTTGGTGTGAGTCAGCACAGAGGAGAAGTGCAGCTCTGTTGAATGTAGGAGTGGGTGGAGATGAACAAAAAGGTCTTCAGTGACTTTCAGAGATGCATGATGTCTTCCCCTCAGCTGTTACACACTTATATTCCCCGAACCGCTGACTGTACCGTCTCCCATGGGAGTTTTTGCAGCTTTGATGCTCCAAAACATGAGTGCAAGAAGCCCAAACTTGAACTGGAATTAAATCCATCTGTGCGTGGCATTGTAAACATGTTTCTTACATTTTTATTTCCTCCTCTGTCCGTCTTTTCATCTCTGCCTGAATCTTAGCACTAAAAGTCCTCGGCATATCAGCTTTGTTCCAGCTGAGGTGGTATTTCCCCTCAGATAAAGTAACATCATCCACCACAGAAGAAGAAGAAGGGCAGAGGGAGGTTGCTGAAAATTTCCCCGGAGATTGCAGCACTCCGTCTGCAAATTATTTGAACCTTGACCCAGTTTTTATTCGGCCCTTTTTTGAAGTGCTTTCTGAGCTTTATGTTTTTGTATGAATGCATGAACAAGGATGCAGGGGTGGGGCAGTGGGGGGCTCATTTTGTGTGGCCTAGTTTCAGGAACTTGCATTAATTAGTGTTGAAAATTAACTCTGCGGTACCCATGAAAACCCTCTGTGAGGTTAGCGAGTACATTCAGGATATCAGTCAAACCAGCGTGTGCTGATGTGGCACAAGGATGATTTTTGGTAAGATTGAAGAGAACTTTGATTTTCCTGTCATTATTTAAACTATAAGAGTGATAGGCAGCAACTAAATGTGACTTTCATGTAAAGCGTAAAGTTTGACAGATACTTTGTAGGCCTCTTTAAGTTTATTTTGACAAAACAGGTTCAGTTTCCTATCAACTACGGATGCACAATATTGAATTTTTGCAGATATCTGATGTGTGGAGATTTTTTTTTATTCATTGTCGCCAATGCCGATATTTCAGGTCAAGAGCACAAGCTCTGTGCTTAATAAAAATTAACTTTTCTTTAATGTAAGAGCGTATTGTCACATGAGCAGATGTAAAGCAAGAAAAACAGATTTTAACTCTTGCAAAAATTAAACCCTTGATATTTAAATGTACCCATGCAGTGATGACAAGATGCACCAATTTTGAACGTTTGTATAATTTGCAGGTTTTCCAGCAAATACATGGGCTGCAAATATCTGCAAAAATCTCAATATCGTCCAACATGATGGTTCACTTTTTAGACTAATATTGTGTTGTCTTTCCTTTTCACAGATGGTCACTACACCAGTACCCCTCCTTCATATGGATACGATGCAGACCGAGCAGAGGAGCAGCGGAGGCACCACGATATCCTGCCGTACATCGATGATTCGCCGTCGTCTTCGCCACACCTCAGCTCCAAGAGCCGCAGCAGTCGGGACACCCTGTCCTCTGGGTCTTTGGAGTCGTCCAAGTCGGTCAGTAAACCATCAAATCAAAAACAAATCAAACTTTATTTACATAGCACTTTTCCTACAACATATGTAACTCAAACCATCATGCCTTCAACCGTTTATATGGAGGGAGTGTTGGCAAAGGAAGAGTGATACTATGGTCATCCCAACAATTACGGTTACCGATAGTAGGCCAGCTGATAGTCTTGGCTGGACCCGGGACAGAATTTCATTTTGAGGCCCCTCTTCCAATCAAGCCAATGGAAAGCCTGCTATAAACCTGACCCAATATACTATCACCAACTGGTCAGTTATTAACCACTCAGTCCAGGTATAGACAGAGTTATCCTCTTTTTTGTCACATGACTGCAGGTTAGCAGCTTTGGTGTTTATGCCACAAAGATTTTCTTTTATATTACAACAACACACACGCCCACCTTCCAGTGGTGTAGTCTGGTAGTGGGTAAACTCTGACATACTGTGATGGATGTTTGTCCGCTTAGGGCAGGGGTGTCAAACTCAAAACACACTTTAGGTCAAGGGCCGAAAAGGAAAAAAAATTATTGAACACATTAAAACTAAACATTTTTTTAAATAAATATGGATAAATGGACACAAATACTATTATTACAGAATAAAGAAACTAAAACTGTAAATAACTTAAAAAGCTTTTGCTCTCCATAAAAGTATTTCCTGTCAAAATAAAAAGTTGGAAATATGAACACGCAACAAAAAAACTGAAAAGATTATATGAAAAATGTGCTTTTGTTCCCAGTTGTCTACTGTTCAGCAAGGCAGCTGTTGCATTGCATTATGGGATCTGTAGTTTGTGTGTTATCAGCACTTCATAACAAAGAATAACAAAGACAAAAACATGATAACAAAGACAAGACAATACATGATCTAGGAAACCTCAGGATGAATTTATCTTTTGGAAAACAGTGACAGAGTTGGACTGATGCAGAACGTTGAGTTTAGATTCATTAAGAGACTGAGTCATCTCTTGTTCTCTTAAACCGTGCACATGAGCTATCAATGACACCAACACACGGAGATGCATGCGCCCAAAGATGGCAAGCAATTTTGGAGGCAGTCAGATCAAATGTTCACATACATCGGCTGCACTGCAAAATAACAGACAACAACGGTAACAGCCGCACTTTAAATGGAAAATATCAAACCTTTCCTCCACAGAGTGGATTGAGAATGCGCTCCCTTGTGCAAAATGGGCCCCCCATGGATCGTAGGGCCCTACACACAGCGCATGTTTCGCATATAAGGAGGGGCGGCGCTACCATAATGCAGGATCCCTAAAATTAAGGCCCCTTCTTGCTTTACCATGACGAATGGCCCTTTTTCCCTTGGCCCTACTCTACTCGGCCCTACTCGATTTGCAGCATGTTTCCACTAGCCTCCTAAAACAAGCTAGTTTTAGTACCTTCTCCGCTCTGGTTCCAAGCGAGCTGAGTCGATACTGAAAGATGACGTCACCGACTGCCGGCTACTGACTGGTCAGACAATTTCGACCTAGCATGCTAGCGGTAGCTACCGTTAGCTTACCCTCATTCGACTTTTCTTTGCAGCTGGATTGCTCTCGTCCTCGGCTTCATTCTGTTGTATAGCTTCCAAAACTCTCCTGTGCTTCTCAAGGGGTATTTCTTCTTACCACCTGCAGCCTTCTTCTGCTTTCCTTTTTTACTCGGTTTGTGACAAAAAGCCACAGGTTGTTGTGTCGCGCTCAAAATGACGTCACCGCAGTGCCGCTCAGCTGTTTACAGTGACACTGCACCCTGTTGGGCAGGCGACTAGGGCTAATGGAAAAGCAGCACAAGGCGAGTAGAGTAGAGCCGAGTAGGGCTAATGGAAAAGGGCTATATCTCTCTCACTGATAGGCCCCTCCTACATCACGGCCCAGCTCTGGGCCCGAGACAGCATTACCATTTGCCCCCCCCATGGGCGGGCATGACGATAACCATCAATATTTCCACACTCTGACCTCAATACTGCTCAGAAAGTGGGCTAATCTTTTCTTGAATCAATCCTGTCCATCAAATATCTGTCAATTGATCAGAATCAAATCTGCTGTAAAGAGGATTGATAAAGGATGATATAACTCATCCTGTAACTCCAGAAGCAATGATCCAGGGAGGAAACTCATCCCCTTTAAGATCCCGGCACTTTTCCCATCACTGAGTATTAGTCAGAATTACCTCCATCACCCGATCCCTGCCTTCATCCTCTTACCCTCCCTCCTTCGCCTCTGCTCGTCTGTGGGGAGAAAACCAGTGATCTGTGACGTCTGGTGCTCTTCAGCGGTTGCACACACACACACACACAGACACACACACACATGCATGTAAACGCACACACACTACTCCAATGTAAGCAAAGATGAAAGATGAACATGGAGTTTACTGCGTTAGTCTTTCATTTTAAATTTTCACATTTGCTCCATAGAATATATACGATACGATAATGATGCTAAACAGTGTTTTTATTGGGTGCAGAAAGGTATCATGGGTAATTTTAACAGGATAATTCCCTTTCTTTTCACCTTGAAAGTAGAGTCATAGCTTTGTGGTCATGAAGCCATAACACTTACTCCGCCCCCTTGCTGTCTGAGCTGCTGAACAAGCGACAGTTAATCTGATTGATGGCTCGAATCTGCCAATAACCGATCCGTCCCTCAGCTCAGACTGACCTTTGTCCTGATTTTAATTAAAAGAAACACATTTCATGCCATCTCTGAGTGAACAGTAACAGATATTTAAGACTTTTATTGTGAAAGAAACTCAAGATGATGTGCTCGTGTTTGGAGGCAGAACCGCTGACTCATCTTAACGGGAGCTTTTTGTGTTTTTGGTTGAGAGAAGGCAGTGGAAAAGTTCAACAAGCCTCTATTTCCTGCTACAGAAACTGAGTTACAGCAGTCCTTCAGCTGCCCTTGGAGAGGCTCGCTCCAGTCATCATCCTCTCCCCTCTTAAATTGACGGGTCAGAGTCTGGATGAGCTCCGATTGGCTCAGTTTGCTGTTATGGTTTCATGATGTCACTGTGATGAGTCATCATTGGAAATACTGCTGATTTCATAATAACGCTGCCTATTTTTCTCTTATAATCTGACTCCCTGCACTGCAGAGGAGGGGAGAGCTGGGCTGTTTTATTAAAATCAATCTGCAACATATATTCTGTATTTGTCATTTCTTCTTTTTTTTTTTTTTTAAATCCATTTTATTCACCAATCGGTGCATACAAACAGAGAGATATGTGCATAGCAAGTTATAGCTTATCACAATAACAACTTTTGCGGGATGATAATTGTCCAAAAAATGATTGCTGATAAACTTTTTCATCAATGAAATTATAATATGTCAGAATAAGTGAGTACAACATATCAAAAGCAATACACTTTAATTTATTAAGAGTATTTAACTGTAATTGGAAGGTCAAGAGTTTTTTATTAAAATAAATTAAACAATATAATAGATTTAACAAAAAAAAAGAAGAGGAAAAAAAACAATGAAAATGAAATGGACTCTCTTTTGGGAAAATTGCATGTAAATAAAATCATTATACTAATCAAAAAATAAAAAATAGCTTTTGCAGCTGTAGCTACGGTTATTGTCGCATCTGCCTATGTCACAGTCAGCGAGCGGCTCTTGATGATGATTTAGTGGGTGTGATTTCAGCCCTTCCCCTTGGTCCTCAAAACAGAGGGACAAGGGGAAGGGGTAAGACGAAAGGGGAGGGCTAAGGGGTACAATTGGGATCTTTTCTCCCTTGATTCCTTTCCAGTTGAAACATCTGAGCAAGGTGCACTTGACCCATCTGAGAGAAAGAATTGAGACTAAGACGTTAGAAGGTATAAGAGTAAAACTCAAAATATCAACATGTCTGACAGATATTTAAAATTCAGAACTAGCAAATACAAGTGGGCTCATACTGTAAACTAAATATTATTGATGTATCAAAAATGCACAAAAAAGAAGGAATATTTGTAAAAAACTAAAATAATTTTGAAAAATCATTTAATGAAGCAAAGTTATGTAACTCTTCTACTTTAAAACAGTAGTTTTAAATTTTTTAGGAGGACTTTCCAACTAAGAAAATGGCCTCCATTACACACAGAGCTCTCTGATTGGCTGCATATAGCACTATGTATGTCTGGCAGTCATCATGCAAGAAGAGAGTAATGTTTTACAGCAATAGGGCAGTTTATCTGTCTCCTCATTGGTAGATTTTATATATGTTTTTATTGTTATGTTTTTTATATATAGTGGGCATTCAAAATGTCCATCTGTCTTTCTATCTTTCTATCTATCTATCTATCTATCTATCTATCTATCTATCTATCTATCTATCTATCTATCTATCTATCTATCTATCTATCTATCTATCTGTCTATCTGTCTGTCTGTCTGTCTGTCTGTCTGTCTGTCTGTCTGTCTATCTATCTATCTAGCCATTTTCTTAGTTGGAAAGTCCTTGCCCTCCCAAAATAAATTAAAACTTTTATTGGAAAAGTTACATAACATTGTTCTGTTAATAATAATTCAAATGTATTTTTTTCTTTCCTTTTTTTTTGCATTTATGATACATAAATAATACTGTGTTTTTATGAGCCCAGTTGTATTTGCTAGTTTTGAATTATACATATTTGTCAGACATGTTGAATAAAGGCCCAGGAGGCAGAATCCTGCAAGGTTACTTTTTTTAAAAAGTCATAATGAGATTTACTTTGTAGCAGCTCCATTATGGATCATCCATGGATAAGACAGCCTGGAAAATGTGAACTCTTCCTCTCCATCATTTATCATAATGATGTGATGTGACACTGTGAGCACCTTGTCTGAAAAATTCCTGCAGAACAGGATGCTAAAGAAATTAGAAAAAGTTGAAAAAGTCCTCTGTGCTAACACAAGTAAGAAAGAGATATATAGACAAAAGTGATTTGGTTCAGGTTAAACTTTAAAGTGCCCTCTTTTTCTTGAATACTAAAAAAATCCAAACCACTCACTTTGATGCCGTGGGATGGATCATGTGTTTTCACATTTTGATAATGTCTTAAAATGTTCCGTACACTCCCTACCGTCTACCTCTGAAATAATGAAAATAAAAAGCACTCAGGCTGTATATCTGAGTGTGATGATTTCAGTGTTGCTTGGAATGGTAAATATTGACTTTATTGATTCTTGCAGTAATCGAACAGAAACATGAACCACAAATTAACCCCAAGCAGTGAGAGTATGTGGTATTTTTAGTTCTTTGATTACTTAAAAAATGCAGTCAGACACCCCTTTAGCACCGACCCAAAGATGGTCTCATTAGTTGCCATAGCGATGAATAAAAGATGATATGTCTGGAGATGTGGGTACTTCCTCAGGGAGCCGTCTGGGATCTGAAACGATGAATAAACACTTTACAGTTTTCCACTCCCCTGTACTCATTCACTAACATGTCTACATTTTCTTTTTTCCTCATGATTTTTATTAAAGGCTTTTCATGCTGCAGACGAACTCTCATGCTTCTTTACCAGCGGACATGTCTTATGATTGTAAAACCACATAAACTCATCCTTTATTCATTCATTTTTTATTAATTTTAGGAACATTCAGAAGCCCTGGGGTTTCCTTTTCAGATTTAGATTTAAAGCCGTGTAAATGTGGAGTTATGCATTCATGAGCATCACAAAGATTTATGTCTTATTTACTTTACTGTCTTTAAAAAGGAAAACATGTTTTTGTTGTAGATTGTTTATGAAGTGCTTATTTAAAGATTTACTTGTGAAACTGATATGATTATCCCAGCACAGCCTCAGATCTCTAGATAGCTCAGTGTCATACATAATACATGTATGTCAGAATAATACATGTCTGACAAGTTTTATTTCCCACAGCCCTCACCTTGAGAAAGAGACACAAAGAAATGGATGATGCAGTTAAATATAACCATTAAAAACATAAAACAAATGGAAAAGAAAGTGTTGAACTTTATATTCTGTGCATTCTACATGGTTACTTGAGAAATGAAACAAAAGTGCAATGCAGTCGTAATAATTGTTAGCAGATCAAAAAAAATCCTGAAAATTTATTTTGTAAAGCCTTTTGTAAGTGATGTATGTACACTTTCTTTTTCATTTTACATGTATGCCATACAATCTCCATTTATTTTCTATATTAAAGATGCTATGAGGAGTTTCTAAGTAATTGCAAAAAAGTCTCAATTTTAGATATATGCCTGATCAAAATACACACTTTAAGATGAGTTTTATAGCACCAAAATAAGGTTATCTATAAATGCTATTCCTTAGCTTCTCAGTCGGGTCGGACAGGGCTGGACTGGCCTGGATACTCAACTTCGGGAACAAGACAATTAAAACTAGAGCAAATTTATATTATTGGGACACGTCTTAGAGCACCGGGCTGTCAGTTGTGATATATAGTCGGCTGCAGAACTACGATACTAAGTTTTCCAAAAATTGCTTGTTGTCACACATCAAAAACTACCGCTACGTAACTAGAAAGAGATACATTACCTCGTCGCTCTGCATCCTGTAAGTCACAGGTGTCAAACTGATCCAGTAAAGGGCCACTGTGGCTGCAAGTTTTCATTCCAACCAAGCAAAAACACACCTGATCCAACAAATCTTCCGTGTCTCGGGGTGCTGGTTTGGCGGAGTGGTTAGCAACCATGCACGTCCCATTTACATATTTCTGCCGGTCCGGGTTCGAATCCAGCCTGTGACCAGTTTGCAGAGTGTCTTCCCCTACTCTCTCACCCCCTTTCACAAACCTATCCACTGTCTCTCTCCTATCAATAAAGGCACAAAATGCTAAAAAAAATACATTTAAAAAAAAAAAAAAAATCTTCCGTGTCTTCCATGATTTGCGTCAGGCGTGTTCTTGCTTGGTTGGAATGAAAACCTGCAGCCACAGTGGCCATTTACTGGATCAGTTTGACACCCCTGCTGTAAGTTGTTGAAAGAAGAAGTTGTAAAGCAATGCAGAGTTCTGAGGAAGGTCCGAGCTGCATTCATTAGCATCACAACAAACACATGCTTTGGATAGCACACGTCTTTGGTTCGTTCCAGTTGTAGTCAGAAGTAGGAATTTCCAGGTTTCAAGTAGCAAACTGCAACTGGAACGTTCCCCAAAGTCGGAATTTCCTACTGGGAACTCGGTGAAACCTCGCCATCTCCGAGTTGACAATCAAAGATGGATGCCCCCAGTGTGAACAGTTATTTAGCTCCTGTAATAATCCATTTATTTGCACTTCTGACTGGGGTGTGTTGCTCTAGATCAGCTGTATACATAGTATTGTTAGACTTCTATTTACAAAAATGCTGCCATAGTGATAATCACATTCTTCATGTGATATTTGTGAACAACAACGCAGGGCGTGCTAACAACAGCTAACAATAGCCTGGTAGATCGGCATGTTTTTTTCCGACTTCAACTGGAACGCCGATAAGTCAGAGATGATGTCACTCCCAGATCCGAGGTTACATTTCATGATTTTAGTTAAGCATCAGAACCTCTGTAACTGTATCACACACTTTGATTTGATGCTCCTTTCATATTTTTCTCTCAATTTTTTTGAATAAGAGCCTCTTACATCAACCAAAGCCTCAGATAAGGTATAAGGTCAATCCTCAGATTGACCTTATTTCTGCTTATATAACCTGTACACGTACGGTTGCTGTATAAACACTGTCTATGGCAGCATTAAAGTGTAATGTAAACACCAAGTGTGAGCACGTACATGCCAGCTTCACATGGGCATTTTTGGAGGTTTATGTCAAAGATAAATCATAAAAAAGATGTCAGTTGTTCTTGATCCAGGAATTTTTGGCTTTTGTCATCATGCTTTAGCCACATTTTACGTTGGTTGTCCATCCATCTGTCCGTCTGAGCATTGTTGCAAACACAACATCTCAAGAACATTTGTATGAATTTTTGTGTTGTTTTGGTCAAAGTCTTTCGGCCCAGTGTTCTTTTCTTGCTTGTGAATGGGATATCTCTATTTTCTTTATATTTTGCTCAAATGGAAACTTTAATTGAAGGCTAAACTTACAAACCTCAATTCAGATGAAGTTTGGTCATTGTTTTAAACAAAAATAAATGTGCAATACAATGACTTGCAAATCCTTATTGACCTACAACGAGAAGATATTAACTGCTTTAACTGATAAACTGTATTGATTTATTTCAAATATTGACTAAGTTAGTCAATTTCTTTATTTGATCTTTGATTTCTTCTTCTTTTTTAATTGTGGTGGTATGTGTTTTGTTTTTTGTTTGTCATAACTTCTGAGCTACCTGTTTTTATTAGATTGCTTTTTATATTCCTTGTTTTGCATGTTTTATGTGCATATAGTATTGTGTAACTTTGATATACTTTAGGTGGAGGCTCATATAATTGTTATCTTTGACTTTTGTGTATTTCATAATTGTGCAAAATAAATAAATAATAAATAAATAAATAAATATTTGGGCCTTAAATTCATCCTTTGTACAAGTTTTCGCATTAGCACTGAAACCAGCCTTGCTTTCCCTCTTAACCCTCCACTAAACACTGTCAGCTTCACAAGAATCACGTCCCTAATGGAGGCATTAAACCATCAAGTGTAGGGCAGGTTTACACAGATAATAGACCCCAGAAAGTGAAGGCTTGATTTCTCCATTAAATTGGTCGCTAACTTTTTCACCCTCTCTCTTTCTTTTTTTGTTTTAGTCTCTTTTCATTGTATCATTTCCTCCTTACACATCTCTGTCTGTCTTTGTGGGCGTCTTCATACATGTAACATGATATGTATCTTCCACTTTTCTTTGGTATTTCTGTTATTTTCAGATATTCTCCCTCCCTCTCTCTGTTCTGTGTTCATTAAATGAATCTGCTTTGGCTCGCTCTTCCCTCTCCATCCCCTCTCATCTTCTTTCTTCGTCATTCTCATTCTTCATCCTTTTGGCCTGAGGGTCGGGATGCATGGGCGTCCCAACTCGGTCTACCTCTGTGTGTGTGCAGGATGTGTGTACGAGTGCTCTTGAGTTTCCTCACACACACATATATTTATAAGCCAACCTTGCTCCCACGGGAGACTCTGCCTGTTTGAGTTATTTCAGAGTTCACGGTTAAACAAGACAGCCTGAGGAATCCGTCTGTCTCTCTGTTTTCTTTCATGTCCGTGCTGCTCACTGAGCTCTGACTGGGCTGTGGGGGAGACAGCCGAGGAGGATTTGTACAATGTGCAGTTGTTGTTTGCTTTTCTAGACTTTGGCACTCGCACACAGCAAAACCTGCTGGAGTTTCAAGGTCACTGAGAACTTACAGTCATTCAGTTTTCTACTGTTTGCAAACAAGTTAAAGGAAACTCCTTTTTAGTCATCATTGCATGTGTCACATACTTGGCAATGAAACACGATTCTGATTTTTACCACTAAAAAGGTTCTTTATTCAGCAGGTAGTGCATGTGAGCAAAAAGGATGCTGGTTTGGCTTTGCTGTGTGGAGTTTGCATGTTGTCTACGTGTGCATGCGTGGGTTCTCTACAGATTCCAGAGTTCACCCACTGACCAAAAACTTGCTTATTTAGGGCCCTAAAGTCCGTGTTATCTTTTCCCAAATTCACTTTTATTTTTTCCCATATTTCCTTTATTTCGTTTTAATTTTTGAGAATTTGTTTTTGTAGTATTTACGCAAATATAACCAGAGACACAGTGTGGAGCAATAACATATAGTCACTCATTCTTCTTCAATTTGCAGAAAATTTTATCTCCTGACACATAATAGTCATTGGGAAACCGCTGTGCCCTGTATTTGGAGTAGAGCTGGGCAAAAAATTGATTATATCGATTAATTTGAATTATTTTCTGCAGAAGATTTAAAAAATTAAAAATCGAGATTTTTTTTTCTTGCCTTAGTCCAATTGTAAGTAGTTGCAATTTTTGAAAAAATTACAATTTTCATGATGGTCGGCCTTGTAGGGTTTGCACAAGCACTTTTATAGGCTTGTATTTGTTATTTAAGTAGATTAAATATTGATCAGAGAGTTTCATACTAATACTGTAAAAATACCTCAGCCTTTTAGTGTTTATGTAGACAAACCTGCCTACGTTTATACTACATAATCAACCTTTTATGACCCAGACTTTGGCTTTAAGAGCGAAACATTAACTCTATAAAGCCAATTGTATCATATTTGATACATACTTTTATAATACCTCTATCTACTCAATATGATCAACAATTTACAAAAAAAACATCTGAATACAATCAGATAAATGATAAAAATGTCCTCAAATGGATTATCAGTTGCCAAAAACACCTAATGTATCAAATGAGATACGAAAAATCTACATATTGAATTTTATGGACATTTTGATATTTTTAGAATTTTAGCAGAAAGTGAAACAAACATTTCAGCTCCAAAAAATTAAAATTTTCTGGCTATAACCTATGGTCTTGGGCCTTAAAGGGTTAAAGGAGACATATCATGCTGATGCATGATTTAATACTTACATATAATAAATTTGATAACAAGACCTTACACCCCCTTAATTTTCAAAAAATGAGATATTGTATTTTTTCTGATATCCTAGAACGAGATTTGATGCCTCTGAAAATAGGTCATTGCGAGATGTCCGCAAGATTTAAATCGTCGTGACATCACAAAGTACCTTTCTTTTTATTGGAGTAATCTGATAAGACACTTCCTCCTCTGTGATGTCCGTTAGCCACAAAACCGTCACCGAGGAACACATCCACCAGCAGCAGTATATAGCTCCCTAGCTGACATTCACTCATTACCAGCTCTGGCCTGTAGGGGGACTCAATACGCGGTCGCTGCATTGAGCCTGCTGGAAAATACAGTAGAAGAAGAAGGACAGGCTGGCTCAGCCCCCGATAGAACTGACCAATCAGAGCACAAAGGGCTGTGACGTTGCAAGGTTACTGTAGGTCAGTCTGAGATCCGAGCGTTTCAACAAGCGCTATAATGGCCTAAAATGAGGATTTTGAGAACGCTATTGTGGGGCAATGAAGGAACTAAATGACTTGTACTGAGGGCAGAAATGCTTTACAGGCATCCTAGTCTGGCATAGTGAAAAGGAGAAACAAGCATGATATGTCCTCTTTAAGACAACATAAAGGCAAAACTTGATTTGTTTCATTTTTATGTCACTGGGAGTTTTGTTTCTTTTAGGGAGGGAAAAATCTATTAAAATTGTAAATCGAGTGTTGTGGAAAAAAATCTGGGATTTTATGTCTAGGCCATTTCGCCCAGCCCTAATTTGGAGTTAGCCGGGAGTTTCATAGCTATCATAGCTTAATGGCGCTCCTCCTCCTTATTTCCTTTTGGGTCAGAAAAAACGCTTTTACTTAAAATGTTGGCCATTTTTTCCACGTTTAATGCCTAATTCAGCTTCTGTCTGCGATTCTGTGATGACTGATTTTAAAGGGTCGTACTCATTAGCTTAATTGCTCCAGAATGCCCTTAGGCATGAGTGTGAATTGTTTTATGTCTCTCTATGTGGCCCTGCAGTTGGCAGGTTGCTTGTTCAGGGTGTACCCCACCTCAGTGTCAGCTGGGACAGACTCCAGCCTCCACAACCCTGACCTGACACACCAGACGCACAGCTCATATATCCACCACAGAAATATTTCTCTAATCCATCTGGGAAAGAGCAGTTTGAAAATGTTTTCAGAGGCAGAACCTTCAAAAATAACAGCAGCTGGTGATTGGACAATTATTTCAATCAATCAAACTTTATTTATAAAGCACTTTTCATACAAAAACGTAGCACACAGTACTTTACAGACAGATAAGTTAAAATGAAGGATTTATGACCCAACCCCACTCCACCCAGCCTCTGAACCCACCCACACCGCAATCCATACACAGTGTTGATAAAAAGCATAATATAAAAAATAAATAAATAAATTAAAAATTAAAAAATAAAGACAGTAATAAAGCATACAGCTGTACCCAGCACATACTGGGGGAACGCCAGCTTAACATTTCAAAAATGAGAAAACACTGGAGGTTAGGTTAAAGTGCAAAGTTAAATATATCATAAAATAAAATAAGAAAAAGAATTTAAAATAATAATAATAATAATAATAAATAAATGATAAATTGAAATGAAGTAAAATAAGGAAAGATAGAAAAGATAAAAGAAGATAAGATAAAATTATAATAAAAATGGGCTGTAATTAGAATAAATAAAAACGCTTAAAGGTCATTTAGGTAAGAACTCATCTAAAAAGGTAGGTTTTGAGTTCATTTTTTCTATTTGACTCATCACACTCATTACAGACCAATCCACATCAAGCAATGCTGCAACGTGTGATGTAGCAGCTCGCGCTGTTGTTAGCTGTTAGCTTAACCTACCTTAGACTGTCGTCTTACATTAAATTATACCACACATATGTGTCATTTAACACTTATATGTGACATGAACCTCATCAAAACAATCCCTATCAAGTTTTTCCGGTAAACTTCTGAGTAGTTTACCTGGAGTATCACTGAGTAACCATGACGACCACAGGCTAACTGGCATGTCCGTGGAGGATTTCCACCTCTCACTGTTTCCCAGCAGTGATCCCGGGTCAGGAGAAGGGCAAAAACAAGATTTCTCAGAAGAAAAGCTTCAAGTGATGTTCTTTGCTCCTCTGTCAAAGAATAAACTGAGTCCATTTCTGATTAAAAAAAAAAAAGAACACGCTTCAGAAGCCGCCGTTGTTTTCAAACATGCAGTCACTTCCTGTTGTCACGTCTGCAGCTCCCGCTTCTCTCTTCCCTGATTGGTCCGTTAAGCATTTAGCAGAGCGAAGTCGTAAGACAATGGAAGTTGGCAAGACAGAAATGCAGGATTTCAGACAATGAATCAGGCAGGTCTGTCTGCTCTGCACAGCTACTCCAACCCTAAAGGGATATAAAGTATAGATCATGGATCGATGGATCGATGGATGATACTTTATAACGGCTGTCATAACATAATCATATGAAATGCCTTGAAGGGATACAGATATAAAGCTTTGTAGTTTATTATATAATCTGTAAAATGTCCTGTTGTTGGATAATGATTGACTTTGTTTTTTGTCTTTGTTGCAGACTGAATGTGACCTGGAGAAAGGGCTGGAGATGAGGAAGTGGGTCCTGTCTGGGATCTTAGCCACAGAGGAAACATACCTCAGTCACCTGGAGGCACTGCTGCTGGTAAAAAAAAACACACACACACACACACCCACACACACAAGTATAAGCAGTAAACCTACTAAGGGGGATCTTAGTAAGCTCAGTAGGCAATCTAACAACATAAGAGTTTTTAATTCACTGATGATGGATAGACATTTTACGATTTAAGAGTCTCCATCCACCAACTCGATCTGCACATTCAATCTTTGCACAATTATCCTGAATTATAAAAAGCTTCATGAATTGCAAACCATTTTTACATTGATCAGACACAACTTTTGTTTTAAAAACACATTTAGCAACATAGAAAAATGCAGCAAACTAAAGCCCAGATTCTCCTACACCTCTGGAAAAACACACCAAAGCGAGCAGCCTGAGCTGATAATGTTTCTGAAAAAATGATGTATTTATTTATTTTTTTATTACTTTTTTCTTTGATCTCTAATTACTTTATTTGTCATTTGTAGATGTATTGTATCCTGCAGCAGCTGTAAATCTGGCATTTCCTGTGTGGGACCAATAAAGGAATATTTTGTCTTAGCTTGCTGCTAAATTTACAAAAAAAAATCCATTCCAGTGGCAGAAAATACTTGCTTTATTTGATATGTTTGTTCTCATTTGTTGATGTTTCTGTGAAGAATTTCATTTTCTTAAAACTTTGTGACAAAACTATCTGGCTGTTATTACTGTGTGTTACTGGGTGTTTTGATAAGTGTTTTCATAAATGATTTATTTATATGTTTATTTTTACTCTGTTTATTTTCTAGTTCTTGTAAATGTGTATGTTTGGCAAAGACTGCCTGTTAATTGAGTTGTGGAGCAGGGGTAGGTTAATATTATTACTGTTGCTTCAACTATTGTCATTAGTTTGGTTTGTTTGTTCTTTTTCAGTCCACTTTGTGTGATACTAGCACATGTTCAAAGTAAAGCCTTCAAATCAAATCAAATTATTTCAAGAAAAATGCACAGTTTAAAAAATAGGCAAGAGTATTTAATTGTAGTCCACAAATACTAAAGGTAGTGCTAGCTAAAAAGTTACAGAAGCATTTTTCTTGTGTTCAAAAGTTTTGCCCCCTGTGAATTTACTCCTTTTATTGATTTAAACCTGCCTCATGGATATAAATGGGTACATTTAGCAAAATACTTACTTATATTTTTATTTGTTTTTCTTCTCCCAGCCCATGAAGCCTCTGAAGGCTGCAGCCACGACGTCACAGCCTGTGCTCACCGTGGCCCAAATAGAAACCATCTTCTTTAAAGTGCCTGAACTCTACGAGGTCCACCGGGAGTTTTACGATGGACTTCTGCCCCGAGTCCAGCAGTGGAGCCACCACCAGAGAGTCGGGGACCTCTTCCAGAAACTGGTGAGGACAAAGATACAGAGTTTTAAACAGGGTTTGTGAGGCTGTGAGTCTTTGCTCCTGACTGTTGAAAAGTTCCTGATAGCTGCTCCAGACTGATCCTGTATAGTTCCTCCTGACTTCAGTTTAAGCAGAGATATCAAAAGAATTCACATTCTTACTCAAGTATTGATACCAGGGTTTAAAATGACTTTGTTGAAGCTGAAGTATCAACTCGAGCTTTTTACTCAAGTAAAAATATAAAAGTTCTGGTTTCAAAACTGCTTAAGGTAAAAAAGTAAAGTATGGGCACAAAAATGGTATTATGGTTTTGGTTTTGTTGCGATAATCAACAAATCAATTAACCGAACAATAAATAAAAACGTCCTCAGTAAGTTTGCCGGCCACGATAAATTGACGTGCGTGCGTGTTTGTTTCCCTCCTCTCATTCTATCACACAGGCTGGATGAGAAGATTGCTCACTCTGTCCGTCTTTCTCAACACCTGGATGAGTGACAAGGCAACAAACACTAATATGAATGATGGCATGAAAGCTACGGTTCCTAAGCTGAATGCCACAGACCCAGTGTGGGAATATTTTGGTTTTAATCAGAACGAACAAGGTGTGAGCTCATGAACACCGACGAGCTGATATGTCGAATTTGTTTGAAAGTAGTGGCGACAAAGTAGTGGCGTTGCAGCGGAGCCTTCGTCCTGACGGTCAGCATTTACTGAGGCATTTAGTCAGCAAAGGAAATATAGATAACACAGCACAAAATGGTGCACTAACAGACAGTGTCGTTCGCTACATTGCAAAAGAAATGCAGCCCTTCAATACGGTTGAAAAGCCATGCTATGAATGTTTGACAGACTGAACGAATTGTCACAAACAATTAAGGAACCCAAAAGATAGTCCATTTAATTTTCATTGTTTTATTTCCTTCTTTTTTTGTTTGTTTTGTTTATTATATTGTTTAATTTATTTATTTAAAAGCTCTTAACCTTCCAATTACAGTTAAATACTCTTAAGAAATTAAGAGTAATTAGTTCATTGCTTTTGACATGGTGTACTCACTTTATTACGACATATAATTACATTAATGAAAAAAATTATGTTCCAAAATAACATTGACAATAATATCATTTATCAGCAATAATTTTTGGGACAATTATCGTCCAGCAAAATTTGTTATTGTGACAGGCCTAATACAGAGTATTTGCCATTTTGTGGTGCTGTTCAAATTCTCAGCAGTTAATTTCATCCACTATATAGTGCACTATAAAATTCCCACAATGCACAGCAAATGTGAGTGTACATAAGATGTCCCCTATATTGTACTCCTGTATACCACAATGCAATGCAGTTCTGATTTTCCGTAGAAGAAGAAGAGAAAGAAGGCTGTTAGGCTCTGCTTTTGTTTATAAATGTAAGAAACGTTAAAGTATCTTTAATACGTTCATAGCGTAGCTCTTTTACATCTTCTTAGCGGCTTTGAACAGCTTCAAAATTTGCTATTTTTCCTCCTGAGAGTCCGGTTTGTTTACGTGATTTTTGGCGCGTCCACTTCCGCCACAGGAATATCCAGCTCATCTACTGACGCAGAGATGTTTAGAAAATTTCAGTGTACTGTCCGAAATCACATTTGGTCATTCCCTATGTAGTCCATTATTTCATTTACACCACATAGGGAATAGTAAGTGAGTGAGTGAACAGTTTCAAACACAGCTAATGTCAATGCATAGTAGAGCATTTCAGTATTTGAATTTCATCATCTATACAACAACAAGTGCGTTTCCATTACTCTTGGATATGCGCAAAATGTAAATGGTGTAATAAAAACTGGTAATGGAAACACCTGAATTTCAAAAAAGCACTAAAATATCGCTAAAAAGTTTTTACGCTTTCATGAGGTGGTTTTTCAGACGTTTCGATATTCAAATTTATCACAAAAGTGACGTACCTGGTCACATGATCATTTCTCTCGGAGTAAACATGGCGCGGTACATTTGGACAGAGGAGGAGACGGAGAATTTTCTTGCCATTATTCTTGAGAAAAACACAACTGCCATACTAGACAGCAAACAACAGAGGAATGCAGAGTGTTAAAAGGAGATAGAAACGGAAATGAGGGAGAAAGGGTTTGACAAGCCTTGGCGTCAATCTTCCTGCAGTGAAATCTCGCGGGATGATTTTTGCTCCTACCTAGAACAACCTTCAATGGAAACACGTTCGAAGCACAAATATACTTTGTCAAAATTTTAGGAATATCGCTTTTATTTTGCAAAAAAATTTAATGGAAACCCAGCTACTGATTCAAAGACAGTTTCTCAAACGTTGAAATGATAGTTAAATGTTTAAAGGTGCTATGAGGAGAATCTAGTTCAGGTGACGTAAAGACTCTGCTACCCATGAGCACGCGCGGCGACTGTCGTAATGCTGCATTCCAGTAACCTCGGAACTGGGAGTGACATCATCTCTGACTAATCAGTGTTCCAGCTGAAGTCAGAAAAAAACATGCCGATCTACCAGGCTATTGTTAGCTGTTGTTAGCACGCCCTGCGTTGTTGTTCACAAATATCACATGAAGAATGTGATTATCACTATGGCAGCATTTTTGTAAATATAAGTCTAACAATACTATGTATACAGCTGATCTAGAGTGACACACCCCAGTCAGAAGTGCAAATAAACTGATTATTACAGGAGCTAAATAACTGTTCACACTGGGGGCATCCATCTTCCATTGTCATTCGGGGGTTGGTGAGGTTTCACCGAGTTCCCAGTAGGAAATTCGGACTTTGGGGGACGTTCCAGTTGCAATTTCCTACTCGGAACTCGGAATTCCTACTTCTGACTACAACTGAAATGCACCAAAAGAAGTGACCCAAGCCAAAGCGTGTGTTTGTTGTGATGCTAATGAATGCAGCTCAGACCTTCCTCAGAACTCTGCATTGCTTTACAACTTCTTTTTTCAACAACTTACAGGATGCAAAGCGACGAGGTAATGTATCTCTTTCTAGTTACGTAGCGGTAGTTTTTGATGTGTGACAACAAGCAATTTTTGGAAAACTTTTTTAATTGTCTTGTTCCCGAAGTTGAGTATCCAGGCCAGTCCAGCCCTGTCCGACTGCGAAGCTAAGGAATAGCATTTATAGATAACCTATTTTGATGCTATAAAACTCATCTTAAAGTGTGTATTTCCATCAGGCATATATCTAAAAGTGAGACTTTTTTGTAATTACTTAGAAACTCCTCACAGTCCCTTTTATAAACCGATTTTTCAGCCTCAATCTGACCAAAATTCAACATTGAATAAACGCCAAACTACAGCTGTGCCAGATCCACAGCGCTCAGAGAAATGTCATTATTTGAATTCAAAGAAGAGGAAATCAATAAAGAAGAAAAACATTGATTTGATTTAGTCATGATGCGGTCCCTTATCATTCTAAAATTAGACAAATTGAATCTGACTCTTCTTTTTCTTTCTGTTTCCTCTTAAACAGCTGCTCACTCTTTCTCTGCTCTCCAGTAGTTTGTGCCAGTGACATCAGGGCCAAATATACCGTACACTGGGTCTGTTAAATCATTATCACAATAGGTCAATTAATCCACAATGAATCATTTGTTAGCCCTCTGCCAAATCCAGCTCCTCTCCCATGAGTGTCTCCCTCTCTCCCTCACACTCGGGGAGGTGCAGCCAAATTTTACAAAGCAGCCTTTCTGCCTGAGGCGACCGAGGCCATCACTGCTCTGTGTGCTTTGTGTCTCCAAGAAGCTGCTATAAATAGGAGCCTCTCTCACTGTCTCTTTGCTCTTTTACTCTCTCTCACACACACACACATTCCCACACTCGTATTAACTCATCCCAGGAGCTTCCCCCTGGGATGGAGCTAAGAAATTAAAATTTAATTTGTATCTTTTGCTGTCATCCCCCACACCAGATTCTCTCTGTTGTTTCAACTTTAATAAAAAAAAAAAATCACCCTCATTTTTTCTCTTCCCTCCTGAAAACTGATTCTTGGTCATATTTGCTTTTAATTCGTTCAGAGTGACCTTCGCTCAGCACTGAGATAAAATACTGCAAATCTAAGCAGGTGTATTTGTCCCATTATTTACCAAGAACTTCACACAGGACTTGTAATAAGAGCACAGTATTTTAAGAACGCTTTGAGAGATTTTCATCAAACTTTTCACAAGTGTTCACTTGGATTTGATGATGAACTGCTCAGGATTTGTTGGTCAAATGTCACATCATTTAGTCCAAAGTTTGTCCCTTACTTGTAAACAGTATCATGAGAATGCTGAAAGCTTTTATTCAGACTTAGCACAAATGTCCATTGTCAATCAGGAATTGAAATTGTGATCTTTAAAGGGACTGTGAGGAGTTTCTAAGTAATTACAAAAAAGTCTCACTTTCAGATATATGCCTGATCGAAATTCACACTTTAAGATGAGTTTTATAGCATCAAAATAGGTTATCTATAGTGCTGGACTGGCCTGGATACTCAACTTCAGGAACAAAACAATTCAAACTACAGCACATTTATAGTATTTTATTAATTATATTACACGTCTTAGAGCACCAGACTGTAAGTAGCCATATATAGCCGGCTACAACTACGATAATAAGTTTTCCAAAAAATTGCTTGTTGTCACACATCAAAAACTACCACTACGTAACTAGAAAGAGATACATTACCTCGTCGCTTTGCATCCTGTAAGTTGTTGAAAAAAGAAGTTGTAAAGCAATGCAGAGTTCTGAGGAAGGTCCGAGCTGCATTCATTAGCATCACAACAAACACGCTTTGGATTGCAGATGTCTTTTGGTGCGTTCCAGTTGTAGTCAGAAGTAGGAATTTTGAGTTCCGAGTAGGAAACTGCAGCTGAAACATTCCCCGAAGTCTGAATTTCCTACTGGGAACTCTATGAAACCTCTCCACCCCCGAGTTGACAATGGAAGATGGATGCCCCCAGTGTGAACTGTTATTTAGCTCCTGTAACGGCATGTTATAGTGTCAACATAGTATTAATAACATTATATTAGAAAAACAATGTCCAACAACGTATGTTTTTTTACCGGAGCAGCAGCATAGATTTGGCAGGCGTTTTAGCTGGATCTGGTAATTAGCCTGGTATGAGCGCGGTCGCTCTGACTCTTCTTTTGTTACTGGAAGTCAGAGATGATGGGTTCCCCAGTCAAAGGTTTTTTAAGGTATTTTCGACAGTCGCTCGTGAATCAAGTATAGCAGAGGTCATGCTACGGTAAGGTCATAGGTCAAAGAAATTTTCCCAACTTTGCCCAAAGGTCAGCTGTGAATCAAGTATAAAAAAAGTTTTGAGGTAAATATCAATATTCAAGGTCATGGGTCTGATGCTCAAGCAAAGACTGTCATTTGCATGTTCATAAAGGAATAGGAGGAAGTCAAAACTTCTCTGATCCCACCCCTTTACCTTACACAAGCAGTATGTAATTAACCCACTTCCAAGTAATAAAGATAAGACTGACCAGTGTTGAGCAAATTACTTTAAAAAAGTTATTAGTTATAGTTACTCCTCCGTAATTTGAAATAGTCCTTTCCTTGTTGTTACCTCCTCTCAGCATCAGGTAAAGTTTTTGGTCTCTAGATTTTAAAAATAACTACTTAACTTGACAAACACCTGTGACATATGTGTCCTTCCTTGTTCTCCTGCAGCAGCTCAGACATCATCAGCAGAGTTCTCGCTGTTTTTGGTCTCTAGATTTTAGATTTACTAACAACAGACAAACACTTAATTACAGGACATAATGGACACTTCACATGTGTGTTCTTGACTTTTACTTCTTTTACTTCCATCCTGAAAACTCCAGTTTTAACTCCACAGACGCTCCAGACTCAATGTTGCTGCAGCTAGTTGTGTTGCCAGATTTTGAAATTTAAATAAGCATTTTTAAAGAGAGAAACCTACATGAAGCGTGTTTCAATTCTCATCCACGTCACTTTACAATTTCAGTGTCATATTTCTTCTTTTTTGTCTCTTAATTATTTATTAAACATCCTTTGTTTGGAGGTGGAACATCCTTTTCTTTACACAGAAGTAAAGGGAGGAGCTGCTGTTATTTATAACTCTGTTATTGCTGAACAGTCTGTCTAACCCTGATTTTTGTAACCAAGAAGACATGTCAGGGTTTTATCTAAGTTTTATATCAATCATCTACAGCTTTATCATGGTGAAAACAGTCCTAACTACATTAGAAATCAATTTAATTCTGTCACGTTTTTTTGTACGACAAAAAAACAACAAAAACAAAGTTGCAGGACCCAAATGCAGATAACCAAAAAATATTTAATTACTAACAAAAAAAGGGACCAAAAACAAAGTACAAATCAAATAACAAAAGATCTAACAACAGATTACCTACTAACTCAGGAACACAGGAGACACAGAGGCACATGAGCACATGGTGAAACAGGAAAATGAACAATGACCCAACAACAGACTCAGGGAACACAGAAACTAAATACACAGGGGAATCAGACACAGGTGAGGCAATCACACAGGTGGAGGGAATCTTCAATCAGCAGAGACACAGAAGGGAGGGCAGGAAAACACCACAAGGAACACAGGGATTCAAAATAACAGGAAGCACGAGACAAGACACAAAACTAGAAACTTGACAATGATGAACAGAATCAAGAAAGCAAGGTTAGAGCAAGGAACAAAGTACATTAAGCTAAATAACCAAAGACAGACAGAAACATTACAATAATGAATAGAATATAGAAAGCAAGGTTTAACCAAAGAACAGAGTTCATAAAACTAAATATGACAAATGACAGGCCATAAGAATCTATATTAGGCGGAAACATTGTTTTTACAGTAAAATTTCAATTTGAGTTAGGGTGGGATAAAATAATTGTAATAACTTCTGAAATGGGTTTATATTGATGGTTTGGAGGCACAGCAAGTCCAAATGATCAACTACACCATTGGAACAAGCCCAAAAAACTGCAACCCACAACTCCCAATATACACATGCAGGTTAGACAAAGAAGAAGCTGAAAGTCGCTTATAATAAGCGGACCTGGCAACTCTGGCATTGAGTTTTCTTGTGTGTCTGTTAGCGGTCCAGCTAATAAACACAGGTAGTTACAGTCCTCAAATTTATAAAAGCTCTGGATCTTCTTCAATTCTAAATTTAAGTTGATATGAAGAGCACACTAAACAGGAAATAATGTATTTTTGTTTTTATTCCTTTACTTAAAGATAAGGCAAATAATCCCATAGTCTGACTGTGCTTTGTCCAAGTTTTCTTTGTCTACCTTAAACCATTACGTCAGCCTGACAAAGATGTTTTTTATGTTCTGTATCGTCTTCACACTCGATAGTCTGCCTGTCTCTTTTGTTCTTCTGTTGTACCATTTTCCTGCACATTTCTTTCTAATAAATACAAACTGACGCCTTCACACGTGTGCACACCCAGTTCCTCCCTCACTCCAGACAGTAGTTAATAGAAGTCAGAAAGAGAAGACGCTGAGCCTACAAAAATCAAAAAATGAAAAAAATTCTTTACGACAGCCGCTCTGTTAGGAGCTCGAAAAGAAGGGAGGAGATTAGATGAGAGACGCAGAGGTGATACAGGCGAGGGAGAGGAGGATGAGGATGAGATTTAGGCTGGTGTGGCTCTGATAGAGCTGTCTTACCGTGACTCTGAAACCTGTGAGCGGAGCAGACGGGCTCAGGGAATCATAAAACATCAGAACAAGAAGACAAGAAGGAGAGAGAAAGGAGAAGGAGGCAAAGCGTCACTGACAGGTTATGAGCATGAGTGTCAGGAGGAAGCGTTTGAAGGCTGAAAACAAGGCGAAATCACACCACAGTAAAGAGGCACGGTTACACCATGTAGACAGATACACCGGCTTTGAATGCTGTTCCTCTGAAAAAGACTGATTCTGTGAATTAACAAAAGAACAGTAGCATCTCTTGATCTTTCATTTGGCCTCACACACCTGCCCTACAAGTCGTGTTCACCCTGTTGAAGACTTAAAGTAAAGAATTCTTCTGATGTGGCAGCTGAGAGTGTATTCAATGAATGGAGCACCTTTTAGGCTACTTTATTCAAGGAGCTGATAAATACTCTTCCAGACTGTGCTGGGATTCAGAAAAATCTCAGGATTTGCTCCACTTGTTAAAATAGAAGGAAAGAACAAAATAAAACCAGCTCATGCAGACAAAAAAAAAGTTAAGTTGTACTTTTACAGCTTTGATTTTTCCTCAGATCAGCGTATTAACATGACAACCATTCACCTAAAAATGATCAGGTAAAAACGAGGTGTACTGTGCTCTGAAAAAGATTGCAAGGCAGGAGTCCCAACTATCAAGACTTTAGACAAGTACTAGGTTGTGGATCATCAGGTATCTGACCTAGGAATGGGAAGTAATTAGATTTTATCGATACCAATGCTATTAACAGTCCTGCTAATTGATCAAATTCTTTAACGATTTCCTTATTGATTCCTGCAGATTTTCTGTATGGGCAAATGTTGGCCTGTAGATTTTCAGTGTCAGCAATGTCAAACACACGTCACAGCAAAGATAACTGCTTCTGCAAGCTGCTGGTGTTTCCCCTCACTTGAGGTTGTGCAGTAGGCGCTATTTGTAAAAAAGGGAACTGATTAGTAAAAAGGCTCATTCGATTCTTTGATGGAGCTGTTAACGATTCTCAACTGGAGTTGTTTTCAATTAGCATCCCTAATCTGGCCACACAGAGATATAAACAACAGGCCTGCCACTTATCCAAAATTAAACTTGTTCAGTTTTCAAGTATACACACCAGTAACCAAAGATATTTAGTTTTGTCGTAGATGAGGATTGGGCCAGCTGCTTTGCTTGCTGCATTGCCAGCCAAGTCTTTGTTTCGATTTTGGCTTCCTTATTCATATGTAGCTTGCAGTTTGGTCTTGGATGGCCTTTCCATGCCTATGACAGGTACCTTTCAAGTACAACTCAGAAGCACTGGGCTGAGCACTTAACTAAACAAGTTAAGGGCTCAGCCCAGTGCTACAAAATAAACTAAACACTGCTAGGCTGTGGTGGGTGAAAGGCCAACAAATGGGCCTACGGATTTGTCATAGAAGGCCAGTTGCTTTGCACATAATTGACACACAGATGAGCTCAAAGTGCAGCCATGCAGCTGTTGCTGAGGTCAAGAGTGCACGGGTCGATTGGGTTTCCCGCGATAGCCTCAGTTAAACTAAATTTTATTTATAAAGCATTTTCAAAACAACCACAGCTGAAACAAAGTGCTGTACATAAATATAATAGCATTCATTAGCTGACATTTGTCCAACTGTATCCTTTTCACTTACCTACCAACCACAAAACCCTGCAGCTTAAGACTCAGCAGCATCGTCTGCCAGTTTTCTGCAGTCCTGTTTAGGCCGAACTAATGTTCTGAATAACTAATGTTTCCACGTGGACATGGATTGTCACTTTGTGATCTAGAATAAAAATAGTCCGTCACAGGTGTCATTACACACCCACAGAATGCTGATTGGCTGTTGCAGTACAGTCTCATGTGATGTCATTGAAAAAATGTAAAATTTTCAACTTTGGCGACCGAGAGACGCAACGTCCAGGTCGCAGCCATTTCATCATGGGAAGATAAAGCCCGCCCCATCGCAGCTGTACATTGACGTTACATGGAGAGTTGTCGCCCAGGTCACTCAAGTCGCATTCAGTGTGAATGCACCTTAACGCAGCATCTCAGAAACACTGAGAGTACAACAATACCAGGGGTGGCCAGTATTTGAAAACTCGATAGTTTAGCAGTCATCAAAAATAAATATTTGAACCTATTTAAGGCAAAATGTAACCTGCTTCATTATTAATGGTGGCTTTAAGCCAACCTGTTATTTCTAACTGTTAGGGCTTGTGTTCTCAGATAGACGCCCCCTCAGCCTCAGCTCTTCTTGCTGACACTTAGGCTGCGTTTACACGGGGCCGAATAGGGTTCGGTTTTCAGTGTGTTTTGGCCTTGGGTTTACATGGAAACTCTTTGTGTTTTGTCTGAAAACACTAACTTTTGAAAACGGGCTCCAGAGTGGTAAGTTTTGAATACGCTCTCCATGCAGCGCCGTGTAAATCAGAGTGTTTCAGGGTGAAACGCTGACATGCGCAGTACTCTTTCACATGAAGGCTGCGCGCATACCAGGAACAACAACCTTTGACAGTCTGCCGAGTTACGTGTGTGCTGCTCACCATGCTCGGGGTTGTTATCCAGACAAAACTATCCCGACAGATTTGTTGTTCGAACTGATTTGTTGTCCAGACAAGAAACTTCTTCATCTCTGTGCGTCTGCTCGCCATTGTTGTTTGTGAGAAGTTTTTCTTCTTTGTACATGTGTTGGAGCAGCGCTGCCTCTCTGCAGACCTACACCGCCACCTACTGAACCGGCATGCACACTACAGCGGGTTCATAAGTCTCTAGCGGCGGCATCTGAACGCAGTAGACTTTGAAAACCCAAAGGAATAATCTTTGCATTTTTAAGAAAGGAGTTTCTGTGTAAACGTAGCCTTAATGTAACCACGTAACAGAGTTGATGTCTGTGTGTGACAGTAACACACGTTAGGTCTTTTAAAGTTTAGCTGTGTGGAAAAAATAATACTGTATCTTATATCCATCAAAATCACACCCAGAAAGCACGAACACAGTCAGGATCATGTCTTGCCACTAGTGGAAGATGAAAACTAGGATATAGTTTCCTTGTAAATTATGAGTCAGCTCATTTTCACTTCCGCCATTGCTGTTTGCAAATGTGAAGCAGAAGCCTCACCTCCCTTGTTGTGATTAGTCAGTGACAGTCGCCAAATACAGTGCTCAATACAATTCAGTGCTTATTCTACCAATAGAACACAGTGTGCCTGTGCGTAATAAACCTGCATTTTGATTCAATCGAGTATCTTTTATCACTGATATATATGAAGTTTGTGACTTTACAAACATCTGTTACATTTCTTAATAACTTTAATGTGTCATGGTTTTAGCCATAGCTTGACACTCTGTCATTATAGAGTTAAATTCATGATGTCCTGCAGCTTCCCTTCTCCAAAATGTTGCCCATGTTGACATTTGCTCTCATGGAGAGTCCCAGCCTGGATGGCATCCATTGTAGTGATCTATGTTGATCCATCCAGACCATGTTAGCATGCGTATTGTATTCTGCAGTACAGCTGCTATAGTGGTTGATTTTTTGGATCATATCATGTCTAAGGCCGCACATCCAAATAGCATCTCAGTTTTATAGTGCTTCCCTCCACCCTGTGAGAAAATTTCTCAGAGTGTTAAAACTCCAAAGTGGCTAAATCCGGGGCTCTCATATAATGGCCATGGACTGTCATGAGGCTGTTTCCCTAATGTTGTTTTCCGCCCTGGATTACGCACACATATTCTCATGCGCTACAAATCCTGAAGTGAGAAATCCAAACACCCAAGCAGTCTCTTTCATCACCAAAAGCCATTTTCTGCTCTGATACTGTAGCTGCAGCCCTGCGCTCAGTAAGCCTTCACGGCGCTGTGTGGATGTGTCTGGCAGACATTCGGGCTCTGTGTTCTCTCCGCAGACGCACTGTCACGCTCTGAATGGACTCCGCTCTGGTGCAGACTGTGTGGCCCTGGGCAGGACACAGGATTTCAGGATTGTGAAAATTGCTTCACTCCTCGCCTTCCTCCATTTTATTTCTTCTTAAGTGTCCAGACATTACAGTGCAAAGAATCTTTGGAGACAAACTTCAAAATGGGATTTCAACATTTTAAATGAATTTATTTAATCCTTTATAAAGTTAAGGGCTGTGTCTGATGTGTGGTTTCATGGCAGTTGTGTTGTTTTTCACATTTGTAAGATTCACCACACATTGATCTCTTTTAACTGCCGGCGAGGACATAATTATAGCAAACAATGTTCGGAAAACTTGTGACTTCACATTCCTGCTCAAATGAAATCTCACACCCCCCTGATGACCTCCAAGATCAAACTAAGACTAAAGCATGCCTAAAAAAAGGATGTCAGGAGATGCAGACAAGGACAGACCAGCATGGCAGATGTGTAATCTTCATTTGGAAAACTAAAACTACTAACTGTCAGTTTAGCACTTCTATTGGTGACCAGTGAAATGACAGTAATGGCCTAGATAGGTTGGGATAGTTTGTCTTTTAGTTTGATTTATACAAATTCAAAATTCAAATTTATTGTCATTCAGTTAATACCAATGTTTCAACAGAACGAGAAGGCGTTTCTCCAGGATCACAACAACTCACATACAAACATTTATAAATCTCACTGAATTAAATAAATAAATAGATTAATTAATAATAATAATAATAATAATAATAATGATAATAATAATGATTTAATAATACTTAAAACAATAATACAAATAAATAAAACACACTAATCAAAAACAATAAAAAATAAACCTTGTCTCTTTAAAGAAAAAAAACAAAACAAAACTCCCATAAAAACAGACTACAATAAAAACAATAAAAAATGAAAAAGGAGTTTATACAGTTCAGGAATTGTTTGTGACATGTACATTCTCCCTTTAAATCTTCTACTGTCTGTCAAACATTTGTAAAATTTCAGGCTTAAATAACTAATCCTTATAAAAAACTTATAAAACTAACCCACCTCGGTGTTGAGACAGTTGCACAGAGTGAGCCATCTTCTCATTCAGCCTCTTTGGAAGAGAGAGAGGAGGAAAACAAACACGCATGCACGTGTCAATTTATCAAGGCCGGAAAACTTACCAAGGACGTTTTTATTTATCGTGCGGTTAATTGATTTATTGATTATCGTGACAGGCCTAATGGTAACAAATCAGTGCCACAGTGTTATAGTTTTGGCTTTGACTGATCTGAGTGAGAACTGTGGGATAAATAAAACAGAAGATCGACCCAGGCTCACGTCAGACTGAAACACCTGACCTGTGAGCCAGATCATAAAGAGCAGTACCAATAGAAGTACCAGTGATTCAGGCTCAGTGCTCTCAGGTCAGAGCTTCTTGGCTGCTTGGAGTTCCTTTAAAGAGGCTCCTGCAGACGTTACACACAAAGCCCGTCTCCACTGTACTCTGCTCCTCTGGCTTTTGTTCAAGAGAATTGATTGTTCCTTTTGTTCACCGTGGAGATGGATCGCGGCGCTGGCAGGCAGCGTTTGGTGGAGTTTTATTCAGCCATCCAGCTCCCTAAATGTGCTTTCATAGCCCCTGTTACACCAATCATTAATTACTCGACGCTGGCTCAGTGCAGGGCCCACTGGTTTCTGCTGCCCGGCTGAGGGGAGAGCTGTGGTTTCACAATGTTGTGACTGTGGCTTATGTTTTTATTTATATTTTTGTTCCAGCCAGTTGTCTGAAAGATATTTACGGACTCTCAGACTCTGCTTATTATAGACTGAACTCTTTAGATATTATACAAGAGGCATATTCAGGAATAAACCTGTTTGAACTTGGACTTCGCATTGCCAATAAACTGGATCTTTAAGACATTTTAAGCTTGTTGAGGCCTTCACTTTATGTTTGATATTTTTGTAAGGGACTAAAAATCCATTCTCAATATGTAAATACACATTAGGCCTGGGCAAAAAAACGACGAGATTGAAAAATCGGGTTGCCAAGTCAAATCGATTCGTTTTTCCTTAAACTTGAGTTTAGCGATTTCTTTTTTTAGTTCAACCCTTTCATTTCACATTCGCACTTTGAGGCACTTTTCTCATTACTTTGTACACTTCTCCATTTTTTACAATAAGAGTTGAGTTTTCTATTAAGATTTTTATTTCTTTACAACAAGCTTTACCTCAGGCATTTTGTTATCTTCATGGTTAATTCAAACAAGTGGATAAAACTACAGTGCACAGGCACTTTGTGTTGATTTCTGTGGTGATTTTTTTGACCTGGAGGCACTTTAAATGTATATTTTAAGTATAAATAAATGTATATTTTTGGAAATAAATTTACAGTGAGTAATTATTTCATTTTAAATAGGGCAGGGGCATCGAATCGTGACTCAAGTTTTTTATAATTGAAGATTTTTTGGGGGGGGAAGTCGCCCAGCTCTAATACACATTCCCCTTGGAAATATAAACAGTTATGCTGCACATTAGTGTGGACAAGGTGACAATCCATATGCTCATGCTGCTCTCTCGACCTCGTTGGACATCAAGTGCAGCTCAAGAAAATGGAGGCTAACGGTTAACGTGCAAAGCAGCTGGCACATCCGCAGCAAACCTGTGGGTGTCATGGCTGCACTAGTTCTGTTTTTGTTTTCTATGTTTTAACCTTTTGTGTCTTATGCTCCTCATATTTCATTTCTTCCCCTCCCTGCTCCTCTGTGTTACCTGATGTCCACCTGTTACTGCCACACCTGTCTCTCATCAGTGTCACCTGTGTTTGGTTACCCCGCGTGTGAAAAGTCTATGGCTGCTTTCGATTTCCTCTCCTACATCCTGCATATGAACGTAGTACGTAGTAGGCACTGCACACTGCTTACTACACTGGAAATGTTTTGTTAGGTTGATTTTGTAGTATGCTATGCTGGTTTTTAGTTTGAGAAATGCCAAAGCAGGCTACCGCTGATTTTTTTTCCAAACATTATTTTAAATGTACAAAACAAACAAACCATAGCCGTGTCCGAAATGACATACTAACTTACTGCATACTACATACTATAAGTATGATTACAATGCCAACCGTTCACACTGTAGTATACTACTAAGTTTCCCATGATGCATTTCAAACCTCCGACGACAAAAATCAGAAGCACACCAGGCTATCAGATATCTCTGTTGATGCCTCACATTTGAAAGTTCAGAGAGCATTTTAGGTGAGAAAGTCACCATGTACAATACCAAAATGTGCTCATTTGAGCCATAAAACGCGCAGATTCAAATTTAATTTCGGCATTTCAGACATTCCGTTTTGCGCGCCATTATGCTATTGAAGAAACTTCCAGTCGGCTCCAAAACAAGAGCCCAATTTACAAAAGCGTTAAAGAACTAAAAGGAGATAATAAAAGATGCTTTTATTTTGAAAATGGTAAGTTTGCTAGTGGCTGATTTTTAGCTGAATGCCGGTCTCAAGACGATTTAACATCTATGATATTAATAATATTAGAATCAGTAACTTCCGACGATTGACGATCCGTCCGTCGACTCCGGCATTTGATTAATACGTACCTACGTGTAGCAATGCATTATGGGGCTCGCAATGCATTATGGGGTGTGACTAGTATGCCCACCTCGCATACTTAAAATTTTTTCCGATATAGTATACATCTGGGTATTTCTCACACACTTAATCTTTTCATACTATCTAATGTGAACACACTACATACTCATTTTGACGTCACACTTAGTATGAGTAGGACGTTAGTATGCCATTTCGGACACAGCCCATGAGTGCGTCTTGACATTTCAGGTATGAATCTGCAAAGATATTGCCAGAAGCAGCATTTTATATGAATGAGTCAGTGGTGGAGAATAGTTATTTTTACAGTGAGGAATTCTTTTGTGTATTTTGGTGTAACGGCGTATTAGGGCCACTTACAGAAAAAAAACACATCAAGAAAAAGTTTGTTCTCAATTCACAAGAAAAAGTCCCCCTTGGTGCTTTGTTTTGAACCAGTTGCAGTTTTCTCATGTTTCCTACTGAAGCATTGGACCGTATGACCAAATAATAATCTTTATATGAAAGAACCAAAGCTTGGATTACTTGTTTTGCCACTTTTTATGTCATATATTTTGCACATCTCTTGACCACAGACAAAGTACTTCCAATTTTAGTTACCACTCCTGCATATGCTTATTTTATGATAATGTTTTGTCTATTATGACTCCAAGTATTTTGCCTTCATCTGCTTGTTCAAATATTGCATTTTCTAATATTGAGACCGAGCTTGGGATTTGACTGTAGGTGCAAAGGAATGCCAACAGGGACTGGGGGGGGTTGTACTTTTTTCTTTTACTTACCTGCAGAATCGCCGTACATTTTATTCAGGAAATTAAAAGCAATAAAGGGGTGTAGTTTGCATTATATTTAGGATTGAAATAGCTTCAGATTCTAATGAATGAGGCAATTAGGAGTGTGCATCTGGCTCAAACACTGCTTGTTTTTCATCAACAGTCTCATGATGAGGGAGCACAGCAGCTCTTGCCCAGTATTAGTAGAGTTAGTATATTAAGGTTTTTTTTATGATGAACATTTCATTTACATTTTGTTACATCCAGTACAATTATTTTATCAATTATTTAGCAATTTTACTCCAAATAAAAGAAAGAAATTATATACCAAAAACTAGTAAAGAAAGGGAAAAGGAAAAAGAAAAAATAAGACTTAAATAAACAAAAAGAAAAAAGAACAAAACAATAGGTTATTTAACAAAGGTTAAAATCAAAGCTTGTCAACAATGGACACACCAGTATGACATGGTACAGGTAAACAGATTTCTTATCTATATAGGCCCTGGGGAGAGGGGTTACCAAAAATCTGTTGCTGATAAAGTTTTGAAAGCTTCACCAATCTTCCACACCTCAGTTTGCATCATTAGTATTGCACAGATATCATTTCCACTTCAAATTTTAGAATTCTATTCTGTTTATAAGTCTAAATGATAAACCCTCCAGAGTAGCTGGTCTACCTGAGTGATTGTGCCAGAGCTTAACTGATGGGGCAGAGGGAGCTTTCCATCCCAACACAATTAGCTTATGCATATAACTTACGTATATTAAGGTTTTTATTTAAATGTAAAGGGTTGGTTTCCAGTGAATCTACTTCACTAAAAATCTTTTCTTTTCTTTACCAGGCGAGTCAGCTGGGAGTTTACCGAGCATTTGTGGACAACTATGAGCTGGCTGTGGAGACGGCGGAGAAATGCTGCCAGGCCAACACACAGTTCGCTGAAATCTCTGAGGTAAGAAGAACAGGAGGAGAAAATCAGGCGCAGATATACATGTGTTGTTTTTATTGAAAGCTACACCATAAAAGAGGGTTAAAGGAGCCGGACAGAGAGGCGATAGTAACCGGTTTAGCTTTAAAGTCAAAGCTGCTGCAGCTTGAGTTGTGGCTGTGATCTCACTGAGTTATGGGATCATTTTACCAGCGTGTAAAATCAGTCCGTTAGACACTTAACCCCCCGCATACCAACAAATTATCCCATTAGGTTTCACAAGCTGCTCTCCTTTTCCTGCTGCATCTTGTTAAGATAAAAGTAAGTATGTGTTTAGTTGTGCATTTATCACTGGTGATTTTTAACAGTTTAACAACACGCCGTTAAACTGCCAAAACGTAAACTTACAGCTGAAGTTTCAGGCTGGAAATACTTAATTTATACAGTTTTTCTGTTTCTGTGTTTCTTACAGCTTTTTTTTCTCCTTAAACCGAAGTGGCTGACAGTAACTGATTTGTTGTCCACTGATCAACTCAGTGCTGTTATATTATCCTAAGATCAGGTTTTTGTTTATATAAGAAAACAAGATTCTGCTCTCAATTCAGAGTCAACAAGATCTCTGCAAATGTGAGAAATATTTTCATAAAGAAAAGGCCAGTGTGACAGTTAATTGGTGTTGGTTATACATTGAACCATCAGAGGTCATCATGTCACAACAGGGATGAGCATTATGTTTATTTTTTTAGGTTTGATGTACAGTATGTGTGTTATAGACAGAAGGTGCGTTTCCATTACCCTTGGATATGCGAAAAATGGAAATAGCGCAATAAAAAACTGGTAATGGAAACACCTGAATTTCCAAAAAGCACTAAAATATCACTTTCAAGTTTGTTTGTTTTTTTTAACTCTTTCATGAGGTGGTTTTTCAGATGTTTCGATTTTCAAATATATCGCAAAAGCGCAATGGAAACATTCTGCAATTATACGTCACAGGACGCGTCGTACCTGGTCACATGATGACTTCTCTTCGAGTAAACATGGCGCGGTACATCTGGACAGAGGAGGAGACGGAGACTTTTCTTGCCATTATTCTCGTGAAAAACACAACTGCCATTCTAGACAGCAAACAACAGAGGAATGCAGAGTGTTATAAGGAGATAGAAACGGAAATGAGGGAGCTACACGCACCAGGATTTGGCCGTCCATCCTCCTGCAGTGAAGTCTTGTAGGATGATATTTCACGAGAGTTACGACGCTCCTGCCTAGAACAACCTTCAATGGAAACACGTTCAAAGCGCCAATATACTTTGTCAAATTTTAGGAATATCACTTTTATTTTGCAAAAAACTGTAATGGAAACCCAGCTAGAGAGAGAGAGGTCTTGGTAGCTCAGTGGGAAGATTTCTGGTAACACCAAGGTTGAAAATGCTTTGCTTTACATATCAACTCATAACTGTATGTAGACTTACATGGTTCATACAATCAGTAAGTCCTCTTGCAAAATTTGCCATGCCTTGGTGGCAATGTAAAACAGTGTGCTGTGTAAGGGGCCGTCCACCTGGAGACAAATTCAGTCGTATCCACACAAGTTTTAAGTCATAAAGGTGATTCACCTTCACTGATATGATGAAAACACACATTTTTCCAAAAACATTCCAGAGTGGATAATCTGAAAACACTGGCAGAACATTTCTGTGTGGACAAAACATACAAAAAGCTTCATTATGATTTTACAGCAAAAGCTTTTGCTCACACTGTTAGCAACATGTGGACATGGAGAACAGCATTAGCCAGAATTTGCTCACGTTTGTTATGATGTATGCACATGTGCCCTGTCTTCTTCTGTGGTTTGAAGAAGATGGGGGGGGGAGCTGTATTATACAAGCTTACAGCATCCCCCTGTCCCTCTTGGGGCCATGGGCCTCTCTTTGGGAATCACTGTACCAGAAAACTCTTTTTTTGTTGTGCCAAACACTCCTTAAAAAGCTGATGAAGAAACTGGCTGTAAAGTTAAAGTCCTATTTTTTCAAAGCAGCCATAGACTCCAATAGTTATAATCCCGGACGAGCCCCCAGTATGTTACAACCCTGGCTCAGGGGAAGCAACAAAAGGTCCACTATATCTCCCTGCAAAGTAGACCCTGGAACTGGCAACAACACAAGCACTTTATCACCTGGAGAGAACACTCGGTCTTTTGCCTTTTTGTCATACAAACTGGTACTCCATCAGGGAGTACCAGGAACCTAACCCTGCAATGGATCCATCCAAATCAGTGTCTGTAATTATACAGATCATTTTAGCCAAGCTCGTTCTGTGATGATTGTCAGAGCAGGAGGAGGTGAGAGCTACAACATCAGCAGGAAGCTACTGCTCATACAGAGATTATCACAGAGGCTAACAGCTTCAGTAGTAGTTTTTGAATCTGGACGGGACTGGACTGGACTTTCTTTATAAAATTAAAAAAACAACACTGAAAGCATTTCTTGATTATAAAGATATTTTTGCTCCGCTTAAATTGTTTTTCTGCTAAGTTTGTTCTGTAATGTAGCCTTTGTTGTGTCCTGTATGATGCCAGCCTGCTACATTATCTGATGAGCTCATCATGACTGTGATTAACCAGATCATCCAGTTACCTGCTGGATATGCTTTAAATGGTTCTTCCAACTCCAAAACACTTTGTATGAGCTGTTGCCATACAATGTTTAGTATGAATGGTGTGTCAGGTTACTGGTAACCCACAAATTTAGTCTATTGGTAAAATGACGGATCAGTTTTATCCTTTTTCCTTAGGATTACATTATTTTAAAGTTAATTATAGCACCTGCCAAATCCATGTTTTAATGTACATAAACAAACATAAAAAATCAATTAAAAAACAGCAATGAGACCACAGAATAAAGGAGAAATATCTTTTTAAAGTGATTTACTTAATCTATATAGGGATATAGCCATAAAGGCTGAAATGACCAATGGCCAATGAGTGTGAAAACAGAAGGTAAATGACATTATCAATGTTACAGTGAGTGCAAACCTGTCTCATGATTTCTGATATTTCATCTGTTTAACGCTTTTGTTCTGCAGACACTCTACATGCAAAATGCCGTCCCATTATTCACCCACACAGTTTCATCATTTGACTACATTTAAATTTGAATGGACCGTACAAATGAATATCTCTGCATGAGAGCAGAGGCAAATCTGTGTGTGCGTGTGCATCCATTTGTTCTGTAAGTCGCACATGTAATAAGAAGATGAGTGAAAGATGGTCGGTAATATTGATCTGATATTTGTGGGGCACAGCCTGATTTTCATTCCTGCCAAGAGCTGAGTTTTACTGTTATTTAAAGGGGCCTTGCATCATATGAAGTTTTTAAGATCTGTCTATTTATTTTTATTTTGGACATTGGTGCTGATATGAGGATAAAAGATAACTGGAGTAAAGCTTTTTAAAGTAAGAGCTGCCAACAGTTGAGCCTGCAGCTGAAAACATTTGAAAATTCATTGTGATTGTATGAGGTTATGTATCTGCTGCTTTTAATAATAAAAAAACAATACACCATTCCTTACTGGGTACAAATAAACTGTTTTGGTGCCTCAATATCCACAAGTGAGTCTTTGGTTTTTACTGATAAAGTAAATGACAATAGAAGAATAAGATAAAGAAAACAAGAAAAAAAAATCATGTAGACTTGTCATTTCACACTCAGTAATTTGTGATCAGAGTATTTCTGTTTGTCGTTCTCACTGTTAACATAGTTTTTACTGAACATTAGGCCTGGCTTTATTTTAATCGACTCATTCAGCATTGAATTCATCAATGACCAGAAAATCAGAGGAAACCTTTGACGATGAACTCATGATTGATCATATCAGTGTGCACAGAATTGTTGTGGGACAGTTTGTTAATCTTAATATTTTGTTATTGTGCAATTAGGTCGATTATACAATCAGTAAAATAATTCTGACTCATTTTGTAGATATTACAAATGCGTTTGTAGCCCAGGAGTTATATGAAGCTCGTATATAAAAATAAAGGCACATAGGAGATATTTATATAAGATAGTTACAGATGAGGAGTTTCTAAGTAATTACAAAAAAGTCTCACTTTTAGATATATGCCTGATGGAAATACACACTTTAAGATGAGTTTTATAGCATCAAAATAGGTTATCTATAAATGCTATTCCTTAGCTTCGCGGTCGGGTCGGACAGAGCTGGACTGGCCTGGATACTCAACTTCAGGAACAAGACAATTAAAACTAGAGCAAATTTATATTATTCACACACGTCTTAGAGCACCGGGCTGTAAGTAGAGATATATAGCCGGCTACAAAACTACGATACTAAGTTTTCCAAAATTTGCTTGTTGTCACACATCAAAAACTACCGCTACGTACCTTGGGTCGCGTCTTTGGTGCGTTCCAGTTGTAGTCAGGAGTAGGAATTTCCGAGTTCCGAGTAGGAAACTGCAACTGGAATGTTCCCCGAAGTCTGAATTTCCTACTGGGAACTCGGTGAAACCTCGCCACCCCCGAGTTGACAATCAAAGTTGATGCCCCCAGTGTGAACAGTTATTTAGCTCCTGTAATAATCCATTTATTTGCACTTCTGACTGGGGTGTGTCGCTCTAGATCAGCTGTATACATAGTATTGTTAGACTGATATTTACAAAATGCTGCCAAAGTGATAATCACATTCTTCATACAATAACGCAGGGCGTGCTAACAACAGCTAACAATAGCCTGGTAGATCGGCATGTCTTTTTCCGACTTCAACTGGAACGCTGATAAGTCGGAGATGATGTCACTCCCATTTCCGAGGTTACTGGAATGCAGCATTACGACAGTCGCCGCGCGTGCTCATGGGTAGCAGAGTCTTTGTGTCGCCGGTTATAAATTCTCCTCATAGCACCTTTAAAAGCAATCAATAAATAAAATAAAAACAGAATAAACTCAGACTTCTGTGTTGCCTTTCTCTAGATTGGTCCAAAAGTAAATCTTTAAACTGTATCATTAAAGGTCTGGCTGCAGATTCCTGCAGGTTTGTGCCCCTCTCTGCACGCCATCAGTCTCCGTCCATGTTTTATGAGATCTCTGAGTTAGTGTTGAGCCTGGTGTCTACATGCAGGATGGGGAATTCATCATCGCCAGTTGTTAATGGTCGAAGTAATGATGCGTGACTCAGAGCCATCTGAGCGCGATGGTGGAGGGAAAAGCTGCTGAGGTCGGCATGATTAATTTGGAAGTGGGTGACCTCAGTGCTGGAGCAGGGATAATAACCTTACGGCGTGTTGATATGATATACAGTTGTAAAGTGGCTTTTTAATGTCTTTATTTTAAAACACTTTTGGTCTCCTCCAACAGAACCTGAAGGTGAGGAGCCCCAAAGACTCGAAGGACCAGACGGCCAAGAACTCTCTAGAGGGTCGGTCACAGCTGCGGGGCTTTACTTATTTATATCAAAACATCTGAATAAATCATAAATTATACTGTTGGTTTCCAGCGCTGTCTTATATCTGGTCAAATAATCATGTTGATCTGTGTTTCTTTTTCTCTGTGCAGCTCTGCTTTATAAGCCAGTGGACAGAGTGACTCGCAGCACATTGGTTCTCCATGTGAGTAAGAAACCAAAACATAACAAACATCATTAAGAAGAAATTAAACAAAATAAAAACAAACTTGCACCTTTTTTTGGTTATATGGTGATATTTTTCACATCAACCTGAAAAACAGCCTTTAACATTCTGTCAAACATCTGTCAGAACTATATTTCTTAATGCTGGATATAGACACGTGGACAAAGTTATGGGTACCCTTCGGTTAATGAAAGAAAAACCCAAAATGTAAGAAGCTGAAACCTGCAGTCTCATGCAGTTGCTCATGAATAGTGGGCCAACATACCTGTGGACAGGTGATGATGAAGTCTCATCTATAGTTACATAAATTATTTGTTTGCAGTGATTGCTTCAAAGAGTTGTGCAACAAAATATTAAGTTGAAGATACCATCATTTTTGTCCAGGCCAGTTTCATGAGTTTATTTTTTTTTAATAATTCTGTTGAACCACAGTTCTAAATCAAGATATTTCTGTGACGATTGGGATTTTTCCTTTCATTAACCGAGAAGTACCAACAATTTTATTCACGAGTGTTCACACAACAAGCCTAGTTTGGTATTTCTCAAGTGGATTTGAAAAAGATTCATGTCAAATTTAGACACTTCTGCCAAAGTGATGGCAATCACCTTTGGAGAGAACCAAGATGGCCGGTCATTTACGATGAACAAGTAGAAAGCCTGTTAGTTTGTGTTGCTGAGGCTTTTACAGAATTTATTTTATGTGATGTCGTCTTTTATAGTCTTATATGTTTCTCTGTTTCAGTTTTTTATAGTTTTTATTTGTGATTTAGTCTTCTTTTAGCCTTTAATGTGTTAGTTTTGCTCTTCTCATTTTAGCTCCTTTGTTTTTATTGATTTCTTCTGTGCTACATTAACAGATTTGTGTCTTTATTTACTTTAATTCTGATTATTTTATTTTTGATTCATCTTATGTTATGCTTTTAATCTCTTCATAGAAAGCTTTAAAGCTTATAGTTGTATTGTTTTATCTCTTTTTTATAATTTCTGTTCTATAATTTTATTATGTATTTATATGTTTGTTTCATTTTGAGCTTTTTTTTTTTTTGGTCCTCATGGTCTGTTTTAATGTAGCAGGGTTTGGTCCTTTGGTTTTAATTCTCTTTGGCTGTTTCTGCCTGTAAACCTCTGTTTTTATATCATAATAATACTACTACTACTAATAATAATAATACTATTATATTATATTATTGTTATTATTTTTTATGATATTGTTGTTTTTATTGTTATTAAATATTATTATTTTTATAATAATTATTGTTTTTATAATAATTGTTATTATTACTATTATATATTATTATTATATTGTTATTTTATTGCTATTAAATATTATTATTTTTATAGTTCTTCCTCTTCTTCTTCTTCTTATCATTATTATTATTATTATTATTATTATTATTATTATTATTATTATTATTATTATTACTATTATTATTATTATTATTATTATTATTATTATTATTATGATCACATGATGTAGGCTACATGTTCTTCTTCTTGATGCTAAGTTCAAACAGAGGGGCTCACAACAGAAAATCCAAGTCCTGTAAATGTGTCCCGTGCAGTGTAATACATCCCCATACATTTTTTTCTTTGAACATATAATAAATTAGTTTTAGTTCGTCCAATGTTTAGTTTCTATTTTGCCATTTATTTTAGTGTAATTTTAGCTTTTAGATTCACACTTAATAACATACTGCTGCTCTCCAGGATTTACTCAAACACACACCCACCAGCCACCCAGACCACCCGCTGCTCCAGGACGCCTTACGGATCTCCCAGAACTTCCTGTCCAGCATTAACGAGGAGTCGACGCCCAGACGGCAGTCCATGACCGTGAAGAAGGGAGAGGTGAGTGCTCACAGGTTATTGGCCGATGTGTCACGCTCAGTCAACTTCTATGCACTTTACTGACAGTTTTTATAAGAATGTATCAAATAAGCTCAGAGTCAATGATGCCATTACCATCACAGTTAATACCTGACGCTAAAATGTAACCAAAACAACACACTCGCTGAAAGTTGATGCATCATCAGCTAAAAATGTTAAAGTATGTTTTCAAAAATCTACACTGTGGCCTGTTACCGCTCCCTCCCCCTCCCATTACACCATGTTTGGGCAGCCAGTTATCATTTCCAAAGGGGAGGGTAAAGAGCTGCATCTCATCCTCTACAGAGACAACTTTAAATTAAATTTCTTTACTCAACTTAAATAAAATCCTTGCTCATCGGACACCCATGACATGATGTAAACCATCAAACACAGCAGTGCACGGGACCTCCACATAAAATCTAAACTTCTCTGTTTTTTGTTTTCCACACTGATGTTATTTGCTTCTGTCATCCGTTTGAGAGCAGCTTAACTTCACTTAATTTGTGTTTAGGCTTTTGTCTGCAATGCATGATGGTTTATGCAGTTGTTTGTATCTCTTCACTATGTGTTGATGGATTTTATAAGTGAATTAAATATGGCATAACAATGTATTTTATGTATTTAAAAAACACAACAAAATGGACTTTTAACTGTATCATGTATAACAGTGTACACTACGTTGGGAGCGATGTTCGACACAGCCCAACTTCACACCACATTATCTGTGATCACCTGTGACAAAAAGAGTGCGAACCATCATATGAGCTTCTCCTTTATTAGCTTTAGACTAGTTAGAATAGTTTGACTTAAACGTTTGTTAAACTGGATTTAATTATATACCCTGCACATGTCTTTATATAAGTTTTTAGTTGAAAGAAAAACAACAGTTATAAAAGAAAAATAATAAAACAAAGCAAAAACACACAATATATCAACAAACAATAATAAACTAAATAAATAAATAAAAGTAAACAAATAATCTTTCTCTCTCTCTCTCTCTCTCTACACACACACACACACACACACACACACACATATATATATACACTTAAATGTATATATATGTATGTGTGTGTATGTATGTGTATATATATATACGTAGCTCTCTAAAGTTATAAGTAATGTACCCACACACAATACACATAGTTAATGAATGTCAGTAAAACACTAAGAATAGTAGTAAGTATAAACTGATGAAGTTAAATAATTATATATACACACACACATTTATATATATATATATGTGTGTGTGTGTGTGTGTGTGTGTGTATGTATATATATTTATATATATATATATATAGAGAGAGAGAGAGATAGATAGAGACAGTACACAAACAAGTGAATAAAAAAGAAAAAATAATTAGTAATTAATAAATGATTATTAATCATCATAATAATTATAATGATAATAAAATACTTTTTTTTTTTAAAACTGTATAAACTGACATTATCAGAATCAGCAAATGAAATACAACATCTTCTGTTTTCCAAAAGGGACCCTGTCAAAGGTCTGACTGCAAAACCTTGCACATCTCTATTGTTGATCATCAATCAAACCAGTTCCAGCTATAACATTCATTTTAGTGATTGATTAAACCTGCATTAACTTTAAGTTTTATTCACATTTAATTTTTAGAACCAATCATCCAATGACCTCATGGAGCACCTATAACCCAGCCTTTAAAGAATTGTCAGTTTTGATATATTTTAAATTAACATTCTCTTATTATTACCTTGATAGTAATAAAAATGATGGTAGCGTCAGTCCTTTGGTTTAACCCTGCTCACCTCTAATGTTCAGCCTGATGATGCCATGACCCCGCCCTCTAAACGCCCTTGAAGCCGATGCCAATTGAGCTCGCCGGGGCTGTCAGTCTGCAGCCTGGAGCCGAGCCTCATGCCCATATATGGTCATACCAGGGTTGCCTAGCTGAGGATGATTCTCTGTTTGCTCGGTGTGTGTCTCCATCTCCCCCGACACACACTCTCCTGCACACACTCCCCCCCCCCACTGTCTCCCCGTCCCCCCGGAGATGACTTGACGCACATGAATGGCTGCCTCTTGATTGATAGCTCGCGTGACACCGCCGTACATAATGCCTCGTAATGAGCCGCTGGTCCGCTCTGACTGGCAGATTCCCTGTTAATTATTCATAAATGGAGGGTGGGAGAGAAAACGGCCGGTCCAGCCCCTCCCTCAGCTCACAGGGGGGTTATTACTGCACCCATACACACTCACACACCACACACTTTCCTCATCTCTGATCGCCTTGCTTGTCTTGTTCTTTTCCTCTTATTTCCTTCTGAACACACACACACACACCAAGAACAACACACACCCACACATGTTTCCCCGCAGGCCTCAGCTCCATCCAAGTCAGTCCAGACCTCCACACCAGTCATCAAATATTTATTGTGGATACATGAAAGCAGCACATGGAAATCGATGGGGCTCATTATATTGTACCTCAGAGTGTATTATATGCCCGAGGTTTTTGTCTGCAGCTAGCCAACTGTACAACATGATACTTCAAAAGATGCTGGGACAGGAGAGCCTAATGCCTGATGGACCATTTTTATGTTTGTGCACTTCAGTGACACTGTTTGGCAGCAGCTTGGGGTCAGTTCACGTTAGAAAATTCTGGACTATTTGACATAAAACATTCATCAGGTTTTGGAAGCGGAACATAAACTCTAAGCACATCGGCATAGTGCATTCAGCCATGCCCGAATTCTGAGCATGGACAGGATTTAAAAACTCATAACATTCGGGTGACCATATTCTAAAAACTCAAAAAGAGAACCCTCAGTATGTGTGTTGCTCAGTATCTGGTCAGATATATAATGCCAGTTTCCCAGTTCAGCGCTTTATTATAAATGTTAACCTTTTACTTTGAATATAAATGGCCACCTGGTCTTTTTGTCAGTAAATATGTCAGAAAATGCCCTTTGTGTAAATTATTTTGCAACTTTTTTTCAGGTAAAAAAAAAACATTAATATTTTTCAATATTAAAGGTGCAATGTGTAGAAATTGGCACTTTAGCGTCATCTAGTGTAAAGATTTTGGAATAAGCCCGTCTGTTTCTAAAACATCACAAGACTAAACGACAAGAGCCGGTGAAGACCAAAAAGGATCATGAACAGGGCATCATTTACAACAGTTACCAGGTGAGGGTTTTTCATTTATAATCAAAACTTGTATTTTAATAGCTTATAGGTCAATTAAAATGATGATTTTAGGTTTTGTAAACTTATGTAGACTCATATTCAAAAACCCACCCATAGACATCATGGCAGATCGTTATGTCAGCCTCCACAGAGGGGAGACCCGCGGTATATAGATATAAAAAGCTTTTTCTAACTTGATAAAAAGAAAACTGAAGTTTATGAGGATGGTTGTTCACCAATTTTGACGAACTTTACATACAAATAGAAACCAGTGGCGATTGCTCTAAGACTACAAGGGAAGCTCAGTTTCCCCTAAAATGTCCCCAAAAAAGTGTTGATATGTCCTGCTGTGTGTACATTTCATTAACTAAATATGCGCTAGAATACCTTCATCTTTTGTTCTGAATCAGCTAATTATCACAGGTAACTGGAGCGACTTCCTTCACATTCATCCCCACAGCGTCTCAGTGCTTTAACACAGTCGGACGCTGAACGTCTTCTGACTTCGATGGGGAAGCGTAGAGTGGGTTGTTCCACTGTGGAAACTGGACGGTCATTGGATAAACGCTGGGCTTTGTCCCGCCCATCGGATGCTCAGTGTCTCTGGGGGTCTATGAGGCAGTGGGCTGGCCTGGACGCTCGGCTTCTGCATGATGATTGGATGATCTGTCTGAGGCCGAATCCCTTTTTGATTGACAGTGAAATGAGCCAAGTAATGGATGGATTTGGATGAAATTTTCAGGAAATGTTCAGCATGGGAAAAGGAAGAACTGATTCGATTTTGGTGTTGATCCGGATCAGCGTCTGGCCGCCATGGCGAAAAATGTGATTTCTGTGAATAACTACTGAACTACAATAGATATCATTATGAATCCAGTTGCTAATGGTATGTTTTCATGGTCAAGGAATCTGAATATTTAGATGAAATAAAGGTAGGAGTAATATTTATGGTCAAAATGACAATATGGCTGAGGACTGTGGCGCTGGCGGAGGTCTGCGCTCTCCGAGTGCTTTCTAGTTACATTTTTTGTTATGGCTGATCAAGACAGTGATCTGGATCACTCCCAAAATCTAATCATGTGTTCCTTGTCCCAATATGGACATTTCCTGAAAATTTCATTGAAATCCATAATTTTTTGAGTTATGTTGCTCACAGAGAAACAAACAAACAAACAAACAAAAAAATAGACGCCAGCAATAACATAACCTCCTTGGTGGAGGTAAAAATCCTAAAAGCTACATTTTAATACTTAAAGAGAGCAAGCAACTTTAATGGAGCTTCTGCAGCATGAAAAAATATTATGTCACATATTGTATCACGTGTATTGCATATTCAATTTCATATTGTACTTGACAATTTATCAACATACATGATGTGACTGTAATTTCCATTTAAGTGTCAATATCAGGGCGTTTTCACATTAGGCCCACCTGTTTCGAACCATGCTGCGGCACGGTTTGCCCCCCTCCCCTTCCCCCGCTGGCTTGCATTCACACTTCCAACATCGAACCATGCCCGGGCCCACTTGTGTATTTACTCAGTTTGAAACAGCAGAGGGTGATATGCACGTAACTGGTTACCAAACCTGCTACAGAGGAGAACAAAGAAGAGGCAACCATGGTAACCATTTCCTACACCAAACAACCAATGTGTATGTTTCGCTCTCTTCTACGTTTTCTTTCAAATGTTTTTTTTATCGTGTTCATCAGCGACCTTCTGGACCCTCGTAAATCATCGTAATCCTCAACCAGAATAAACAAATCGACAAATTGACTAAGCAAAAGATTCAACCGCAGGATTAACAGGAAGTAAATAATGAAGGATTTTTTACCCATAATCCAATTATAATTCCATAATTCCAATACCCATAATGCATCAAAAGCAGATCGGTTCGGACCACTTTGTTTCACACCAGTGAAACCGCACCAAATAGGGAGACGGAGCAGATCGAGACCACCCCTTCATGGAGGTCTCAGACCGGCTGATTTGGTGCGCACCAAAGTGCGGTGGTTGCATTCACATTGACACTAACGTACCAAACCCTGGGCCAAAACTTATTTGGTGCGCACTAAATATGGTTGGTGTGAAAACACCCTCAGTGAGTATTGCAATGTGCCAACCTGCCAGTTATGTAAAAATTAGCAAAAAACATCACTCATATCTAGGGATGGGTACCTTTCACATTTGAACCGATACCATACCGATGCCCGGTACCTGGGAATCAGTATCGGTACTCAATGGTACCAATTTTCGGTACTTTTGCGTGTGTTTATAGGGTAATAAATGTTAATTTGTTTAATATTAAGATCTCAATTTTTTTCAATGTAAATTTATTTCTCAATATATAAAATTTGACAAACATATATCAAAACAACATTCAACTGTTTGTATTGTAACATTGTAGTTGTTCCAAAAATGTCTTCAACATGAAAACCAGAAACTAAAATGAACCACAACTTAATAAATTAACTGCAGCCCTCACTTTAACTTTAGGGCAGTTTAACAAGAGAGCTGTAAATAAAAAAAGCATTTACATTAACGTTACAAAGTACGAGGAACTGACCTGATAATGAGAACTGACGCACATTAAAATGCCAAGCTAATACCATCTTAAACACAAGGCTTATTTACCTGGACCAGGTATCCTCCTTGTCCCATTTGCTGCCATCACCAAATGTTAAAGCCATTTCTGTTCCTGTGTTTCTGGCTTCAGACGACTAGTCTCCATTGGACACAGGCATGCTAACAGTGCTGAATGAATCCTTTGTGGTCGTGGATCTGAGGCTATCAAAAATGGAAGGATGCGTTTAGGTACCTAAACATGGCACCGTTTGATTTTACATGAATCGGTACTTTGTAGTACCTACAGAATTCGGTCGGTACCTCTTAAAGTACCGAATTCGGTACCCATCCCTACTCATATCTTTGCTTTTCTGTGCCTTCAGAGGTTTTTATAAGGGGCCTTCAGAGCTAAAATAGTTAAAAAGTCAGCACCATCAAAAGGCTACCACATGTGCGTTTGTAAATGTAAATTTTTTGTGTTTCTGTTTCTCACCTAAGAACTTTTTGGAGATTTTTTGTTAAAATCTGTTGTACCCATAAGAAGAGGAGAAATAAGTCAAACAGGAAAAAGACAAGAGAGTGTTTATTTATTTTCTTGAACTCCAGAGAATCATAAAGTCAATACGCTGTGTACATACTTGCGTGTAACCTGTGGTTTATTCAGTGTAGGCATGCAGCAGCAGAGCAGCTCAAGTGGCCCCCAGAGGCCCTCACCCAACCATACGAGGGGAGGGGGACAAACAGAAGCTGCTTAATTAAAATGCAAATGATGGCGCTGCCTAAATCTCAATGCACCTCCTCGCTCTGCTTTGTTTGCCTGTGGGAAAGATATGCTCGTGGTGTGAGTGTGTGCGAGTGTATTTTCAGTCAAAGTGCACACGTATTGATTCTCACAGCTTTCATCCGTCTGTAGGTTTTTCTTTTCCTCCATCTTTACGCCAAAGTGTCCAATTATGCACACAAACACTCAGGAAGTTCATGCAAGAGCTCAGCCATGCCCCTTCAAGCGTGTGGTCTAAATATAGATATGGATCGCTTGTAAATTCATGCCATTACTCGAGTACACGTTTTCAGAGAGCCTCCTCCAGGAGATGGTCAATATTTAATCCCTGCCGTCAGCGAGCTCTGCCTCACGCCGCTCTCCGTCCACATCAGTGTTGCTGAATGTCCCGGTCAGCTATTATGAGAAACAGAGAAAGTCACATTTCTCCTACTGGCAGTTCGATATTAAGAAAATGTCATCTGATGCGCTGAGACAGCTGGTTTGTTAAGGATGTTTTTGCCCCAGTCGCAGAGCAAAGCAGCAGCACAAGCACATTTTTCTAAACCATCAGATTACTGATGTAGAAATGAGCTTTAAGGGGGAAATGGGTTTGCATCCAAATATACAACAATGATTTAAGATGTCCGCCGGCATGTGTTAGCACTTTATTCAGAATAATAAAACTCATTAGAGAGGCATTGTTTAGGCAAGAATTATTAAAGATTGTTTTTCTGTTGAGTCTTTATCCAAAATGAATATTCATTACTGCCTAATTCTGTTTAAATCGAGGCAGAAACTTCGGTTTGGAGGTTGGTGTTGGATTTGAAAGTGCAAATGTTGCATTCTTGCTCAAGTGTAGACTTTTGGTCATCTCCATTTTGCTTTGTCGAACATGATTTCCATTCACTCTCACACAGAGGCTCGTAAATCCCTAATCTAGCTGTTATCTTTCCCTTTTTTTGATCTCTTTATCATGAAATCAATAGAAGAGAGGATTATCTCTGTGGCCTGGTGGACTTTGTAGTTCTCGGGGTCGTTTCCTGTCCGGTCTCAGTACCTGGAATGAATGAAAAATAGGGTAGCCCCCGTGGGAAAACGTTTGTGTCTACCCTTCATTTTAATCTGCATTCTTCTGTGTTTGTGTTTTGTCAGTCGTGTGCCATCTGTAGAATAATCCATCGTAATCGACTGTTGTACTTTTTGTTTGATAATCCAATCAAAGGCCTAGTCTAAAAAATGCCTCTTCTTATATATGCAAATAGAAGGATAAAATGATATATACATAATCCTTCTAAATGTTAACTCAAATATCAGTTTATCAGCATCGAAAGAAACAAGAGTAACAGTTTATGAAGACGAGGAAAAGAGGAAAAGAAGTGACCTTTTGTTGTAGCAACTCTTAATGAACAAGGCTCATTTGTTTGAAAACTTGAATAGACACTTAGACGATGTAGGTGTAGGGAAGAAAAAAATGAACAGAGCTTCAAGCATTTGAAGTTTGCTCCTGGTGTTACTATTTTACTCATTAAATACTGTTTTCCAATCATTTAATGTTTAACCAAATACCTGATAAACTAATGAGATTTCAATTATCATCTGTGATTGTGATAGTGCTTATTTTGCATACAAACATCTTAAACCATAGTAGTCATGGAAAACATTTACGAACAACATTGGTTTATATTTTCATGAACATGAGACTGTTTTTGTGTCCATAATCAAAATAAAGCTTGTAGCACTGGACTCTCTGCCATAGTAGCCATTTTTTCCCCAGTTGTTTATTCACCAAGTTTAATTTTCAGTATGTTGTACTTTAGTTTATGACAAAAGCCTATAATGTATTTCACAAACATCCCATGTCGTATCTTCTTTATTTTGTGCTATTTCAAAAATATGCAACCTTACATACATCCTGGCAAACATTACCTAAGCTAATAAACTTAATATAAACATTATTCGTAGTATCTCAGCAAGCTGATTTTGGATTTAGCTAAAGGCTCTGCTGTGCCCGATAACAACAGAGAGCTACGGGCATAGGTGGTACTGTTGTACCTGTTATATTTTTGTTTTGTCTTAAACATTAATATCAGTAACACTGATATGGATTACAACACAATAAAACCCAAACTGAAAGCTGCTCCTTGTGTCAAAAGTTTGCTAGCTTACAAAAACTTTAAAGGTTAAAAGGTAAACTTTTCTAATGCATAACATAACTGTCATGAGCTGTCTGGCATGCTGAGGCATGTAAAATAAGTAGGTGCTAAACACTGAATACGCATAATACTCTCTTTTTTATACAAAAATGTGTCTCCATTTGGTGTCATCAGGCTGTTCTGAGCAGGATTTAAGTGTCCAGGTTTACAAGCACGTCAGCATCCCAATATCTGTTTGTATGGTAAGAATTTGAATACAATTTTAGGCACATCTGACCAGTGCAAACATGTGTGTGATATTTAACTTTTATATTACACCAACCAAAAAGTACAACCATGTTCTAGGACCAGTGAGCCTGGGGTAAGTTTACCTCCACCAAGGTTTTGTTTCTGCCAGCTTAGGTTTGTTTGTTCAATCAATCAAACTTTATTTATATAGCACTTTTCAACATACATAGATACAACGTACAGTATGTAGCTCAAAGTGCTTGTTTGCAAGATTACGCATAAACTACTGGACAGATTTGGCTAAAAGTTTTAGGAGATGTGGGTAATGACCCAATTTAAAAATGATTAGATTTTGGTGGTGATTCAGAACAAACTAATAAAGATATCAACATGATTCAGAGTGATCTGTGTGTGAATTTTCAGGATCATGAACATAATATGATGGTAATTTATCCATCGATGATGTAACAGCAATATGTGAGCTACCTTGATGGAGTGCTTTCTATTTTCCCACGTGAATCCCTTATTGTGTAATTGAAGCCCAAGCTCCCCTATAAGAGTACCAAACTATCCTGTTTGTGGGGGCTGTGGATGTCTTGTGGCTTATTTTTGGTTCAACAAACATGGTCCAGCTGGAACCCCGCAGCACTGTGATGTGTAAAAAAAGCTCAAGAAACTTTAACACCATTTCTTAGGCGTTTCTGCTCAAACTGTTGACCCCATCACAACCCAATAGATGGCATTTTTCTACCTGTAAAAGATATGAGAGTGTAGTTGTAACAGAAGGCTTTTCTAACAGAACTATTGACATGCCTGTTTGATATTGCTTGTTTCCATTCCTAATGTAATAATGGATCATTTGTTGACGTACAGTGAGCTTCAGGTGAGTTTTAGTCATACCAAACCTAAGAGAGCAGTGTGACTAATCTCCAACACTTACTCTGTACTGTCTGTGTCTAAATATAGCCTGACATGACAGCATGTAGATTGACAGAAGTAAGGCAAGATGGAGGCTTGTTTTATATTCTAGTAAGAAAACATCCTCGGGGGAATTACCTACTTGGGGACTGGCTTCATAGATGTGCTGTTACTGTGCCATCAAAGTCTCAAAAGCAGAAGATGGAGACTAAATGGTGAGCATTTATGAGGCATACTTATTCTTACTCATTATAATGATTTCCTCTATCTTCAATCCAACATAATCTGGCTCATAAAGCAGGACTATGGCGATAAGGACAGAACATCCACTGGTGAGAACTAGACTTCAGTTTGATCCCTGTTTCATCGATCAGGACATGACTGGATTCAGCCATACATGAGACTGTTTTTGTGATTGTTGTTATGAGAAGCCTGAACAGACCCAACCACTTTTTTAAGCCTCCTGCTAGAAAATGACATGCTCATGAAGGAAAGAGTGTATCTCTGCAACCACAAAGTCTATTTAAGTAACACTTTAGAGATTTGTCCAGATTTGTAATTATCAGTATATGTGTTACTGGGACAGAGTAAATGAAGATAGAAGTCAGAGCAATTTGAAAATTTCATCCTTGTCTAAAAAAAACATTTTTTATTGTGAATATCTCTTGGAAATGACGCTGGAGTGGCTGTAAAATAATATTTTTACATAATCTCTACAAAGGGCTATTGTTATAAAGTGATGCCGAGCAAAATTAGAGAGGTTTTATAACAATATGGTCAGACTAGGATTTCAGAAACAGAGCATATTGAGCCAAAGGTCAAAAATATATGTATTTTATCAAATAAAATACCAAATTAATAAATAAACTGTTTCAAACAAAACACTTTCTCCACTTAATAAACTCTTTTGGATTGTTGTTCTGACATTTTTTACCCAAAAAGTGCCATTTTTTCTATCTGAAATACAAACGGTAAGACACATTTTTTGGACCACCGCAACATTCTGCTGTCTTCTTTGGCTGCTGCTTTGCTGAGTTTAGTGCGTAGAACGTGGGGGCGCCTGGCTGCCACTTTAATTTCTTTGTATAGCACTCAGCTATTAATACTGTAGCAGCAAAGTATTTAAGTTGTTAAGTTAACTTGTTTTATGAAAGCCAAAGAGTCTAAAAGGTCTGTGCTGTTTACACTTTACAGAGCCTATAAGATGAACATATATTGTTTAATATTTTGTTTGCCCTGTGCAAGTTTTGAAAACAGCCAAAGAAGACTGTTTACTTGCCCCCCTCTGTTTTGTTTTTCAAAACCTAAAATGCAAAAGACACATTGTTGTCTGCATTTTACTGTTCAGTTTGTTTACTTTTTTTTACTGTGTACTGATTCTGTTTGAGGTTGGTTGGGGTTTCCTTGTGTGGTTTGCTGTGCAACTGTGTGGATGGGAATTTGTTTATTAAGAAAGTCAAAGACAGTTTTTATTACTGACTTGAGCACTTTGCTCATTGACTAAGAAGTCAAAGAAATAATGCAACTTTGCTTCAATGCTTGCTCTGTTGCAGCTAATTTATTACAATAAATCCTCTTGATGAACAGAGAAGTGACTAATGACTTTGTCTGTTTCTTGATGTATATATTGGAGATTTTAAATGCAGGCCGATATAATCTGATATCTACTTTTTTGCTGGTATTGGACCGTTATTCAATATCAATATCGAATTGGGACACCCCTATGAAACAGTGAAACAGTGTCCTACAGAAACAAGTGAGCAACTGCAGACTCCACCACATCACTCCATCACAGAAGTTGCTGTAAGACTCCAGAAACTTGGTTGACAATATTGAGAATTACAATATTGCAATATTTGTCAACCTGCAATTTATTACCTCTGCCAAGGAGGTTATGTTTTCGGGAGAGTTTGTCTGTCTGTGAACAAAATAACTCAAAAAGTTATGGATAGATTTTGATGAAATTTTCAGGAAATGTTCAGCATGGGAAAAGGAAGAACTGATTCAATTTTGGTGTTGATCCGGATCACCGTCTGGATCCGCCATGACAAAAAATGCGATTTTCGTGAATAACTACTGAACTAAAACAGATATCATTATGAATCCAATCACTGATGGTATGTTTTCGTGGTCAAGGAATCTAAATATTTAGATGAAATAAAGGTAGGACTAATATTTATGGTAAAAATCACAGTATGGGAGAGGACTGTGGCGCTGACGGAGGTCTGCGCTCTCTGAGTGCTTTTCTAGTTGCAAATGATTTCAAGGTAATTTCCAGATAAATGCTGTTTTTCATGTGCAACGGTGTCCTAACAAATGCCTTATTTAATTGTTTATTTAAGACACATATTGAAGTATTTTAACAATAAATGAAAGAAGACTTACATCCATTAAGTCCCTGTTTAACACGGTCACACCATGACCTATGATGAAACTTTATCTGTGAATGGTCATCTGTAGGTTTACATTTTACAAGCTTTAAATATTAAGACTCTGCATGCACAGTGAACAGATATTCACACACTGACATTTTTTTTACCATCAAAAGAACAAGAGAATCTGGATCTTACTTATTTCAGCTGCATGTAAAGACACCAGTTCTGCTTATGTCTTAGTTTTTCCAGTTTTATGCACATCATTAAATACAAAGCAGCATTGTAAGCGTGTGAAAATGAACGTTAACTACCAAGTTGTGGTTTGACATCAGTTTGCTCCTCGTATCAGTCCAAGTCTGTTCTTGTAAATGTGGTTTCTGATTTGGAAAATGACTTCACTGCCCCCTTTTGGCTGACGGAGGGACTGCACACCTCATTATATAGTCTGACATCAGTGAGAAGTCCCAGCGCTCTGAATAAGACCGTTCACTTTCCTCTGTTCTGTCGTTGATTCTCCTGTGAGCTGCAAACAGACGTGTGCCGTGACATGACAAAGGACTGAGCAGGTTACATTTCTGCAAACGCTAACAAAGGAAAGCACTCAACACTAATGTGGCTCGTCTTTTGTCAAAATTAGATCAATTTTTGCACATTAGTGTTGTTGTAGTTGTGTCAGACACCCTTGTTCGTGCTCCAATATTTTTCTGTAAGTCAGGGACGTGAGAGGAAGGAGTCAAGGGCAAATATTTTAGTTTAACCCCAACTAGGGCTGCCACAAATGACTATTTTGATAGTCGACTAGTCAACGACTACTTTTGCGATTAGTCGACTAGTCATTTCATGCATGAACTGCAGCGTACTGCGCCAGCATGCAGCTGGTGGCCCAAATCGCTTATTATGAGCAGACCTGGCAACTTTGGTGCCTGCGTAGTTGTGCATGCGCCACATGCATGAGTGTGTTTCGGGGTGTGTTGGTTTGATTCCTGCAGGTGTGATAACCAGAAAACAGGACAGATAGGCAAACAAGACAGCAGAGGTACAGCGGCAGTTTTGTGAGAAAACACGCCTAAAAAACAAAACGACTAGTCGACTATTAAATTAGTTGTCGACTATTTTGATAGTCAACTTAGTCACGACTAATCGTGGCAGCCCTAACCCCAGCTTACAATCTGAACAAACTGTTTGCTTTCTCTAGGCTTAAAGATGTTTTTACATTAGTTACCTCGACCAATGAAATGGTCATGTCGCCAAGATTATCCTTCTTACCAGTGAAGATTATCCAGATTACTCTAATTTGAAGATCATGTATAATGGAGCACAAACAGCAAAGTGAGACAGGTGTGGACTGTGGCTTTATTCCTGCATGTTGTTTCCCACCCTCTGTCAAAACTTTGCAAATATGATATTTTTTGTGAATTTCATTAGAAATTAGAATTTAGAATTGCGCAAAAACTTGGACGTCTCGGTCAAAGTGATACAACCAGAGTACAAAATGAGCAAAAGAAACATGGAAGTTCCCCACAGGAGATTTGAAGAGTTTTTTAAATGCTCTTCTCCTTGAAATGAGTCTGTGCTGAAGTTTTATTGTTCTTTTTTTACTTGTAAGTTAAATGCATAAACAAGCTCAGGTACTTTTCAGCATCTGAGTTATTAAAGATAAACTGCGTCACTGACCCACCCATGCTGTGCTGTCTCTGCAGAACCGACAGCTTCTGAAGGACAGCTTCATGGTGGAGCTGGTGGAAGGAGCGAGGAAGCTGAGGCACGTCTTCCTCTTCAGTGACCTGCTGCTCTGCGCCAAGCTGAAGAAACAAATCGGAGGGTAAGAAAAGTTTTACTGTCTGGATCAGTGATGTATTTTTAAAGCAGCGACAGTTAACGTCGGTGGTTTGAAGAGTTTGGACTTATTCCTAACAGCTTGAAACACGGTCAAGCTTGTTTAGTTTTCTTCTTCTCCACTGTAAAAAAGGCTAGTTGTTTAAACTTAAAAAAGTCAGTGTCAGTGCTGCCTTAAAATTTTAAGTTATCTGAATTTAGAAATTTAAGTTCAGTTGAATTAAGAACGGTTCAGATCAAGTGAACTTCTTCAGTTCAATAAACTTCTATTAAGTCAGCTCGACTTGAATTGTTTAGTTTAACAAACTCCTAAAAGCAATCCAATTCCAATAGTATTTTTTTATGCCAACACAGTAATTAAACTTCTTTGAACTACAGTTTTAAAGGTAAAACAACTTGATCTGAAGTTCAGCTCACTGATGATTTTGAGCTAAATCATCAGTGATGTCATATTTTATTGACATCCCACAGACTCCGTGTTTCCTATTGTATTCATATCATCTGGAATAGTGCTGCCACATTATTCTTTACTCACCTGTCCTAATGTTTTCTTCTCCTCCTCCTGCAGCAAAAACCAGCAGTATGACAGTAAGTGGTACATCCCACTGACCGAGCTGACTTTCCAGGGTCCCGAGGAGACCGAGCCTCTCACCATCCCCCAGGTTCCCGATGAAGAGCTTGATGCCATGAAGGTCAAGATCTCACACCTCCGCAGTGAGCTCCAGAGAGAGAAGGTACGAAGACTCTCGTTAACATGGAGCTTCTGAATTAGTCTGTACTTTAGACCAGGGGTCTGCAACCTTTCCAATCAATCAATCCAATCAATTTTCCCCACCACACCCACCAAAAATTCTGTCTGGAGCCACAAAACACATTTGAACCTTAAAATGACGACAGCAGCACCTGCTGACTCCACATCATAATGACACTAGATCTATAAGCAAACTGACATGACTGCTCTATAATGGGCCGTGTACATTTGTTGCTTTAACTTGACATTAGTGTTATACCACTTTTTTTTTTTTTTTTGGAACTTTTTATTTTCATTTTCAAAGTACATTACATTCCTGACATAGGACTCTAAATTACACGTAATTACACGTAATTTTTATCTGGTAAAATCCGGATCACTGTCTGGATTCAGGAATTTTATAAAGGATTCTTTAACATTGCGAGATAGGACCATTTTCAACTTTTGTGCTCATTTGTATGTTTTCATGGTCAAGGAATCTAAATATTTAGATGAACTAAAGGTAGGACTAATATTTATGGTGCAAATCACAATATGGGTGAGGACTGTGGCTCTGGCGGAGTTCTTTGCTCTCCAAGTGCTTTTCTAGTTTGTATTGATTTTGGTCCCCCAAACGGACATTTACAAACTTCCTTACTACAAACTTTGTGATTGAGGATGCTTAAGTGGTGCTCCATCCTTGCTTGTATGAAAAAATGAGCTTTTTTTGGGGTGCTCCTTTTATACCCAGCCATGTGACTCAGCTGTTTCAAACTAACCTGCTCACATGTAGAATTTTCCAAACAGATGTTTTTAGAGTATTCCTGAATTTTCCCAGGCTTTTGTTGGCCCCTTTACATCTATTTTGGAATGTGATTGAGGCATCAAATTCAAAATGAGAGCATATTAAAAAAAAGTTTATAAGTTTGAACATTAAATCTCAAGTATTTATGGTGTATTCAACTGATTATTGATAGAAAAGAATTTGTATATCACTGTAATCTATTTTTTACACTGGCATTGTACACAATGTCCACACTTTCTTGGATCTGGGGTTTGTATTAGTTTTTTCCTGCATATGAGAAAGTATTGTTCCAAACAAAAACACCTTCTGCTTCTTTTGGCAGTCACTCACTAAGAATCTCTGCCCTGAATGTGTAAATGCACGCTGTTACCCAATTAGACACCCATCACATTGCAGCAATTCCAGGTGTTGATATCAAAATCAGAATCAGAAATACTTTATTAATCCACAAGGGGATATTTGGTTGTTTCAGCTGCTCTTCTACAAAGTATAGCCGTCAGAAATATCAGATGAAGACATTAGAATAGATAGGAGCATTCATTTAACTAAAATAACGTAAAATTAAATTAAACAAAAACAAAAAATAAAAATGGGAATTAAATAAGTAATCAGGTTGCAACATGCAGAGCCTTTAAGCAACGTCAGCTTCCTTATGTAAGTACAATTTACAGAGAGATGAGCCTCTGAACAAGGTCAAGAATACACAGCATTAACAATTAACAATATTTACACTAAAAATATGAATATATCGGTGTTGGCACCATGTGCCCAAAGGTACGATTGACAGTACGTACAGTTCTGCTCTCTCTGAGTGCTTTTCTTGTTAAAATTTGGGTTTGGGAGTTTATAAAACTTTAAGTTAAAGCATGAATTTGGCCAAGTGCAGATCTGCTCTGTCTTTAAAAACACATGCACAGCACTTAGGCTCAGGCTCATGACAGACAAATAATCTCTCTCTGTGTTGAGAGGCATTTTTCCTGCACTGTTATTCAATTGTTGCATCCAACAGTCCTCTAAAACTTTACCAGTGATGTTCTTGCAAACACGGGATTAGACTTTTTACCTCCGCCAAGGCGGTTTATGTCTGTCTGTCCGTCTGTGATCAAAATAACTCAAAAAGTTTTAGATGGATTTTGATGAAATTTTCAGGAAATGTTCAGCCTGGGGAAAGGAAGAACTGATTCGATTTTGGTGTTGATCCAGATCAGCATCTGGCCGCCATGGAGAAAAATTGGATTTTTGTGAATAACTACTGAACTAAAATAGATATCATTATGAAACCAATGGCTAATGGTATGTTTTCATGGTCAAGGAATCTACATATTTAGATGAAATATAAGTAGGACTAATATTTATGGTGAAAATCACAATATGGGTGAAGGCTGTGACGCTGGCGGAGTTCTGTGCTCTCCAAGTGCTTTCCTAGTTTATTACTGAAAACAAAATAGTACGTTTTTTTCATGTAAAAATTCAAAATATCTTGCTTTTATTGTTAAGGTTTCCCACCAAATAATGTACAGAGGCTTTTTTTGTGGTTTCAGAGAGCGAACAAGGGATCCAAAGTCATCGACCGTCTGAGGAAGAAACTGTCCGAACAGGAGTCTCTGCTGCTTTTGACTTCTCCCAGCATGCCGCTCAGACTTTACAACAAAAACGGCAAGGTGCTGACACCATCCATCTTTTCTTCATCTACTTCACCTGTTTTCAGCATAAACTCAGACTTCCTTATCATCTTGACCAACCCTAAACCTGTTTCATCCTTTTTTGTAGCAGCATGGCATTACTACTGTGTATTTTCACTGTTTTAGCCTTAATCATGATAATCTAACAGCCTTTATTTTGTACTTTTTGGATTCAGAGTTACGGTTTCCTCATTTCCTCTGACTATGAGCGTGCTGAGTGGAGGGAGATCCTCAAGGAGCAGCAGAAGAAATGTGAGTGACGCAGAAATCTCCCTCGGACAAAGTTGTCTTACAAGCTTAAAGATGCTATGAGGAGTTTCTAAGTAATTACAAAAAAGTCTCACTTTTAGATATATGCCTGATGGAAACACACACTTTAAAATAGGTTTTATTTAGACTACAGTGCAAATACAAACATAAAATCTCAATAAAAAGTGCTTTGTTGTTGTAACAATCAGGATAAGTACATTCTTGAATGAAAAGGAAAACAAATAGCAGTCCTCAGAGCTGCAGTTTAGACCTATAAATGTCTGAACTGTGAACTATAATATTTAGCCTATAACAGTGCATATACTTCTGATCTTCAAGTATGATCAAATTCTGTCAACTCAACAGTAGATGCAAAAATCAAATATTGTTTTTTATGCAGACTTACACAAACATACAGTTGCTGCCTGTCTCCAGTTCAGAGTAGTTGGTAGTTGTACTCACCGCAGTATACATATTTTGCACAGGATTGTTGTTTTGTCCGCAATCTTCTCACCGTTCTCTCGTCTTTTACATGGGAAGCCAAAATAGGTCCACACAACCGATTTATTTGACGAAGGAGCGTGAGCTAATTCCTCGACCTCATCTTCCTCATTTTTTTATTTCTCGAAATTTAGTGGCACGAAATTTCATTTCACCCCTAATAAATGCTATTCCTTAGCTTCACGGTCGGGTCGGACAGGGCTGGACTGGCCTGGATACTTAACTTCAGGAACAAGACAATTAAAACTAAAACAAATTTATATTATTCAGACACGTCTTAGAGCACCGGGCTGTAAGTAGAGATATATAGCCGGCTACAAAACTATGATACTAAGTTTTCCAAAAATTGCTTGTTGTCACACATCAAAAACTAAGAGATACATTACCTCGTGGCTTTGCATCCTGTAAGTTGTTGAAAAAAGCAGTTGTAAAGCAATGCAGAGTTCTGAGGAAGGCCTGAGCTGCATTCATTAGCATCACAACAAACACACGCTTTGGCTTGGGTCACGTCTTTACGACAGTCGCTGCATGTGCTCATGGGTATCAGAGTCTTTATGTCGCCGGAAATAGATTCTCCTCATAGCACCTTTAAGAGTCTTGTTATGGCAAAAGCTACTCAACTCACTTATTTTGCTGTCTTCTCTAAAGGTTTGAAAACTTGCTCACTATCGTCGATGGAGCTTCAGATGTTGACGAGCTCGTGTCTCAAACTGCAGACTGTCCACCACATACCACTGAGCATCAATAAAGAAGGTAAGTTATTCATTTTATCCACTTATTAATAATTATATCATGCATTGCAGATGCAGTTCTTCTCAGTTGCAATCATTGGTAATAAAAATCTTCATGTAACATGGATTTTATGTGCAAATAATTCATACTGTCTATGTAAAATATTAGAAATGTGCTTTACTGTAACAGTGGAAACATGCTTCTTACTGCTACTTTGTGAGCTCTAAAGAGCAAACTAACACCCTGGTTACAGACAGTGGACTGTGGTTTGGCTTTAACCCTTTCATGCACAGTGTGACCTAAAGTGGACAGATATGTGTTTTATATTTTGGACCATTTAGGCTAACCATGTCCTAACTATCAGGTGGTAAACACCAAAACTACATTCTCAAGTTTCACAAAAATATCATCTTTGTGTCTTTTTGTTCATTTTGAGATATTACATCATAAATCCAAAATGTCCATCAAAGAGGGGTGAGCACCACAACCCTCGGGATTAAGCGTTAAATCTTTCTATTCTTAAAGAATTAGTCAGGAAAAAACACATACTCTAATTCAATGAGATGTAAGGAACAGTTTTAGGCAGATTTTAAAAATATTTGCCTTGAATATTTTAATCTGTGACCAAAAATTAATCTCCAGAGGACATTATGCAGTAAAAAGTATATTCTGTTTATGATGTCTGCTTTCAGATTTCACCTAATTTTGGATTTTTTATTTAAAAAAAATATTTGTAGATTTGTAAATTTGTTTATTTTTAACAGAAGGAATGGGACAGCATGTTAATGAACGTATAAATGTAAACATGCGAGATTATAGCCGTGTGGCTAATTTCCATCTCAAGTCCCATTGGCAGGTTGGTGTTGTGTAAAACATTTATACACAATAAAAACAAAACAAGACAAAACAAAGACAAAGACAAAGACAAAGCAAAACAAACAATACGAAACAAAGCAAACATAGTTGATCATCAAAAAACATTTAGGCCAAGGGGCTGTTAAAGTGCAGAGTGCTAAAGTGTAAAGTGCATTATTGAACTTTATTGAAAGTATATATAGTATAGTATATATACTAAATATTGCATTCTATTCTGTATACTTTTAGTAAATGTTTGTAACAAATATGTGTTTGCAGATCTATGTAAAGTTCCATTGAAAAACAAATATTTTGAAAATCATTCCCATGTGATTTAATAAATTTGTGCATGAAAGGGTTAAAAATGTGACATGTTTCTATTTTACAATTATTGTCCAACATAAGTTGTAGTTAAAATACAAAAAAAAAAAATCCTGTACTAGTGCATGTACATAAGGCCACTATCAGAGAGGAAAGAATAAAAAAAGGATCAGAAAATTATCAAGAAAAAATGAAATTCAAAATAGTGAAATTAGAGAAATACAGTTGAAGAGTTTTTATTAGTAATTATAATCATACATTTCATATAAAAGCATCTTTCTGAACACTTAAGGACAATTTACAGAGTAATTAAAAACATAATTATAATAAATAAAGACGACGGACAAAAGTGATATAAAGTTAAAATAGAACAGAGAAGTAATGGAGAGTATGACATTCTGAACAGATGGGTTTTGAGTTTAGTTGAGTTTGGATTTAGTTTAGAAGAGCCAGAAATTTACATGAATATGAGTTTTATTTTAGGATTTTTTTAAAGTTAAGTCTTTATTTTGGACTTTTCTCAAAAAAATCTCCTACAGCTGCCGAGCATGCTATATTTCTCGATAGAAAGAGAATTTTTTATTTGTCTGATTAGCCCAACTTTCCAGAAAATTATCTTCAAAATCTGGATGTGAGTTATAATGTGAGGATTTTGGGCTACTGTAAAAAGGACAATTCAGTTAGACTCAAGTGAAGGCATGATACAAGCTAAACGGACTCATGGTTTTATTCCCAGTAGGCTTTTTTTAATAATATTTCATCGCGGTGGATTTTAAATTAACATAAAATGTATTATATCTGAAAAATATGACCATGTAACTTTTCATGCTCATACATTTAAGTTCCTTTTAGATCAAGAAGATGTGATCTCAAAAGATTTCACTTTTTTCCCTGCAGATCCTTTTTTAGAGTGGTTCAAATACTCCAGTGTATTTATCTACTTAATGAGTAATTAATCTTTAATGTGCTGTGAATATTAAACTCTGATGATCTTTCTTCTAAGTTCACTTTTCATTTGTTTTTTCTTTATCAATAACTTTACTCTTCTGACAGTGCCACATGATCTATTGCAGAAGTTCCACAGCACCTGGCCTTCAGTCAGATCTCTGGTTACACTCTCTGATTATGATTAATAATTGTAATTAAAACAAAATACACAAAGGTTGAAGCTTCATATTTCAGGCTGAACAGGGCTGTTCTCGTCCTTTTTTCCATGTCTGATTCTCCTCCAACATAAACAGAGATGTGCATGTTTTTCTAACCCCTCCTCTCTCTCTGTTTTTTTCCTCCTCTCCGCTCGCTGACTGTTTTTCCAGAGGATGAATCCCCCGGTCTCTGCGGGTTCCTGAATGTAATCGTCCACTCTGCCTCCGGCCTCAAACAGAGCCTGAGTGAGTCACTAAACTTCAGGCCCCATGCAGACATCAGACGGTTCAGATAATTAGACAGAATGAGCTGGATGAGACCGTGGAGCTGTGGGAAACAATGAAATATGTTAGCCTGTTACAGGGTTCATGTTGGGAGGGGTGGGGGCAGGAAAGTTACCTTTTAAATCTTTGGTTAATTTAAATGTCATTCAGCTGGAAAATGTCTTTACGTCATTCTTTTACCTCGTTTATTGATGGGCTAAAACTTACTCAAAGAGAAAATCTTTCTTGAAAAACTCAACTTATTTTTATTTCAGGTAACTTTCACCCGCACAAGCACACTTTATTTATTTATTTTTTTATTGACAGTCAAGGTCAGACATTCAAAATCAGACATCTGGTATATCATTTGGGCATTAATCACATGCTTACTGCCTGTCCCAGGTGCCAAAAAACTTTTTGTTTTTACAGAAAACCACAAACATTAACACAAACAAGAACATGGGGTGTTTTCTGTTTAAATTAAACAATAAAAATATCCAGTGCGTCTTTATTTCCAGACCATTAACAAAAGCAAAATAAATGAATAAATAAATAAAAAATAAATAAAAACATAAAAGAGGGGCATTTCAGAGAAATATATACAGTATCTTCCATGGCTTCCAGATGTCATCAAATGTATACTGCTGAAGCCTTAAGTGATTCTTTCCATAACGAAAACCTCATAAATTATATCATACCATTCATCTACACACAGGATGTCCAGCTTTAACCATTTTCTTGTAATTGCCTTTCTAACAGCTCGACTTAGTATTCCAAGTAAATGTTTAGTTTTCACACTTAAACTTTCTGAACGTACAAGTCAGCACAAGCACACTTTGATACAATTTGCATATATACTGTATGTATAAACATCTTCTCTCTTCTCTCTATCAGACCTCTACTGCACATTGGAGGTTGATTCCTTCGGTATCTTCTCAAATAAAGCCAAGACGAGAGTGTATCGATACACCACTGAGCCCAAATGGAACGAGGTAAGGGACTGATTATTGTATTTGTATTGAAAGCTTAGCCAAGCAAATTCCATTGTGAAGATGAATTTAAAAAAAATCTTAAACACAAATCTGTTTTGATCCTCACCAACATCAAATCACATCTCTCTTTGGCCATGACCAACATTACCTAAAAAAGTCTTCAGAGTCTATCCAGCACTTTTGGAGTTAGCTTGCTCACATGTGGACAGACAGGTGGACATGTGGACTGTAGAATTTGTCTTTGGGACGTATTTCCAGTTTTGGATGAGCATGTTCGCTGCAGAAGTTAAAGGTAGGGTCTGCAGGATTTTTCGTCACTGTTTGTAAACACAACATTCAAATGAAGCCCCTCCCCCTGAAGTCCTCGCTTCAGGGTGAAACGCTGATGTCACTACATGCACCCTACTCTTTCACATGAAGGCTTCGTGTGCATACCTTTTCTTCGTTGTAGCGTCTGCTAGCTTTGCTGGTCTGCATAGCGTTCTGTTAGTGCATTTTGAAACACTCAAAGTGACTTGCGCATTGGGCGCGCTGTGATTGGCTGGGGTATCCTCGCCTTCTCTCCAACCAAAAACATCCCAAGGAAACTAAAACATCCAAATACAGTCTGAGGAGGGGGTGGGGTAAACAAAGACACCATCACACATCAATAGCCAGGTTTACATGCAGACTTTTTTTCATTCTGATTAAAATCATTCTGATTGAAGATCTCAGGTGAGCTGTTTACATGTGACGTGATCTATTCTGATCTGGTGTTTCCATGTGCCAAAACGTTTAATCAGAACAGCTGTTTTACAGACAGGTGATACACGCAGATCTATTTAAACATCACGTGATTTATCAAAGATGGTGGTAAGTAGGTGTTTATTGAATTATTTGAGGGTTGTGCTGTTTAGCCTTATAGTAGCCAGCCTTCAGTGATTTCCAGCGGTTCCTTATTTGTTCCACGTTTTGGTCTATCCCGGCTTCGCTGAGTTTTTCATGGACTTTTTAAAATATTTCAGTATTTATTGTTTTCCCACCATCTAAACGTGCGATAATGTTTAGTTCTTTGTTTAGTTTGTATTAAAAACAAACTCTCCGATGCAGACCAGAGCTGTGTGCTCTGTTTGGAAGCCACCATGCTTCCAACAGAGTAAACGTCACTGCTCGTTTACGTCCAGACTGAGCATGTGCAGACAGAGCTCAGCCTGACAACCGATTCACCGTTTACATGACAGGATTTTACTTTCAATCAGTTTGGGAAAGGAATGTACTACCCCAGTGCAACTGAATGAAATTCTGTTCAGATTTGGCCTGTTTATTCCGATTGAGGTGTTTATATGGAGCATTTTTATTCGGTTTGGGCTTCTAACCCGATTCTAACCGCAATATTTGGCTCCATGTAAACCTGGTTAGTAGAGCCCGATAGGGGAGACGATTTTTCCTGAAATAGCTCATATTTCATTTTATAAGGAAACTTCTGTAGACCCTACCTTTAAAAACATTTTACCTCTTCATTACACATTTTTATGGAGTAATCAAAAGCAGTTGTTTGAGCTTATTTTTAAACTTTTCTTTAAATAGTGACAAAATGCAGAATTAAAATGAAATCATATAAAGTTCTGTATTTCAGGGGTGCAGATAGTTGAGTGAAATGACTTTGTATCTTATTTATTTACTTCTTATCCAACAAATGTCACAAAGCACTGACTTCTCTCTCTGTCAGGGCTTTATTTGTTTCAACATGGCCACTCAATAATCCTGCCTGTGCAGCTGCTCCATTGGCTGATCCATTTGTGGTTAATCTGTGAACCTATTTGACCTTTTTAAATTCGTATTTATTTCATTTTCATTTTATTTCTATGTAAGTGATGTTTGCAGTGTTTCTTTAAGACCCTGATGAAGGTCACAGCTGAAATGCATTGTTCTAATAAAGTTTTATCTCCCTTCACACTCAGTCTTTTTGAAATCCCTTTATTTTTACAAAATCAAGTCCAAACTAACCCAACGAATGAGCATTAACAATCGAAATTGGCAAACAACTATTGTAACCTTGATCTCAAAGACATGAGACGTACCCAAGCACATCCTCTTCTGTACAGTACATGCTGTCTCCAACATCTGCTCCTGCAATCAAGCTGCTTTCCATCTTTGAGTGGTGAAAGAAAGGCTCAGAAAAGCCCTCACCGAGCATCTGCAGCCCTGTAAAACACACAAAGGTAGCTGTGTGCATGCAAACAGCCGTGCATTAACAGACATGAACGCATTGAGCACACAGCTGGATGTTTGGGGTTCGCTCTGCTGCATAGGAAGAGCTTTAATACTCAATCAGAGGTTTGTTTTTCCTCTTGAACTTAAAGGCTCTTGGAGGATTTTTGCCCAGCAAAGTGGAAATAATGTCAGCTAATGAGGGGCTGCTGGTGATGACTCACATCTGTCCAAATGCTAAGTGAACCGGCGCAGGACGATGTGCAAACCATATGTAGAAAGCTCCTGTTCTGCACATAATTACAGGAAAGTTGGTCAGCTGCGGTGAGATTTATGGACTCAGACGTACGTGGTAGATGGATGCTGATTTTCCTGGAGGCATTTCATGGCATGTATCGTTCTTGTTGTCTTGGGTGACCCTTAAATCTCGACTGTCTCTCCAAAGTCTAACCTGCAGACACCTGTTTTTGTGTGCTTCTCTCTCAGGAGTTTGAGATCGAGCTGGAGGGCTCTCAGACCCTGCGGCTGCTCTGCTACGAGAAGTGTTACAACAAGACCAAGCAGAACAAAGAGGATGGAGAGAGCACGGACCGCATCATGGGGAAAGGACAGATCCCGGTATGACATGACGTCACCCCCTCGCTCTTTCTGCAGACCCACCATGAGTCATTACTGATAGGTGGTTATGTCACTGCGACTACAACAGAGCGTGAAGTCCAAATTGTTGCTTAATGAGTATGATGCAAAAAATGGCTGATTAGATCAATTAGTCTTTTATGTAATGAGGGTTAGGGGCTTGGTAAACAAAGTGTCTCACATAAATGTTATAAAGTTACAGTCCAGGGTTAAAAAAAAGACTAACACCATGAGGAGGAGCGCTGTTAAAAATGCCAAAGATTAGGATGATAACCAAAAATAAACCCACTCAGAAGCGGGCCACAACAGTCTGTGACTGACTGATAATAAATAGCAGGTGATTATGTTGCCCTGGCGACGGCAGCCTGTGGTATAATGCCAAGTGTCACTCAAGAGATCGGCAGAGAGAGAGAGAAAGAGAAAGAGGAGATGCAGCAAACACAGAGTCGCTTTTTCATTCAGAAACCTCAGAGTCTGCTATCACAGGGGATTGAGTTCGTTTTTCTGCTCTCATCTGTCAGACTGTTTGCTGCAGAGCACAAATCAGGTTTAATTATGTCTGAAATTAGATTATTTTAAATGTATGGTCCCTATAATGTCCAAAAAATATTATTTTTAGCTCAGAAAGAATGCAGATTTATTTGCAAAACTTAAGCTGACTTTCTAATTATTTATTAAAACCGACACTGTCTTAGTTAGCTATATATACAAATTGAAGTGAATCATTTTGTGGATTTATTTTATTCAATCTTTATGTAACCAGATAAAAACCCATTAAGATCAGGAGGTCAGCAGCACACCTCATGGTAAAAACATATCGATAAGTGACAGTACACAATCATCAAGAGTACACATTTGTTTGTCAGTGCAGCAGCTCATTGAACATAAATATCTTTTCAGGCACTGTTTAATTGTTTCAACTATTTTTTGCATTATTTAGAGCAAATACACAAAATAAAGCACAACCAAGTAGAAACAAATACCCCCCAACTCCCAGGCAACATTACATGACATGTTATGGCCTATTTTACACAGGAGACAGAATAAACCTAAGGGTGTTATGATGTGAATTAACACAGGAAGACATGTGAATATTGATGGAAGAGAAAATTGTACATAAAGAATCAAGGCTTTGGACGTCTGAAGTTTTACAGTCTGCAACCAGAAGTGTGTGCAAAGGTCCCTCACTTTGTCAGTGAAGGATACCCAAACGTAGATGGTGAATTGTTTAGCATTATGCATTCTTGCCACTAATAGCTCTAAATGTAATTTATCTAACCCTGTCATGCATGAATTATTAAGTTTCAAAGGAATATATTTTTTAAAATGTTTGTTCCTACCTTCAAAGAAGTTAAAAATCATGTTCATTTTTTCATTGTTATATTTTGAGGCAGTTATGCATCTGTCCACTACAGCAACGCCATACATCAACGTATAAATACTTATTTAGTGGGACTTTATAAAGACCCACAAACACATGTCTTTGAGAAAAAAATATTAAGAGTAAATAAAAGAAAAAACAAAATCATAGGTACATGTATTATTGCTTTTTAATCAAACTATTCACTTGTGAACTACACCAAAATTAAAATAAAAAATACAAAATAATGTGAAATCTGTAGACATACCCAATTTGCTCTTGGTCTACTATTTTGGATTCATAATGCAATATCGTGATAATGTAAAAATGTGCAAAGATAATATTTTTATGAATCTTAAGACAATGGTTTGGGAATTAACCACCTGTTAGCTGGACATGGGACTGCAAACTGAAGGCTTTAAAATTTATTCCAAGTATCTGTCTACTGTAGTGGACACCATGCATGAAAGGGCTAAAAAAGATCTCAACCACTGACTGTTGGAAAGAGAGTGAGGAGGCTCCCAGCATTTCTTTGCTGCTGTCAGGCAGACAAATACCTTTTTTTTTTATAAAGTTCTTTTTTTGTGAGCAGATCACTCAGTTGGGAATTATGATTCCATGTCAGCATGAGGATGAAAAATTCATTCCCTTATGAATAAATGACAGAAAGCCCCAGAGGTTAGTAATGCAAAATGAAAGTAGTTTTTGGTGGGATAATATGCACACTAAGACCGTCAGTCATAAAATAAATGTAATTTTGGTTTCAGGTCCTAAACTTTGCTTTAAAACAAGGCCAGCACACAAAAAAACACAGATAACTGGGCTTCATATTTTCATATTTAAAGATGCTATGAGGAGTTTCTGAGTAATTACAAAAAAGTCTCCCTTTTAGATATATGCCTGATGGAAATACACACTTTAAGATGAGTTTTATAGCATCAAAATAGGTTATCTATAAATGCTATTCCTTAGCTTCTCGGTCGGGTCGAACAGGGCTGGACTGGCCTGGATACTCAACTTTGGGAACAAGACAATTTAAACTAGAGCAAATTTATTTTATTCGGACACGTCTTAGAGCACCGGGCTGTAAGTAGAGATATATAGCCGGCTACAAAACTACAATACTAAGTTTTCCAAAAACTGCTTGTTGTCACACATCAAAAACTACCACTACGTAACTAGAAAGAGATACATTACCTCGTCGCTCTGCATCCTGTAAGTTGTTGAAAAAAGAAGTTGTAAAGCAATGCAGAATTCTGACGAAGGTCTGAGCTGCATTCATTAGCATCACAACAAATGCTCGCTTTGGCTTGGGTCACGTCTTGACGACAGTCGCCGTGCGTGCTCATGGGTAGCAGAGTCTTTATATCGCCGGAAATAGATTCTCCTCATAGCACCTTTAAGGTAAAATTTGAGGACAAAGAGGTGGCAGTTAAGTTTTCTATCTATATTCACAGACAGACACAAAACCAGAGGAAACTGCAAGTCTGTGCCAAACTTTGGCAAACTTTTGGTGCTTGAAAATCAATGTCAGAAGGTTGAAATTTGGGTTGGGGCTGCTGCTTCTTGCTGTCGTCTTATCATCTTTGTTTATTTACCTGTTTGAGGAGAAGTTCATAATGACCTGCTGCCTGCAGACGTAGTTTGGACACTGACACTTTAGACTACTGAATCAAAGAGTCAAACTTTATTTATATAGCACTTTTCATACAAAAAATGGGCTTTGCAGACAGATAAATTAAGATAAGATAAAAAGGAATTATGACCCAAACCCACACACAGTGATGGTAAAATGCATCTTAAATAAAAGACAATAATAAAGCAGGAAGCTACCTGCTGCCCTTGTCAAGAACATATTAGTATATTATCATCTTTCTGTTCCCTTCTCTTGCTTCAGTTAACCAGAAAGATCCATTCAGACTGAAGCAAAGTAAGATACTCCTGTCTAAAGAGAACCACATGAAATTACAGTAACATTAAAACGAGATGTGAAGCAAAATAGTTCATAAAAGATTTTAATTCTGGCTGAAGTTTTCTCTCAGAGCACAAGAACATCTTTATTCCTGTCTCCTGCCAAACTGATTTACAGTCACATGCTCCACCTAGTGGCCTCTGCAGGTACCACAGCACTGTTTTACAGATGATGTCATTCAAAACAAACCACCCAGAGCGCTGAGAAAGTCGCCGAGCAGCAGGTTAAAAAAAAACAGGACATGAAACCACCGCTGCTGCTGCTGTCTGAAGTCAAAGACATCCCACAGATTACTGCTCGGTCGCTCCGTTTTATGAGTCAGACGAATGTTTATGATAGAGGGGCTTGATTTTCTGTCTAAGATGTTCAACATTATTAGGAGCTTATTGTGCCTTTATTGATAGGAGAGAGAGACTGTGGTTTGGCTTGTGAAAGAGGCAAGAGAGAGAGAGTCTTTTTTCCACTAATCCTTTCTTGATGGCATTTCTCTTTGTCTTTTAGGGGGGGGGTTGTCCAAACTATGGCTCGAGACCCAAACGCGGCCCTCTACCCATTTTGAAATGTCCCCCAAAACAGTTGAACAAATAAAGACATTTTGGTTACAGCAGCAAACATCAATAATGCACATTTTCTGAAGGGAAAAAAGATAGCGACTTTATGAGGCCACAAAATGTCACCAAAGTGTTGAAAGAAATGAAGAGTTCTTTTCCAAACTGCTATAAAAGCCAAAATTAATATATATATGTATATATATATATTTATATATATATATATATATATATATATATATATATATATATATATATATATATATATATATATATATATATATATATATATATATATATATATATATATATATATATATATATATATATATATATATATATATATATATATCTATATATATATATATATATATATATATATATATATGTATATATATATATTTATATATATATACTACTCAGTGCTATTCTTTTGTATACTGATTGCACTACCTGCCCTATCAGTATTCATTGCCAGAAAGCTAGATATCCCTGTTTAAACTGTATTTCACAGTTCAGTTCCCCAGCCAACCCAATGATGGGTCTGGGTAAATAATGTCATTTTTATAAATGAAAATGGATTTATAGCGTTTTGGAACTGGACTGAGAATCTCCAGAGCATTTCAGCTGTAGCTCTTAAAGTTCACATTTTATCGAGAAATATCCTGAGATACATGCGTGAACAAGGCTTTTGTTTCTGTGAAGATAACTGATTACAAGGATGGATGATCTTCTTTAGTCTTTGGTCTGTACATAACATTTCTTGCTTACAGTTCACATAAATCAGATTTCTTAAAGCCTGAAGTGCGGTTAAAAAAGGTAAATTTAAAGGGAATAAATCATGAAGCTGTAAAAATTTTCTGCCATATTTACTTTGTCAAAATGTCTCATTTACAGAGTAAATACGGCAATATTCATCTTAAAGCACCAACATTCTTGCAGTTTGCTCCAGTTTTGTGTCTGACAGTGAAGATAGGCCGTCAGTGTTTCCCATCTCTGCTCTGCTCATAAGGTCAATCTGTGTTGATGTATATTAATGACCTGCCCAAATCATGTCATAAAGTTGACTTTCAAATGTACACGATGACACTGTCATCTTTACAAGTGCAAAACATATTCAAGAAGCAGCCTCTGTTGTTACATCAACGAAGGTTCCTGTGAACGATTTGCTGTATGAATCTTGCCTACTACTAAATACAACTGAAACTGTTTGTATGATGTTCACAAAGCAGCCACTGGACATCAAACACTCAGGTGTATTTCTTTGAGGAGAAGAACTGGAATTTCTTTCTGAATTTAAAGATGCTATGAGGAGTTTTTAAGTAATTACAAAAAAGTCTTACTTTTAGATATATGCCTGATGGAAATACACACTTTAAGATGAGTTTTATAGCATCAAAATAGGTTATCTATAAATGCTATTCCTTAGCTTCACGGTCGGGTCGGACAGGGCTGGCCTGGATACTCAACTTCGGGAACAAGACAATTAAAACTAGAGCAAATTTATATTATTCAGACACGTCTTAGAGCACCGGGCTGTAAGTAGCGATATATAGCCGGCTACAAAACTACGACACTAAGTTTTCCAAAAGTTGCTTGTTGTCACACATCAAAAACTACCGCTACGTAACTAGAAAGAGATACATTACCTCATCGCTTTGCATCCTGTAAGTTGTTGAAAAAAGAAGTTGTAAAGCAATGCAGAGTTCTGAGGAAGGTCCGAGCTGCATTCATTAGCATCTCAACATACACGCGCTTTAGCTTGGGTCACGTCTTTACGACAGTCGCCGTGCGTGCTCATTGGTAGCAGAGTCTTTATGTCGCAGGAAATAGATTCTCCTCATAGCACCTTTAAGTACCTTGGTGAAACTCTTGAGTCCACACTATATTCAAAAGCCACATTAAAAGAATAGAGAATACAGTGAGATTCAGTTTGAACAATTTCAAACAAATAAGGCCTTTCATAACACTGGGTGCTGCTAGAATGTTCTTAGATTTAATGATACTGTCACACATTAAATATTGTGTTACATGTTGGTTGTTGGCAGGTGAAAAGGTGAAAAATCGTAGAATCACTATAAAAAAAAACACTGAAGATCCTTTATAGAAAAGTAACATTCCATGTTTGCAGCATTTTAACATTGTACAACTTCATGAGCTTTGAGAACTTTATAAATTTTGTATAAGGTGCTCCATGGACTTGCTCCATCCTTCATATCTCTCTGTTTCTGTTTCTGTAAAGGCAGTAAGATCTGAGGCAGTCTCCCGCTTGACATATGAGAGTGCCCCACATTACAAACTTTAAAAATGCATGTTAAGCAGTGGCAGAGAGCAAACCAGTCCTGTAACCATTATCTTCTAGGGTTTTAGAAATGTGCAGTTTGTGGTGTGCTCTTATTGGGATCTATTGTCCTTTTCTATGTCCTGCTTTTTTGTGTGTGGAGTCTTTGCCATCATGTTTGTGTGTTACCTGCCTGAGACTGTTGATGTAAATTAGCATTGATGCTATAATCTGGCATATCTACATCTATTGTTTTCTGAACAGATGTTCATTAGTATGCACTGTCCCTATTAGATAGATAAATAAATACATCTCTCTACGAGATGTGAGTCCAGTGATAGCCCGGGGTTACAAGGGCCCCTTAGCAGGTGATAACTCATCCCCAAAACCTTAAAACTTTAACTTAAATACACTTAAAATGAGGTGCAGCAAGTGGCTGAGTCGTCCATGTATTCTTCTTCATGCGGCCCTCGATTTAAAAAGTTTGGACTCCCCTGCTTTAGGGTCTCTTTGCATCAGTTGCATATATGTTGCATTAGCACATTGCACATTGACATTAAACTATGTTAACTTTTGGAAGTTTGCCTACTAGTATCTACAGTACAGGCCAAAAGTTTGGACACACCTTCTCATTCAAAGTGTTTTCTTTATTTTCATCACTATTTACATTGTAGATTCTCACTGAAGGTATCAAAACTATGGGCTCTAATTTCGTAGACCAGGCGCAGTCGCAGGTGCACCTGCCCTGCGCCGGCCTTCGCAGCGCGGAAAGGGTGTGACCAGCGCACTTTGCAAGTTTCCTGCAGTGCCAAGAGAGGCGAACTCAAGGCACAGAGGAGCGCATCCACGCCTCCGTCCCTGCCCCTCAGCGCAAGTGCCAGAGAGGGAGGAGAAAAGGCGTGAGTGGGTTTAACACAGCCGAGTGCTGTATTCACCAATCAAATGACCGCCGAGGTGCAGCATCTGATTGGTCCCTCGCCACCGCAGAAACAGTGTGCTGGAAAGATCCGGTAGCGGAGATGGTCAGAGCTGCTGTCCCTTCAGCGCTGGGAGAATGGACCGGCCATCGGGGCGCACATTGGAGGCCACAAAGCACGTCACCGTGTGGGCCAGCTCCCGGGACAGGTGTAATCTGTTCCTTTGTCATTAATAGGAGTAAAAAATTAAGAGACAGTTACACAGCAGCTGGCTTATCCATTCATAATGCTTGTGATCCATCTGCACTCCTGGTTTGTCATCGCCAAATAGCAGAGCCTTTAGTGATATACTATATACTCTCCCGGTGTCTCCGCCTCATCCCCCTTACAATAATGTACTCCATCTTTTTAGATCACGTTACAAATAAAGACTAAAACAGAGGAATATGGGAAATAACAGGGAAATCCTCAGTGACATACATTTATTTTCTTTTTTTTTCCCTCTTTTCTTTGAATTTAATGAAATGAGAGAAGCCAGATATATACTCAGTATCAGATGTTAAGGCTGTTTATTGTTGACTCGTAAGATGTGCATCAAACTTCCAGCTGCCGTCAGGTTAAGTTTCCATTATGACAAACGGCTTTAATCCGACATCAGATGTGACGGGACAGTTAATATAGATATAAATGTATCTGCTGGTTCAGACGGTTACATTAAATAGTGATTGCTGTGATTGTTTATTGCATTAAAATGTGACACTCTGGAAACCTGCCTTTGAGGGTTTGGTGACATGTGCGCACATGTGCGCCTGTCACCAAATTACAGCTGCGGAGGGTGCGCTTCGCTTGCGCCGAGAATAGACCAGGTTGGAGCTGGCAAGCTTTTAGCGCACTTTCCGCACAGTTTTTGGCACTAAATTGTCACTGCGCCACTCAAATCTGCCGACACCTCCCCCTGGTGCGCCGTCAACTCCCCCTGGTGCGCCGTCACACCTATCTCTGCGCAGACGGTCTACCAAATTGTCAAATTGGCAGCACACAGCGGTGCGCCGGACGAAATTAACACTGCGCGGGGTGCGCCAGGCTTGCGCCATGGGGTTGGCCCATCATTTGTGTTGTTCAGAAGTCAGGCTGATGCACAGCCGACAATAAACAAAACACATTGAATGAGAAGGTGTGTCCAAACTTTTGGCCTGTACTGTATTTTGGTCCAAAGTGTGATTACCTACACAGATATGCACGGCAAAAAAAACATAACATAATGAGTAGTCTGTCAGGAGTCACCATGGAAAAGTTCAGAATTATGTGATGACTTTATTCAGATTCAGAATCTGCAGATGTTGATGTTTGATTAATCCTAGTCATTAAACTTGTTCCTAGACAGAATAATTTCTTTTGTTTTTAGTTTTGAACAGTCCCTGCTCGAACTGTTTAACACGGTTTAGTTTCCAAGGATGGAGTTAATTTTTAAAAAGTCATGTTATAAAAAAGAATAAGCATAGGGCCACTTGTCCCCCCCTCTAAAAGCCGGAGAAGATAAGACTGTATTTATCGTTCATGAACCGTTTTCTTCATGAAGACACAGGCGCTCCTCTGGCTCCTCTGTTCTCTGCGTACATTATTCTTCGTAGATTAAGGGCTCAAAGTGAGGAGCACTCCCAGCACCCAAAGATTCACTTATGAGAAACATGATCCAGCTTTGCACGCAACCAGATGGGCCTTAGCCTAGGTAAACATACAAGATACAGTTTACAGTGTGTGTGTGTGCCAGGCTTTTATTGGCCCAGATGGCACGGCTCCTCAGATGGATGTGTTTGGGTGTGAATGTTGTCTCTTTAAACAAATAAAAGTGTTCATCATACACACCATGATACAGAGAAGTTCTGAACAGAATAACAACACCACAGTGAGAAACACTCCAGTGTTACGGTGGGAAGATTTCTGTTGTTGATGAGTTTCTGTCTTTACTTTGTTAATGTTGACACATTAGAGCAGTATGTGCAGAGCAAAGGTTAATTAAGATTGTGTAATCTTAGCAAAGCAAATAAAAAGTAAACATTCATGTAGGTATTGCTTGTGTACCCATGAGAAAAGAAAATATTTTTCATTGACACCTGTTTTTATTTAATACTTTATTTCAGCTCATGCACGTATAGTCCTGGTCATTTAATGATTATATATTAAGATCCTCCACACATACTTTTTTGTTGTTTTACATATACACTACATGTCACTTTACTGCTGTATATTATACATTACTTGAGGACATGTGTGCATACTCCTTTCCTTTTGTTTACATGTATGCTACTAAGATGATGCACACAAACTTATGTTCATTTATTTATTCTTTTACTTCATTTATTTGGCCGAAACTTCTTTCCATGTTCACATCTCTTAAATCCATGCACAAAAAATTCTCTTCATTTATATAAGTGGTGGGCAGCTGGAGGCCGGGGACCATCAAAATATTAAAAAGAAATACATGCAAATGAGGAAATCCTGAAAAATCCATAATGGAAAAAAATGGAAACAATATAAATAGAAAATTCAGCTCTAATTGTCTGCCATTGTTTCTGTTAAACTCTCAGTTTTGCATTTGTTTATTTAGAAGTTAACGTCTCCATAATATACTTTAATATCAATCAAATGTTTTTAGTACAAATTTAATAGAAAGTGGATTGAATTCAGTGTTTAGATAAATAGACTATAGTGATAGTGTTTGTTTAGTGTGGATTCCCTCTTGGTGACCAAAGTTTCCCATCCTGATTCACTCTATGCATGCTTTATTCTGTGCACACATATTTTAATTAATTTAATAATTAGTAACTTAAGTCCATGCACAACTTACACTTTTTTATTTATAAATAACTTAAGTCCATGCATAGAAACTCCTTCAGTTCATCTTTGCACTGCAGTTCATGCATACATACTCCAGTTGGTTTTTTGCTTTTATTCTACAGGCAAGGCAAGAACATATATTTAACAGTATTAAATAGAAATATATGTACTGGTTTATACATGCAGGGTGTCCATAAAGTTTCTTTCCAATTTAAAAAAATATTATAAAGGCAGTTGATTAGATATCTTAACCAGGTTTGTTGTATTTTAATCAGTGTTTATTAAAGTTTTTATTCACATTAAAATTTTGTGTTTCAGATGTTCTGTTAATGGAAGGAAAGACTTGTCTTACACGATTAAAGTTTTCCTCAGATGCTCTTGCTCGCCAACACCTTTATCCAACACTGTCCCTGTCTCCATAAATTTCTTGCGCCATGCACAAATTGAAGGACGCGATGGTGGATCTCTTCCATACTCAGTTCTGTAGTTTCGCTGAGTCTGCACATCCGATTTTGTCTCAGAAAACCAGGATACACATTGTGCCTTCTCTTGAAGAGTAGGGGTTAATTTAACAGCTTTCCTTCAATTAACAGAATATCTGAAGCACAAAATTTTAATGGGAATAAAATCTTTAATAGACAATATAAATACAATAAACTATATAAATAAAACAAATCTTGTTAAGATAGCTTATCAACTGCCTTTGTTCTACATTTTTTAAATTGTAAACAGACTTTATGGACTCCCTGTATATATTTTTTTAACTGTATTAAAACTGTCACAGTTTAAAGTGACAGTATGAGTCACCACACTGTGCTACGACTTCATATCATCACAGCACTGATACTTAAGACTGCCAATGTTTACTTGGGTCAGCTATTACCAGCACATATTTGCAATAATTCTGATGTGACAGTTTAACTGATGTTGAGTTAATTAGTACGAGAACATTAAATCGATATGAGACGCGGCTTTTGAGAACTTTTGTTTACCTTCCATATAAAGTTAAACATGCAAGTACACCACTTAATTTCCTTTTAAATTTTTTAGCACCTGCTGAAACATAACGTGACAAGAGTAATATGGATGTAAATTTAATATGACATGTATTTGAAAAGAAGTTATAGCTGACTGCAGAGATGCCTGTGCACACCAAATGCTTGTGCCACATGTTGTAGTTTTCTATTTAATGTGTTGTTCACTTTCTTTTTTTTTTTTAAATGAGCTCTTAAGAAATACACAACATGAAAAGGAGCGAAGACTTGCACAGAAATAAAACAGATCAATCGTGCAAATGAAAAAAGACAAAAAAAATGTTCAGGTCAGGAAGTTACGAGTGTTTTTTTTTGTTGTTGTTGTTGTTTTATTACAATATTAATTATGTTCTTAACATTTGCTGACATCATGTAAGTCCATACACATGCATACTGTATGTAGATACATACACATACATTCCCATGCATTCATACATACATGCACGTGCCTACATCCAATTCATTTGAGTCAGTTCATATGCCTAAAGACTAAATGTCATCATCTGTTTATTTAACATCCTCTTATGATCTTGTTTTGTGTGTAATTCCAGTAGTTGTGTTATGTAAAAAGGTCTCTTTTTTAGCATAACTGTTCCATTTCCTCCATTGCTTCATAAATATCTCCATATTTGAATTTAGGGAAAAGGTTAGTCTCTCCATGTTATATATCTCATTCACAATACTAATCCGGCTTTAGTTCACTTTCTGTGACCAAAGGTGTACCACAGGGGTCCGTGCTGGTGCCACTTTTCTTACAATAACACTGATCAAAATAAATCCAACTTAAATGTGTTTCTATGGCAGTGACATTGCTGCTGAAGATCTTTTCCAGTTAAAACTACCTCCCAGATAAGCAGTGATCAATAAAACTGTATTAATTTGAAATAAGTAGCCCGTGAAGAGTGGAAACATTATGCTGACACTTCCTGTTCTTGTCCCCTCCTCAGCTGGACCCTCAGGCTCTGGAAGGCAAAGACTGGCAGAGAACAGTTATTCCTATGAACGGGGTGAGTAAATCAAATTTATAGCTCTGTATCATGCTTTTTTTTCTCTCTCTCTTCAGCATCCTTTTGTTCCCTACCTTCATATTTGAAAGCTTGACATATGTAATCATTCTTAGTGAACTATAGCTCCATTAGAGTTATAAATTTAACTTCCAGCTACATGAAACAGAATCGGATATTAACTCCAGGATGTCATTCAGCGGTTTGTTCTGTGAAGTCCACATCTGGCTCTAACAAGGCAGGATATCCTCCAGATCACTTGAGCCCATCAGAAATGGATCTCAGGCTCATAGATCAGCTCTCCGCTGTGTAAACCTGCTGTAACTGTAAGCTCTTTTTCCTGTGTCAGATCGAGGTGAAGCTCTCCATCAAGTTTACCACTCGAGAGTTTAGTTTGAAGAGGATGCCCTCGCGGAAACCCATGGGCGTGTTTGGAGTCAAGATCTCCACAGTGACAAAGTAAGTCCGTGTTTTAATGTAAAAGAGACCTCTAAGTTTACGTAAGTTGATCCGCAACAGTTTGTCTTGTTTTCATTAGTCTACTAAACATATTTGGTTTGTCACGAAAAAATGAGCAAACATGCATTCTTGGAAGCTGACATAAATTAGGTAATGTTTCATCAAAAAATAAAAAATGTTAATTACCATATGCATGATGACAGAAGAGGTCATTTTGTACAAATTAATTAGAGTAACTGGAGCATCTCACAAAGACTGGATGAGAGAATGTGTTGAATTAATTAGTCTGAAAAAAGTTGCTTTCAGGCTCCAACACTATAAGTCACAATAACAAGAATTATGGTCCTAACCAAAAAACAATTTGATATCACTTTTAAAACAAAACAAATGAAAAACAAGACTTTAAAACTCACCCCTTCATGGGGGTCTCGGACCGGCTGATTGGGTGCGCACCAAAGTGTTCACATTGATACTAACATACCAAACCCTGGGCCAAAACTTCTTTGGTGGTTGGGGGTAAAACACCCTAAGATTTGGATTAAACAACTCCACAGACACAGTTCCAGCCCTTTAGTTATCACAGCAGTTTAAAACACAGGTCTTGCTAATGCAGCCCCTTAATCTAAAAAAAACCCAAAGCATTTAAAGCATCATTAGTCATTCAATATCAATACTCATAAGTGTTTCAGTCAATATAAGCTGCTGCCTGATGATCATTGATGTTTGTGTCCATCCAGGCGGGAGCGATCTAAGGTGCCCTACATCGTCCGGCAGTGTTTGGAGGAGATCGAGAGGAGGGGGATGGAGGAGGTGGGCATCTATCGAGTATCAGGGGTGGCCACTGACATTCAGGCCCTGAAGACCGCCTTCGACACCAGTGAGTAAAATCCACACACTGTTGGATTTCTACTGATGTTCCATTGGCCAATTTTGTTTTAAAATTCTCTTTTTGTCTAAAATGCTCTTACATTTCTTACACTTCTCATTGCACAAAGCATCTCCTGTGACTATTTAAACTTTCTGAGATCCATGTGAGGTATCACTCCAAAGTATGATGATTCCTTCCACACAGATCCTGAATGTTTCACTGCAGAAAGTCTCAATGTCTTCATCCAAGTTTTACCATTCTAGTTCACTCACCATTACAACATAAAACCACAAAAACTTAGACAGAACACAACAGGGAGCCCACAATAACATCATTGATCATAAAGTTGTTAAAGAAAAAGAGGGGTTGTCACAAATTATCAACAAATTTAAATAAAATCTGATCTTAGGTTTTACATACTTTACATTTAGACCATGTTTTATAAACATTTTCTCTGTATTTTAAGAGAAAGAGGTTATTTTTTCATCATGTAAATCTCATGTAAAACAGATTTTTTTATTAGCTGCCAGTAAAATACTCAAAAGTTTCCTGTCATTGATATTCCAAATCTCATTTCATATATCACATTCAAGAATTCAAATTTATATGTGACACTTACACCAAACAAATTCTTAATATGTCCATAAATATCTTCCCAGTATTTTTTTATTAACCTGGCAGTAAAATATGAAAATGGCTCCATTAGTTCTGCAAAGCCTCCAGCAAGAATCCCCACTTCCCTGATATCTTTTCTGAATCGGTGTTAAAAGGAAACAGAACTCACACCAGGGCCACTGTGGCCCTTTTCCACTAGCACGCCTTGGCCCTACTCTACTCAGCTCTACTCGATTTGCAGCGTGTTTCCACTAGCCTGGTACCTCCTAAAACAAGCTAGTTTTAGTACCTACTCCGCTCTGGCTCTAAGCGAGCTGAGTCGATACTAAAAGATGACGTCACCGACTGCCGGCTACTGATTGGTCAGACAATGGCGTCATTGATGAGTCATGAGCGCGACGACCTAGCATGCTAGCGGTATCTACCATTAGCTTACCCTCATGCATCTTTTCTTTGCAGCTGGATTGCTCTCGTCCTCGGCTTCATTCTGTTGTATAGCTTCCAAAACTCTCCTGTGCTTTTCAAGGGGTATTTCTTCTTACCACCTGCAGCCTTCTTCTGCTTTCCTTTTTTACTTGGTTTGTGACAAAAAGACACAGATTGTTGTGTCGCGCTCAAAATGACGTCGCCGCGACTGGGGCTAATGGAAAAGCAGCACAAGGCGAGTAGAGTAGAATAGGGCTAATGGAAAAGGGCCAAAGTGTGTTCCATTGAAGCTTACATATATTTTCCCAACTCTCCACTGAGATGGATAAATTTTCTTCTCTTTCCCATTTTACCTTTGTATGATCTAAGTTCACTTGCTTATTTCGTTGGATTCCTTTGAGCAGTTTACATATCCTCTTATTTCATTTAGGGGCTGAAGTACTGATAGAAAATCCTGCATGTATCCCATCCCAAGCACCATTTTCAAACTAGCTTTAGAAACTACTGATAAAGTAACCACTTTTGTAAAGTAAAAAAGCGCTAAGGTCCTTACATTAAGTGTTTTGGCGAGCAGCGTGGGTATCTTTCCTGTTTACCACATGTGGCGTTGATATTTTACTCCTTTTCTTCATGTTGTTTAAACAGCAAAAGTACATGCAGACCCCTGGGCCCAGGTGTTTACTTGTTCAAGAAATAAGGGTACACAAAATGACAGCAACGTAAACCACATTTAAACAAGTCATTAAGATCAGAACACACTTCACTGAGCTTGTTTCAAACACAGGACGCACTACAGTAAAGCCTCTTTACGGTTTGATATTTGCAGATTTTTGTAAAATGAACAATTTATGCAAAATATTTTTAAAACAGCAACAACAAGAAAAAACAAGCTTGTGTCCTTTTTAAAACTAACTTTATTATATGGCACTTTTCATACAGGACTTTGTAATACAAAGTGCTTTTACATGGGAAAAAGATAAAATAAAATAAAAATAAGTGGAATAAAAAGCAAAAAATTGCATAATTGCATAAAATGAAAACATAAGACATAAGAGAAAACATAAGACCCCACAATCCCCTTAAGACCCCCCTTCCCCCAAATCACATTCAATATACATACTCACTAACTCAAACACACAAAGACATAAAATGGAAATTCCAACAGAAAACAGAATCAGAGGACTGAGGAAACACTATCCTGAATTTAAAAAAAATGAGGAAACACAGGAGCTAAAACTAAAATAATACTTAAAAATACTTAAAAATACTCGAGGGTAAGATAAATAAATGTGTAAATACATAAATAAATAGAATAATATAACAGTATAGAATAAAAGTTGGATAAATAATATGGTAAAATGAGAATGTGTAACATCAGGTGCATAATAAAATCGGCTAAAATAGGATAATAAAAGGAAAAGCATTTAACAAAGAATAAAATTCAAAATAAAAAATCTGAACAGAAATGCAGTAATAAAACAAAAGGGTTAAAATAAGTTAAAATATAACTTAAAATAATAATAAATACAATCAGCTAAAAGCCAGATTTTAAGCAGAACTTAATGCTGATTGTGTTGTTGATTGAACTGTTGTCAATATTAACAGAAATTTTTAGATTTGGTGATATCAGTAGTAAACTTTTGTATGTAATCATCTGCTGTTGCTAATATTGTGTTGGTAATGTTGGGCATCCTTACTTAAATTTTATATTATATTTTATATAAATTAATTTTATAAAAGCTGCTTTTTAATCAAATGTTTGCTCCTGCATATGTCGCTTTTTTATTTCTTTGTTTATTTATCTAAATCAACAGGCAGATGAAAATCTTGTGCAGGATTTTTTAACCCCAGAGTTGTAACAGTAAAAACTATATTCTTCTGATAACATACGATCTCTTACTTTGTGTTTTTTAGTCTTTAAAGTCTCCTCTGTGGTCTTGATGTAGCTGCCAGGTATTTCTTGGACAGTGCAGCCTCAGAGGATTTACATCAGTCAGTTTCTACTTGACATTTACTGATAACAAAGTCATAAAACAAATCAGACCTCTGAACTAAACCGCATTAAGCTTGTTCTTTGGCTCAGGATCATTATGTGTGACTCATTTTATTAAAATTTAATAAGAAACTTGCATGGCGACTGCTGCCAAACCTGAGGTGTTTCCCTGCCTTATCATCCTCCTTTTTCCCATCACATCCCCCGTCTTCATGCTGTTATCGTGTCTTTTGTGCAGACAATAAAGATGTGTCAGTGATGATGAGTGAGATGGACGTGAACGCCATCGCCGGCACGTTGAAGCTGTACTTCAGAGAGCTGCCAGAACCGCTCTTCACTGACGAGCTCTACCCCAACTTCGCTGGCGGCATCAGTAAGTCACTGTAACACACTTTAATTTGATTTTAGCAGCTTCAAACTCTGACTCGCTGTATTTAAGACAGTCGTTAATTTACAGAACATGTTTGAGCTGATTAATGCTTTGCTTTGTGACAGCTCTGTCAGACAGTGTTGCCAAAGAGAGCTGTATGCTGAATCTGCTGCTGTCGCTGCCGGAGCCCAACCTGGTCACATTCCTCTTCCTCCTGGATCACCTGAAGAGGTGAGAACAAGTAGAAATGCACATATAAAAACTTACATAACTGGCTGATGTTAATACGTATTAACAGTCCATAATGACATTCACAGACTAGACAGCAAGCCAAAAATAAACAGGAGAATTCATGGATATGCTAAATGTTATTTTCACAGAGAGACTATCGTTGCTTTTTTTCCAACCTTTGTCATAAAAAACATTATTTTATCTGCCACAATTTTAGATCAATCAAACAGATTTTGATTAAGTATATTATATGTACATAATTAAGTATATAAATGCACATAAACATAACTTTCATGTTCTTCTTTTCATCCCCCTCTATGAACCAAAACCATCCTGCTATCCACTCTAAAATTAAACCTTAACAGACCATGAAACCTACTTGTTTATTCATTTGTTAGTTTGTTGTCATTTTCTTTTTTTGTGTTGCTGTTTTTTAATTTACGTATTAATTTAGTTATTTTTATGTATTTACTTAGTACCCGCAGTAGTAGTATGTTTTGTATGTAACTGTTTCTATGTCTTTGTATGTGTGTATAAATAAAATAAAAAAATAGAATACTCATAGATGTTCAACGTTAATTATATGACAAGATGTTTTCATTACAGAGTATGTTTATAAAGTGAAATATTGCTGCCATTTAATTCATCCCACAGAATCAGACCCTGAAAATAACAGATCAGTGTGGATGTGCAGCACTTATGTGATACTTAATGGTCTAATGGGGACTGCCTGTAGTAATAATGGTGTAACGGTGTAATTACGTTTATCTCAGTGCTCCCAGAAAAATGATATTCAGGGTTAGGTAGGGCCACCAGAGAGGCATAACTGGCAACTCAGTGAGCTGTGGTGTGATAATAACCTTTCACCAATGGATCACTTAAAAAGTGATGCACTATTGTATGACGCTGTTCACTTTTCTACAAAGCATCATTGCTGTGATGCTTCTGCTTCCCTCGCCAACCCCAAAAACTCTTCTCTGTGTGTTTCTAAATTCTCATGGATGTTCTTTTTATTGTGAATGTTGGCAGAAGCAGTCAATAAGTTTTGTTTGGGGGAGCATGTGAGGAGTTAGCAGTAGTGTTGTGCTCAAGACCACACTGTCCGAGACCAGAATGCACAGAGACCATCAAAATCAATTTTAAAAACCATGACAAGGTTGAACAGTTCAGGGGGGTGTCCCTCAGTCACAACACCATGAAGGTTGCAGTCATCACAAGAGGAAATAACATGAACTGAAACTTTTTGTTGTTTTACCAATTACTCCTCCTTATTCACATTAATGAAGTTGAAGAACAGCAGATCAGTGCTGGTCTTGATTGGTCTTGACGGAAAACCCTGAGTTCGGTCAATCCGAGACCGAGACAAGACCAAGACCTTTAAAATGCGGTCTAGAGACCGAGACCGGTCTGGAGTAACACAACACTGGTTGGTAGTTTTGGTGTTGCCACTACCTGGAGTTTGCATGTACAGAGCCTCAGCCTGTCAGAGGTAATGATGACGTTTGGGCCTCAATGGTCAATAGGTAAGGTAGGTTAAATACAGAAGCTCTTCATGTTTGTGTGGTTGGTGGAAAATGCTTGTATGGAGTGGTTTTGACTCTGGAGCTCACCAGCCGGCATTTCTATAGCGTGGTGTGGTGTTGACTCTTAACCTTAGTGATGTGCTGGTCTTTGCTGCCCCTGCAGCAAGAGTCACCAACCTGTAGATCTCTTAAACAGTTCGAGTAGATCTTTAAGACCTGATGCTTCTCTCTTTATCTGACAAACAGGTCGACCCTTTTGCTTATCCATGACAAATCAGCTGAATCCAGCTGCTATGCAAAATGAACTGAGTCTGACTGGTTTCTCTCCACCTTGTTAGTTTTTAGTATTATAAAGATATGAAGATGAACTAAACTGTGTTTTATGCTAACATTATTCCAGTGCTATGCATAGATGCATACACTGTAAAGTGTTAATGTGATTTTAAATCCACAGAATCTTTATTTTTAATCCCTGCTCTTTATCACATGTATGGATTGAAGATTGCATCTTTGCTTGTGAAGTTAGATGATGATGATTAAAATTTGAAGTTTTGTTTATGGTTCTCAGTGAATTTAGGGAAGTAGATCGTACCATCTTAATTAGCATCATAGGTTGAAGACCACTGATCTACAGAAACAGTTGTGTTGTGGATGCCAGTGGTTGTTTTTTTCAACTGATCTCTTCAGGACAAATTGTTTTAGATATGAAGTTAAGTGAAGCAATTGTATCATAACAGTAAAGTAATACCACCAGATCATTAAGCTGTAATAATCATTTAATGATATTATGGCTGTCACTGTCTTAAAAGCTACATTTACTCAGCAATCTGGACCGCAGTGAAAATGGATTTTAATGATTCATAAAATTTCCACAACGCTCTCTCCACTGACTGAATAATGAATCATTTCCCCACAAATAGAATCTAATAAATGCCAGAGGTCCTCTCACAACACTCAGATCCATCACAGCACATTAGCATCACTCCATGAGCTCCTTCCTCTCCTGATAAACCCGTCTGCGTTCTTTTCCTCAGGGTGGCAGAAAAGGAAAGTGTCAACAAGATGTCCCTCCACAACCTGGCGACCGTGTTTGGGCCGACCTTGCTGAGGCCTTCTGAGAAGGACAGTAAGATCCCAGCTAACCCCACCCAGCCCATCAGCATGGGAGACAGCTGGTCGCTGGAAGTCATGGCACAGGTCAGGCGACTCAGGCTTTACTTTGGGTTTTAGTCTTTTGTTCAGAACAGACTTTTGTAAAGTCAGTCAATAGAAAAGATAGTTTTAGTAATCTCTTAATTCCAAGTCTTCAGAAGAAGATAGTGAGTCAAGCGTGTGTTTGTCTCAGTCTTGTGTGGTTGAATCCAAGTCCAAGTCTGAGTCACCCAAAGAAGGCTCCATATTTAGTCCAAGTTGAGAACTCATTACTAAGGCCCCATCCACACGAAGACAAAACGCTAAACAGTTTCAAAAACGATCATCATAAAGACAAAGGCGTCTCAGAAAATGTGTGCGTCTACATGAATGCACTCAATACTCATCAAAACGCTGTAAAACACATGCCAGACCTCTAGGGGCGCTGTAACGATATGACGGAAACAAGCAGAAACAGACGAAAAAACAGTGGGCATGTGCACTTGCTGCAAAAGTTGTAAACAGAGATTGTGATAAAGTGATCATAAAGTGGCGTAATGTGTCCTCGATAATTGTTTGTTCAACTCGGTGGTGATTGAGAAGAAGATTTTGTTGCAACAGGGATAGTAGGGTCACTAGCTTCATCAGCACATATGCTACACGTACGCCGCCATTGTTTTTTTTTTTTTTTTTTTTTTTTTTTTAATATGTATTTTTTGGGCATTTTGGGCCTTTATTGATAGGAGAGAGACAGTGGATAGGCCTGTGTTACCCCCTGAGAGAGTAGGGGAAGACACTCTGCAAACTGGTCACAGGCGGATTCAACCTGTACCGCAGAAGCAAATACATGTTAACCACTGACCAACAGTTACGGAGAGCCAGTAAACATGGAGCTGCGTATACGGCATTTAAAAATCTTTCCACTCTGGAACCCGGTTTCAAAAATGATCGTTTACAGACCCTCAAAACGCCGTCTTCGTATGGATGATACACAGATTCGACAAAAAACTTATGCTTTTAGACCTTGGTTTGTCTTCATGTGGATGGGGCCTGAGTTTGACTCTCTGTAATCCGATTTCTTATCTGTCATCTGTTAGTAAAAGATTAAACATAAATTATATTCCAATTTAGTTTAACTCAGTCTGACTGATAAGTCCATGTAAATCAGGGAGTCCTTTCATGGTGAAGTTACTAGATTTTTCAAAAGGACTGGGTCTAACTTTGTGTTTATGTCCAAGACAAACAAACACATTAAACTTTCATTTCAACATTTAAGTTTTTTCCTTTTACAGTTTTCAGCTGTAGTGGAATATACATAGAAAAGTGATTAAATAAATCAATTAATTATTTTCATGTAACTGGATTTGATCAAAAATGGTGACACTTTAGAGTAACTATCATTTCTAAGGCATTTTATAACTATTCGTAGATATTAATAGATGGTTTACTGTTTATGAAAAAAACATTTATATACATTTGCAAAGGATTATTATATTGTTTATAAATGACTATTAAATCAATTAAATTATTAAAAATACTGCACCAACATTATTTGTACATGATTTATTCATCATTAACTACTGTTATTTTTATGTATAGGAAAACATTTTTAATGATTTAATGAAGCATTCCTTAACTACATGTATTATGTTTTTATAAGGCTAAGAATTTGATGTGTTTACATGTAATTTACAGAGATGTAGATTTAGATTTTGACTGAAGCTTTGCTGAACAGAAGGTGTTATAATATCCAAAACATCAGCAGCATTTGTAAGTGTTTAAAAAAAGCAGCATCGTAGTGATGGAGCGACAGAAAGTCTGTGTTGGCAACGAGCAGCAGTTCAGCAATGTCCACTTCACCACGTGTACACATCAGTGAGACTCTGTTAACAAGTGGACAGAAAAAGAAAATGTTCAAAAAAAAATCCAATTTCAAAAATACTCAAGTATGTGTGGACATAGCCTAAGACTGTTCATCTACATTATTTAAGAAAGACTCAAAGTCATACCTGTACAACTGTCACGACAACAAATTTTGCTGGACAATTTTCAAAAAAATTACTGCAGATAAACGATATTATTGTCAATTATTTTGAAACATTTTTTCATTAATGTAATTATAACATATGTTATACTAAAGTGAGTACACTGTATCAAACGCAATACACTTTAATTTCGTAAGAGTATTTAAATGTAATTGGAAAGTCAAGAGCTTTTAAATAAAATAAATTAAACAAGCAATATAATGAACAAATAAAGGAAAAAGCCCAATGAAAATGAAATGGACTCTCTTTTGGGTAAAACTGCATGTAAATTAAAATCATTATACTCATGAAAAACAATAAAAAATAGATCCTGTCTCTGTAAAGAAAAAAAAAACTCCATTAAAAACCCACAAAACAATAAATAAGATAGAGTTTATACAGTTCAGAAACTGTTTGTGGCATGTAAGTTCTCCCATTCAATTTGAACTGTCTGTCAAACATTTATAACATTTCCCAAAAATAGCGGTTTTTCAGCTGTATTGAAGGGCTGCATTTCTTTTGCAATGTAGCGAACGACACTGTCTGTGAGTGAATCATTTTGCTTTGTTTTATTTATCTCATCTGTTAGTAAAATATTATACATAAATAATATTAATTAAATAAAACTGATGTTCTTTTGACAGCAGTTATCCTTTCATGTAACTAGATTTTTTTTAACTTTACTTTATTGCAAAACTGGCGACACACATTAAACTAACATTTCGACATTTGAGTTTTCTCCTTTTACAGTTTCCAGCTGTATCCAGGTGATTGAGCATCATTTTTAGTAGAAATATACATGGAATAAATAAATAAATAAATCAGTTAATTAATTTCATGTAACTAGATTTGATCAAATATGGTGACACTTTAGAATAACGATCATTTGTAAAGCATTTGGAAACTATTAGTTGATATTAATAGATAGGTTTTAATTATGAACAAACCACTTAAATACATTTATAAATGATTATTAAATCAATTACATTACCAAAAACACTGCACCAACATTATTTGTACATGATTTATTCATCATTAACTACTGTTATTTTTATGTATAGGAAAACATTTTTAATGATTTAAGGAAGCATTCTTTAACTACATGTATTATGTTTTTCATGATTAATAAATGGTTTGTAATACGTCAGTGTAAATCGCATGTTAAGTCTTTGTTGCAACTCAAGCATTTGTGGAAAAAAACATCATGTTTTTAATTATATATGAATCATAAATAAATGTGCAAGTTTAGTTAGAAATGGTTTAATTATCAGTTACAAATGTATATATATAGTTTATTCATGATTAGGTCAATATCAACTAATAGCTTATAAGTGTCTTGTAACTTAAGTTGTAACTGATTTAATAATCATTTATATATGATAGGGGTGCAACAATACACATAATTCACAGTTCGATACAAAATATGAGAAATTTCAATGCCTTTTTTACTTGTGTTTTATTAAAATAACCAACATTTGTTTCAACTCAGAGTACATTTTACATGATTTAAATGACAGTGTAAATGACCCAGGTAAAGTCTGTAGCATGTGTGCTGCTTGTTGTTTCTGTCTGGTACTGTTGTGTTTTTGTCCACGACACGCTTACCATCAGGGTCATAGTTAAAGGATAAGTTCAGTCTCTGCAGCTTTCACATTGTTTAGAGTATAGAATGAAGTAGAACAATATTCTCACCCAGAAGGCTTTCCTGATCCAAACAGTGCTTCAGGAGATATTTAGATCCAAAATCGAGCGGCGGACATCCGTATAATGGTAGCACATGCTCCCTTCGTGTCGTCCCTCATTTGTTTCCCCAATATCCCATCATGGTCCATTCGGGCTACTCCTCCACGCCAGTCTGTGTTGCTCCAGACATGTTTTTGTGACTGTGCTGACCTCTGAACTGAAGAAGAAGAACGCTTGCCTCCGCGCATGCACAGCTCATTGTTTCAGGGGAAGACAGCCGGCTACACAACGACTTTCTTCTTCCAGTTTTGTGCAAAATGGACGAATATCTATCAGATGAAGATGTTGTGGACGAGAACTTTGAATATGATGGGTGTCCTTACAGTTTCGAGCCAGAGTTTACAGATGAGGAGCTCATAGAAAGGAGGACGCGGAGGCAGCGCTCCAGAGAGTACTGCGCAGGCGCGGAGGCAAGCGCTCTTCTTCTTCAGTTCAGAGGTCGGCACAGTTACAAAAACATGTCTGGAGTGACACAGACTAATGGAGGAGTAGCCCGAGTGGACCATGATGAAATATTGGTGAAACTAATGAGTTTTTGGACGATTAATGCAGTTTTAGGAGTGGCGCTGTATGCCCTATGTTCTACCATTATACGGATGTCCACCGCTCGATTTTGGATCTAAATATCTCCTGAAGCACTGTTTGGATCAGGAAAGCCTTCTGGGTGAGTATATTGTTCTACTTCATTCTATAAACAATGTGAAAGCTGCAGAAACTGAACTGTTCCTTTAACACGGAAGCCAAAGTAGTCCCAAACGCCAGATCAGAATGATAGTGGAGGGTCTTCAATTTCATATGAAGGTAAAGCACTCGCCATGTTGCAGCGCCCTAGCATACGTAGCTTCTTCTGTCTCAGCAGCTTGGCCGAATGAAAGGGGAGGTGCACGTGCAGCTCAGCGGATCTGTGCTTGATAATGCAGCCCGGAGTAGTCGAACGCAGATTCACTGAACTTTCAGCGCATAGCACCTCGCCAGAAGTTGATCACATAAATAAATACAAAATTGTGTATTGTTCGGTTCATAGGGTGTACTGAACCGAGGCCACTGTATCCAGCGGTTCAATACATATACATGTATTGTTGCATCCCTAATATATGATATAATAATCATTTACAGATGTGTATAAGTGATTTTTTCATGACTAGTAAAGGATCTACTAATGTCTACTTATAGTTTATAAATGCCTTACAGATGATCGTTTTTCTAAAGTGTCACCCTCCTTTCTTTAACTTCCTCGCAGGTCCAGGTTTTGCTGTATTTCCTCCAACTGGAGACGATCCCCACCCCCGACAGTAAACGACAGAGCATCCTCTTCTCCACTGAAGTATAGAGCAAACACTGACTCTGCTGACTGTACACATGAAGGAGAGACAGATGAACCCATGGCTCAAAGTGAGCCTGCATTAGTAGGTTTTTGAATTGACTCGAGTGAGGCTCCTGCAGCTGGAGAAGACGGTGCCTGCTGACGCCTGCTCCCTTTAAACAGCAGAGGGCACCATCGGGCCTCTGAAGCTTCAGAAGTGAAGTCCTCACACTTTCTGTCACTCATTCCTCACATCTGAACATCTCCACTGTTTCCTCTTTTGGTCCAAAATATGTGGAAGGTTTCAAAAAGAGTTGATAAAAGAAGAAACTTTTGCAGTTCTTAAATCAGCTGGCTAACAAATCAAAGCTCCATCAACCTTTTTTTAGAGATTATGTTCCACCTTTGCTTGTTTTGGACAATCTTCAAGTATGTTGATCCATCCCAAACTTCAAAAATGTCATATCAGTGATCCAAGCTGCCACAACACCGGCTCTGTGGAAGCCAACACCTGTAAGTTTAAGTGTTTACAACGTAAACAGACCCGGTCACAGGCGGAGAGCAACACTACACCTACAGATGGACTGTCAAAAAAGAAAAGAACCTGACCATGAAAGCAAAATTCCTCCATTTGTGTTGTTTCTCAAGTTAGTCTCCAGCTTAAATGTCCAGGAAGCAATATATTTTCTAACATAGGAGTCGTCTGTGTTCATATCTTTGCTGAGAAAATGTCCTTATTGTAACTTAAGACATCTTGCCAAATTAATATGTTGTTTGTTTGTTTCTAGGCGCAAAAGCAGTTGTATTTACATATACAGTATGTACATAATCTTAAAGTTGTATTTTTTTCTTTAAGTTTAACAGTATAATTATTGATGCTATTATTGTAATTTATTTCGGGGGCCTTTCGGGGGGAGAAATCTGTTTGTTTTCTATGTGTTTGAAGAAGAAAGCGGTAGGTAGGTCTTAGCCTTGACTTCAAGTCTTGCAGTGAATAAGCAGGATTTATAGCCTTGTTCTTACAGAAACTACTCAGCTGTACTGTCCAGCCTATCAATTATTCATTTAGATACCATTACACATGTTGTAGTAACAGACTATTATGCTGCTTTGGAAAAAAAGGCACAAGCTCTTTAACTGCTGGGTGTTCCTCAGTAAAACGTCTCACATCCAGGGACCATCGCCTGTCTAGAGTAGACTTTATGCAATGTCATACAACACACACAGTCTTTTTTATACCATTTAATCCATGGCTTTAGAAACATGCATTGTAGATCTACTGTATTACTGTTTGAGTGACTCAGTCAGCATTAATGTAAAAAACATATGTCAAACTGAATGAAGGAATCTTATTTTGTTTTCTACCCTAGTTTATCACATATTTGTACAAATGTACTAATAATTATTTTTCATCTAAACTATTCCTCATCCTTGTTTTAGTATAAAATGTCCGACTCAATGGTCAGTTTAGAGCTCCTGTGAGGATTTAATTTGGCTTGAAGGCAAACCCAAGATCACGCATAAGGCTCACCACACTCATACCATAATAATCTTTAACACATTATTGAACCTTTTCAGTCTGCAAATTCCCAAGTTACACCTGGACTTGCCTCAAGGCGTCACACCATTTGAGAACTAGTCATTTAGCTACATTAGCAACAGTCCCACCACAAGATGCATGTGTATTTTCTTACGTTTAATGACTTGAAGCACGATATTGAAGCTAAAACTGCCAGTTCACTCATGTTTATAACCATAAGTTTGGCTGATATCACCATAAGTAATCAAAGAAATGAACTCTGTGCATGCAGAGTCTGTGTGTCTCTCTCACTCCGGCTTCATGAAGCTGCTGTCATTACAGAAACACTGACCTGATGCTTGTGACACTCACTTGATTCATTGAGGTGGATCCTACAGCAAGTGTATTCCTGATATCAGCAGCACCTCATCTCTGTTTTTGACAGAACTGGGCCAAATATATTGGTATGATGCTTTTAAAGGATTTTAAAGGTTAAAGGCCTCAGTGTATGATAGTTGGTGGTTTAGATTTAACTGACATTAAAATGCACAACATTTGTCTCATTAAATTTCCTTTTTCAATCAAAAAGAGATGCTGATATGTATCTCAATAGGAAAAATATTCCAATATCAGTAATTAACGACTTTTAAACCCATGAAACAAACTTAAATCAAACAAATGACTATTTACGAGCTACACAAACAAGTCAATCAAGTTAACAAATATTTGCATATTTTAGTTTTGATACCTGAAGCTGCTGCTGCTGGAGTGTCAGATAAATCCATTTAAAGCTCTTATTGACTTGTTTTTACAGACTCACTGAGTGACACATTTCATCTTTTAAGACATTTGGAGATTTATTGTCAGCAGTGCTTTAAATTTAAAGATGCTGTGAGGAGTTTCTAAGTAATTACAAAAAAGTCTCACTTTTAGATATATGCCTGATGGAAATACACACTTTAAGATGAGTTTTATAGCATCAAAATAGGTTATCTATAAATGCTATTCCTTAGCTTCGCGGTCGGGTCGGACAGGGCTGGACTGGCCTGGATACTCAACTTCGGGAACAAGACAATTAAAACTAGAGCAAATTTATATTATTCAGACACGTCTTAGAGCACCGGGCTGTAAGAAGCCATATATGGTCGGCTTGTCGCTTTGCGTTCTGTAAGTTGTAGAAAAAAGAAGTTGTAAAGGAATGCAGAGTTCTGAGGAAGGTCCGAGCTGCATTCATTAGCATCACAACAAACACACACTTTGGCCTATGCTGCATTCCAGTAACCTTGGAACTGGGAGTGACATCATCTCCGACTTATCGGCGTTCTGGTTGAAGTTGGAAAAAAAGTATTTTTGTAAATATAAGTCTAACAATACAATGTATACAGCTGATCTAGAGTGACACACCCCAGTCAGAAGTGCAAATAAATGGATTATTACAGGAGCTAAATAACTGTTCACACTGGGGGCAGCCACCTTCGATTGTCAATTCAGGGGTGGCGAGGTTTCACTGAGTTCCCGGTAGGAAATTCCGACCTCGGGGGACGTTCCAGTTGCAGTTTCCAACTCGGAACTCGGAACTCGGAAATTCCGACTTCCTAGTACAACTGGAACGCACCATCGGGTCACGTCTTTACGACAGTCGCCGCGCGTGCTCATGGGTAGCAGAGTCTTTATGTCGCCGGAAATAGATTCTCCTCATAGCATCTTTAACAAAGAGCACTTTGACCACAGGGGTGCCAATATCAATCAATCAATCAATCAAACTTTATATATATAGCACTTTTCATAGAACATGTGTAGCTCAAAGTGCAATATCAACACAAGCTAAGTTTCCTCGCCAGGAACTTTGAAGGAAAGCTCCAACGATAGTTTGTTGGTACTTCAAGTACCCATTTCTTAAAAAATCTGGAAAAATATCCTCTACATAGCATTAATAACTACTGAATCCCCAATTAAAGATCCTTTACTATGATTTGTTCCTATCCAGTTTAACCTGTCCGACTCAATGATCAAATTAAAGCTACTGTGAGAAGTTTATGGCCAGGTATAAAAGTCACTGATTGTGATATGGAGGCCTTTTATGAGCTGCATTGGCAAACAAGTTAATTGAAATATAAATTTACTGTTTGTATAATGTTATTTAAAATGCCTAAAGGTGCTGCTGCCTCGGGGTAGGTATCAGAGAAAGTTATTAACAGCCTTCACTGACATTTTTGTACAGCAGAGACTCCCATGAGTGATGCTTTTCTTTTTTCAGAAAACAAGGATTTTATTTGTTAGAAGGAATGCTTTACAAAAATGAACCACATTGATGCTATACGCTAAACTGACATATCCTCACAGGAGCTTTAAAGAGAAGCTCTTAAGATATTGTGTTAATATTTAAAAAAAACACATTCCCTTTTGCTATATATTTGTCTCAATGTGTTAACATGCAGGCATGTTTTATTGATTTTGTTTTGGGGATTTTTTTTACTATTTTTTCATTCTTTTTTGTTGCAAATGTGTCATTTTGGACTTTGAGATAATTGTAAGACTTGTTGTGGACCAATTAACACGATAAGTTGTTTGTCTTAAAACAATAGCTCGTAATGGCTGCCCATTTACATATGAAACATGTTTTGAATGATTTATTAAGATGCAGGTTTTTAAAGTTCATGCACTTATAGAGTATTTACTCTAGAAATGATTAAACAAAAGATAAATAGTCTGAAAATCATGTTTTAATCTGTATTTGGGCATCTGGCTGTTGTTTTATCAGACTTCAAACGTGAGAACATATCCTTTTAGTTTATTATTATGATTTTTATCCCATATCTCTGTAGGCATTAAATAATTAGACTGACCAGTTAAAAGGAGCTTGTGTGGTTACATCCATGTTTAAATATCTCCTGTGAGCACAAATCAATGTCATTTAGTCTTAAAGTCTGAAAAAGCAAGAGGAGGCTTTTCCTATCATACAACAGAATGAACACCATCATTGTGTCATACCCAAAAATGTTTATTCTGATAGTGTTTGGCCTGAAGTCCCAGGACAGCTTTCATTGGGTCGCACACATTACAGAAAATTCATCTGTTCATCACATCATAAATCCTGATTGCCTACACTTTTCTACCCTATCGTGCCTCAACGCTGTTTTTTGTTTTGCGCCTCTTAACGTTGTTTGGCTTCCTGTTGCCTTTGCTGAGGACACCATTCATCTCAAAGTCTAAGACAGGACCTTAAACTTTGCCATGGTCTTAGCTCACACTGTAGTTTACATCCCTGCTTCATCTAACTATGGTGCTGTAAAATCTGCGTTCAGTCTTAATTAGGGCACAAATTCTTACTCGCGTCCTTAATTTAGCGCCAATTTAAGCATTTTAGTGTCTTTTCTCCGCTCTGTCTTTGCTCTTAATTGGTAGGGGAAACTGTTTGTTCTATTGATGTTTAGTTTGTCATGAAAAGTCCAATTACTGTTTAAAATGTGCTTGCTATTCTGGGAAAATGTGGAGCCCCTTAAAAGTTTCTAGTGCCTACCAGAAACTAAAGCATGTTCATGAGAAAGGTGTGCTTTCTTGAGAATTTCTCCTTTTCTCGGTTTAACATCAATCCAGGCTGATATGAGTGTTTTTTACTAACATCAGCCATCAGCATATAAATCTGAGATGTATGGGTATCAGTTCAGATGTTTCCCTGCTGCTGGGTACAAACCTGTTATCTACGTTTTTATGATTCTAATTTTTATTTTCTCATTGAAAAAAAAAATGCGATTGGTCACCTCCCAGATTAGAGACTGGGTTTTGGAAAAGTTTAACCATATCAAAGTGCAAAAACTTAGTTTGTAGTCTTGAGAATACCATATTAATTCATTCAATGGTGTTTAATTTGTTTTATTATTTATTTTCTTTATGTAGGCATTTGGGAGATAAGAGGTTTGTGCCCCACAGCAGCAGTTTGTTGTGTTGTACCAATTTACTGCCGACATCTAACCCACTGAACTGCTGATTCAAAGAAGATCTTTGTATTTATCATCTTTAGATACTTGAACCTGCATTGAACACGGCAAAACATATCCCGAATTTTGATGATTGCTCGATTTTAGAGTTATCTTTCTTTTCTGAGGAAACACACTGTTGACACCAGACAGCTGCTCGTACCTGTCCTCTTCATCCAAGTTATCCCACCTTCAACAGCAACACATCATGGCATCCATACTGTTTAAAAGACTTCACAACCACCTGGAGGAAAGTTTAAGAGTTAAAGGTGCAGTGAGTAGAAGTTGGCAGAATTTCGCCAAACAGAAACGGTGAATACAGGATATAATGTTTCTAATTGTACGTAAAGTTTGTCGAAATAGGTGAACAATCATCCTCATTTTATTAAGTTAGAAAAAGCTTTTTATATCTATGTACCGCCAGTTGATCCGCCATGTTGTCTACGGGTGGGTTTTGGGGACGAAAAGAGCAAAAAGGGATTGTTGAATATGAGTCTTCAAAAGTTTCCGAAATCTATAATCGTTATCTTAACTGACCTATAATCTATCGAAATAATAGCTACAAATATGAATGAAAAAAAAAACTCACCTGGTAACTGCTGTAAATTATACCTTGTTCACGATCCTTTTCGGCCTTCACCAACTCTCGTCACTTAGGCCCCATCCACACGAAGACAAACCGAGGTCTAAACGCATACGTTTTTTTGCCGAATCTGCGTATCATCCATACGAAGACGGTGTTTTGGGGGTCTGTAAACGATAATTTTTTAAACCAGGTTCCAGAGCAGAAAGATTTTGAAATGCCGTATACGCAGCTCCGTGATTACTGGCTCTCGCAAGTTTTCAGATACGCTTACGTCATAGTTTCACATCTTCATTGACACGTATGCGCCACACACAGCAATGACAACGGTGTAGCATATGTGCTGATGAAGCTAGTGACCCCACTATCCCTGTTGCAGCAAAATCTCCTTCTTCTCAATCACCACCGAGTTGAACAAACAATTATCGAGGACACATTACAGCACTTTATTATCACTTTATCACAATCTCTGTTTACAACTTTTGCCGCAAGTGCGCATGCCCACTGTTTTTTCGTCTGTTTCCGCTTGTTTCCGTCATATCATTACAGCGCCCCTAGAGGTCTGGCATGTGTTTTACAGCGTTTTCATGTGTATTGAGTGCATTCATGTAGACGCACTCATTTTCTGAGACGCCTTTGTCTTTATGACGATCGTTTTTCGTGTGGATGGGGCCTTAGTGATGTGATTTTTTAGAACAGACAGGCTCATTCCAAAATCTGAACACTAGATGTCGCTAAAATGGCAATTTCTACACACTGCACCTTTAAGATTGCTCAATTTTCTCATCTGGTGCAACATTGTAAACATAGTAAAACATAAACTCAAAATAAGACTTACATCCAAGTCCGAAGTTAGACTAAAGGGGTTAAATGTGCTTGTATGGTTTGCCCATTTACTCCATCATCCTCTGAAATGAGTGAATTTTGGACTTTTTGTGTCATTATCTGAAGATTATATGGCTGGTTTCCTTTGGTAGCTGTTTAGAAATGACTACAATTAACTTGTTAGGATGTGAAAACCACATTATTGTCAAGAGATGACTGCATACATGTACTTAACCATGGAAATTGTGTCAAAGGTATCCTCTAGGATGGACAAAAACACATGATGATGTTTTGTTGCTAAGTGGGGATATTCAATATGTATTGGGATTGGGAAGATTCATCATGCTCGTACTTTTCTGACTCCTGTTTTGGCATTCTCACCGAAATGCATCAATATTTTGAGCACAAAGAGCCAGTATTTTCTATTTTACCATCCAGGCTCATTTTACCAAACAGCTAAGTACTACCTAAATTTATATCTAGTTTTAAAATAAACTGATGTTTTATAAAAACTCAATACATCTACCACTACGTTGGGGCTCTGTGGTCCTTTTCTGTTCCTCTGTTAAAGTAAAAAATGTCTTAATTAAAACACGGTAACATCTCCACCATCTGCTGCTCCACACCTCATCGTTGTGTCGTAAACAGACTGCCCACTGTGATTGTTCAGCAACAATAGAGCGAGCAGGAAGTTTTGAGTTCACATGACTCGACCGTCACTTTTCCCGTGGAGTTGTATAATATGTATTATACTAGAGAAGACATTATTTGGTTCCTGTTTATTTATTTGATGTGGCGTTAAGGGTTCAGCCGGTATGCCTCTAGTCTCTCTGAGAAGCTGAGCTGTCAGTATGTGGTAGAGGAGAAAGAGTCTTATATTTGCTCTAAAATCTGCATTGTTTTGGTCTGTTGATTGTCCATGTAACTGCATGTAACCTCCATAACACACTAACACACACAACCTCAGCCCCCTGAGTTCTGTACAGATAAAGATATCGAACATATCGCTCTGAAGATGGTTGCAAATCCCATCCGTTTGCAGGAACAGGTAATTCTCACCTCCCTCTGCTGACACAAAGCTGACTGTAAAACGACTGTGTGAACTTTCCAGAAGATAAAGCTGAGGATGGGACTTGATAATCAACCACGAACACTTTCTCTTTTTACCTCCCTCAGTTTTTGGACTCTTGTTCAATATTCAACGTTCTGCCTGTAGAGCTGTACCACGAGTACTGAGGGCAAACATGTTTGAAGGCATTTGCAGCCTATGTTTGTACACAAAAATGTTAAATAAAATATCCTTGTATCTACAAACTAGCGTGTGTTGGATTTTGTTTCCCAATAATTCAGAAGTTGCCCTGCAGAATAGAAGGTTGAAACATTTAGCATCATGAGTTAAACTCTTTCAGATCCAGGACTTTTTCTTCTATTTTAAATATTTTAAAAGTAGACATTTTGAGATAGAAGTTGAATGATGATGACATTAAAGTTGAGAATAAGGTCGACATACAATGAACTTCGAATTTATTCTCAACATTTCGGCTTTTTTTGGACTTTTCCACTTTTATTTCAAAATTGTATTTGGGCTTTATTTTTGTCATTTCAACTTTATCTTGAAATATCAACTTTAATCTCGACTTCCCCAAAATTATTTTCTCCATCTAAAATGACCCTTTTACTCTTCCGTACCAACACAGACACAGAATAGAGCAAAATTAAGTGGTACATAAACTGTATTTTGTCAATAAAAACAACACAACTGTCGCTGTCATTTCATAACCTCTGTGCCGATGAGTTATTGCCACAGCATGAGCAGACAAAGGCTTGTTTGTAAGAGAGAGAAGGGAAAGAAAAATCTTCTAAATGTCAAAGGAAAATCACCAAAACTAACTTACCATGAAACTCCTGCCTAATATATCACTCTGTTGCACTTAAGATCATTTACACTGTTTTGCCTTGTTTCCCTCTTTTCTTTGTCTTTCTGTTTTTATCTCTTTTTTGTTTTGTTTTGTTTTTACCCAATTTCTCTATCTCCTTTTTTGTCTCTGTTCACTATAGAATTTTGTAAACCAGCACTATACAGTCCTACTCATCATTATTGGCACCCATGGAGTTTAAGTCCACAATGTGTTTCTTTACAAACCTCTGTAACTTTGCTCTGCCTCACTTTATCAGACTCAAACTTGGCAGAAGTAATGTTCACATATTAAGGTTTGTAAATTATACTTCATAAGCTACTATGATCATGCAGTCATATTTAGAATAGGCAGTTTTAATTGCAACCACTTGAAGCCTACAAGGAAAAGAACACCCTACCAGCAATTAAGCATGGTGGAGGTTCCATAATGGTTTGGGGCTGCTTTGCTGCATCGGGTACCGGAGGCTTTGACCGTATCACAGGAATCATGAAATCAGATAATTATCAAGAAATTTTAGAGCGTAATGTCCGACCCAGTTCAAGAACGCTTGGTTTGAGTCGAAGATCGTGGGCCCTCCAGCAAGACAAAGACCCAAAGCACGCATCCAAAAGCACACAGGAATGGTTGAAAAGGAAAAAAATGGCCTGTTTTAAAATGGCCAGCAATGATTCCTGATCTCAATCTGATTGAAAATCTTTGGTATGGCTGAAATCTGCCATTGAGATAAAGAAACCTGCAAATGTTCAAGAGCTTGAACTGTTTGCATAGGAAGAGTGGGAGAAAATACCAGCTGAGAAGAGCAAGAACCTTATAGATGGCTACAAGAAACATTTGGAGGCTGTCATCAGTGCCAAAGGGCGTGCAACAAATACTGAAGAGGGGTGCCATTACTGCTGCACATGCTTTTTATCAGTTCTCCCTTTGAAATTACAATATATAACTTGTAAAAATGACTTTTTTTTGTGCAAGTATTTTGGACCTTCAATTAAAAGATCCTGATGACATAAATTAGGTACATTTCAATTTATTTCTGAAGATATTGTTAAAGCAATGGAAATAATGCTAAATGGTAAATGAATAAATAAAACATTTGATCTCTACACAGGTCATCATGAAGAAAAAATCTTTGGCCCTTAATAACTTACAGGAATATGGCACCTCAGGGAAGCTCTGTAAGACCACAGTAAACAGATCCATTGAAACACGAAGTGGAGTTGATCTTCAAATAAAGAGAAAAGCAGAAAACAAGCTTGTGATAAATCATAATGTGACAGTTAACGCTGACATAGGCTGAATCACTTCTGCTGTGTCAACATCACAGTTCCACATGTGGTCGTACTTCTCCAGTTTTATTTAGAATGAAGTATCACTGCACTTCCTAAACTTGGTTATAAAAGTTTGAGTTAAACGAAATGTTCCACTCCATAAACAGATAATCATAAATTTAGAACCTAATACATATGGATGATTTTTTTTAACTTATGTTTTTTTTATTTAAACAAAACAATAAATAAAGAACAGAGTGTCAGTAACATTAGGTTAAGTCTTTTTGATGCCGCTTGTATGCAGTCCATTTTCCATCTGTTTTCCCATTTTGTTTTTTTGTAGTTTTATAATATACGTAAGTCTTTCCATCATGTGTATCTCATCAATGATATCCAACTAGTTCCTCCGATTAGAGGGGAGTTCTTTGTGCCATTTTCTTGTGAAGTTTTTTTTTTTATAGTATCTTTATTAATTTTTCCAGTTAAGTACAAAAGAGAAAATACTCAACCGTTTCACAAAGGCAATTTGTGTAACAAGTGAAAGAAATAAAGGGAGAAATCCCATTTCCGGCAGACTGTACATGAATCAGCAACAAAAACGGTCCAGAGAAAACTGAATTGTAATAAAACAATCAGATATCACAAACAAAAACAACAAACAAACCAACAAAACAAAACACAGGGGGCCATGCTACACCTTAATAATAAAGAATCACAAATAAAAGAAGTAAATAAATCAGAGACTATGGTGGTGTGAGCCTTCTTGGACCCGCTTCACATAAGCCCTTTGCAGTTTTTTTTGTATTATTATTGTATAACCTCCTCATCTTTATATTTGCTGTGAGGAAGGTGTTAGTTTACAAACATACGAATGCCAACAGAAGGGTGCATAAAATATGAATATGACTGTGTGGGTTTATAAATGAAACAACATCAAGAACCATACAAGGGAAGAGAGTTGGGATGGGAAAAGTTATTGTATTGTATTTTATTTTTGTGTTTTTTTGTTTTGTTTTTGATCTTCTGATGATAAAAACCATTTGTGCTTTGTGTGTTAACAATGTTGTACACATATGTATGATCCCTCTGTAAACAGCTTATCTTACTGTAACAAACTGCATACACTTGAACTACAAATATTCTGCAAAAAAAAAAGTTAACAAAAACAAATCTTTAAATAAAATAAAATGTTTTATCCTTTTAAAGCCCAAGACCATAGATTATAAACAGAAAAATCTAATTTTTTGGAGCAGAAATGTTTGTTTCACTTTCTGCTAAAATCCTAAAAATATTAAAATGTCCATAAAATTCAACATGTAGATTTTTTGTATCTCATCTGATACATTAGGTGTTTTGGCAACTGGTAATCCATTTGAGGACATTTTTATCATTTATTTGATTGTATTCAGATGTTTGTTTTGAAATTTGTTGATCATTTTGAGTAGATTGAGGTATTATAAAAGTATGTATCAAATATGATATAATTGGCTTTATAGGGTTAACCATGAGCTAAATCATTTTTTTCCATTTACTGTCTATTTATTCACACTGTGTGATTATTATTTTATTTTTTATGACTGATAGGGTGGGCTTTTCCACACCCAAGCCCACAGAAATGCCCCTGCATGCCTCTCATTTCATGGAATTTGCCATTCATGGGGTGGTGTGTCACAACTTTCAGATGCACCTGCCCCTCCGTTGGTGACATGCCACTTTTGAGAGGACATTTTCCATCCTGTCAGTGATATCTGCCACCTGAAAACATGCATGTAACCATTCTGAACTGCCATGTCACGTTGCCAGTAGGCACGGTGGAAAATACCACTAGAGAAAAGCATGCCACTAAAGGAGAGGCAGCTCTAAAAGTCTGGGAAACCACATCTTTTAGTGGCATGCCACATGCCGAGTTTGGATGAGTCACAAAAACAGGCAGCCCGTCCTCTTCACCAATCAATGCTGAAAGTAACAAACGAGAGAAGCGTTTCAGTTCTGTTTACCGTAGATGTAGCAGCACCTTGGGCCTCCATACAACAAATAAACACTCTGTTTGCTGTTCCTTGGATACGCTCAGTAAACACACAAACAAAGCCTATAGTAATATTCAGACAATCAGCACTTTTCTTTATGCAGATAGTTTCAATCGTTTGCGCCTTTACGCACGGCGCCACCCACAAGTTTGGAGATAACGCGCGTGGGTTCATGGGGATTTTCTCGTGTTGACAAGGGTGACGACATCCATCAGTCTTCACACAAATGACTTCAGACCCCTCTGTCTTTGTTTTCTTTCAGGTCTTCTTACCTTTCTTTGTTTGTTATCAGTTGTTTCCATCAAGACGTCACTGTTTACCAGAAGACCCCTCATCCCTCTCTCTCTCTCTCTCTCTCTCTCTCTCTCTCTCTCTCTCTCTCTCTCTCTCTCTCTCTCTTTATTTCCACTTGAGTCACTCAAACGCTCACCAAGGAGAGAAAGGGGAGGGGGTGGTGGCGCGCTCTGTGGCCGCGCTCTTTCCTGTTGCAGAGCACCTTTACGCAGCGTAAAACACACCAAGGCAGCATCTCAGGGGATTTACAACATTTGTTTGAACTTCAGACTTTATTCCTCTTTGCGAGCCACTTCTACTTCCAACCCAGCACTCTGAGCTCTTCCACTCTGCGTTGTGTGATTGTTTGCGCGGGCAGATCAACAGCAGGAGGAGGGTAAGGAACCTGCTTATGTTTGGACACTGTCAATCATGATGTCAGCTATTTCATGATGACAGTGTACTTGATATACCCTTAATTTGAGTGAATCTTTAGTTTTAACGCTTTATTGTGACACAGTTGTGACTTTTGTGGTGGTGAATATGATTTTAAATATGCAACTGAATGCCTTAAAAGTTAACTGGAACTTCTTACTAGATTTAGGGATGCATGTCATTGGGTTTTTGACTATCTCCAACATGCCGATATTTCTAACTCATTGCAGACACTGGTACTTTTTTTCAAGAGCACAAAGTCTTTCCTGCACAAAAATTAACTTGTTGCTTTCAGTGTGACAGTATGTGTGGGTAGTAGATGTAAAACAAGAAGAACATCCATTAAATATTAAAATGAAAGCCGTAATTCTGGATGTTATTGTCTACAAACATGTCAATATTAGCATAAATCAATATTAAACTTTTTGGGCAAACTTCTGCCAACACCCTTATTGTTACATACCGATTATTAGTAGATATAAAACAAGAAAAAAAATTAAATATTTAATTGAAACCCATGCAGTGATGATAAAGTGGATAAGGGATGGATATGATGATGTGTTTGGTCAAGATCCTGGATGTTATTGTCTGCAAAAATATCAATATTGGCAGTTATTGGTCATCTGCCAATATCCATATTGTTACATACAGAATATACTGTGCATCTCTGATTGGATTTGGTTAAGATTTTTTTTTTAAAGATGTGAGGCCAAATGCTCAGTGATATGTCACTGACCACAAGATGATCCGTGTAAAATGTTTGGTTAAGACGGAGAATCAGTGTTTTATTTTATCCTCACGGTTTTGGATTTTTTTTAGTTAAGTTTCTTGCGTCAAATAAATTAAAACCTTGATAGTGTATTCACCACATAAGCATCTTGGTAGCATCACATCCAACAAAGAAAGATTATGTTTGATGTAAGTATATGTTTCATTATTCTACACGTGATATGTGCTTTGGTGGGGTGTCCATTTGGGCTGAACAATTTGAGAAAATAATTGAAATGCGATTTTTTTCCCCAATATTGCGACTTATTCAGCAATTGTTTTAATGTTCCTCATCTTATGTATTCCTAAACAAACATAAGCAGTAGATCTTTTTATAGTAAAACCAATATGACATTAAATTAATCTAAGGATAAAAGATTTGAGAAAAAGTGGAGAAGTGAAGAACAGAAGCAAAATAGGTATGAAATTGTAAAAACTGGGTAAAAATGGTATGAAAATGGAAAAGGATTAATAAATAGGTGCAAAATAGGTATGAAATTGCAAAAAAAAAAAGGGGAAAAATTGGCAAAAAAATCCCAAAGTGGTTTAGGTAAATTGATTATGGCAGCAAAATTGGGACTCAAATTTCAAATTAAATTTCAAAAACCATGTAAAAATTCCAAATATGGTTCTGACAGTGGCCAAAAAAAGATGAATGGGAGCAAAAAAGGCATAAAATTGTAAAAACTGGGTTAAAAAAAGGTAAAAATGGTCCAAAAGTGTATGAATAGAAGTAAAAAAAATAGGCATGAAATTGCGAAAAACTACATCACAATGCCAAAATGTTCAACACATTTTGGGCTAAAAATATTGAACCTTCTGCGATTTGAAAATTGCAACAAGCCATATTGTGATTTAATCTAATTTGTAATTAATTGTTCAGCCCTAGTGTCCATGAAGGTCATGTGGGGCTGCCAGATGTTCAGAAAGTCAAACTCCTAACTAGCGGCTAAACAGTTAAATAAATTCAGATATGATTGGCAAGGCATTGCTACTGGCAAATAAAAAAAAAGACAAGAAGTAGATTTTTGGTATTAGCAAAGTAGTTGTCGGGCATTTACTGCAGACTATAAAGACTATAAATGTCCCATTTATCAGCTGTAATATCATCAAATGCTCATCATGTTAAAGCTACTTTTATGAAAGAACAGGGACTTTGTGCCCTTTACAAAAAGAAGTGCTCACACTAGAGTTTTATGTAAGTAAAGCTGTTAATAAGTTTTTCCAATATTCTGCACCCTTCTTGAAATATTTCCTAAATGTAAACTTCTGCCATGGTGGAGTCATGGTGCATTAAGCACTCCCTATTCACTAAATAATGTACACACCATTTTGCAGTGGTTTCTGAAATATGGGTTTATTGCTATAATCTATATAGTGCACTCACTTTATCCCACAATGCATTGAGAATTAAGTAAACATCCGGTGGTCACTCAAACCAGCAAAATATAATACCATCATGCATTATGTGTTGGATTTTAATGAGAATAAAGTGATGTTAGCTGCTCCCAGACAGACCAGAGGAGCAACCAGTGAAAAGTGGGTAAAAAAAATTAAGAACTGCTTGTAAGTGAAAGTAGCTTTCTGAAATGTTTGGCCGCATCTGTTTTAATAGACGGGGATGGCTTTTGAAAAAAAAAACTGTTTAAATCATCAAGTTAATGAGTAAACACAGTGTGAAATTGCTAGTTTGTTAAAAATGAAAGTCCAAAACTTTGTATAAATTTTGGAGATACTGAGTGTCTGCAGCCAAAAGTGAAGTGTAGTGGAGGTTCATTGGAAGCTTAGGACCCTTTTCCACTAGCACGCCTTGGCCCTACTCTACTCGGCCCTACTCGATGTGCAGCGTGTTTCCACTAGCCTGGTACCTCCTAAAACAAGCTAGTTTTAGTACCTACTCCACTCTTGGTCCAAGCGAGCAGAGTCGAGACTAAAAGATGACGTCACCAACTGCCGGCTACTGATAATGTCGTCATCGATGAGTCATGAGTGCTACGACCTAGCATGCTAGTGGTAGCTACCATTAGCTTACCCTCATATGTCTTTTCATGCAGCTGGATTGCTCTCGTCCTCGGCTTCAGTCTGTTGTATAGCTTCCAAAACTATCCTGTGCTTCTTAAGGGGTATTTCTTCTTCCCACCTGCAGCCTTCTTCTACTTTCCTTTTTTACTTCATTTGTGACTAAAGCCACAGATTGTTGTGTCGCGCTCAAAATGACGTCACCACAGTGCCGCTCAGCTGTTTACAGTGACACTGCACCCCGTTGGGCAGGCGACTGGGGCTAATGGAAAAGCAGCACAAGGCGAGTAGAGTAGAGCCGGGTAGAGTCGAGTAGAGTAGAGTAGGGCTAATGGAAAAGGGCTAAAAGAGCTGCATTTCTGCAAAAGTAGTTGGGATATGGTCTGGAGTAATGGTGGCCTCCATGCTGAGAAATAGAAGCAGAAGCTTGCTCCTCATGCAGATACCACCAGGTTGGCAGTTGATTGTCTCAAAGTTTATTCTGTAGCAGGTTAACAACCCAAAACATACAGCCAAGGTCATTCAGATCCATATTCAACATATAGATAAACAAGGAGTCCTTGAAGTCCTGTTGTAGCTTCCACAGAGCTCCGATTTCAACATCGCCAACAGGGGAGGAACTATGAAGACATTTGTGAAACTATTATTACCAAACAACATTTGGTCACACCTGACAGACACTTTTGAACAATACCTGAATATGATTTGTCTCCATGAGCTATAAAAATGCTGAGTTTTGATTCTTTCTCCACATCATCCAGACCTGTAAATCCAGCATCACTTGACATCTTTTCCATCCCTGCAGTGCAGTGTTGGCTCATGTCATGTTATGTCTCCTTTATCGCTTTGTTTCTACCACCTGAGGTTCAAAATGTTCAGAATAATGGATCAGAGCCTCCCTCTTGAGTCACCCACACTGTGCTTTAGCCAAACATAATACAGCGGCTTCTCCCAGTGTTTTTCTTTCACTTTAGTGGAGCTGAGCTGCCACATTGATTGACAGTGCAAAGACAAATGCTCTCGGGCAGGATGTGTTTCTTCTTATCACTTCCTACAAGATCTCAGCCGGCACATTTAGTGCTGCTGGTAATAACGGAGAGAGGCTTTTGTCAAAGCAGCCAACTGGAAGAAGTTTAAACAAAACGGCTCTCTGTAGTGTTTTATATCCTAGAAACTACAACGTGATAGAAGCTGCATTAGATCAGATTTGTTCAGTTCAGCACATTTCCAGCCTCTGGGGCCAAAAGGCCATGGACAGATGTGCATGCTTTACTTTTCACAGTCAGCTGTGTAAATCCTGATTTTTTTATTATTTTGTCCTGTAAAAGGGTCGATTCACTCCGACAGACTGTCAGCCAGGATTGGTGCAAGTTTAGGGGGTTCAAGGTTATTTGTTAGCCCGATCAATGAGGATTTTTTGAAGACGATGCAGATACCGTTTATCGGCTGATTATTGGACGTTGTGACGTTGAACACAGCTGAGTGCTGAAACTTGTAACCCTAACCCTTGTAAACTCTGAGTTTCCTTTGCCCATTTAGAAGAGACTTTGCAAAATGAAATTTCTTCATGCTGACTGTTTTTCTTGTTGCTTGTATATTGGACATATATGGACGATATAGACAACTAAAATATTGGGTGGAAATTTGGCGAAGCATTTCATATCTGCTGATATTAAAAATGAGATTGTTCCTATAATATCATATTATCTTTTAATGTAGAATACAAGAGAGTGTTGTTTCATTCAGTTTTTTTCAACATATATCTCCGATATAAGCACGCCGGTACAAGCAGTCCATTCTAATTAATTTTTTTACTTATTTAATTCAGTTGTATGCCTATGCTTAAAGCTATGGTCTACGATTTGGAAGCTTTGTACATATTAATAACACCGTTTATAAGGCTGTTATGGTCCTATGGTCCTATCTACACAGTATAAAGACCAAAAAGAATGAAAATAATCAATTCAGTATATCCGCTGAAAAGCTGCATACTAGCTGACCAATCAATCCTAAGAACCTGCGACTATTAATTGGTCCGTGAGTTGGTCCGTGAGTCCATCCAATCCCCTGTCTTCACCACGCATCGCTGCGTGCCATGGTCCCGCCTCTCCCTCTACCTCCGTGAGCAGCTAGCAGCGTTAGCTACTGAACTATCATGGAGCCGAAAAGCCTAGCGCCGAGACCGGCCGCCTCCGCTGGGCCCAACGGAGCTCTGCCCGCTGGTTGAGGCCTGTTAGCGGCTAACGGTTAACGGTTAACGGCTAACGAATAGCCTCAGCCAGCCGCCAGACCTTCAGCATCGGGCCGCTGGTTGATCAGGTAATGGCTTTGTTTACTACAGTGGGAGATGTCTGCTGAATAACTCTGGTTAGTTTGTGCCTGTACGGGCTAATAACTTGCAGGGGAGCGGGTTAGCCTGTTAGCCGCTAATCGTTTGCACTGTAAGCTGAGCTGGGGAGGACAGGCTGAGAAAGATAAATCCTCCCCCACACTCGGCTCCGCTCTGGCGGCGCCAGACCCGCATTGCTGCCGGTCCAATTGAAATGGCTACTGCTGTGTGTTAAAAGGGGGATGTCTGTCGTGTTTGATACTTTCAGTTGAGCTGAGCTGTTTTTGATTGAGTTTGTTGCTGATATATTGTGCTAGTCGCCGAGGCTCTGTCCGAGGGGGCTTGATAAGAGGCGAGGCGACACGAGCTGGGGGCGGGATCTTGGAACACGGAGGGGGGGGGAGGTGAGGGAAGGGGGGGCAGACTGCGGTTTCAAATCGTAGACCACAGCTTTAAGTTAAACACAGTAGTTATTTTGCAGTGTAATGTTTTAATAATGTTTTTGTTTTTTACTGGATTTCTTGAGGTTACTTTTCAGGGTCTTCATTTATTTTGTTTAATTCTACTATATTCTTATGTTTAAGGTTAAAATTTATTGAACCCATTGGTTAATAACAAATGGGTCAGTTTTTCTCATACCTACTATTGCTAACTACTGTTCTCTGTTTGAGTAATCTCACCTGATCAAGCCTTTTCTTACAGTCCATACTACAAAATAAGTAATAAAAGTGTGTTTGATTCCTGTTGAGATCGTATCGGATCGATATCAGTTTCGGCCAATACTCAAGGCTGCAATATCGGTATTGCATCAGAGTTGTATCAGGACACCCCTATTAAAAATAAAAAATATACATTTTTCAAGATTAAAACATCTGTAGTAAATCTCAGTTTAAGTATTTTATATGTGAAAGAAAAACAAAGAAAATAAAAGCTGTTTATTTGTGTGTTTATATTTACTGCCTCCCCTGCCGCTGTCAGTCCCCACTTGTGCTTTCCAAGTTTAAAAAAAGTCTGGTAATGCCCCTGTTTATGTCCAGGCCCACGCTACAGAAAGAAAACTTCACTGATGAGTCATCTACTCTCTGTTAAACCTAAACACAGTTATCCGGCCAGTGGAGGGAAATTTGATTTCCAGTGCTCACATGTTTGTGGCGTCATTTATTTCTCAGAGGGGGATTCCCCCGGTGGAATAAAAGAGTTAATGTTGCTAACTAAGTAGGTGAAGCCATCTTCATAACCTACATAAATGCACCCTTTCATATCTAATAGTCTAATGGGGTTCACCTTTGACCTACTCCAGATGAACATTAATATGAGTCATGGGGAAAAGTTCAGTGAGCTTCCACATGGTTCTTAACAATGACTTACCAATTATTGGGCTAATTTGGTAAGACATTTTTGAGAGGCCTTGGTCAGAGTTGACCCAGCAGTGCCTCCATAGTTTCCTCTTGTTGGTCATTCACTGTATCCTAGGGGTGTCCCGATACAGCTTTTTTACCTCCGATACGATCCTGATATTGCAGCTTTGAGTACTGGCCGATACCGATATCAATCCGATCTGATATCAGCAGGAAACATACATACTTTTTGTAATGGACAAACTTTAGCTAGCTGGTAGTCTTGTGGCTTACTCACGTCTCCAAGTAACCCTCCAGTCCAAGCCCGTCTTGAGTTAAAACACAAAAAATTATTCCAGAGTATATCACAATGATAAGTTCTTCAGGAAGATTTCTAGTATACAGGTGTAACTGCGGTAAGAAAACCGTATGGCTCCCCAGCTAGTCGAGCCTCCACAATGCCCACAGAAAATCTGTCTAGCCGTCTAACGCAGTCAAAACCAGTGCTCTCTTAAAGGGCCAGAAACCAAATATCTTCATCAAAAAAAAACATAAATAAAACTTACCAACAAAATACCTAAAGCACAATATTTAATAAAGGTATCAGTTTTCTTAAGCCCTACTTAATTACAAAATGTATTTTTCCTGAAAATTTTAAACTCAAAAACAACAGTATGGCCTCGGCCCATACACTTTTATTGCTTATTTTGTAGAATAGACAGGGCTCCAGAGTGCGACCATTTTGGTCACACGTGCAACCAAAATTTGTAAGAGTGCGCCTAACATTTTTTTGTTGGTCGCACTGGTGCACCTAGTCAAAACATTGACTTCTGTCGCAAGCCCAACATCTCTCTCCATGTCTCAAATCAAAAGTTTAGAAGTTGAGAAAGCACATTTCAGCATACCTACAAGGTACCTACCTACCTATTATAGCCTATTAAAGTTGACAAAAGTAACTGCAGTTGCGGGAAAAAAATGGTCAAAATCTGGATATTTATTTCATTTTTCAGTTCAGTATATCACCTTAAACATCAACTCTTTTTATTTTGAAATATTCTATTTCACTTAAGATGTTTGAGTTTGAAATATTAAATTTCAGTTCAATAAAGCACATTAAGCACTTTTATTTGGAGATGTTTTATTACCTCCGCCAAGGACGTAATGTTTTCGGGAGAGTTTGTCCATCCGTCCGTCCGTCTGTGAACAAAATAACTCAAAAAGTTATGGATGGATTTTGATAGAATTTTCAGGAAATGTTCAGCATGGGAAAAGGAAGAACTGATTTGATTTTGGTGTTGATCCAGATCAGCGTCTGGCCACCATGGCGAAAAATGTGATTTTTGTGAATAACTACTGAACTAAAATAGATATCATTATGAATCCAGTTGCTAATGGTATGTTTTTATGGTCAGGGAATCTAAATATTTAGATGAAATAAAGGTAGGACTAATATTTATGGTGAAAATCACAATATGGCTGAGGATTGTGGCTCTGGCGGAGGTCTGCGCTCTCCGAGTGCTTTTCTAGTTTTGCTTAATGTTTTAGTTTGAATTTTTAAATTTTATTTAGTGAAGCACTTCAAACGCTCTGTTTTTGTTTCAATATATCATTTTGCTTCAAAAAAGACAAGTATTTCTTCACATCTTATTCTTGTCTAAAAAGCATTTACATTATATGAAAGTTATGGAGAGTGATAAAAAAAGGTGACTTTATGGCGTTAAAGGTGACACTGAAATATTTGGATGCACCTAATTTTTGGCTGGTGCACCTTAAAATGTTTTTCGGTGCACCGCTGCAACCAATGCAAAAAGTTAGTTTGGAGTCCTGATGGACTGTCAGAAAAGGTGAGATTACTCAAACAGAGAACAGTAGTCAGCAAAAGTAGGTATGGGAAAAACTGGCCCATTTGTTATTTAACCAATGGGTTAAATCAATTTTAACCTTAAACATAAGAATATGGCACAATTAAATAAAATAAACTAGAAAGCACTCGGAGAGCGCAGACCTCCGCCAACGCCACAATCCTCAGCCATATTGTCATTTTGACCATAAATATTACTCCTGCATTTATTTCATGTCAATATTTTGATTCCTTGACCATGAAAACATACCATTAGCAACTGGATTCATAATGATATCTATTTTAGTTCAGTAGTTATTCACAGAAATCACATTTTTCGCCATGGCGGCCAGACGCTGATCCGAATCAACACCAAAATCGAATCAGTTCTTCCTTTTCCCATGCTGAACATTTCCTGAAAATTTCATCCATCAGTTTTTGAGTTATTTTGTTCACAGACAGACAGACAGACAGACAGACAAACTCTCCCAAAAACATAACCTCTTTGGCGGAGGTAATAAAAAATAAATTAGAGGCCCCTGAAAAATAACCTCAATAAATCCGATAACAAACAAAAACATATATTTTTAAATTGCAAAATAACCACTGTTTTTAACTTTAGCATATTCTACAACTAGTTTAAATAAATAAAAAATAAATTAGAATGGACTGCTTGTATCGAAGTGCTTATATCGGAGATTTAAGATACATGCCGATATAATCCAATATTTATTTTTTGCTGATATTGGACCGATATCAATATCAGATCAGGACACCCCTACTGTATACCAACAGGCCAGTGTAAATGTTTCTGTGCAGCCGATCATGTTGAATCTTATCTCGTCCAGTGTTTCTGTATTGATCTTTAGTAGAAGTGGGTCACATGTGCAGATCACCACATATACAGATTAGAGCAGTGGTGAGGGTTGAGTTCACACATCCTGTTTGGTTGTACAGCACAGCCCATGCATAAAACTTCTCTCACCAGTAGATCTACAGTCAAAACTTACATCCTTCTGTCAATGTTTATTAATATGCTCATGATTTTAACTGGCTCCTTGTCCACTTTCAAATTGATTTTAAACTTTTACTGATCACTTTTAAAGCCTTCACAGGTCTGGCTCCAACCTACATTTCTGAATTATTAATTCCTTATGAGCCTCCTCTTGGCTGTTCTTAAGTCGAAGCTGAAGGCTAATGTCAAGGCACAGAAAAGAAGGACTCAAAAGCATAGTATTTATTCCAAAAAAAGGTTTGTTAACAGAAGGCAGGTGCAAAAATCAGCGAGCAAATATTGTAAAACCAGGAACCAGGAAGCAGGTCGAAAACTAGATACTGGTCAAGAGTAAGAGTGCTGGATAACTATGTGGGATGTGAGTTGATCTGGCAGATGGTGAGTGAGCATGCAGGGTTTAAATAGGTGAAGGGAGTGCAGGTAACAAGACACACATGAAACACATCAGGGAGTGGCCAGGTAATCACACAGGAGGGAGACAGACCAGGAACTGAAAGAGACAGGAATTAGCAAAGTTAAACGGGAACCAGAGACCAAAACAAAAATGACCAAAATCAGGCCCCATCCACACAAAGGCAAACCGAGGTCTAAACGCATACGTTTTTTGCCCAATCTGCGTATCATCCATATGAAGACGGCATTTTGGGGGTCTGTAAACGATCATTTTTGAAACCAGGTTCCAGAGTGGAAAGATTTTAAAGTGCCGTATACGCAGCTCCGTGATTACTGGCTCTCCGTAACTTTTCAGATACGCTTATATCATAGTTTCATATCTTCATAGACACACATGCGCCACATGCGGCAATGACAACAACAATGGTGGCGTACGGTGTAGCATATGTGCTAATGAAGCTAGTGACCCTACTATCCCTGTTGCAGCAAAATCTCCTTCTTCTCAATCACCACCGAGTTGAACAAACAATTATCGAGGACACATTACGCCACTTTATGGATACAACCCGGAAAAGGACCCGCAGGACAACTAGGTGCTTGTTTCCGTCATATCATTACAGCGCCCCTAGAGGTCTGGCATGTGTATTACAGCATCTTCATGCATATCAAGTGCATTCATGTAGACGCACACATTTTCTGAGACGCCTTCGTCTTTATGACGATCGTTTTTGAAACTGTTAAGCGTTTTGTCTTCGTGTGGATGCGGCCTAAAACAGATGATGCCTTTTCTGTCAGAGCATCTCGACTTTGGAACGCCCTGCACGAGGAAATAAGGCGAGCCGAGTCTATGACATCCTTTAAATCACATTTTAAAACCAACTTTCTTAGACTTGCTTTTATGTGATCCTTTTTTACTTGCTTATTCTACTATTTTAAGCTACTGTGCTTACCCTCCTCACGGTTTCTCATCATTTTAGTCCCATTTTAACTATCTTTTCTTGTTTTAATATACTCCCTTTTTGTTAGCATTATTTTTGTTCCATTTTATTTTGTGTATGTTTTTCTCTTTTTACCTGTCTATCTGTCCTCTTCTTTAATATCTTCCTGATGTGATGTCGTCAACCTTCAACAGTCTTAAATTTATCTATGTTTCTGTAAATCTATTATCTTTGTACTGTCTTGTCGTCTCCTCGTCATTATGTATAAAACAAAATACCTTCTCCTTCAATACGTGTTAACACGGAGAGCTATACTAATTTGGTTTATCCCTAAATTACAGCTGTTTCAATCCTACCAGTTTATACTATTTTCTTTCATTTTGTTGTTTTAGTTAATATGACCCTCTGTGCCTTTTCCTTTGACTCTCGTGGTCTCTGTTGACCTGATTGTTGATTTTATTCTGCCTTTTCTGCCTTTATTTTGTCTGCTAAAGGACTTTGTAAACTTCTGTTTTTAAAGATGCTATACAAATGAAGTTATTTTTATTTATTGAAGCATGTTGCTTTCATAAGAGTAAGAAAGAAAACCCTGTTTCATCTTAATGCTGTTACATCATAGTGTAAGAACTACAGGATCAGTTAAAAATGAGCATCCCTAACAAAAACACAACATGTTATTCTGGGACAATAACAATATGTGATCAACTTGGAAAAAGAAAGAAAGAGTCTGAAACACTTTCGTGTGAAATAATGTTTGATGTGATTCCAATAAGTTTTTGAACAATAGAAGGGTACAACCAACTTGCGCACCTCTACTCCAAAAAAAAAAAAAGAAAAAATGTTGTGAAGGCAGAAAGGATGTCCAAGACAATGACCAGTCTTGGCACCTGTGCGTATAAAAAACTAATGAAAGCATTCAACAAATTGAGCATATTGTTGAAAATGATCAACTGAAAGGGGATCTGCTGCTAAAGAGACATTTCAACAAAATTTAAACCTGACGAGAGTGTGTGCCAATTGTCCCAGAACTTCTGACTCCTGATTAAAAGTTTTTTTTGAAATTCATTTGTGAGAGTGGGTTCAAGAAGAGTCAACGATGACCCATTCCAGTTCATAATCATCATAGCTGTTAATGTAGATATTAGCATGATCTCTCTATCCATGGTTCATACATCTATAGTAACTATTTTTATCACCACATAGGCATGAGGTCCCTCTTTAAAATGGGATGTCACATCTCAAGAAAGCCCACATTCTGCTGTGAGCGACGGAGCTGCGGACAGACACAAGAGGTGTCAGCAGAATGTGGGATTTCTTGGGTTCTTTTTTTCTTGTTCTACGCCTCTAGTTATTGCAGAGTGTGCGCCTTTGGTTTGGTCAGCCGCTGCTCCGTGAGGCACCCGTAAGTGTATCATAGAAATGCTATGGTACTGTTTAGGCTATAAACATGTGCAAAATGATGTCGCTTCGAGTAAATGGTGGATTTTATCCGCCGACACTTTGGATAACAGCGCACGAGCAGTATGGAGGAATATTGCCGACTTTTTTGTGGACTTTTTGTGGACTTTTATGACACTGTTTGTTCGGCTCTGACCAAGTCATGATATCAATGTCAGTGGACAGCGAGGATTCCCCCAGATCTCCGGCTGCATCCTAGATGTTCCAAAACTACTCCACAGTGTTGTTCAGCATGAGGGTGAGTAGAAAATGAGGCCAAATCGTTGTTTGGGTGTAGTGTTCCTTTAACACATTTATACTTAACGGAGACAAATATGGTAGGGATGCACTTGTGGTCTGGGCACCCATGAGCTCATCACTACCATAAATTCTTGCTTTTAGTAAGATTATACTCCTATAAATCGATCACCACAACCATTCAGACATGAGGACCCTCCTGAAAACCAGATGTAGCATCTCAAGAGGCTAACCTCTAATAAATCAGACGACAGGTCTAGGGTTCATGGATCTGTCTCTAACTTTAGTTCTTACTTTAGTCCACTTGTCTCCTCTTACCTCCCTTCCTTCACCCTCACACCAACACAGCATGGTGTGGATTTGCTGTTCATCATGAGACTGGGATCCACATTCAAGATTTCCTGCTGCTTAACAGAAGGTTTTTTCTTGAGCCATGATGGAGGGATTCATGATTGGCTATATGGACTCATGTTGGGTGTTGGATGGATATATATGTACATAGGGTCAGGGTTAGGGTTAAACACACAAAAACTGAAGCACAAGAAGCCCAATGCATAAAAACTCTCCAGCTTTAACGGGCCAATCAGGGGATAGAGGCGGAGCTGTGATGACAACAGGAAGTGACTGCACGTTTGAAAACAACAGCGGCATGTAAAATTGATCTTCGTGGATGCAGAAAGATCTGCAATTTTTTTTTAAATGGGCTCAATTTCTCCTTTAAAAGAGGAGTGAAGAATGTAACTTCAAGCTTTCCTATGGGAAATTATGATGATGAATGCCACATGAATGATGCGTAGTCATGGTTACCCTACAATATGAAATCTGCTCTCCTCAGAAGTTTACCGGGAGGTGGGTTTTGTCTTTGACGAGATTCATGTCACATGTAAGTGGCAGATGACACATCTATGTGGAATAATTTAATGTAAGATAAGACGATAGTCTAAGGACTGAAGTTCTCAAAGTTTGAGCTGACGGCTAACAACAGAGTCGAGCTGCTACGTCATACTGTGGCTTGATGTGATTGGTCTGTGAAGAGTGTGACGAGCAGACTGATCGTCCAATCACCAGCTGCTCTGGTATTTTAAGGTCCTGCCCTCTGAAAATAAAAAACATAGAAATTGGATTAATGTGATTAAAAAACATAACATGTTAATTGAGACTTACATTAATTAATCGCGAGTAACACAATAATTTGACATCCCTAATGTATCTAAGCATATATGTATCCATAAAATGAAGAGCTTTATGCTCTTTTGTAAAGTGTCTTGAGATAACACTTTTGAATTGGTGTTATACAAATAAAGATCGATTGATTTAATCCACACTATTACACAAGTTCCAGAAAAACTTTGAGAAAAATGATTAATTCTTCATGAAGACATTGTGCCGAATCACTCTGCACTCTCAGTCAAACAGTTTCTGGCCCAAGGACAAACCACAGCACTGGATCATCCTCCATATTCACCTGATCTAGCAGCTTGTGGCTTTTTCCTTTTTCCTGGGATCAAATCTGTATTCAAGTGAACATGTTTAGAAAAGAACAGAGATTTTGAGACAACTGTCCAAAGAAGACCTGCTGCACTGCTTTGTTTAGTGAAGATGTGAATGCAGAGGGTTGTTGATGCAGAAGAGGAGCATGCTGAAGGAGCTGAAAAATATTGTGTTCAATAAAATTATATTATGGCATTAGTCTTTTTTCATAGGTATACCTTGAATGCTACAACATGACTGGTAGCCTTTTGTTTTGACCTTTTAATTCATTCACATAAACATTTTATTTTCTTTTATTCAAAGCAATCTCTAACCATTTCTGCAAAAAATGTTCTACAGGAAATGAATATTTATTGGCTCGACAATCTACAGTGTTACCAAACTGTGGTTATAGTTGTCTTACGTAACTTGAAAACCTGTTTGTTTTTCTCACTCCCCTGAGCCACATACCCTGGTAACCTAAATAACATGACCTACATTTCCTTCTGACCCTTGTAAAGGTTATTTAAAGTTGTCCCACCAGTAATCTTCTTATGCTGTTGATGAATTTAACTAAAGACCCTGAAAAATGCTGCAAAGCTCGCTCAACAAAATACTCCAGTGTTTGAGCAGTGCCTCTGAAATGTACAGGTGGTATTTTTGTGCCATTATCAGTGATTTGGGAGGAAAGAATGGGATTGGTGGGAATGATAAGCGCGTGGAAAGTTTCGGGAAACATTCCCTGATATAAAAGGTGCATTGTTGGACTCAGCCCCTCTGTGCGTAAAACAAACTGTTTCCCTGTCTTCAGGAGATAAATGTCTTTCCAGTCTAATGTGTGTGTCTGTGTCGTGTTCTGCAGCACTCTTTATATCACTGATCATACCTGCTGACCCTCTGTTTCTCCTCTTTTCCTTTTCCAGACTGCTGCTTTTATTGGCAGCCTCCTCTTCAATACGTCTGTGAGAAAGTTCACCAAAATTAGACTCAGTGCAGGAAGAAGCTGCAAGACAAAGAGGAAGACAAAGTGACTGGTGTAGTAAGTGTGACAGCAGAAGGTTCCAGTGAAGTGGAGCGCTGCAGACGTGATGTTTGTGGTGGGAACTTCCTGCCTCGGCTATCCTCCCGTTGACACAGTCACTCTGCTTTCAGACTGCTGAGCAGGTATTCAGTCTGAAAACAGGACAAGCAGCAATGTCTGTGGGATGAAAACGCAACAAAAGCAACAAAGAGGAAACGCTAACCATGCTGAGGGATGACCAGCTGGTTTACATCGTCCTGGAGCTGCTGATCGCTCTGCTGGCCGTGGCCGGGAACGTGCTGGTGTGCTGGGCCGTCTTCCTCAACTCCAACCTGCAGAGCATCACCAACTTTTTTGTGGTGTCTCTGGCTGTGGCTGACATTGCAGTGGGGCTGCTGGCGATTCCATTTGCTATCACCATTAGGTATTAGAATTGTTGTATTTTGTTTTCCTCTTTACTTTTTCTTTTGTAATCAGTGTTTCTCTTTTTTAAGTGCAGATAGTTTGTTTAGCTCAAATTTAGTACAAGTACAAAACTGAGCAAGGTGGGATCGAAGTCTCTGCAGGCGTGAACAGAGTTCAACGCCTGCCCTAACGATCTCATGACATGCAGGCTAAACAATCAGCAAAAAACAAAACAAGAGAAAACACTACAAACCAAAGAAGCAATGACAAAGTACGTATAAAATTCAGGAAAGACGCAGCAAAAGCAAGCGACACACAATCAGAGGGACGAGGACAGGGAAATGCTTTTTGAAAGCAGAATGGGAGGACACTGATCGCAGCGGCGCACTTAATTCACGCCAGAGCTCATGACCTCAAAATGTGATGTTGTATTGATGTCTTGAAGTCCGTGTGTGGGGTAAGAGTAGACTGTTGTTGCTGTACCTAGTTTGATTCGTGTGTACAAACCCAAAATCAGTGAAATTGGCACGATGTGTTACATCGCCTTTCCTTTTAACAACACTCAGTAAACATTTGTGAACTGAGGAGACCAATTTTTGAAGCTTTTCAGGTGGAATTCTTTCCCATTCTTGCTTGATGTACAGCTTAAGTTGTTCAACAGTCCGGGGTCTCCATTGTTGTATTTTACGCTTCATAATGCACCACACATTTTCAATGGGGGACAGGTCTGGACTACAGGCAGGCCAGTCTAGTACCTGCACTCTTTTACTACGAAGCCACGCTTTTGTAACATGTGCAGAATGTGGCTTGGCATTGTCTTGCTGAAATAAGCAGGGGCGTCCATGAAAAAGACGTTGCTTGGATGGCAACATATGTTGCTCCAAAACCTGTATGTACCTTTCAGCATTAATGGTGCCTTCACAGATGTGTAAGTTACCCATGCCTTGGGCACTAATACACCCCCATACCATCACAGATGCTGGCTTTTGAACTTTGCGCCTGTAACAGTCCAGATGGTTCTTTTCCTCTTTGGTCCGGAGGACATGACGACCACAGTTTCCAAAAACAATTTGAAATGTGGACTGGTCAGACCACAGAACACTTTTCCACTTTGCATCAGTCCATCTTAGATGAGCTCGGGTCCAGTGAAGCCGGTGGTGTTTCTGGGTGTTGTTGATAAATGGCTTTGGCTTTGCATAGTAGAGTTTTAACTTGCACTTACAGATGTAGACGAACTGTAGTTACTGACAGTGGTTTTCTGAAGTGTTCCTGAGCCCATGTGGTGATATCCTTTACACAGTGATGCCGGTTTTTGATGCAGTACCGCCTGAGGGATCGAAGGTCACGGGCATTCAGTGTTGGTTTTTGGCGTTACCGCTTACGTGCAGTAATTTCTCCAGATTCTCTGAACCTTTTGATGATATTACGGACTGTAGATGATGAAATCCCTAAATTCCTTGCAATAGCTTGTTGAGAAATGTTGTTCTTAAACTGTTGGACAATTTGCTCACGCATTTGTTCACAAAGTGGTGACCCTCGCACCATCCTTGTTTGTGAATGACTGAGCATTTCAGGGAAGCTGCTTTTATACCCAATCATGGCACCCACCTGTTCCCAATTAGCCTGTTCACCTGTGGGATGTTCCAAATAAGTGTTTGATGAGCATTCCTCAACTTTCTCAGTCTTTTTTGTCACTTGTGCCAGCTTTTTTGAAACATGTTGCAGGCATCAAATTCCAGATGAGCTAATATTTGCAAAAGATAATCAAGTTTCTCAGTTCGAACATTAAATATCTTGTCTTTGCTGTGTATTCAATTGAATATAGGTTGAAAGGGATTTGCAAATCATTGTATTCTGTTTTTGTTTACGATTTACACAACACGCCAACTTCACTGGCTTTGGGTTTTGTACCTGTGTGGTGGCATGAACAAATCCTGAAAGGTGTCCGGAGGATCTTGTTTCCTGTATATAAACGTATGCATAAGTAAACATGTTTGATAAACATTTACCTTGTCAGTGGGGAATAGTTTATATTTTTTGAAAAGGGGTGCCGAGGGTGCAGATCTATTTGAGTGATAAATCAGTTTGACAATTAGCTGCTGTCTGGACACAAAGAAAGAACTGTTAATGTGGGGCAAAATGTTTTCTATTCAATTCTTACAAATGTTTCAAATATTAAGTCAGTGGTAAAAATATCAGCATATTAGGTTGTGAAGACACAGCAGTTCTCTAAAGTAAATTCTCTGGTAAATTGAGTTGATGGTGCACAACATGAAGACTCTTGGTGACATGATTGTGACATGAAAAAAAGGAATGTCCTGATAAAACTTTTTCACTTTCGATACGATATCGATATTGCAGCCTTGAGCATTGGCCGATACCGATATCAACCCTATTCGATATCAGCAGGAATTAAACAGGCTTTTATTACTGATTTTGTAGTATGGACTGTAAGAAAAAGTTCAATAAATTTAATCTTAAACACAAGAAAATAGCACAATTATATGAAATAAATGAAAAATAAATTAGAAAACCCTGACAAGTAACCTCAAGAAATCCAGTAAAAACAAAAACATGTCTGTTTAAATTGCAAAATAACCACAGTGTTGAACTTAAACATACGCATATTCAACAAATGAATTAAATAAATAAAATAAATAAGAACGGACTGCTTGTATCGGAGTGCTAATATCGGATATTTTACATGCAAGCTGATATAATCTGATATTTGTTACTTTTCTGATTTTGGACATCAATATCAGATCAGGACACCCCTTAAAAAAATAATGACCAAAGGTTAACTGGCTTGAGGAAACAACAGTGAAAATGTGAGAACAAATTAAAGCTTAGGGAAAATAGAGTAATGCTTAGACTAAGTAAAATGCCTAATAAGTCAAAAATGTCTGTTTAAACCCATGATAACTTAGTTAATATCAGTTAAAGAGCAGAAAAAAAAACAATTAAGCTCAATTGAACCCAGGTTAAACTTTATCAAATAATTTGAAGCCCAGTTAGACTTTGTCATCAACATGCTAAAAATGATTAAACTTACAAAAATCCCCCAATTAAATTAAATTTAAAGCAGCTGAACTCAGTTAAAACTGAGTCCAAACCAGCTACAACCCTGCTAAGCAAACATGAAATTGGTTAAATCTAATTAAAACTTAGTTGAAACCACTACCACTTAGTAAAACATAATAAACTTGGTGTAAAGTAAGTCTTAACCAATTGAATCGGTTAGAAAGTAGATAAAGCATTGTCAAACCAATTTAAACCTCTCAAAGTTAGTACAAACCCAGTTTAAACCTTGTTGAAACCAATTATACTTAACTAAAGCCAAGTTAAAACCAGTTTAACTTGTTTAAAACCATCTAAACTCAGTTTAAGCTTGGTTCAAACCAGTTTCACATTGGTAAAATCAGACACAGCAAAGATGAAACCAGTTAAAACACAATTTAAACCTGCAGTCAAAGTTAGTCTAACTCAATAAAAAACATATAAAGCCTGAAAAAAGGTAAATTTGGTTGAAAAAAAAGTTTTATTTATCAAGAAATCAAGTTACAACAACCCTGTGAAATGTGTTTTAAAATGGATTTAAAGATAAGAGAAAGTTGTTTTGTGCTTCATATGGTATCTTGTGTTGTTCCAGAGGATGTGGTTGATGATAATGTGGTTGTTGGCTTGCTGTTTAGTTTGTTTTTGTTAAAAAAGATTCCAGACAACCTTTACATGTTGCTCATAGTGTTTAACTTTGATTGATATCTGATCTTTACATGTGCATAAACTTAAGATTTCTCAGGACCTTCAAGACTTTATATAAGTAAGACATGTTAAAAATCATTGATGTTCACAGTTTTGTTTTTTTTTTGAGATTCTTTACTTTTCCAGTTCTGAGATGCAGACATCAGGGTACATCATATACATGAAGAAAAAAACAAAAAACAAAATTCCAATTCCTCTGCAAATCAGTCTTTTCTTTTTCTTATTTGAGTATTAAGAAATAAAACAAATAACAGAGAAGAGCAGAGGTGTGTACATAAAATCATCCAAGAATATAGTACATATATATATATATGTATATATATATATATATATATATATATATATGTATATATATATATATATATATATATATATATATATATATATATTTATATATTTATTTATATTTATATTTATATTTATATATATGAATATATATATGTGTGTGTATATATATATATACATATATATAAATATATATGGGTATATATATATATATATACATATATATATATATTTATATATATATATATATATATACACTCACACATACACGTCCATACATTCACATGTGTATACATTTACATACATATACACACATGTATACATACATACATACACACACATACATATACATACACACATTAAAAAAAGGGGTTTTCAAAACTGCAAATTCCTTCGATCTTCAACTCACATTTTTTTCAAACAGAGAACTCGATATTTCCTAGAATGATCTTAAATGAATTTCTGTCCAGAGAGGACCTGTACTGTATGGTATCATTTGGTAGAGTCACACTGATTTTTATAGTTTTGATAGTGCGTGATAGTGTATGTATAGTTGTGACATAAGTAACTACTGCTTATTGTATCATATTGTAATATTTCCACGTTAGTTATTTATTAATGAGGGTACCTCAAATCAAACAAATTCAAAATTAAGAATAAGAATGTCCATACAGTTACAAATATAGCAACAGTACAATGCCACATGAGTGTATTTTTCACATTTTAATTTTCTTTTTTGCAGTGATACTAATTTGAATCCAATTATCAGTCAGTGTTCTAGTCCATCTACTACGACTGAACCTGAAACAAAAAGTCCTGAGGAAGAACTTCACCTTTACTTACCAGACAAAATCAATTTCTGAATCATGACAAGACGGTTTTTATTTTTCGTTAGACTGTAATAGTGAGTTGTTGTAAGTCCTTTACATGATCTTTTTTCTTTCCAACCAAAACCAGCACTGGCTTCTGTGCCAACTTCTTTGGCTGCTTGTTCATCGCTTGCTTCGTCCTCGTCCTGACCCAGAGCTCCATCTTCAGCCTGCTGGCCATCGCTGTGGACCGCTACATTGCTATCAAGAACCCTCTACGGTAAGGTGATCAAAATAAGTCTCATCAACTCCACTGAAGACGACAACACCAGCAGCCCCCACAAAGTGTCTTAAATCAGACTGGTTTAATGTTCTTAAGAGCAAAACGTGACGCACCTTACACCTACTACACTTAAATCAATGTTATTTTCACATGTGTGTACTAACATTTATGCAATCTTACTTTTTAAAGTTATCTTACAATACAACTTCCATGTAGGAAAGAACACGAGATAGGGCTGGACTGGTTCTTAGTGATTGTATAATTTTTATAAATCATGTAAACAAACATCTGACCTAAAGACCTTTCAAGCTCAAAGTCCCACCTGTTCATTCTTGAGTCAAAGTGGACATTTGTGTTAATTTTAAAGACATACTTGAAGACATACAATGGCAACCTTTCTGGCATATTTCAACTCCTTACAGACTTTAGCAACAGACTGAACAACAGCAACCTCGTAGTTGTTATTACTACTCCTCCTCCATCTTTTACTCTCCCTTTCTCCTTATTTGTTTATTTGATTTTGTTATTTATATTATTTTAATTATTTTAAATGATTTAACTTGATTTATAATCATTTTTAAGTTGAACAAATACCAACATCTGGAAATTTCAGCAAAATCCATCTAGTTGTTTTTGCGTATTCTTGCTAATAAACAAACATATGCAGGAAAAACATAACCTCCTTGGTAGAGGTAAAAATCCAAAGAACACAGTAGCTGTGTTCGAAATCGTCCACTCATTCACTCACTCACTATTCCCTATGTAGTGTAAATGATATAGTGGACGACATAGGGAATGACCAAACGAGATTTCGGACACTACACTGAAATTTTCTAAACATCGTAGCGTCAGCTGATGAGCCAGATATTCCTGTGACGTAAGTGGATGCGCCGAGATTCACGTAAACAAACCGGGCATTTGGGAGGATAAGTAGCAGATTTCGAACCTGTTTACAGCCGCTAAAAGACGTTAAAAAGCTACGCTTTGAACGTTTTAAAGATACTCCAACGTTTATTTACATTTATGAATGAAAGCAGCGCCTAACAGCCTCCGCTCTCTTCTTCTTCTATGGAAAAACACGACCGCATTGCATTGTGGTATACGGGAGTACGGTATAGTGTACATCGCATGTACACTCAAATTTGCTGTGCATTGTGGGTATTTTGTAGTGCACTATATAGTGGATGAAATGAACTGCTGAGAATTCGGACACCACTACAAAATGGCGTATACACTATATAGTGCACTATATAGTGAATAGTGAGTGATTTCGGACACAGTCAGTGAAAAAATCCCATCGGTTTTCAGTAGAAGCAGCTGGATGCTAACTTCCTGGTTGGCCTACAGAATTATGTCACTACTACTCTTATATCTTACCTCAATATCTAAGTAGTCCATCCTGGAGTCAGGGTGGACATTTGTGCAGAGTTTTATAACAAGCAAGCAGGAGATGCAAATTCGTTGACCTTTGACCTCCAAAGTCCTACCAGTTGATTTTTGGTTGTTTTGGTTTTTGATTCTAGGTATGAAGAAAGTCTTTTGCAGCTAAACATGAGTGTTTGTGACCTCCAAAATGTGATTAGTTTATCCCAAAGTAAGAGTAGATATCAAATTCAAAATAAGTGAAAATTTGCAACAAAATAAGTTTTTCAATTTGAGCTTTAAAGATTTTGTTTTCGTAGTGGCTGCAAATATATATATATATGTATCGTCATGACTTTTATGTTTGACCTGCACGTTGAAGTTGGTTTAACATCCTGGAGACTGGAGTGTTTTTCACCTCTGATGTATGTAAATATATGTAAATAAGCAAACATAAAACACAGATGACCATGGTCATACAGTTCTGTCACGTTTACATTCATATTGTAAATACTTTGAATGTTAGTAATGTAAATTATTTGGCTTGTTCATAGTCTTGTTCATAGTGCTTTCTTGTTTTTACTTAATTTTTATTTTATTTTATATACATATTGCCTTTGATGTTCCTTGCTATGCTGTGTATAAGAGCAACTGAAACAACAGAATTTTCCTCGGGGATTAATAAAGTATTTCTAATTAGGGGTGTCCCGATACAACTTACAACACCCGATATTGCAGCCTTGAGAATTGGCCGATTCCGATGTCGATATGATACGGTATCAGCAGGAATCATACATATTTTAATAACTTATTTTGAAGTATGAACTGTAAGAAAAGGCTTGATCAAGTGAGATTGGACATAGGTATGAGAAAAACTGACCCATTTGCTGGGTTAGTTTATCTATTTAACCCACCAGTGGGATAAATACATTTTAACCTTAAACATAAGAATATACGACAATAAAATAAATTAAAAAAAATTAGAAGACCCTGAAAAGCAGCCTCAATAAATCCAAAAAAACAAAACATTTGTTTTTGAATGGTAAAATAGCCACTCTGTTAACCTTAAACATAAGAAAGTTCTACAAATGAAATATATAATTAAAAAAATAAATTAGAATGGACTGCTTGTGTAGGAGTTTTGATATTGCACATATCAGATGCGGGCCGATATAGTCCGATATTGTTTTTTCTCTGCTGATATTGCACAGATATTCGTTTCAATATCGGATCAGTAACCTATTTCTTTTTTTTTTTTTTTAATGTATTTTTTGGGGCATTTTGTGCCTTTATTGATAGGAGAGAGACAGTGGATAGTCTTGTGAAAGGGGGAAGAGAGCAGGGGAAGACACTCTGGTCACAGGCGGGATTCGAACCTGGACCGGCAGAAGCAAGTTCATGGGGTGCCTGGTTGCTAACCACTCTGCCAAACCAGCACCCCCAGTAACCTATTTCTAATTCTGATACTCATGATTACCCTCTTGGCAATGTGGACATTGATGCACACGTCCAAGAATGTCCCAAAATATTATGATCAAGAGACTTGATTGGACGGACAGTCAACCTGGTAACCAATGCTTCAGACCTCGGCTGGCCATGGAAAAAATAGGAAGATGGGAAATGAAGGCATAAGAAGCAGAGTTACAGTAACAGAGGAGAGTAACAGGCCTTTTGTAATCAGTTTGCTCTTCCTGTCACACGTGACTCAGGCCAGAGGTGTGTGTCAGCGTGTGTGATCCATTAAACATTGTAAGTGTCCGAAGCGCATATGGAGTGGTGCTGCAAACACATTGAATTAGAGTGTGATCTTATTGGATTATGGCTCTCCTGTCCGGTTGTGTGCAGACAGAGATGTATGCCTCCACAGGCTTTATTAGGTTACAGCTCATGTGCTGCTGGAGAGATTAAACCTGCTGAAGCTTTGATCGCTCACATGAAATCAGCACCGTGAGCTGTGATTTCCTCCAAACACTGTTTTTGTAGCTTACACAAAAACACTCGTATTTTGACACTGTTGACTCACATCCTTTGTGCGTGTTACCAGGGCACTTCTGTGTAGCCACAGCTGTATCCCTCAATTCTGTTTTGGGCTGCTTTTCATATTAAACCTCAGCAGGTGACACATTTGCATAATCAGTTGCATAACAGCCTGTGTGTTTGTGTGGCTCGCCCTGCTGCCATAACCCTGGCACCAAAGAGCAGAGAGCTAATAATTCATCCCAGTTTTAGGGTGCTTATTATAGCCCACTGGCTGCCACCCTGTCCACAAAAGAGCTCAGTCCACTAAGACAATGGCTGTAGGTGTGGTGATCTTACCAGGAAAACTGAAGTTATGGACGCTGCATTTCTATTTTTGCTTCCGTTACAAGATTAGCACATTCCCTTTGACTGCTTGATGCAAAATACAGATTCAAACTTCCTTTAACTACAAAGTCCATACAAATAACTATTAAAAATCGAACAATGTCATTCCTGATCAAGGTCTGAGACAGAAACTTTGCAAATAAATGAATTTCTTGCATGTTAGACTGTGCAGGAATTGACTTTTTTTTTCTCCTATGCTCCTGTCTCCTGAATTATGGCCCTTTTCCACTAGCACGCCTTGGCCCTACTCTACTCGGCCCTACTCGATTTGCAGCGTGTTTCCACTAGCCTGGTACCTCCTAAAACAAGCTAGTTTTAGAACCTTCTCCGCTCTGGTTCCAAGCGAGCTGAGTCGATACTGAAAGATGACGTCACCGACTGCCGGCTACTGATTGGTCAGACAATGTCATCATCGATGAGTCATGAGCGCGACGACCTAGCATGCTAGCGGTAGCTACCATTAGCTTACCCTCATACATCTTTTCTTTGCAGCTGGATTGCTCTCGTCCTCGGCTTCATTCTGTTGTATAGCTTCCAAAACTCTCCTGTGCTTCTCAAGGGGTATTTCTTCTTACCACCTGCAGCCTTCTGCTTTCCTTTTTTACTCAGTTTGTGACAAAAAGCCACAGATTGTTGTGTCGCGCTCAAAATGACGTCACCGCAGTGCCGCTCACCCCATTGGCAAGCGACTGGGGCTAGTGGACTGGGGCTAGAGTAGAGTCGGGTAGAGTCGAGTGGAGTAGAGTAGGGCTAATGGAAAAGGGCCAATAGATGTGCAAAGTACTCTTCCCATTTATACCATGAAACTGACCCTTTCTCAAGCTCCGCCCTTTCCAGGAAGCAGTCTTCTGTTAAGTCCTGCCCTCCTTAGTTACTGTTGCCAGGTTAGACAAAATCAGCTGCTGCTGGTGTCTCTGTCATATGAAACAATTAAAGGTTACTTACTTTTATTCATATTAAGTTCATTTGATTCTTTTTCAGATTTTGCCCAAGTGACATGTTGCACAAGTCAAACATGAGACAAACATTAGAGCACAGCCTGGAAAGCTGGTGCCACATCCACTTGTTGGGAGGGGTAGGGGTGGGATTCGAAAACCAATCCCAGTTGAGAATTGTTAATAGCTCCATCAAAGAGTTGATATTAGGGATGCACCGAAATGAAAATTTGTGGCCGAAGCCAGGCTGAATAAAATATAAACGCTTGGCCGAATACCGAATATCCAATGCGGAGGCGAAGTAGTTCACAAATTTTTTTTAATAGCGCATTAATATCTTCGAGTACATTTTTAGACCTGTTTATAAAATAAATTGTTTATTGAATATTATGACATTTTTTATATTCCAGTAGCCTTTGCTTTTCAAAAAAAGCCCAACAAAATTTTTCATCCATATTAAGTCTTCAAACAAAACAAAACATGCATAAAAAATACTAAAGTGCATTGAAGTGGATATAAACCAATTAACCAATAATACCATCAAATAAAGAATTGTCTTTTTTACACAAGTCTGCTTTAAGGCTGTCACTTTATATTCCATATTTGAATAACAGTATGAATATGGGGATAAATATCCGTAACCGAATAGTAAATAAATATTTGAATGTAAAATATTGAGTGTGGCGGCGCATCAGGCCTGGACAATGGACCAGTCAGTCCAGTCCAGACCTCAGTAAACAGAGAGTTTAGAATATCTTCGATTATTTGGGTGCATGTTTGAGTTTGATTTTTAGGAAGAGTGACAGCCTTAGTCTGCTTAGCCACAGTCACACGCAATGACGTAATTGATTTCGTCATAGCATCACACAGTACTATTCGGCCTTGCTATTACCTTACTCCACCGAAGGCTGAATATGGCTATTTTTGCATTATTCGGCCCAGTATATTCGGCCACCGAATATTTGGGACATCCTTAGTTGATATCATTAGCCTTTTTGCAAATCAATTCCTTCCACTGACAGGGTTCAGAAGTGTCAGAACTGTTGCTTAATTTTTTACAAAAGGCGCCTACTGCACAACCTTAAGTGGAAACACCAGCAACTTGCAGAAGCAGTTATCTATGCTGTGACGTGTGTTTGACATTGTTGACACTGAAAATCTACAGACCAACATTTGTCCACACAGAAAATCTGCAGGAATCAATAAGAGAATTTGTTAAAGAATTGGATTGATTAGCAGGATCGTTAATAGTACTGGTATCGATAAAATCTAATCAATATCTGTGATTTTTTTCATTAGAAATAAAAATAGTCTTTTGGGACATTAGGGAAAAGTGGGTAAATGTTGAGTATTTCATAGTTTTAAAAGATCACTCCACAGATGTACAGAAATATTCCTTACATCACCATACTGTAAGTGATTATTATTAATTATCATTATTATTATTATACTGTTAGTGAGTAAATAAAAGCTGTGAAGAGGTACAGGTTTGTCAAAAACAAATGATTCCTTAGGTGTTTTTCCCCTTTTCACTATTCCACTCTTTACATAATTTCTTGAACACAAATGCAAGAAGAACTGCATTTCTAACATGTGATAAATTTCAACAGAGCAACATGTCAAAATTCAGCAGAAAAAAAGAAAATCCTGCTTTGACTGAATTAGACATACATGAGTACACAACGATCGTCTCTGTTTGAATCTCCAAACATTGATTTTCCTTTTAAAGGAGACTGTTTCTCTCTGATAGGGTATGAAAAATCCGGCTCTAGTGTTTACTATTTCTCTGTGGTCCCTTTCAGATATAACAGCCTGGTGACGGGATCGAGGGCAAAGGGCATCATTGGACTGTGCTGGGTGCTCTCAACATGCATCGGCCTGATGCCCATGATTGGCTGGAACAAAGGTGAGGGATTTATTTGGGTGAATGTATTTTTAAAGTGTTGTATAAAACTGTTGATCATCATAACGTCAACCAGTCAATCAAACTTTATGTTTAAAGCACTTTTCATACATGAAATGTAACTCAAAGTGCTTTACATAGAACAATGAAAACATCCCCTCAAACCAACCTACCATCCCCTATTTTACATAAACACCTACGACACGCATGGACACATCGTTTCACTCATGCACGAACACACACATACACACCCACACACACACAGGGTCCGCAAGGATTTGTAAAGTAAAAGTAGTTTTGAAAGATAAGAAGGCCCAAAAACCTTTAAGACATTTAAAAAGCAATCAGAAAACATTAACCCTTTAAGGCCCAAGACCATATTATAGCCAGAAAATTCTAATTTTTTGGAGCTGAAATGTTTGTTTCACTTTCTGCTAAAATCCATAAAAATCAAAATGTCCATAAAATTCAACATATAGATTTTTCGTACCTCATTTGATACATTAGGTGTTTTTGGCCAACTGATAATCCATTTGAGGACATTTTTATCATTTATCTGATTGTATTCAGATGTTTTTTTGTACTTTGTTGATCATATTGAGTAGAAAAAGGTATTATCAAAGTATGTATCAACTAGAAAAGCACTCGGAGAGCGCAGACCTCCGCCAGCGCCACAGTCCTCACCCATATTGTGATTTTCACCATAAATATTAGTCCTACCTTTTTTTCATTGAAATATGTAGATTCCTTGACCATGAAAACATGCCATTAGCAATTGGGTTCATAATGATATCTATTCTAGTTCAGTAGTTATTCACAGAAATCACATTTTTCGTCATGGCGGCCAGACGCTGATCCGGATCAACACCAAAACCGAATAAGTTCTTTCTTTTCCCATGCTGAACATTTCCTGAAAATGTCATCAAAATCCATCCATAACTTTTTGAGTTATTTTGTTCACAGACAGACAGACAAACAAACTCTCCCGAAAACATAACCTCCTTGGTGGAGGTAAATATGATACAATTGGCTTTATAGGGTTAAAAATAAATCCTTTATTTATTTATTTATTTATTTATTTATTTTGTCCTAAATTTATTTATTTAGCTTTTATTTAACCAGTTAAATCCTATTGAGGTCAGGATGGGCAGTTTAGTGTCACTAATTAGTCCAACTGGTTGCGAGGAAACCAGAGCATCCATGGGAAACTAACACATGCACAGGGAGAACATGCAAACTCCATCCACGCAGAGAGCCCTGACTAACTTTGTTAAACCAGTAACCTTTCTTGAGGTTCCAGCACTACCTGGTGCACCACCGTGCAGCTCTGATTCTATTGAAACGGACCCTTTGCAAAGCCCCTCCCTCAAACGGCTACTGTCCAATCTGATGTTAGTGACTGTAACCATGCACAAGAGGCCTGCCAAGTTCTCGACAGTAAACAATATTCCTATGTGGTGTGCAAATGGAACTAGCAAGTCTGACAGTTGATATCTGAGAAGTTTGGTGGTTGGTCTTGATTTTTTTGCATTCCCCAAGCCCAAGATCCAAAAAGAAAGATGCTGGATGTGGATAAAGCACAAAAACACTTATGTTTGATATAAAGTAAGGTGCTAACTAATGACCCTTTTCCATTAGCCCTACTCTACTCCACCCGACTCTACCCGGCTCTACTCTACTCGCCTTGTGCTGCTTTTCAATTAGCCCCAGTCGCCTGCCCAATGGGGTGAGGGGCACTGTGGTGACGTCATTTTGAGCGCGACACAACAATCTGTGGCTTTTTGTCACAAACCGAGTAAAAAAGGAAAGCAGAAGAAGGCTGCAGGTGGTAGGAAGAAATACCCCTTGAGAAGCACAGGAGAGTTTTGGAAGCTATACAACAGAATGAAGCCGAGGACGAGAGCAATCCAGCTGCAAAGAAAAGACGTATGAGGGTAAGCTAAGGGTAGCTACCGCTAGCATGCTAGGTCGTCGCGCTCATGACTCATCGACGACATTGTCTGACCAATCAGTAGCCGGCAGTCGGTGACGTCATCTTTTAGTATTGACTCAGCTCGCTTGGAACCAGAGCGGAGTAGGTACTAAAACTAGCTTGTTTTAGGAGGTACCAGGCTAGTGGAAACACGCTGCAAATCGAGTAGAGCCGAGTAGAGTAGGGCCAAGGCCTGCTAGTGGAAAAGGGCCATAAGTTAGCTTACCATAGTTCTGTGTGCTGGGTAAGATAACATTAGCAAACAAAGACATCTCAGTAGTAACTTACTTCTGTTAAACCTTGAGCCTCTGGGTAATTATTGAGCAAAAGAAATGTGAGTGACAGATAGAGACAAGTTCTGACATACTGATATGTTTTTTATTTTGTGAAAGTACGCCCTAGAAATGAGCAAACACATCACTAAACAATGAAAGCTAACTTAACATTAATTTCAATTTAAACAGTATATGTCAGCTTTACCCTGCTGTACAAGAACATTGTTGTTCTGGTATGTGATTGTCTCTAACGTGAAGCATCAACACACGGGTAGCTTGAGATCTGTGAGCTTTCCCCTCTATTTTAATGTCCTCTTCATTTGAACTCCGACATTTAATTTGGTGAATGTATCTCAAAATCATACTGGAGATCTTTTCTGCCCACATCTTCTGATAGCTCTGAAGAATTTGTCCGGAATTGTGTATTTATTTCCTTAGGAATGTCTCTCGCCAGTACTGCTAAAAACTCCATATTTATTATTCTAGGAGGGAAAACTTGACAGGTGTAGCAACAATAAACAAGGGGGCGGGGCTTAGCAAAAGTTCAGTTGCTAAACATAGAAAAGTCTTTATCAAGACATCACTCTTACTAGAACGGCAGAGAGTACTTTCCCTTTTACCATCGCCAGGATGCAAGTCTTTAAGAGTATGGACAGTTTTATGCATTTTTAATGTGTTTGGATTTATAATGCTGCTGTTTATGGGGAAGGATGGACAGAAAGGAAAGAAGAGAAATGAAAAGAACTGGAACTGGAGCTGCTGTACGTTGCTGCTGCAGAGGCATTCAGTGACTTTCAAAGAAAACAAGCTAATGCTTTTAAGTGAAAATGAAGCCACAATTCTGACACTTCTGAACCCTGTCAGTTTAAGGAATTGATAAGAGAATTGATTAGCAGAAAGACTCATGATATGGATTCATTGATGGAGCTGTTAACGATTCTCAACTGGAATTAGTTTGCAGTTCCCATCCCTAAATATGTTATGCCTTGGGATTTGGACTTGATCATAAGTGTGCCATTGCCCAAAAACGTTTGAAAATCACTGGCCTTGCATCTGAGCTAATTTTCTCTTCAAATGGGCAGAACTGATTACCTTCGCTGTGGCTGCTGAATCTACTATTGGCATTTAAAAAATGCTCAACTATCCCTTTAAGACTAAACAGCACCATTTCCTCCATATTTATCTAAAAATTAGTGATGGTAGAGTAAAAATGGGCAGAAAAGGCACATCACCGAGTTGTAGTTGCATGAAAATGGAGCACAGTTGTGTGATTCATTGACAAACTCTGTCTCTTAATCCAGTGTTGTTTTTATTTCCCAGGCTGGAATACCACAGATACCAGAAGCAGTGACAGCTGCCCCGAGGGCCTGACAGTGTGCCTGTTTGAAGAGGTGGTCAACATGGACTATATGATCTACTTCAACTTCTTTGGCTGTGTACTGGTGCCCCTGATAATCATGATGGTCATCTACATTAACATCTTCATGGCTGCAAGGCGACAGCTCCGTCTCATTGGCCTGAAAGTATCGAACCTGCCTGCGCCCGGAGAAATCACCCCATCATCCAGCACGTCTCGCTCCACCCTGCAGAAAGAAGTGCATGCAGCCAAATCTCTGGCCATCATTGTGGGTTTGTTTGCTCTGTGCTGGCTTCCTTTACACATCATCAACAGTTTCAACCACCTGTGTAAAGACTGCAGGCGCTCACATGTGTGGCTCATGAACATTGCCATCATCCTGTCTCATGCAAACTCTGTGGTAAACCCATTAATTTACGCTTATCGTATCCGAGAGTTCAGACAAACTTTTCGCAGGATCCTGTATCAGCACATCCTCCGGCGCAGGGATGGACATGTTTTCAGCATCGGGAGCGACAGCAGAAGTTGTGTTGGGAGCACCAGCATCATTCGGACTTCCTCTGGTGTCAGCAAAGAGAGTTTATCATGTGGCACGGTTGTGAATAGCTATGTAGCGGATCCCAGTCCGGATGGAACTCCAACTAAATCGACCAAAGAAGCCCACTGCAGCTGGACATCAAGCAGCAATGGACACCCAATGACAGGAAGCACCCTGTCAGTCATGCAGCCATGCATTAGTGGACTTAATGAAGCACAAAGGGGAACAAGTGAAGCTTTGGAAGTTAAAGACAGTGGGAGCTGCATCACTTTTGTGAATGTTCAGGCTTTTTCACCCAGAAAGACGGAGTTAGCCGAAGCCTCCTGACAAATATGTAGCTTGCAGTTGCTGTTGTTGGTGTAATTGTGTACAAGCATGGTATTTAAAGTGATAATGAAGCCTCAATAACTACAAATACTCACCCGCTTTCTAAAGGTCTGGTATCAGGTAAAGATTAGGGATGGGAATTGATAAGATTTAATCGATACCAGTGCTATTAACAATCCTGCTAATCGGTTTCAGTGGCAACAATGTCAAACACATGTCACAGCATAGATACATTTTTCTGCAAGTTGCTGGTGTTGCAGAACTTTTGCGCCTTTTGGAATAATTTAGCCACAGTTCTGACACTTCTGAACCCTGTCAGTGGAAGGAATTGATTAGCAAAAAGACTCATAATATCAATTCTCTAATGGAGCTGTTAACGATTCTCAACTTGAATTGGTTTTCAATTCCCATCCCTATTAAAGATGTGCCTTTTTATTTGCAGAAATCAGTCAAATCAATGCAGTATTACACTTTAGACCATGGGTGTCCAAACATTTTTCTTTTTCACCGACAGAAAACCTAAAGGATGACTAAGCCACTTTAATAGACATCACCTTTAGTGTGTCAAGGTTTTGGCTGGTCAGTCAGATTTCAGAGGACCCTGGTTGACTGTGGATTGACCCAAAGATGACAAGAACGCTCCCTAAAGCTGAGAGCAGAGATGCTGATGGCTAATCTTCACATTCAGACATAAAACAAGAGCAATCTGCTGAAAGCTGCCAAGCTTTGCTGGAATTTTGTTGCTTCAAAATGACTGCTTTGTGCTTTCTGGGTTGGACCTTGTGGCTTAGCAACAAGCTGAGTAAATAATGTTTCAAAAATAAGTTTTGATATTTGCACTCCTAATCTATACTGCCTGGCCAAAAACAAAAAGTCCCCACCAAAAACAAAGTCACACATTTTAATATTTTGTTGGACCGCCTTTAGCTTTGATTACAGCACACATTCGCTGTGGCATTGTTTCGATAAGCTTCAGCAATGTCACAATTGTTTATTTCCATCCAGTGTTGCATTCATTTTTGCCCCCACAGGCTTGGACAGTAGGCACTAGGCATGATGGGTGCATCACTTCACCTGCCTCTCTTCTTACCCTGATGCTCCCATCACTCTGTAACAGGGTCAATCTGGACTCATCAGACCACATGACCTTCTTCCAGTCCTCCACAGTCCAATCTTTATGCTCCCTAGCAAACTGAAGCCTTTTTTCTGCTTTGCCTTACTGATTAGTGGTTTTCTTAAGGCTACACAGCTGTTCAGTCCCAATCCCTTGAGTTCCCTTCACATTGTGTGTGTGGAAATGCTCTTACTTTCACTATTAAACACACCCCTGAGTTCTACTGTTGTTTTTCTTTGATTTGATTTGGCCAAACGTTTAAGTGATTCACCGATCACCATCATTCAGGATTTTATTCTGACCACATTTCTTCCTTGAAGACGATGGTTCCCCACTATCCTTCAGTTTTTAATAATGTGTTGGACAGTTCTTAACCCAGTTTTAGTAGTTTCTTCAATCTCCTTAGATGTTTTCTCTGCTTGATGCCAATGATTTGACCCTTCTTAAACAGACTAACATCTTTTCCACGACCACAGGATGTGTCTTTGACATGGTTGTTGAAGAAATGAGAAGCTGCTCATTGCAGCAGCTGGAGTTAAATAACTTGTTTCAGCAGAAAGATAATCACCCATGCAGTAATTATCCAATAGGAGGCTCGCATCTAGTTGCTTAGTTAAATCCAGCTGGTGACTTTTTATTTGGTTAGGCAGTATTTGTCTATACTTTAGGGATGCACAGTATTGGATTTTTTGGTTTTCAAGATGTTGATATTTTCAAAGTCCTTGTAGTTGATACTGATGTGAAGCAGGCCCTGCACAAAGCCTCTTAGCTAACATTGACCTGTTCCTTTCATTGGGGCAGGCCTTTTTTGGAAGCAAACGTAAAACAAGAAAACTTTTTATTCTTTCATAAATTATTCTTTTGATTTATAGAAGTGGACAGTCAGTGATGATGAGACAGACCGTTATGGTATATCTGTATATCCTGCCAATCTTATATAGGGATGGGAATTGATAAGATTTTATAGATACCAGTGCTGTTAACGATCCTGCTAATCGATCCTACTCTTCAATGATTCCCTTACTGATTCCTGTAGATTTTCCATGTGGGCAAATGTTGGCCTGTAGATTTTCAACAAAGTCAAACACAAGTCACCGCATAGATAACTGCTTCTGCAAGTTGCTGGTGTTTCCACTCACTTAAGGCTGTGCAGTAGGAGCCCTCTGGAATAATTTAGCCACAATTCTGACTCTTCTGAACCCTGTCAGTTTAAGGAATTGATAAGGGAATTGATTAGCAAAAGAGTCATGATATTGATTCTTTGATGAAGCTGTTAACGATTCTCAACTGGAATTGGTTTTCGATTCCCATCCCTAATCTTATAGCCATTTATATATGGGGTATATCTGGCCTGCATGTCTGGACAAAATATCAACTGTAAATTTCAGCAGTAATTTGAATATCTGCCAATACAGATGATCAACAATAAGACATTATGGACTGATGGATTATGTTCTGATAATATTGTGCATCTCTACTTCATCGACCCATAAAACATCTTCATGCTTCACCATTGGCCAATTATCACTTCACTTTATAGAAAATGATAAAGGCTGTAGAGTAAATGGACTAGCAACACAAGGACCAGAGTTTGAACACCGCTATTTTAAAAGCATCGGTTCATGAACTATAGTTATTTAAAAGCTACATCAGATCAACTTTTTAATGCTCATCTGTTCTTTTATTGCCACTCAATGGAGAATTAAAGTCTTAAATTCAACCTAGCATGCTGCTTTTCATAATCAAGGTCACCTTTACTGTCTAACTTCTCTGTATTGTTATAGGCCTTGACAAGGTGCAGTTACTGTAGGCTAGAACTGGATGCTGTAGTCAGTACTGCTGCCTCAAACCTAGAAGGCTGCCACTTTGATTTGGTGTCTTTCTGGTGTTTAATGCCCACAGGAGAAATCTCACAGCATATCAGGCAAAAGCAGGAGTAGTGGACACCATTTTGGCTCCCTAGTCCTGATGTTCATAACCAAAATGGATGATACCATGACCAAGGGTACATTCCCAGCTCTGGATGGGTGGCATTGTTTAAATGTAAATGTGTCTAGTTTGCCAATTTTCCAATCCAACAGTATATATGTAATATGAGTAACACTCCACCCTCTGTCAATTCATTCAGAGAATGTTAATAACAAACCAATGTCTTGAACTGCACAGTCTGAAACATTGATGCTCCTAAGTAAGGTAAAAGTCCAAACAGAGCACACCGGAGCCCACAGCCCGTCAGGTAAAAGAACAGCACAGCATGCTAGCACTGAAACTATTTGTCAATAAATATAGATTTCTCTGAGATCTGTTTCCTCTCTGGCTCATATTTTGCTATAGAGAGGTGCATAGGTCAGTGTTAAATGGTTGTGTACTATAATCTGACAGTTATGACCCTTTTCCACTAGCCCTACTCTACTCTACCCGACTCTACCCGGCTCTACCCGCCTTGTGCTGCTTTTCCGTTAGCCCCTGTTGCCTGGCCAACGGCGTGCAGTGTTGCTGTAAACAGATGCTGCGTTCCATTTACCTCGGAACTGGGATCTGGGAAAAGGGAGTGACGTCATCTCCGACTTATCAGCGTTCCAGTTGAAGTCTGAAAAAAACATGCCGATCTACCATTCTATTGTTAGCCATTGTTAGCACGCCCTGCGTTGCTGTTCACAAATATCACATGAAGAATGTGATTATCACTATGGCAGCATTTTTGTAAATATAAGTCTAACAATACTACGTGTCCAGCTGACTTAGAACGACACACACTGGCCAGAAGTGCAAATAAATTGATTATTACAGGAGCTAAATAACTGTTCACACTGGGGGCATCCATCTTCGATTGTCATCTTGGGGGTGGTGAGGTGTTCCCGAGCTCCTAGTAGGAAATTCCAGCCTCGGGGTGCGTTCCAGATAAAATTTCCTACCCGGAACTGGGAAATTCCGACTTCCGACTACAACTGGAATGCACCAGTGGCACTGCGGTGACATCATCTTGAGCGTGACACAACAATCTGTGGCTTTTTGTCACCAACCGAGTAAAAAAGGAAAGCAGAAGAAGGCTGCAGGTGGTAAGAAGAAATACCCCTTGAGAAGCACAGGAGAGTTTTGGAAGCTATACAACAGAATGAAGCCGAGGACGAGAGCAATCCAGCTGCAAAGAAAAGACGTGTGAGGGTAAGCTAATAGTAGCTACTGCTAGCATGCTAGGTCGTCGCGCTCATGACTCATCGATGATGACATTGTCTGACCAATCAGTAGCCGGCAGTCGGTGACGTCATCTTTTAGTATCGACTCATCTCGCTTGGAACCAGATCGGAGTAGGTGCTAAAACTAGCTTGTTTTAGGAGGTACCAGGCTAGTGGAAACACGCTGCTAATCGAGTAGAGCCGAGTAGAGTAGGGCCAAGGCGTGCTAATAGAAAAGGGCCATAATTCAGGAGACAGGAGCGTAGGAGAGCTCTGGTTTAATAAATGTGATTACTTACATTTCTGGGCTTTTTCTAAGATAATATTTTATATTGTATAAATCAGAGTTGTACAATAAGGTGTTCTCTGCACACACAATAAATAAAGGTTTAGTGGAATAAAGGTGGATAAAGTTACACCAACTTACCCTGCCTCCCAGTCATTGTTCCAAAGTGTTATTTGGAACAATACCTTGACCCCCAAGGTACAGCGAATAGTATTTAGAATATAATCTATATTTGGCCACAACACCACCTGTATGGGGGGAGCTGTTAAGGTCAGGCTGGATATTAAAAACCATCTAAGAACAATCACTGCCCTTTAAAAAGTTCACTCAAATGGCTGACAAAATAAAAGCAGATAAAGTGTTAAAATATGTCCTCAGTTAAATGGAAGTATACAGCCAAGAAAAAAGAAATGAGGATATTTTTTCATCACTAACTTTAAGGTAAAAGTCAAAATGTTATAAATAGTTGTACTGTTGATTCAGAAATTCAGGAATTAAGTAAATTTTAAGAGTAAAATTAAAACACCATTTCTTCTATCTCCCTGTTTTAATATTTTAAATTGTATTTTGTGTTTATTATTTATATTTCAGCATTTTCTCCTCACTTTGAATTAATTCTGAATATTGTATCTTAAATCCTTGACATTTGTTTTATTTTTCTCATTTATTATTTTTTTTGTTAAGAAAATAATGAGTTTAATTATCCTCACCTCATTTTTCTCTAATGCTTGACCCAAATATTCTTCATCATCAGAGATCCTGAGAAGTGTTTCACACAAACAGCTAATGGTTTTGATTAACTTTAAGGAGTTCAGTCTGAAAACCATGATTAATTAATAAATAAAATCTGATCTTTAAAACTGTATTTTGTGCAAAAACTCTCTAGAGAGCCAAATCAAAGTTTTAACAGTCATTTGACTTTGAGGGTTTGATCTATCTTCATTTAGCTTTTAGGCAACTTTATTTCTGACCAAATAAATGTGCAAAATAAACATTAACCCTTAAATCATCCTTAAAAAAACGTACACATTTGATCCTCGGGACCAAATTGGTCCCCTTCCTAAAAAGTGCTATAAAAATAAAATTTATATCTATATTTTTTCACTTTGAATGACTCAAACTTTCAGAACTACTTGAGCCTGAAATATTCATATCAAGTTTTAATTACGTTATGGGGTTTTTAATCCTTTAAATGCCAGTATGTTTACGGAAAACGACTGTTATTTATCAAAAAAATATATAAATAAAAAAATATCAATAATTTCCAAAATATACATCTCATTGACAATTAGGTCATGATTTCTAGTAGGCCCTGGGATGGGTCAATGATTGGCAGAAACAATGATTTTAATGCATTGACCATTTTTCTGCAGAGTCAGATTGAAAAAAAAAACTCACACATCTGATCCTTGGGACCAAATTGGTCCCCTTCCTAAAAAGTGCCATAACAATAAAATTTATATCGTATTTTTTCATTTTAAATGACTCAAACTTTCAGAACTGAGCCTGAAATATTCATATCAAGTTTTAATTACATTATAGAGTTTTTAACCCTTTAAATGCCAGTGTGTTTACCGAAAACCACAGTTTTTATCGTAAAAAACATAAAAAACACCAATAATTTCCAAAATATACATTAAAAGACCAAAATATATAGACCAGGTTTCAGCTATCCGTCCAAAACAAAGAGTTTATTTCATCTGTTTAGTCCCCACTCTGTATGCTTGAGTGTGGAGAGAGTCCTGCTTGACCTGACAGCAGACAAAACAAACACACACACTCTACACATACGCATTTAAAGTGCATACACATGATCACAGGCCGCTCGGCAAGAGGTGTTTACAGAGTAGCCTGGCTGCTGACGCCAGTCAATAAGCCTAATGCAATGGAAATCAAAGGAAGGTTCATCTGATGATGTCTTTTATTGTGCCATTATGCTTTCTGTTTCCTCATTAAAAAGCCCTTCCATTGCGAGAAAGACCTGCATTAAGCAACCTTTACGTGTTTCAAAGTAATCCCAGGGTCAGGTCTCTGAGGACAAACATACATGGGTATGTGTTCAGGGCTTCACGCCTAATTCAAAAGGCGGGCATATCAGTAAAATATTACACAATGTGGTTTGAATAAAGCCGTCTCTTTTTTATGCTTTGTTTTCTTGTGATATGCTGATAAGATGGAGATAAGGGCTGAGGGAATAATGGTGATGTGGGTGCTGCAATCTTAGTCATTTGAATGCAATAAAAAAAAAAACATGAAACCTCAAAATTAACAATGGACTGGGTGAAAGGTCGAAGCAGCGTCTGGATCTGCCTCAGAAAAGCAGTCATTTTCACAACTCATGCAAAGCTGCAGCACGGTCCATGATGACATAATGTGCAGAGAGACGCCACAGCACGGGTTTATGGGATGCCATTCAGTCATATACAACTATCTATGGAAGGAATTACACAATATGCAAAATGTGTGTGCAAGCTTTAGGAGGAGCATACAGAAATACATGTTCCTACAGGCAAAAGTGATGTTTTATGGTTTGTGTATTGCTTTCTCTTAAGCTGCCTACATGCAGCTTTTAGTTTCTTATATCTATTTGATGGAATTCCTGACACACCTACTGTGGTAGAGGTACTTTAATGGGCTACAACAGGGTCTTCCATACTTCATCATGCTTAGGGCCCCATAATACCTCCTCCTCTTATAAACTTCCTCCCATTGTTTCCTTTGTGCAAATAGATAACACAAATCAAACGTAAATATTAAAGCCTCTAACATTTTCCCTTTTGATGATTTCTTAAAGAGGCTATGAGGAGTTTCTAAGTAATTACAAAAAAGTCTCACTTTTAGATATATGCCCGATGGAAATACACACTTTAAGATGAATTTTATAACATCAAAATAGGTTATCTATAAATGCTATTCCTTAGCCACGTGGTCGGACAGCCGGCTACAAAACTACGACACTAAGTTTTCCAAAAATTGCTTGTTGTCACACATCAAAAACTACCGCTACGTAACTAGAAAGAGATACATTACCTCGTCACTTTGCATCCTGTAAGTTGTTGAAAAAAGAAGTTGTAAAGCAATGCAGAGTTCTGAGGAAGGTCCGAGCTGCATTCATTAGCATCACAACAAACGCACGCTTTGGCTTGGGTCAGGTCTTTTGGTGCGTTCCAGTTGTAGTCAGAAGTCGGAATTTCCAGGTTCCGAGGTGGAAACTGCAACTGGATCGCACCCCGAAGTCGGAATTTCTTAATGGGAGCTCGGTGAAACCTTGCCACCCCCAAGTTGACAATTGAAGATGGATGCCCCCAGTGTGAACAGTTATTTAGCTCCTGTAATAATCCATTTATTTGCACTTCTGACTGGGGTGTGTCGCTCTAGATCAGCTGTATACATAGTATTGTTAGACTTATATTTACAAAAATGCTGCCATAGTGATAATCACATTCTTCATGTGATATTTGTGAACGACAACGTAGGGCGTGCTAACAACAGCTAACAATAGCCTGGTAGATCGGCATGTTTTTTTCTGACTTCCACTGGAACGCCGATAAGTCAGAGATGATGTCACTTCTAGTTCAGAGGTTACTGGAACGCAACATTACAATAGTCGCCGTGCGTGCTCATGGGCAGCAGAGTCTTTATGTCTTCGGAAACAGATTCTCCTCATAGCACCTTTAATGTACTTCATTTTCCTTTGTTTCAATTTTTAATTTTAGTTTTTAATTCTTTTGCAAAATCAGATGAAGCAAATGGGACTAACAAAGCAAAACAATGCAAGGGATACATTTACTGATAGACAAAAGTAAGGAGATATGAGAGACTAAAAATAAGAATTTAGGGGTCTGTTTACAAGAGGCCAAATACGCACAGATCCAAAGAGTTTTCATTGTGTTTTTGGCCTCCTGTTTACATGGGAACAGTACCTGGAGAGCTTAAATCTGCAAACTTTTGAAACCAGGGTCCAGGGTGGAGAGTTTTAAAAATGTTCCTCCATGCAGCTCCATGTAAACCAGAGTCAGAGGGTGAAACTCTGACGTCACAGCATGTGCAGTAATCTTTCACATGAGGGCTGCGTGTACATATCAGGAACAACAACAGCTTCATCGTCTACAGAGTAACATGTGTGCTGCTTACCGTGCTCGGTTTGTTATCCAGACAAAACTATCCAGACAGATTTGTTGTCCAGACAAGAAACTCCTGCGTCTTTGCGCATTTTTCTTCACCATACGTGTGTTGTAGCAGCGTTGTTTCTCTGCAAACCTACATCATTACCTACTGGACTGGCATGCACACTACAGCGGTTTCATTCGTTCCAGCATCTCTGTCTGAAAACAGATCGACTTTGAATATGCAAAGGAAAAATCTTTGCATTTTAGGTAACAGTGTCTCTGTGTCAACAGGGATAAAAAGTAGTGTTAGGGATCTGGATCTAAAAGAATCTGGTGAGCATCATTTGCTGTGTTTATGCTACACAACTTAACAGCACGGACCTTAAGAGAATAACTGTATTCACAGACACCGGTAAAGTCTAAGTTTGTAATGGACGATGGACTTTGTAAAGGACAAATGAAGTTTCATCCAGTCTCTTAACTTAGCAGTGTTTGGACTTGCATGCTTGATGGCTGGTGTTGCTCATCTTTGGACTCAAATTAAACAAACTTTTAGTTTTTCTAATGATGCAGTCATGGTGTGTTGCTCTTAAGCAAAAAAGATAGCGACAAAAGCAAGGATGCCCAGACCATAAATATGTCTGTGTTATATGTCTTTGGTTCATTTAATGCATGCTGAACAGAAATTTTAAAATTTCTTAGCTGCAAGAATTGCAAACAAATTGGTGTATTATATTTCTTGATTTTTTTTTTTTTACATTATGTATGCATGATTGGATTCTTGCTGATATTCAGTATGTCTATATTTACAAACTTAACATTGCCCATGCCTGTATGGATATTTATTTATGTATTTGTTTTTGCAAGGGTACGAGGTATCTCCTTTCCTACAATGGACCCATATAAGAGTTAGAAATGGATGTGGATGGAAGAATAAAGCATTTTATTCTCTGATGGAAGAGACACTTTTTTTTAAATAAAACATTTAGCAATAGTGGTGGAGCATTGTGCTACATTTATTATGTGGGTGCTGCAGCTCATATAGGTGATATAAATGGCCAATATGAATGGACAAAACATGAAGTGTAAATATCGTCTGAGATTTTGATACCTGCCATTAAGGATATCCTGCTTGTAAAGCAAATATCTGCTGTGTAGATTTGTGCAGATAATGTTGTGCATCCCTAATGGAAGGAGGTTTCCATTTCCAAACAAACAAATAAAAGCTGCAATACTTTTCTCTGCCAACTTTTTATTCAAATTATCATAAATTTAGATGGCTATCCTGGAGAGTAGGGTGACAAAGGAAATAAATCTGTGTTCACAGGCCCTTATTCTCATAGAATAATCATGATTAAGATTAAGATGTGGTATTTGTAATTGAAATTCTTGCACATGGTAGTAAATCTTTGTTTTGGCTGTTTTAATTATGTAGCATTGTAATATAATTTCATGTTGGGTAATCCCAAATAGCTCATAAGGAAGATGAAGTGCATTTAAGCAGACTCCTGCTGCTCTACCTCTTCAAATAAAGGCTCTGAACACAGATTGGACCTTCTTAAAAAGAAGTTTGATCACTTTCATTTTCTGTGTTTTCAGTAAATGTTGTCTTTTTGTTTGTTTTTTACATAAAATTTTATCCACAATTATTTGTCTGCTACATTCTTTATGTTGTTTTGTTTCTTCTTTGGATCTTGAGGTTGGATGGAAAAAGAACACAGAGATTTTTACAGCTGTTTATGGCAACCAAATAGACATTTTTGTCTTAATAAATGCATTTTGTGGGAGTTGCATTTTTGTCCCATCCCCTCTCAGGCTGGGCTGTTCTCTCTGCGCCCTCTGGTGACAAACACTGGACCAACAGCATCTGGAGTCTGCACGTATATACTGTAAAAATAAAATTGCATTTACTTGAACTGAACAGATATACAAGCTGTAGAAAGTATGCAGTCTTTTATGTGCTCTACATGATATATTAAAAGGTTGGACAAACAGACAAACAGCCTGAAAGACTTTATGTAGAAACTTTCCGGGAGAAAAAGAAAACTTCAATAGAAATATTGATCATTTTCATAAAGAAGTGAGAATCAGCTGGTGGCCCGGAGCAGCATCAGGCCCTCTACAGCTTCCCACCAGAATTTAGCAACTCAGAGATTGGGAGGGGGCTTCTTTGTGGTTTTGTTTCTTTAAGGAATATCTTACTAATTGGACAAAAATATTTATATTACCTCAATTTATTTTAACCTCTACAGCCCCAACTATTTTGAAAATCCTTGCCTGACCATATACTTTTTTGAACATTATGTTTTTTAATTTGTATTTTAATTTGCCACAACATAAAAAAAACATTTTTTGGTCAAACATAGACCATTTAAACGCTTAAATATAAATTCATGACAGGAAAAAATAGCATAAAGGAAAACTAAATAAATAAGTAAATAAATACATAGATAATTAAATTACACCCAAAGTGTACAACGTCGTGGCAGTTCTGTTAGTCTGTTCAGCATGAAATCACATTCATACAATTTTTCTGATTTTTTCTCTCTGTCTACTAGAGTAACAACAAAAAGAAAAAAACATATGCCATATGCCTGACCATATTGTTATGAAACCTCTCTAATTTTGCTCTGCATCATTTTATAACAATAATCCATTACATAGATGTAAAAAATATTTTATTATTCATCTTTAAAGCTTTACAGCCACTCCAGCATGATTTCCAAGAAAGATTCACAATAAAAATGTTTTTTTTTTAAGCGAGGATAACATTTTAAAAAATATTCTGATGTTTATCTTCATTTACTGTCCGAGTAAAACATATACTGATAATTCCACATCTGGACAAATCTCATAAGTGTTACTTATTATTATGACACCACAATAATTCAGATAGACCTTGTGGCAGCAGAGATGCACTCTTTTCTTTATGAGCAGAAGGCTTAAAATAAGTAAATCAATAAGTAAATCAATAAAAAATCAAACTGGCCCTTGTACAAATGCAGTTAAAACCCTTAACCAAAAAAAAATACAACTCCCATGATGCTTGGGAACGTGTAACCGGAAGCAGTTGAGACGCTGTTGCATTGTGGGTAGGCGGAAAAAGGCTCCAAAAGATACGAGAAAGCGACCAGCGCACGTTGCAGAGTCGTCCATCAAGAAATCGACAAGAATTTATTATTTTGGACTCGATAAAGGTAAAACTCTTTAAACTGTTGATGAAGTATCATGTTTATGCCAAAAAAACCTCCGTAACTTCTTTATTTTTTGTGTAAAATGTTCATTCATTCAGTCGCCATTATGGCTCCCTCTGATTTCCCGAGCTACAAAAGTTTGGACACAGAATAATGAAATGTCCTCATAATTATGGTAATATTTAAAATACCAGCTTTGTAGTTACCTTTTGCCACAGTTTAGCCTGTAAAGGTTTTGTTGTAAGTGTTGAATTTTGTGGAATAACTGTTATTGTTCTGTGTTGGAGGGGCTCACGTTAGCTATGGTGGCTAATATGGGCCATCTGATGCGGCTAAATGTTCAGTTCATGGTGATTTAGAGACTAAATGGAAAATGATCATCCCAGACAAAAGCAAGAAAGACTTTGACCATCAGCTCAAGCAGCTGTTGTACTCATTTGATAAAGAAAGAAAGGACTGATTTGGGGAAATAAATGCTTATTAAATGATGGAGTGACTCTAACTCTGCCTGTCTGTCGGTTTTCAGGGAGAAGACTGAAAAATGTCCATCGGTGTTCCGATCAAGGTCCTGCATGAAGCAGAGGGACACATCGTGACCTGTGAGACAAACACAGGAGAGGTTTACAGAGGAAAGCTGATCGAGGCTGAGGACAACATGAACTGCCAGGTGAGCCACTGGATAACGTGTTTTCTGCACAGTTTACACAGACTAGATCAAGCCTTTGACTCTCCAGGTACAAACAGCAGCATGTAAAACACTGATGCAATCATCAAAAACAGACATTAAGAACATTATACACAGTAAAACAATAAAACGGGTCTTATTGGATTGTATCGTTGTCATGTGGCAAGTTTAGGTTTTAATTATTATAGGGATGACTGGTTTTTTGTTCAAGAAAACAGAGTACATGTGAGAATATACAATAATGTACTCCCCTTCATTAGGACCTTTAAAAAGATGACAATGAAGTGACAGCTTAAAGGAATATTACACCCAAAGAATGATATGCCTTAATTTTCTACTCACCCTCATGCTGAGCAACACTCTGGAGCACTTTTTTGATGTCTCAAATGCAGCTGGAGGTCGAGGTTGCTGTGAACAAGCGTCCATCTAACAGGGGCACGCGAGGTCCATAAAGTCCACATGCTTATTTTCCTTCATACTGCTCGTCGCTGTAATCCAAGTGTCCTATAATTAATTGTAGTCTAGTACATTTTTGAGCCTAAACAGTGCTATAGCGTGCTTCGCAGTGCATGCACCGCTCACTTGCATTCAGCGGCTCGTCTTGAGCAGTCTGCGCGGACAGGCTTAAGGGAAGCGTGCATGTTTTTATTTTCTAAAAAACCTCAACAAAACATACAAAAACAGCATCAGACAAGCACATTTGAGACATCTACTGTCAAAACAGAATCATGTGACACTTTGCAACCAGCATGAAAATGATTCTCCACCAGACCCCCAGAAGTTTATATTTTAAACAAATTGCAAAAATGGACCCCACATTTTGCCAGATTTGTCGATGGAGCCCCGTAACGAAGCCTGAGCTTTTCCAACTTGAGAAATTAAAGAACATCCCTAATCCAGTGTACCTGAGTCGAATATTCTGCTGACTTCGAGTTTAGCAGTATTGATATTTGGCCAATAGAGTGAAAAAGACCAAAAGATCCTCTTTAAATTTGGGAAGGGTAGGCAGAGAAGGGAAGAGACCAAACAAGGCACTTAGAGGATTAAAGGGACAGTTCAGTATTTTTGAAGTGGGGTTGTATGAGCTCCATGTAGTCACTAAGGACATTAGATACTGTAGAAAGTTCTCTCCTCTCCACCAGAAAGCCACAGTCTGTAAGAGTCGGTGACGAAGAAAAAGACGCTAATAGAAAAGTACCGTACCGGAGTTAAAGGCTATTTTCTTCGCCTACAAGAACTCAAATCAAAAAGTAATACCACAGTTTAAGAGTACGCTACATATACAATTTTTTAAGTGCATAAACCTTTCGGAAATTTAAAGTTTATCCGGACCTAAGCCGACTCACGTCTGTATCCTTCCCTTTAACCACAGACAGAGTGTAAAAAATCTCTGACCAATAATAATAAAGGGAGAGAATTTTAAATTGATTAAATTGATTTTTTTAACCCAGCCCTACTACAGACAATTAAGTAAACAGGTGCATGTAAATGAGATGCTTAATAGGCTTATTGAAATGTAAGCACGGCTTCTCTGTGTTAAGTTTTTAGCTCAGTACTGCAGTGAACTAATCACAGAACATTTCTTCTCTTTAAAACTGCCTTGTTTGCCATCAGTGGTTTTGGTTCTCTCAGTTTAATCTAAATTTTAATTTCTCAACTGCTGAGCACTTAGGCTGGGAGTCAAAAACGGTTTCAACTCCCTCAAGAGATGATATGAAATTATTATGCTTAACAATTCCCCTTTCTTTCTTGTGCATGTAAGGATATCACCCTCTCATTAGAGACACCTAGTATAAATGACAGCATAGAAATGAAACATGTTATCATGACAGGAAGTGTGCAGGAGTGATTTAAGCTGTGTCTCCGTTTTGGACAATAAGACGATGGGTGATATCACAAGCAACCTGCAGGCATATTCATCCATGCAGTGCCTTATGAACATCAGGGGTGATCTGTGTTTTATATTGTTGCCTCTGAAAAACTCTGTCAATTAACTTCAACCCAACAGAAAATCCACAGAAATTGATTAATGAATCTTTAAAGAATTAGATCAATAAACTGAAGCAATAAAACATCAATAAAAAAGTAATTTGAAGTGGCCCCAGTTCGATATTGACATCTAATATCAGCAAAGAAACAAATGTCAAGTTATATATATGCCTGCATCTAAAATCTCCGATATAAGCACTCCGATACAAGTCGCCCATTCTAAGTTATTTTTAATTTTTTGATTCAGTTGTAGAATATGTTTACGATTTAGTTAAACACAGCGGTTATTTTGCAATTTTAAAATATATTTTTTTGTTTTTACTGGGTTTCTTAAGGCCACTTTTCAGGATCTTCTAATTTATTTTTCATTTATTTTATTTAGTTGTACTTTATTCTTATGTTTAAGGTTAAAATTTATTGAACCCACTGGTCAATAACAAATGGGTCAGTTTTTCTCATACCTACTTTTGCTGACTACTGATCTCTGTTAGAGTAATCTCACCTGATCAAGCCTTTTCTTACAGTCCATACTACAAAATAATAAAAGTCTGTACGATTCCTGCTGATATTGGTATCGGACAATACTCAAGGCTGTAAACTCGTTATCGGATCAGAGGTGAAAAAGTTGTATTGTCAAACTCCTACTAGTAATGCAGTGCTTTTGGGATGCACAATATCATTGACACAGTATTAGTATAAGCAGTCATGAATATTTATAGATGAAGCTTATATACCACATATAACCCTAATATCAAATGCAATATTGACTGTTAATATGAATGTACCGTAAAGTTTCGCTTAATCAGCACTGAATCTTTACAGTAAAAAACACAAAGTATCATTTTAAGAGACTGAAATGTTCTTTTACAAACACAAAAGGCTTCTGGTGTAAAGTACAGGTTGGTTTAAGTTAAGTGGTTAACTGTGTACTTTGGACTAAAATATCTGCTCTTGTGATGAGTTCAGAAATATTAGCCTATTATGTATACTTTTAGCCCCCGTGTCTGACTTTCCTCCTGTCCCTGCAGATGTCCAACATCACTGTGACTTATCGCGATGGCCGGGTGGCACAGTTGGAGCAAGTTTACATCCGTGGCAGCAAAATCCGTTTCCTCATCTTACCGGACATGTTGAAAAACGCTCCCATGTTAAAGAGTATGAAGAACAAGAACCAGGGGTCTGGAGCAGGACGAGGCAAGGCAGCCATTCTCAAAGCACAGGGTGAGTTTGTGGTTTTAGACCATCATTTCCCAGACATTTCAATGATTTTTAACTTCGTCAGGAGGTTATGTTACTGCCCCCGTCTATTGTTTCTTTGTTTCTCTGTTAGCAACATAACTCAAAAAGTTATAGATGGATTTTGATGAAATTTTCAGGAAATGTCCAGATTGGGACAAGGAACAAATGATAAGATTTTGGTGTTGATCCGGATAACCGTCTGGATCTGTCATGACGAAAAATACGACTTTCGTGAATAACTGCTGAATTAAAACAGATATCATTATGAATCCAGTTGCTAATGGTATGTTTTCATGGTCAAGGAATCTACATTTTTAGATGAAATAAAGGTAGGACTAATATTTATGGTGAAAATCACAGTGTGGGTGACGACTGTGGTGCTCTCCGAGTGCTTTTCTAGATGAGCAATGTTGCTCTTTTATACTTGGCATTCTAATAAAGAAAATTAAACCTGTCAAAAGGTGAAATTAAAATGAAACCTGATTAACTTTTCAAATACAAACAAGACGTGTTGGAAGCATCCTTTCATGTGTTTTTAGCCCCTTTAGCCTACCTCGTGTGTCAGATAAGGTATAAGACAGGACACTGTTCATTATTTTTATTCAGGGATTCACAGAGACTAATGACTGTTTCAAGCAGGGTTACCAACCTGTGGACCTCTCAGACAATAAGAGTAGATCTTTAAGACTAGATGCTTCACTCTTTATCCGACACACAGGTCGACCTTTTTGCTTATCCATGACATATCTGCTGAATCCAGCTGCTCTGCAAGATAAACAGAGTGACTGGTTTCTCTCTACCCTCATTAGTTTTAAGTATTAGAAAGATATTAAGATGAACTAAACTGTGTTTTATGCTAACTAGGGCTGAACAATTAATTGCAAATTAGATTAAATCGCAATATGGCTTGTTGCAATTTTCAAATCGCAGACAGTGCAATATTTTTAACCCAAAATGTGTTGAACATTTTGGCATTGTGATGTAGTTTATTGTAATTTCATGCCTATTTTAACCTTTTTTAACCCAGTTTTTACAACTTTATGCCTATCTTGCTCCCATTCTTTTTTTTTTTGGCCACTGTCAGACCATGTTTGGAATTTTTACATGGTTTTTGAAATTTAATCCCAATTTTGCTGCTATAATCAATTTTCCTTAGTCACTTTTGAATTTGTTTGCCTTTTTTTTTTTTTTGCAATTTCATACCTGTTTTGCACCTATTAACTTTTTTTCCGCTTTCGTACCATTTTTTTTTCACCCAGTTTTTACAATTTCATCCCTGTTTTGCTTCTGTTCTTCACTTCTCCACTTTTTCTCAAATCTTTTATCCTTAGATTAATTTAATGTCATATTGGTTTTACTATAAAAAGATCTGCTGCTTTTGTTTGTTTAAGAATACACAAGACGAGGAACACTGAAACAATCGCAGAGTAAATCGTAATTGCAATATCGGGGAAAAATATCACAATTAGATAATTTTCTCAAAGCTTTCAGCCCTAGTGCTAACATTGTTCCAGTCCTTAGTGACAAGCTTTGTTTTGTATAAGGCTGCATAAACTGTAAAGTGCTGATGTGATTTTAAATCCACAGAATCTTTTTTTTTAATTCCTGCCCTTAATCACATTTATAAATTGAAGATTGCATCTTTGATTGTGAAGTTAGAAGATGATCATTAAAATTTAAAGTTTTCTTAATGATTCTTGGTGGATTTAGGGAAGTAGATCGTACCATCTCAATTAGCATCATAGGTGATCTTCAGCTGAAAAAAGGCTGAAGACCACTGGTTTAAAGAAAACAGTGATGGTTATGTTCTGATCACTTTGTCTTTATTGAAAAGGCAGTAAAAAGTTGGATCTGCTTTGACCCTAACTGCAGCTGAAACCTGCTTTAAATTATGTTTTCTTTAATTTTAGCTTATTCATTTGATTTGATTTGGTTGAATTTTCAATTTCTAAGTAAAATTAAATGTTACATGCACTTTAAATCTAGAGGAGACACATGGGTTGGAATTACAACCATCCAATGTGCATCAACACTGTTTAATAATGTGGAAACAATATGGATTACATTAATCTGTAAAAAGATCAAAAGGACTCAAACTATCACCTTATGCCCTAGCAGATGCCACACTCCTTTCTTTTCATTATTGCACTTGCAGGTGCAAAGTTTCTTTAAATGTAAAAGAAACTCCCTCCACAAAACTCAAAATATTTTGATGAAAGTATCCTAAATGTTGCTTTAGCTGCATCTGACTGTGTGAAGCAGGGTTGTATTATCAAAAAACAGTTTGACCACATCCAAAAAATCAAAATATCACAGTGTGTTTATTGAAATAACAAATATAGAAATAGGAATATTAGTTATTTCATATAGAAATACAAATATTAAATTAATCTGATAATCCTAATGGGTTCTAGAAATCAATTAAAAAAATCGAAATTGTTTTGGTGGTTTCAGACATTTTTTGTGGCATGAACCCAAGAGAAAGTTCTTAAAATGTGTTTTTGTTTTTTACCTCACAGTGGTGGACTTTTGCTCCGCATGAAAAGTTCCTTTATGAATCTCCCGCCTATGTTTCACAGATTTATCTCTCTTATCCCTGTGATTTTGACTTCATATGACTAAGAAGTGTTAATTCCTAAAAGCAGATTTTAACACAGAACAATATTGTGTCGAGTCTGTTGCAGGTCTTTTCGTGTAATTATCCGTCTTTTCTTTTCTGAAACACTTTTCCTCATCTCTTCTCTGCAGTGGCTGCCAGGGGTCGGGGTCGTGGTGGAATGGGAAGAGGAAACATCTTCCAGAAAAGGCGATAACTCCTCGAGCTGTGCTGGAAATGTTTTGTATAGTCCCTTTGTTGTTTTAAATTTGTGTTTTTTTGGAATGGATATCTTGGATTTTCTTTGCAATGTTGCAACACTTTGCAGTCTGTTTCTTTGATTTCATTTTTTATGAAAATAAACATATTTCAATTTGATCATGTGTTGAGTCTTGTCCTTTGACACAAATCTCTTTTTTTTTAAAATAGAAGGCTTTTAACTAGAATTGTGTTTGTTTTTGCATATCGTCGCTTCCCCACCAAAGTATTTTCAGTATTTCATCCATGTTTTTAAATTTGTTATTTACTCCATTAGTCCTTTTGCAAAGCATTTTGTATATTTGTTAAGAAAAGTGTATATTAATAAATACAATTATTGGAGATCTGCATTCTATTGAAAAGGATCTATTAAAAGTCCAATATTGGTATCAGCAGATAATAGCTAAAACTTTAAAATGTTGGTACCCGCAGCTTTATTTTTTTAAATTTATAAGACATCAGAATACCTTTATTCTAATTATTATTTATTGTCAATGTATACATTACAACTTGTCATTTTAGGGAATGGAATGTTTTACTTGTTTCACATCAGTTTCTTAAGTAAATAATCGCATCAAATAAGGAAAGGTCAGTTTTAGTGCTGTAAAAAAATACTTTCATTAAACTATTGCATTGATATCAATATCTGCATTAATATCTGTGTCGGGTAAACCATGCATCTCTTGTTTTATTTTAATCATGATTGAAGGTGTGAAACACTGCAAGGGGTTGGGTATTTGGCCCCCAAGAGTTTTAGGGTCATGTTAAATGGAGAAGGTGATTTTGGGGAAGTTGACATTCATGTATGAATTTCTATACTGAAGTCCAGATTTTGAGAAACTTAAATGTACAGAATAAAGTCAAGACAATGTATTTTGACTTTTTTCTCGACACTTCCACTTTTATCACAAAATTGTTATTTAACTCTATTCTCGTCATTTCAACTTAAATCCCAAAGTTCCTACTGTAATGTCCACTTCCCTAAAATTATTTTCTCCATCTTACATGGCCCTAATACTCTTCCGTACCCTTACACTCTTCTGTACATGTGCAACACTGTATAAGTAATGTATGTGAGCCTAGCATCCCTAATAATATATTTTATTTAAAAGCGCCTAAAACAACAATAAAATCAACAAAATAATACAACTATAAAAACAGCAAAAAGACGTGTTAGTGCCATATGAACCATCTCGGACTCTGAGGACCTCAGGGACTGGCCTCCTGCTGGGGCCCAGAGTCCGGACTAAACATGGGGAATCAGGGTTCAGTTTTATGCTGCTAAAATCTGCAATAGTCTTTCTGAAGAAGTGAGACAGGCCTCTACTCTGACAATGTTCAAATCTAGGCTTAAAACAGCTCTATTTAACTGCATATGACTGAAATGATTTTATCTGCACTCTTCTCTTTAATGTTCATTTTTTGATTAGTGTTTTAATTTTGTATTGTGATTTTAATGCATTTTTGTTGTTCTGTAAAGCACTTTGAATTGCCTTGTGTATGAATTATGCTCTAAAAAAATTTGCCTTGCCTTTCCGTACAGGGGCAGAGTTGACTAAAACAATCCTTTCTGATGTTAACTATGAAAACTCAGTTCATACAGCAGAACTTTAAAAACACTGAACTCTCCCTTTAAACTCGAGGTTGCAGTTCACACAGTGGCCGCCTGGTGGAGCCCTCCGGCCGCAGCGCGCGGAGCAGAAATCCTCCAGAAACAGCTTTAATTTTGAGGTCGTGAGTGTAGAAAGAGACTGAGGAGGCAGCCCACACCCCCTCCACGGCTGCAGGTTCCCCCGAAGCAGACACTCAGACTGCCGCCCCTCTCTCCTCATCTCTGGGACACTTCCTGTGAGCACGGGACCCGTGAGCTCGGCCGGATTGGTCCTTCATATCGTCGGTTATCAGCCGTTAGCTAGCTGTCGATGAACAGACGCTACTTTCACTGAAGAGGAGGAAACCCCACAGTCTGACCTGCAGGCCGGAGGAACACCTGAGGTACGGCTTCATTTTCTGTAGGAGGTGTTTGTGTTCGTGTGTTCTGTGGCGGTGATACTGGAGGAATAACCGCGGGCTTTACTCTGAGGCACTAGCATCCTCTGACTCCTGCCCAACAACATCTGTCTGTGTGACAGATGAGGCTAACGCTAGCTGCTCCTTAGCACAACACGACGCTCGCGCCTCTTTGAAAGTGTATCGACGATCAAAATAATCCGATTCAGAGTCGATATTAACACCAGAGTGTAAAGATATAGTTAGATATAGAGTTTAGAAAGTAGTTTCTCCAGAGAGGGAAACATTTGTCATTCTGGTACCAACAACAGTGGGTTAAAGACGACGAGGAAGCTGTTATTTATCAGTCTGATAATAAAAATAAACCGTCCAACGGTTTGATTATGTTAATGTAACTGAACAATAACGTGCTGTCGTTTAAAAAGGAGGCTTAATTTTTAATACATGTCATATTTAGGCTACTAAAGTTGCTTTAACACGCTTTCCCTTATGCACTGTATGATTTCTAAGGCTCCCATAACCACTTGACTTACAAACTAAGACTAAAACTAATACATTGTTATTAAAATTGTTATTCTTCCTCTTCATTTTTCAGCTAGGAATCAGATATGTGGGTCAACCTGCTGGCTGACTTGCCTTTTAAGAGGTATTCTGGGCATGAATAGATTTATTTCATTTCTGCAACAAAACTTGTGTTTTTTTTTTCATACGTGAACATCACATAATGCAAAAAATTAGATATATAGCGTTTGATTCAGTTTTCTGAGAAATCATAGATGATTATTTTATCATACAATGTATTCCCTTCGACTAAATTCTGATTGTTAAAGGATATGGAAATACGTGAAAATGTGTTTTTCGTACTCCAATATAGTCTTTACTAGGGCTGGGTATTGATTCAGATTTTCTGGATTGATTCGATTCAATTCGATATTTATTCAGTCTGGGATATCTCAGTTAAAATAGTGCTGTAAATTTAAAAAGTGACCTTTTGACCTGGTACATCATTAAAAATTGTTTTAACATGAAGAACTAAACCCAAAGCAGTTACATTAATCATATTTTAATGATATGCATTAATGCATATTCTACATATTACTTGTTTTTTGTCCAACTCATATTTTTTCCTTTGTACTTGTTAAATCTAAAATACTGTACATCCAAACATCAGCTTTTAAACTTGCCAGTGGTGCCCATATAGTGCTTCCACCATGTTTGTTTGCAGTAACATCTCATGAGATCTTGTTCAGTAGAAAGCAAAGCTAAACACTGATCACACGAGACTAGCAGGGTTGATACCACAGGCTGCTTCTCTGCACATCCAAAGAAGAAAAAACTACCCAAGTTAAAAGATTGATCTTTCAATTTTGTGGATCGATTATAAACCAGTCAAAGGAAAATCTGTTTAAATCGATTAAATCGATTTTTTTTAACCCAGCCCTAGTCTTTACTGTTAGATTTCTGGGGAAAAATGATTTATTTCCAATTTTTCTAGTTTTTAAACAGTTATATTCATGTACAACGTCGCCTCCTATCAGATTCAAACTGGTGTGACAAACATTATAAAGAGAGGTAGATAAAGAAAAACAGACAAAGGCAGGCTTTCAGAATTTTAAATACAGTGGTAAGGCGTCCAAACGTCAACCACGCGGTTACAATGCCAGTCAAAGGGTTAATTTTTGAAACACAAGCATCCAAACCTGAAGTGCAGCTCAAATATTGTGATATATTGCGATATTCTACACTTAACTACAAAAAAACTAGAGATGGTGTGTGTAAATCACACAATATTATGTCAAACTGAAAATAAAAATGAAGGCCAAACTATTTTATTAAAAACATCTTTTCCATTTTATTGCTTTTGAACTATGCTAAATTCAGTGTTACATACATACATACACTTAACTTAGAGTGCATTACGTCACTTAAACTAATGTTGCAAAGAAATTATTCTTGTTTTCCCTTTGATAATGTACTGAAAGCATCCAAACCTGAAGTGCAGCTCAAACTGTAATTGAACACATGAGGAACAAAGTGCTTTGAGTTACTGACAGCACAACAGTAATTAAGAAGAAAATCACATATTTCTCTTGTCATTGTCTGAACTGAATAGACTGCATGAAAAAAATATCAATGTTTTATCAAGAGGTAAAAATATCATGATATATTGCTGCATCAATATTTTTTTTACATGTCTAATGCCAATATGGTACGGATAGTATTTTGCCTCCCTTATAGTAGCATGTACCATTAACATAAAAATATTGAACAAATCTTTCTTTCAATAGTTTGGAGTATTTTGTCATGCTTATTTTAATGGTCACTATTCATTGAAATATAAAACTGAATCATAAGCAGCATTTAACAAAAGAGGAGCTCCATGTGAGCCCAGGCAGCCAGCTGTTGGATCTGCTCTATTAGAGAAACAAAGATAATGGAAACAAAGGGACACATTGATTTAATAAGCAGACGGTTGGAAATATTAGTTTTAAAAATGACGTATTTAGATGAAGTGAGATGTCTCAACATTTGACAGATTCTGTGAGATTAAATTAATGCCTTTGTAATTTAATGTTATTGTGGGGATGATATTTTGGTGTTTTAAATTCAAGTTAGGCTCCTGGATTTGTTTGATACTGTTTTACATAATACATTAGATAAACAATCTTAACAAGGGCTCATGTAGATCTCCATAAAGTCTCAATAGGTGTTGAGTTTTAGTTTTGAAATTTAAGGCCATCATAAGTATTACAAATGCCTATTTTGAACCATGAGGGGTCTTTGAGTTTTTTTTTCTCTCTTGTCTTCATTGTCATCCCTTTTGAGGCAATAGGAAATGATATTTTGCAGAGTTAAGATTTAGCATCATAACTTGTTTTGTTATCAACAAAACAATATTATATCCCTTAATAGAAAAAAAAACATTTGTATGATACGACTGTGCAGACTACAGTCTATACTGCTGCATGAAAATGCATTGACATTTTCTCATTTTTTAATATTTTTTATGTTGTAATTTAGTTGTTTAACCTTTATTTAACCAGGAAAATCTCAGCGAGATTAAAAATCTCTTTGCGACCGTGTCCTGGCCAAGACAGCAGCACATTCAACAGTTTTATACAAACACATTAGGGCTGGGTATTTCCAGCAACTTCACGATACTAAGGCCACTATACGATACGCATCCCGATACACGTAAATTGTGAACATTGACTATGCTTTAAGCCAAATTTTGACAAGTTTAGTTTTTTCTTATAAGAAGAAAAAAAAACAATGATGAGTTTTAAGTGGTTCTACAACTTGAGAGACATAAATTCAAATCCTCAAAGATGGTAGACCTAAGTTCAAATTTAGAACATATGCTTCATTATGTAGCTTGTCTTCTACCTTGAACTGTGCCACTGTTAACATTAGACAAAGTGTATTTACAACAACTGTCAGAATATTTAGGCCGTATCGATTCTGTAGAATCTGTATCGATACACGTATCCCAAAGGAGTGCGATACGATATTTTGCCGTATCGATATTTTGAGCACAGGCCTAAAACACATGCAGTCATCTAACACATAAAACAAGCACTCAACACATTAAGACACAATTTCGGACAGCCAGTTTTGCTTGAATTGTCCACATGAGGAAGATAAAATGCATTAGTCAGACACATCTGCAGCCAGATATGTCTGCCTCCAAGTCGCTCAACATCATCTTAAAAGTGAGATCTTAAGCACTTTGGATTACTTTTTTAGAGTGTAGCTCATAGCCATAACACTGTGTGTTGTGGTTGATTTTAAAGTGAAAAAGAGTAAGCAGAAGGAATGGGACTTTATAAGATTTTATTGATACCAGTGCTATTAAGAATCCTGTTGATCTATCCAATTCTTCAACGATTCACTTATTGATTCCTGCAGATTTTCTGTGTGGCCAAATATTGGCCTGTAGATTTTCAGTGTCAACAATGTCAAACACACGTCACAGCATAGATAACTACTTCTGCAAGATGCTGGTGTTTCCACTCACTTAAGGTTGTGCAGTAGGCGCCTTTTGTAAAAAAAAATTAAACCACAATTTGACGCTTCTGAACCCTGTCAGTGGAAGGAATTGATAAGAGAATTGATTAGCAAAAAGACTCATGATATCGATTCTTCGATGGAGCTGTTAACGATTCTCAACTGGAACTGGTTATCGATTCCCATCCCTAGTAAGCAGTAGGGGTGTCCCAATCCGATATCAGCGAAAAAACAAATATTGGATTATATTGTCTTGCATCTAAAATATTCCATATTAGCACTCCGATAAAAGCAGTCCAATTTATTTTTTGTTTATTCAATTTTGTTGTATAACATGCTTATGTTTAAGTCAAACACAGTGGTCATTTTGCAATTTAAAAATATGTGTTTTTGTTTTTACTGGATTTCTTGAGGTTACTTTTCAGGGTCTCCCAATTTATTTTTCATTTTTTAAATTTAATTGTACTATTTTCTTATGTTTAAGGTTAAAAGTTAGTTGATAACAAATAGGTCAGTTTTTCTCTTAACTTCTATTAGGGCTGGGAGTTGTGGCCTAAAAATAAAATCCCAGATTTTTTCCCCACAAAACTCGATGTACGATTTTATGCAACTTTTTTCCCTCTCAAAGTAAAAAAAATCCAAGTGACACAAAAATAATATGAATCAAGTTCTGTCTTCATGCTGTCAAAATGTATTCTGAAATAAATCAGATTTTCCCTCTTAAAATTAAAGTGTGTGTCATAAAATGTTGTCGTTCTAACGCAGGCAGGTTTGCCTACATAAACACTGAAAGCTGAGGGATTTTCACAGCTTGTTAACATGTTTCTATCTGATCAATATTTAATCTAATAAAAAAATATACAAGCCTATAAAAAACATGACCGTGCCACCATCATGAAAACTGTTAAATTTCAGTCTTAATACTTTATTTAAACTTTGCAACTACTTATTATTTAAAGGATAACTTCGGTTCCTGCAGCTTTTACATTGTTTATAGAATGAAGAACAACAATATACTCACCCAGAAGGCTTTCCTGATGCAAACGGTGCTTCGGGAGATATTTAGATCCAAAATCGAGCAGCGGACACCGATATAATGTAGCCTGTAGGGCATAGATCGCCGCTCCTATAAACTGCATTAATCGTCCAAAAACTCATGTTTTTCACCAATATTCCATCATGATTCGCGCCGAATGGACGGCCATTGCAGCCTGTGTCTCTCCACACAGCGCTGTGTGGCTGAACCAACGAGTTTGTTTACATGCTGTTCATCGATCCGCAGAGGGGCTCATTGTTTCAGGGCAGCTACAAATCGACTTTCTTCTTCCAGTTTTGTGCAAAATGGACGAATATCTATGGGATGAAGATGTTGTGGAGGAGGACTTTGAATATGATGGACGTCCTTACAGTTTGGAGCCAGATTATACAGATAAGGAGCTGATAGAAATTGAGGAAGCGATCTCAACGCTCCAGAGAGTACTGCGCATGCGCGAAGGGCATGCAAACAGACTCGTCTGTTTAGAGGTTAGTACAGCCACACAGCGCTGTGTGGAGAGACACAGGCTACAATGGCCGTCCATTCGGCGCGAATCATGATGGAATATTGGTGAAAAACATGAGTTTTTGGACGATTAATGCAGTTTTTAGGAGCGGCGATCTATGCCCTACAGGCTACATTATATCGGTGTCCGCTGCTCGATTTTGGATCTAAATATCTCCCGAAGCACCGTTTGCATCAGGAAAGCCTTCTGGGTGAGTATATTGTTGTTCTTCATTCTATAAACAATGTAAAAGCTGCAGGAACCGAAGTTATCCTTTAAGTGAATGAAAAAAAAATCTCAATTTTTAATTGTTCAATCTTCTGCAGAAAATAATTTGATTTAATCAATTTAATTGATATGTTTCCCAACCCTGCCTACATTTGCTAACTACTGTTCTCTGTTTGAGTAATCTCACTTGATCAAGCCTTTTCTTACAGTCCATACTCCAAAATAAATAATAAAAGTCTGTTTGCTGTATTCCTGCTGATATCATATCAGATCAATATTGGTATTGTTCAGTACTCAAGGCTGCAATATCAGTATCGTATTGGAGGTGGAAGAGTTGTATCGAGACACCCCTATTAAGCAGCTCCAATGAGTATTTCGCAGAGATGCCCACTTGTGCAGTATTTTGTAATTAAGTATCTCAGATTTCAGATGGTCAGTGACCCTCGGCTGTGACTGTGATAATTCTGTGGTTAAGTTTGCCGAGGATGCTCTTGCCTCCGTTTACAGCAGCTTATCTCCTGCACAGCTCTGCGGGTCGCTGACGAGGTCGCCCTGTTGATCTTTTAATGAAGCAGGGGATCCTCCTCTGCTCCAGATGGTCCCATGTTGTTCTTGTACGTCTGTCTGCGGGGCAGCGTCTGTGTTGTTGTTAGTCTGTACATTAATGCCGGACCCCCGCAGCGCTGATAAGTCCTCTCTCACCCCCGCCCCTTCTGCCCAGATAGTGAAGGTCAGGTCATGTGACTTTTGTGATGATAAGAGGCACAGGGCAGCATCTGGAGCTGGGCAGCATCTGTTTCACCAGGCTTCAATCTGAGCCTGCTGTCTCCATCTAACTGCTCTCTGATAGCAGGGATCAGAGGATCAGGGCTGTAGCCATCAGGTTAGTCATCTTTTACAGTAAATACAGAAGTGAGATAAAACACAGGGTTTTCTGCTGATGTGCCAAAATAAGACCATTAATAAGTCCTTGCTTTGTAAGTTTTGGGAACGCCTACAGGGCTGCAGAGTGTGACCATTTGTCTGCACATGTGCCCAAAATTTGTAAGAGTGCACTTAACATTTTTTGTTTGGCGCATTGGTGCACCTGATGCTCCCCGGGTGAAACATTGACTTCTGTTGCAAGCCCATTATCTCTCTCTCTCTCTCCCTCAAATCAAAAGTTTAGAAGTTGGGAAAGCACATTTCAAAATAGGGCTGTCACTTTATATTCGATATTCGAATACCCGATCGAATATGGGGATAAATATCTGTAACCGAATAGTAAATAAATATTTAAATGCAAAGTATTGAGTGCTGCGGCACATCGGGGCGCCTGGAGCAGTTGGCTGTTCCATCCAATAGAGGGCACTCTGAGCACAGCTTGACCGTCAGACACATCCCCTGCTCTCTTGACGTCAATAAACAAAGAGTTTCCACTCCAAGCGGACATTAACAGCTCCAAATCATCAGATAATTGAGTCTCTGCCCCTTACAACCGGGGGGGAATAATCGATTATCTTCAATTATTTGGGTGCATTATTTGGGAAAAGTGACAGCCATGCTATAACGTAATATAGCCTATTAAGGTTGACAAAAGTAGTGAAAAATCTGCCAAAAACGGACAAAACATGCACAAGCATTTGTCTGTAGGTCAGTTTTAAGTTGGTACACCAAGAATAAATATACATTTACTGCCGATCAGGTCTTTTATTGGTCTCAAAATCCCATGTCACTTGGGCTTTCCTTGCTAACGTGGATGTTGTAATTTAGCTCTTTTTTCCATCATCACCTGTTTGAAAACAGTAGGAAAACTCTTCACTTGAACAGGAACAGGCCTCGATGTGTGCCTTACAGTTTAACTGAGATCAAAGTAGGTCAAGCGTGTAAGTTTCCTCCTTTCTGTGGTTATAAAAAGTCTTCTGTCACTGGTGCAAAGAGAGTTTCAGCCGGGGTCACATCTCTATATTTTGGTTCTCCTCTGAGGCTCAGTCCTCTTATCAGGCCGCATTGTGTTACTCTGCCTGCAGTGCAGCTGTGTGCTAAAAGTCAAACAGGATTTTAAGAGCCAATTCTCTTTACTGAATGAAGCTGCAAGCACTTGACCCGAACAGTAAATGCAGTATGGGTGTCTGCTTTCGAGAATAGTAAGGAGAACACAAAGGTCATGTGAAGAGAGAATATTTAGTAAGGGAGAGTACAGGTGCTTGTTGACCTTAATGCTGCCCTCCTTCTAATCTGCCAGACTATTGCTAACCGTTGTGTTAGCTTTTGATAGCACACCCTTTGTTGTAGTTCGCACATACCGCATGAGGCATATAAATAACACTGCAGCAACATTTCGGTAAATATATATGTGGAACAGTGCTACGTAAATGTCTGATTTAGTGCGACAAGCACCAGCCAGAAGTGCTAATAAACAGATTATTACAGGAGCTTAATAACTGTTTACGCTGGCAGCAGCCATCTTTGATTGATTTCCCACTTTAAACTTGGAAATCCAGACTTCCCAGTACAACTGGAATGCAACATAAGCCTTAGGGGCTTCTCTTTGAGGATCTAAGGCCATGTTTACATGACAACATTATCCTCAGAAACAGAAAAGTTTTTCCTTTGCATTTTCAAAAACGACATAAGAACGTCTGAAAATGCTGTAGTGTTCATGCCAGTCCAGTAGATGGCGATGTAGGTTTGCAGAGAAACAGCGATGTTACATCACATGTGTGCTATCCGGTAAAGACAAACTTTTCACTATCAACAATGCAAGTGGATGCACGAAGACGCAGGAGTTTCTCTACAACAAATTCAAAAACACAACAAAAACTCCCAGATTTTGGGCGGATCCATTGTGGTGTAAACACCACCCAAGTGGCAAATTGAGCCTGTTTTTGTTGGTGCGTCCATTGTGGCTAATCAGGCCATGAAATATTAGGGTGCATCACTTCACCTGCCTCTCTTCTTACCCTGATGCTCCCATCACTCTGGAACAGGGTCAATCTGGACTCATCAGACCACATGACCTTCTTCCAGTCCTCCACAGTCCAATCTTTATGCTCCCTAGCAAACTGAAGCCTTTTTTCTGCTTAGCCTTACTGATTAGTGGTTTTCTTAAGGCTACACAGCTGTTCAGTCCCAATCCCTTGAGTTCCCTTCACATTGTGTGTGTGGAAATGCTCTTACTTTCACTATTAAACACACCCCTAAGTTCTACTGTTGTTTTTCTTTGATTTGATTTGGCCAAACGTTTAAGTGATTCATCGATCACCATCATTCAGGATTTTATTCTGTCCACATTTCTTCCTTGAAGACGATGGTTCCCCACTATCCTTCCAGTTTTTAATAATGTGTTGGACAGTTCTTAACCCAGTTTTAGTAGTTTCTTCAATCTCCTTAGATGTTTTCTCTGCTTGATGCCAATGATTTGACCCTTCTTAAACAGACTAACATCTTTTCCACAACCACAGGATGTGTCTTTGACATGGTTGTTTAAGAAATGAGAAGCTGCTCATTGCATCAGCTGTTTGCTTAGTTAAATCCAGGTGACAGCTTTCTTTTTGACCAGGCAGTGTACTTTACCATGAGGAAACATTCACCACTTCATGCCCTCCTTTAAATTTCCCGGACTTTTAGTGCGTATCATTTAGGGCTGAACGATTTGAGAAAATAATGTAATTGCGATTTTTTTTCCTCAATATTGCAATTTACTCTGGAATTGTTTTAATGTTCCTCATCTTATGTATTCTTAAACAAACGTAAGCAGTAGATCTTTTTATAGGAAAACCAATATGACATTAAATTAATCTAATTTAAGAAGTGAAGAACAGAAGCAAAATAGGTATGAAATTGTAAAAACTAGGTAAAAATGGTATGAAAGCGGAAAAAGGTTAATAAATGGGTGCAAAATAGGAATGAAATTGAAAAAAAAGGGGGAAAAATTGGCAAAAAAAATCCCAAAGTGGCTTCAGAAAATTGATTATGGCAGCAAAATTGGGAATTAAATTTCAAAAACTATGTAAAAATTCCAAAAATGGTTCTGACAGTGGCCAAAAAAGATGAATGGGGGCAAAATAAGCATAAAGTTGTAAAAACGGGGTTAAAAAAAGGTTGAAATGGTCCAAAAGTGGGAAAAAAGTGTATGAATAGAGGTACAAAATAGGCATGAAATTGCAAAAAACTACATCACAATGCCAAAATGTTCAACACATTTTGGGCTAAAAATATTGAACCTTCTACGATTTGAAAATTGAAACAAGCCATATTGCGATTTAATCTAATTTGCAATTAATTGTTCAGCCATAGTATCATTCCAGTAACAGGGACTTTCTGTAGGGTACATCACCTGGACCCTGGTTTATGTTTCTGGTCCCTGATCCTGGGAACTTTCCTGCTTTCACAGACTGAGTTTTGATCATGAAAGCATTCTGAGCTGTGTTATTGTGTAATAATTGTTGTGATTATCTTCTTCTTTCAGTAAGTTTACGTCCCTATATATAGGCTTGCAGTGGAGGTAGAGAGGCCACCTGGAGTGGGTGTCTCTGCCCACTCATGATCCTCGCTCTGAACATGGCTGGAGCTCCCACTGCCTTGTTTTTCTTCTTGCCTCTCCTTGTTTTGCTCTATCTGTGAGATTTACTCAGCTCCCACACACTGACACAATCCTGTCAGAACCATGACAGAAAACAAGGATCCCTCTCTCCTCTTCTCTCCCTCTCTTCTCCATTTCCCTTTCAAATAATGAGCAGATAATAAGCTGTGCGGACTTGGAGATGGAAATGGCCCTCTTGAAATTATGTAAAAAGGTTTTTGGTTATGTGCTTGGCGGGTAGTGATGAACTGTGTTGTGTAACTGCCATCAGAAAGCAGACTGAGCTCCAGCTTTTACAGATGCATCAAATCTGTCCACTCGGTGTTGAAGTTTGTGACACTAGATGTGTTTGCAGGCATTAATTAGCACGACACAGGATGTGTGGAGAAGGACCAGACTCCACAGATGTTTCGTATGGAGGGAGCTGATTTAACTGATGTTTTGGAGCAAGCGAACAGCGTCTAGGATTGTTTATTCCCCACACGGTTTTATTACACCCACAACTTGATTCATGTCGGCTTGTCAAACACTGAGCTCCAGCTGTGGGCAGAGGTAATTAAACGTCAGCTGAACATATACAGGGTTTATGCTGCTCCTAAATAAAGACAGCCACCAATCCTCAGTTTTCACAAGTCTTTTCTACCCTGATAGATGTAAAATTAAAAGCAGGCTGTGGTCAGTTGATGCTTATTCTTTTTGTGTGCTCTGCATCTCAGTTTAGTCCCTTCTGGCTGCAGAAGTTGGTATTAATGTGCTGAATTGAGACCATATTTACCGCAGGATGTTGCTATTTGCTCTTAAGGGTGTTAACCTCAACGGGTGAGAAAAGTGATGATGTGCTTACAAATGGAGAACTTGATGTTTAGTTTAAAGGGCTCTCAGAATTGTATTGAAGATGTCGTGAAATTACCTTTTACTGGGGTATGAATTAGGGCTGAACGATTTGAGAAAATAATCTAATTGAACTTTTCTTTGTTTTCCCAGAACTTTCCCAGAAAAACCTATTTAAATCACTCTATTTAAAAGTCCTTATGTCTCCCTCCTCCCTGGTTGAGAGTCTGGGTATAATTTTTTACCCTCATCTTTTCAAGCGTGTCTCAATAAAGATAACTTTACTGTTTTTGACTACAGCCTTATATTTAATTTACTGCTTATTTTATTCATGCTATTGACATTCTGTTACTCTTTTTTGTCTTCACTCTGACCTGTAAAGTGACATTGAGTGCTGAGAAAGGTGCAGCCCATGAATAAATATATTCGTCATTATTATCTTCACTGTGTAATTAAAAAAAAAAGGTTTCCTTATTTGTAGGGGTGTGTACAAAACATATATTTTTAAATTGCAAAATAACCACTGTGTTTATCTTAAACAAAAGCATATTATACAACTAAGTAAATTAAATAAAAAATACATTAGAATGGACTTCTTATATTGGAAATTTTTCGATGCAGGTCGATATAATCCGATTTTTGTTTTTTTTGCTGATTTTGGACTGATATCAGACATCAGTATTGGATCTGGACACTCCTGATTTTCATTATACCACCACACACAAAGTTTTCTTGCACGTAGAATTCACATCCCCCACACTGTAGTGAATCTCAAGGGCTGAATCGTTCAACAAATTGATTGTTTGATTTTTGCCATTTCTTGCAGTAATGGATATGCAAGACTAAGACATTTGGAAACAAACTCATAGACAACCAGCTGCTCCCCCTGAGCTTACACAGCTCAAAGTGATTTTATCAAAATCAATCAAACTTTATTAATATAGCACTATTCATACAAAAAAAATGTAGCACAAAGTGCTTTACAAACAGACAGATGAATTAAAATAAAGGACTTATGACCCAAACCCACTCCACACTGCAATCCATACACAGAGTTAATAAAAAGCATCATAAATAAAATACAATAATAAAGCACACTGCTGTACCCAGTACACTGGAGGTTAGGTTAAAGTGTAAAATTAAGTATATCATTAAAAAAATGAGAAAAAGAGTTTTGAAAAATAAATAACAGTAAATAATACATTAAAATTAAGTAAAAAAAATAGAAAATAAAATAAGGAAAGATATTAAAGAAAAAAATAAAATAATATATGATAAAATAATAATAAAAGTGAGCTGTTATTAGAGTAAATAAAAGCACTAAAAGGTAATTCAGGTAAAAGCTAGACTAAAAAGGTAGGTTTTGTGTAAAAAACAATAGCAACATCCTTCTTAGTGAAAGTTTGTTTATCTTTCACAGTGCCCCGAATTAAGCAAACTTAATCAGAGCTGCTAAACTTGAAGTCAATGTTCTCCCAAAGATGGAAGCAGACCTGCGTCCAGAGTGAAGTAATGTAAACAGACTAATGTATCTTCTTTCCTGTTTGTGATTTAGACACCAGCCCCCCCGAGGGTCTCGTCTGATGGATCAGAGGTTGTTCGTCTTTGTGAAGAGGCACCATGTTTCCCTGTCATGTCAGCGCCTGGCCCTCTGCTGAGCAGCCGGCCTCCTGCGGCAGCCATGCGGCCCCAGCTCAGTCCTCGCAGCCCCTGCCGGACCTGCTGTGCAGCTGCCCCGCTGCACCCCTGAACCCCCACTCCGAGACGCCATCCCCCGACCCAATGGAGTCCCTCATCGTGGTCACGGAGTATGAACCCAGCAGGGCGCCGGGAGAGGCTGGGGAGGAGGAGGTGAGGAGAGATCTTAAGATTCCTTTACTGGTTTTAAAGCTCTTAATGGTCCTTCTTATTTATCTGATTTTCTTTTACCGTATAAGCCCAGTAGAGCCCTCAGGTCTTCAGGAAATTCTCTGTTAAAGCTGGGGTTGGCAATCTGATTTAGATACAGTTTTTGTAATACTGGTTAAAATGATCTTTATGACCCGATGGTAATCATGTGTTCTTAATGCAGAGCGAAAAATATCCGCTATCTACAGCAGGAGTAAAACAGGGAAAACACCAACCAATCACATCTTTGGAGTCCACATTTTTAACCAATCAAATCCCGTCGCCGTTCTGCCCACCTCCTGCGTGTACATTATGCCGGCGTGCACAGACTCTGATTCAGTGTAGTCGAGCTGAGAGGGATCCAAGTCTGCTGGAGAATGCTTACCTGTCAAGTTTTGTCTTTGATAATAAGGGAAGCCCGCTGCGAGCCGTCCCACAACCCCAACCAAGCTCCAGGATCCCTCACATTTTAAGACAGGTGTACAGAAATCTAAAATAAACTCTTTGTTTTTCTTGGTTTGTTCTGTTGGCTCTAATCTCACCACAGCTGCCACCCAGGCTACTGCAGGTGGATGTTCTCACGAGGCTTTTTCTTCTTCTTTGGTTTTACGGCGGTTGGCATCCATCATTTTGGAGCATTACCGCCCCCTTCAGGCTAGAGACAGAGTTCAGTTTGGAGAGGCAGAGGAATGTTTTTATTATTATATCATCACACGGGAGATTTACAGGAGAATACTGATACAGGAGGACGGCGGGAAAGAGGATAAAATACGGTAGTTTTATGGTCAAAACGGGAGACTTGACAGCTATGTGGAGAATGTCAGAGGAACTACCTATACCCCGATCAACATCGGGCTGTGAGCACTAACTAACTTTACATGTTTGTTTTTTAACTTTACTATGATAATGTTTTGGTGTTTTCTTACAGCTGACTGAGACATGACTTGGTGTTGTGTAAAACATAAACCTTGTGCTGAGGGTTTGGAGTTGAATCAGTCTTCTGGTTGTGCATCAGCGGCGCTCGCTCATGTGAGCGGTGGGGTCATTTTGGAGGAGGGGTGGGAGGGGCTAGACGGAGTCTTGAGGAGATGCTACATTCATCATTTAATGAGTTATGGGACAATTTTCTTGCTCTTCTTAACAAAGGATGAAAGCAGACTAAACTCTTTTTGAGATGATGAATTTTGAAATTGTAAAAACTTTGGAAATTTGATTTACCTACATCGATAGATAGATAGATAGATTAACTTTATTGTCCCTTGCAGGAAATTTGTCTTAGACAGCAGTACTACTGGCCAAGGACACAGTATTATAAACTAGAAAGCACTCTGAGAGCGCAGACCTCCGCAAGCGCCACAGTCCTCAGCCATATTGTCATTTTGACCATAAATATTAGTCCTACCTTTATTTCATCTAAATATTTAGATTCCTTGACCATGAAAACATACCATTAGCAACTGGATTCATAATGATATCTATTTTAGTTCAGCAGTTATTCACAGAAATCACATTTTTTGCCATGGCGGCCAGACGCTGATCCCGATCAACACCAAAATCAAATCAGTTCTTCCTTTTCCCATGCTCAACATTTCCTGAAAATTTCCTCCAAATCCATCCATTACTTTTTGAGTTATTTTGTTCACGTACGGACGGACGGACGGACGGACGGACGGCGGACGGACAAACTCTCCAAAAAACATAACCTCCTTGACGGAGGTAATAACAAAAATACTAGACAGCATACAACAGTAACATAAGCAAGAGGCCGGTGGCAAGCATGGTCAGAAGCTATTACAAAAGGATGTTAAAGTGCAGTGCTCGTCACAGCAGTGAAAATAAACAGAAACAAGTTAAAAAAAAAAAAAACGAGTTACGACGATAAGAAGAAAAACATGGGTAAAAGCTGCATAATAATAACAGCTAAAGAACAAGTAGAAGCAGATAAGTAAAATATGTAGAAACAAGTTAAAAAATTGAGTAACAAGTAGAGAAATAAAACCATGGATAAAAGTGGAATAATAATATCAGGTGAGTGACTGGTGTCAATAAATAAGCTGAAAAAAATATATTCATTTACAAGCATTATATATCAGTTTCAGGAAAGAATTAGTTTGATTGTTTGTTAAGCAGAGATATGGATGTTGGGAGAAAAGACAGCTTATGTGTATGGGTGCACATAATGTTCATGCAGCTTTTCATGTAGATGGGTATTTATTTATTTGTCATTTATTTATTCTTTCTGTTTAATTGTACCCTTCCTGTTGCTGTATGAGGTAGGCCTGTGCTCAAAATATCAATACAGCAAAATATCGTATCACACTCCTTTGGGATACGTGTATCGATACGGATTCTACAGAACCGATACGGCCCAAATATTTTGACAGTTGTTGTAAATACACTTTGGCTAATGTTAACAGTGGCACAGTTCAAGGTAGAAGACGAGCTACATAATGAAGCATATGTTCTAAATTTGATCTTAGGTCTACCATCTTTGAGGATCTGAATTTATGTCTCTCAAGTTGTAGAACCACTTAAAACTCATCCTTGTTCTTTTTCTTCTTATAAGAAAAAACTAAACTTGTCAAGAATTTTGCTTAAAGCATAGTCAATGTTCACAAATTACGTGTATCGGGATACGTATCGTATCGTGCAGTTGCTGGAAATACCCAGCCCTAATTTGAGGGGAGTGGGTGGGTGGGGAAGGATTTATGGAATCTCTTCTGTACATAACACTAAATTTATAAACAAAGAAATAAAAATATATGGCAAAAAAGACAGACCATTTTGGGAAGAGGTGAGATCATTCTGCAGCTTTTTCCACCGTACGATAATCCAATGTTAAGTCTCCGTTGGGACCTGTATTGCTCATATTTCTTCCTTACTTCAACCTTTTCCTCAAAACTTTTACGTTTTCTTCTCTTCGATGTGGAGGGTAACAGAAGCAGCCTCCCGGCTCCATGACGCTTCAATAGCTGTGCAGCTAGCTGCTCACCGGTATATGAGAGAGGTAGAGGGGAGGAGGCGGGACCATGGGCGAGACGGTGCGGAGCAGGAGAGACAGGGGATTGGATGGACTCACGGACCAATTGCGTTTTGGATTGGTCAACTATTATGCTGCTTTGCAGCGGATATACTCAATGGATTTTTTTCATTCTTTTTGGTCTTTATATTGCCTAGATCAGACCATAGGACCATAACAGCTTTATAAACGATGTTATTAAGATGTACCAAGCTTCCAAATGAGACCATAGATTTAAACAGAACACTTGAAGAAGATGATTGCTGACAGTGTAGCCATTATGCCTCTGTACAATTTGATGTTTTATTTTAATGTGCACATTGTAATCCAGATATATTGCCTGTTTTTATTTTAATGTAATGTAAATGAGAAGCTATGTTCTTATTCAAGTTTCTATACCGTATTTGTAAATCCTAAATGATTATATTGTGGAAAAAAAGACACACCAGAAAGCCCCATCACATCATTTACGATCCACTGGTCTAACATTAATAGAAAAATAGATCCACATGTGCATTTCTGCGTCCTCCGTGCTCTGCATTGTTATAATCTACAACGCTCTGATTCACCCTTGTGAGATCATATGTCCAGTAATGAAAAAATGAAATCACCGTCACTTAATCAATATTAGAAAGAACTTTTACTGCATAAAACTGCCCAAGCTGAGTCCTAGTGTTCAACCCTGCAACATGTTTGTGACAGCAAGAGAAATGATCACAAAAGAGTGTAATGGAGCTGAGCAGGAGAGCAATAAATCAAACTAATGATCTGTCACTCAAAGCCTTTATTATGGCCCACGACAAATTAGTTTACACCACACCAAAACGATGTAGACATGTTACTCCTAAACTAACACGAGCCATAGTCTGACCCTTTAATTAACACCATGTCCCGATCACACCTGCACTTAGAGCTGTACAGTGGTAACTGTTTCACCCAGTGTATCAAACATTTTATGTTCCCATAATATATGTAAATGGATTGGTATACATAAGTTTATAGTGGATTTCTTTGTTATAGACTATAGCTGCATGTCTGAGAGATTCAGACTGCACTTTTGGGCATCTACAGGGTTCCCACACGTCCTGGAAAACCTGGAGAATGATTGACTAATTTTCCAGTCATGAAAAACAAATTGAAAATGAGGGTAAAAGTAAAATATCCTGGAAAAGCTTGAATTGTCCTAGAATATTATTAAGCTTCCTTCTTCCTTGTTGTTAGTGAACAAAAATCAAATATTGGAAATGAAAAAGAAGGTGGAATAAAATATAAAAACTCAAAACAATGGTGACAAAAAGAAATAATAAAAAAATGGCAAAATAAATTTAAGCTACTTAAAGGGACTGTGAGGAGTTTCTAAGTAATTACAAAAAAGTCTCACTTTTAGATATATGCCTGATCAAAATACACACTTTAAGATGAGTTTTATAGCATCAAAATAGGTTAGCTATAAATGCTATTCCTTAGCTTCGCGGTCGGGTCGGACAGGGCTGGACTGGATACTCAACTTCAGGAACAAGACAATTAAAACTAGAGCAAATTTATATAATTCAGACACGTCTTAGAGCACCGGGCTGTAAGTAGTGATATACAGTCATGGAAAAAATTATTAGACCACCCTTGTTTTCTTCAATTTCTTGTTCATTCTAATATCTGGTACCACTAAACGTATAATACAATGAACACAACAAAAAATGCAGCTGGTCACATAATACTTTATGTCCTATTTGACATTCTTAAGCTTAATTGATTCCCAGGGTATATAAGAGGCCATTTCATGTCACAAGCAGCACTGCACATGCAAAGGCCTAGAGTGGTTTCCTGCTTACATTCAAGCCGTAGCACAACTCAGAAGTTGTCAGCTCTCACATAATGCCTAAAACAAAAGAATTATGTGAAGCCACAAAGGCAGCCATCTTGGCACTGCTGGAAATTGGCATGAGTGAGAGACAGGCAGCGAAAAAACTGAAGATCTCCAAGACAGCCGTTCATTACAACAAAAAAAAAAAACAAGCTGAACATGGCACTACCAAATTGCTACCTGGCCGTGGCAGGAAACGCGTCTTTCTACCCCACGAGATGACCGTGCACTCATCCGCTCCTGTGTCAGGAATCGCCGTCAGACCTCCAGGGACCTTAAAATGAGTGGGCACTGTCGAGAAATGTGACTTGTTCAGCAAGGACAGTTCGAAACCGACTTGTTGAAGCTGGTTTGAAGTCACACAGAGCACGCAAGAAGCCCTTCATCAATGAAAGGCAGAGGAAGGCCGGTTACTCTTTGCTCGAGACCACAAGGATTGGACTGTTGATGATTGGGCTAAGGTTCTCTTCAGTGATGAATCCAATTTTGAATTGATGCCCACTCCAGCCAACTTACTGGTTAGGAGGAAGCCTGGAGAAGCTTACAACCCAGACTGTCTTGCCCCTACAGTAAAACATGGGGGTGGATCAGTCATGATCTGGGGTTGTTTCAGTCTGAGTGGAACAGGGCAAATGCAATTGTGTGAAGGCCGAATGAACCAGGTCATGTACAGGACTACCCTTGAAAACAGTCTTCTTCCATCAGCTGGAAAACTCTTTCCTGCCTCGAATGACTGGATTTTCCAACAAGACAATGCCCCTTGCCACACGGCAAGGTCAGTTAAAGCCTGGATGGAGAACCACAACATTCGCACCATGCCTTGGCCTGCTCAATCACCAGATCTTAATCCAATTGAAAACCTGTGGAAAATCATCAAACTCAAAATGGAGAACCACAAGCCCAAAAACAAAGAAAATTTGTTTGAATTTGTCCAACAGGAATGGGCTGCTGTGACAGCAGAACAATGTCAGAAGCTGGTGGAGAGCATGCCAAGACGCATGGCTGCAGTCATCAAAAACAATGGTTATGCAATCAAGTATTAACTCTTGTTTGTATCATGTGTTTAAAGCAAACAGAAAAGAAAACATGGAATGCTTAAAAGTAGTGTTTTTGGCGGTACAATGCCATAGCTATTGATGTAAGAATTTAAGTAATTTTGGTTATTATCAAGAAAACCATGGAAAATGAATAGTTCTTAGTTCTTAAATTAAACTCTCATGAGCTATTTTTGTTGTTATCATTATAATTGTCCAAACAAATGTACCTTTAGTTGAGCTAGTCTTTAAAATTAACAAGAAATTGAAGAAAACAAGGGTGGTCTAATAATTTTTTCCATGACTGTATAGCCGGCTACGAAACTATGATACTAAGTTTTTCAAAAATTGCTTGTTGTCACACATCAAAAACTACCACTACGTAACTAGAAAGAGATACATTACCTCATTGCTTTGCATCCTGTAAGTTGTTGAAAAAAGAAGTTGTAAATCAATAGAGAGTTCGGAGGAAGGTCCGAGCTACAACATAACAAACACACGCTTTGGCTTCGGTTGTGTTGTGATGTGTTCCAGTTGTAGTCAGAAGTAGGAATTTCCGGGTTCCGAGTAGGAAACTGCAACTGAACGCCCCCCGAAGTCTGAATTTCCTACTGGGAACTCTGTGAAACCTCGCCACCCCCGAGTTGACAATCGGAGATGGATGCCCCCAGCTCCTGTAATAATCAATTTATTTTGCACTTTTATAATTCACTTTTTATTGCTCATGTTCAAAAGCAGTAAAAAGTGAATTATATTTTTTAAAAAAAAGCTAAGTAAAGATTGCAAAAATAGGCAATATGGTAGAACCGCAATTTAAATCAAATCAGCATCTAAAAAATCGTAAAAAATTGAATTGAGAGAAAAGCAAATCCCAGCCCTGTGCGTATTATAAAGTTGTAACAGTAAGACACTACATTAAAGTCAGACTATTACGATAGCTAGTGGACCATGTTCATGCCTGAGAGTTATAAATAAATACATTTTAAGTTCATTATGATTGGTCGAGCTACCTAGAGATATTGGTCAACCTTTTATCTCTAGATTAACCAGAGGATTACCCACCGTAATATTTCTTAAAAACAGTGTGAACCCTGATCTATAGGTAGCCCACATTAATTATGTCGACATGCTGAGGATTATAACTGACTTAAATATTTTCTCTCTCAGGTAGAGGACATGGACAGCTCTGAGACTCCAGAACCAGCCTCCTCCACGGCGGCTCCTTTCCGGGCTCCCTCCTGCGACCTGCTGTCCCACACAGTCGGCCGGACTGAGGCTCTGCTGCCGGAAAGCCAAGAGCAAAGAGGAAGACTAAACCTGTCGGACCGGAAACTATCCCTGCAGGAGCGCTCGCAAACCGCAGCATCGCCCTGCAGCTCCCCCGGACTCAACGGACGCTACATTTACCCGTCATTACCCTACTCCCCCATCACCTCGCCCCACTCTTCTCCTCGACTGTCCCGCCGACCCACCGTGGAGTCTCACAGCGTTTCCATCACAGATCTCCAGGTACGACTGAACCTTTGGACCAACACAGCTACAGTTTAAGACATTTATTTAAATTAATTTTACTCATTTTTAGAGGAGTGTCTTTCCTGAGTCAATACTATACACACAGATGCAGTTTTTAGACTTCCACTTTGTTTTTTAGTCTCCATAAAACCATGCATTTAACTTGATTTAACTGCAAGTTATTAAACAAATAATCAAGAAATCCCAGGAAATAAGGCCAAGCAATGTCACAGCTGTTGAGAAAATAAAAAATCTTCTGCCCTTAAGGACTGTACATTGTTATAAAGCAATTTAGGTCGAGATTGAAGTCAAAATGATGTGAATAAATGAAAAAATGTTCAGATAAAAGTCCAAATCTCACAAATACAGTTGAAATACTATATCATGATAAAGGGAAAGTGATGAGATTGAAGTTAAATGTCGAGAAAAAGTCCAAAGTTGAGAATAAAGTCCACATACAATGTATTTCCATTTTATTCTCGACATTTCGACATTTCTCCCTTTTCCTGACATTTCAACTATTATCACAAAATTGCATTTCAACTTATACTTGTCATTTCTACTTTAATCTCATCGTTTCTAACTTTAACCCTTTAACTACCAGCTCAACAGTTTGGCAGATAGCATCAATAAATTGAGGGATATTTAATGTTTCAAAAAATTAAACAAATCAAATCACTTAAATGATTCTGTCCACATTTCAGGGAACAGAAAAAACTACAAACACCAGATATTTTCTGAGTGTGATTTGGAGGTTTAAAAAGTTAATATTTGATCATGTGATGACATAAAAATGCACAAATTTTTGGGACAAAATCCATCAGAAAAGGCAAAAAATGTTTGTAAATAAAGTAGCAATCAAAAAAACTTAAAATAGATGAATGTGTGTTTGACACACAATGTTTTTGATGAGTAACAGATTTTCTGTAAAATAAATCATCATATCACTAAGTGGTTTAAAATAATTATGGTATTTCTAATAAAACTTTTAGGATTTTGAATCTTTAAATCCTACAGAAAGAGAATTAAAGTTATTTTGGTTTGTTTGCAGTTTTTTATGTGTCTTAAAAAAAACAATTACTATTTTTTTACATATTAAATATTCCTGAATTTATTGACCTCTGCCAAACAGTTGAGCTGAGAGTTAAAGGGCTAACCTGGACTTTCTCCATGAAACATGACGCTTATACTCTTCTGTACAGAGAGGGTCTCCTCTTGACTAACAGTTTATTAGTTACACACCTGTTCATTTGTAAGTTAGAACTAAATGTGCATTTGTCCCTAAAGCAGCAGCAGCACAGTGGTAAAGACAGAGCTCTGTGGATGCACAGGTAAGGTTAAAGTTTCAGTAGATGTAGCTGAAGTCTTTAATAGTGTTTTCTGTGACACATAGATGTAGAGCATAGATGTAAACGTCACCCACTTTAGTCAGAGTAGATAGTGTCTATTACAGCTGCAGAGGTTCTCCTGTGTGATTTTTATGTCATGTAACAATTTTTCTCTTTCAGACTTACAGATTGTAAATTAGAGAGAGGTCCACCTGTTGGTTATTTGGTTTATTTATTCTGAAATAGGTTTGTGCATTTAAATAAAAATGATGGTCCAATTTAGGGCCCGACCGATATGGATTTTTTGAGGCCGATGCCAATACCGATACTTGGCAGAAAAAAGTACAGATTACCGATTAATTGGCCGATTAATTTATAAAATATATATATATGTATAAAAATGAATTTTAAAAAAATTGGTCCCAAAACACAACAGTGAATGTATGAATTACAGGCAGAGTATTTTATAGTTTAATAATACTTAACAACACCATTCGGTGCGGCTTGGACGCCAAACAGCGTTTACTGTTTTATGAGAAATAAGGAAAATATCGGCTTTACATCGGAAAAAAATTGGCCTATGTTGAATACTTTCAAAAGGGCTATAATCGGGCAGTTTAATCGGACGGCCGATGTATCGGTCGGGCCCTAGTATCGGTCTATTTCCACTCTGTACTGGATCAACTGTACTTTTTCTTCTAAGCAGGAGATAAACTTGCACTGACTGTTATCTACTGCTGTTTTATGCATTTTTTTTTATCTTCTACTCTCAAAGTTACCATGTTGTCAGTTTACTTCTTGCACTAGTCACAAACAGCCTGAGGACTCTTTGTGCTGTATGGTGGTGTCCTCCAGTAACAGGCAGGAATTTTAACAAACATGAACACTGCACAGTTTCATTTCAGATGGTAGATGTGTGATGATTACAGATTTTGATGAGCTATAATTATCAGATGGATACTTTTGGTCTCACAGTGATGTTGATTATTGATTTCTCTGATCCTTTATTCTCAAATTTATTCTCCTGGCTGTAATGGCTTGGTGAAATGTCTTTCTGCCTGTAATATTATTTATCATCTTGATGCGTTTCCCGTCAAGGAGGAAATGCCAATAAGGATTTTTACTGACAATGGCAGTCATGGCAGCCATTAACTCTAAATGGTCATTACACCAGCCTCTGTGGTTATGTTTACTTGGACACAGAATCAGACTAACACAGACTAAAGAGCTGATTGAAAAGAAATGTAATCCTGATTGAGAGGGATAATTCATACGAACAGTGTTTATGTGACTCTCAATCTGAACAAGTCTTGTTTCTTTAGTTTATTTAAGGAGAGCTTGAGAAGAAAATGCCTCCAATACATGACAGACGTTAATTTCAAAACAAATAAAGACATTCAAAGTCACTGACGACAGCATAGGAGAGAAGAGGGAAATAAAAATGGCAATAAAATGCAGTTAAGACACTGCCAGCTGCTTAATGATCAGAGAGCATCATCACCAAAACATCACAAGTGGGAAATAGGTTTGGCTTTTGTTTGTGTTTTTTATGGTATTGGTGATAAATCAATACTTTTGGCACTAAAAATGTCTCTGTTGATGTTGATGTTGACTTCTTTAGATGAGGAAAGTGTTTGAAAGCTCACTGAAGTGAAGATTACTGTGATGAAGCACATAAATCTTTGTTGTGATGCGGCTCAGTCGGTGTTGGATGTGTTTTTTTGATACCTGTCCATTAGGGGTGTAAATCACCAGTTTCATGACGATACCATGCAATATTGACTCTTTGGACAAAGATACGATATTTGCTGATATCACGAAGTCTGCCACATTTGGAAATTTCAAAACGGGGCACCATTGGGTAGTAGGCCTATCTGTGAAACGAGATGCAGTCAGAATTCCAAAATAAAGGAGGATTTTCCTTCAGTAATAATATTTTATTGCAGCTTTTTTCTTTCTTGACTCATTGTGCAAAACTGTAATTACATTAATAGTGTAGCAGTTCTACTGTTTGTTATGTGTTCAATGTGGATGTTAATGTTTCCTGAAAATTGATGGTCAGTGAAGGGGCCAGGAAGGCGGGGCGAGCGGGTCAGAGTTCAGAAGGGGAGAGATAGTGTGTGGGTTCGAGCGAAGAGGGAGAGAGCCGCTAGCAGGAGGTCTAGTGGTGTATTCGCAAGTCGGAGTCACTATATTTTTTACGTCCAACGGGTGTTAGAATAGACTTGTTTGCCTGTTGTTCAAATAAATGCTCACAAACTTACTTTTTTTCCTTGAAACAAAGCAGACAAAGTAGTAGCAGTCTTGTCTATAAAGTATTCGATAAAATAAGGTGCTGCTGAATGTAACAAATAAAAATAATCTTTATACCGAGGCGAGTCTTTGTCCGTCTGAAACATGCCGACGTGCTTTCTCAGCTCAGCTCTTTCATAGAGGTCGTGCTCCCATGCCAGATGAAGTTGGCCTTACAATGTTTGCATGTGATCGTTTGCTTTGCTTTGTTTAGCGTGAAATGCTCCCAGCTTTTGGAGGTTTTTGGTCGTTCGCAAAGTGATGCTGCCGTGGACGCTGCCATTGTGAATCCTTCTGCATGTTGTTGTGTGCAGTGACTCTCGCTAGTGCACATGTGCACCTCTCACAGTAGCTTACGGCAAGAGAGCGGGCTCATCTCCTCCGAAATAACCGACTGTAAGCTACAATTTCATGTGCCAAAACACTCGTGATCAGTTGCCGATGAAAATCGATAATTAAATTAGTTGCCAACTAATTAAAATTAGTTGCCAACTTATTTAGTTATTGATTTTAATCAATTTAATCGATTAGTTGTTGCAGCCCTGATTAGCATTAAAAAAACAAAAGAAACTTTTTAGACTGATATTGGCCTAAAAAGTTAACTATCAGTTAAGTTAAATATCAAACCGATAATATTATGCGTCCCTAAGCAAAATCATGAAGAGCTTGGACAAAAAAAGGTGAGAGACAGCCTTATTCTGTTGACAGTATGTAACATACATAGGTGTAAATAAAATAAAATACAGTTTAGATTGAAACTTTAGTCGCTTAAATGCTCATTTGTATTCTGTAAAGACAGTTCTGCTTAAATGTTTAAAGATCATCGCCCATCCCTAGCAGAGGCCTCTGTGTGGTGCACTGGAATAAATGAAGATCTGCAGGTCATTGTGGGTCCACTGAATCCTTTAAAAGATCTTTTAATAATCTCATTTAGAAACCAGCAGTCAACTGAATCATATGTGGTAATGTATTTTTAATGAAGAGCTGGTTAGTCAGTGCATGTCTGCTTGTTTGTGATTCACTCGCTGCTGGCTGGGTTCAGTTTGTTCCCAGCTGTGTCCCTGTTTCACTTGCTGGTTTGAATCCACACTTCGCCCGGCAAATGAGGGTAGAAGACATTTGTGTTACACTACGTAATACACACCTGTGTGTAGGATGCTCATAAAAACATTCTGTCCCTTAAATCTGAGTCAAAAGAAAGCAGATAAAGTAGGTGTCAAATTGTAGGCAGCAAATCCCATTTGCCTGTGATCACCTATTTTTACACATTTTCCTTCAAAAGACTCTTCGGAAAAGGCAGATTGAGCAATGACAGTGATTGCAAAGCTGATTTGCCGACGAGCACAAACAATTAAAAGGTACCGTGCTCCCTCTGGAAAGCTTATATTGAAAACAGGACATAATAATTGAAGGGTTATGTGATGCAGAAGATATTGCTGAAAGAAAAAGCAATATTTTGAATACATTAAGGGTGTGTTTCTAAGATGTGATTTTCTCCTCTCTTCTCTTGCCTCCATTCTCCCTCTCTTCAAGGACTGTGTTCAGCTCAACCAGTACAAGCTGAAAGATGAGATTGGAAAGGTACCATCACACACAACTCTATGATTGCTCCCTCTTACCACCTCCATTTTTCCTCCGTCTCCTCTGCCTGCTGCATGTCTGTCAAGTAGCACACATCATCGAGGACACGCACTAACAGCCTCTGATATCCTCTCTCCCGGCTGTCCTCATTTCCTGAAAACTCTGAGTAAACCAGCAGGCCATGGGAGAGTTGGAAGATGGATGAGAGGCTGGTATAAATAGCGCTCTCTAAGGGTTGTGCGAGACTTGTGTGGGACTGACTGTGTGTTTTACATCGTGGGTTTTTGTTAGCTTAACATGCTTGTCAGTTAATTGCTGAGTGAGGTAAGGATCAGGCTACATGTTAAGTTTTAAGGAAGATTAATTTATGTTCCAATAAGATTTACACTCACTTAGTCAGGTGAGTAAAAATAAAAGAAGAATCAGAATCAGAATGGCCTTTATTGTCATTATACAGACTGTACAATGAGATTGGAGAGCTTCTCCTTTTCAGTGCAATACATAGAAAGTTGGGTTAAATAGTATAAAGTATTATAGTATTTAGCTTTGGTTATAGCACACGTTCACTGTGTCATTGTTTCAATAAGCTTCTGCAATATCACAGATTTGTCCCAGATTACAGCACTGCCCCCACAGGCTTGGACAGTAGGCACTAGGCATGATGGGTGCATCACTTCACCTGCCTCTCTTCTTGCTCCCATCACTCTGGAACAGGGTCAATCTGGACTCATCAGACCACATGACCTTCTTCCAGTCCTCCACAGTCCAATCTTTATGCTCCCTCAGAAACTGAAGCCTTTTTCTGGTTAGCCTTACTGATTAGTGGTTTTCTTAAGGCTACACAGCTGTTCAGTCCCAATCCCTTGAGTTCCCTTCACATTGTGTGTGTGGAAATGCTCTTACTTTCACTATTAAACACACCCCTGAGTTCTACTGTTGTTTTTCTTTGATTTGATTTGGTCAAACGTTTAAAGGTGTAGTCAGCGATCTTCTAATCTTCTAATCTAATACAATATTTGTCAAAATCCCCGTATTTCTCCTCTCCATCCACAAGATGTCACCACTGACAGCATGTTGGAAAAAAAAGTCCGGTTTCAATACACAGCCTTGGCTCTGAATCAGCAGGTAAATACTGTGGCTCGAGCAGAGCCACCAAAACAGTGTACACCCCCCACATCCAGTGGGCGATCATACTCATACGCAGATCAGACAGTGGAGGGAGGGGGAGTAGTAAGTTGCATAGCGTGCGCAGTTAGCGTAAGAGAGAGATACAATATGTGCAGTAGCAATGGCTGAAAAACAGCCCAAAAGAAAAAGGTCAGAGGACTGAAAAGTGAAAAAGAAGGACTATGACCATGAAAGAGCGAAGACCCGGGTCAACATTGGTGTTGCTTTCCAACGCTGGAGGGAACTCCACGAACTGAACGACCTGAAAACGGACGCGGATGTCGCCGTCTTTCTGCTGGATAGGTTAGCAACATTAGCTTTGTTGTGCTTCACATAACAGTAACAGTCGTCAGGCATTCATCTTATTGTCTAATCTGCCAGAATGTACTGTTGTTGTGATGTTATCAATATTGTCAGTCTAGTTGTCTGACGAGTCGGGGTTACCTTAGCTACGTTGGGCTGCTACGCAGTGTCTACGGCCGTTTCCATGACGATGCACGTCCATCAGCTTTCGGGGGTGGAGCCAGGGGTGAGGTATGAAGGGAGAGGCGGGTCTGAATCCACTCGCTTCGCTGACTACACCTTTAAGTGATTCATCGATCACCATCATTCAGGATTTTATTCTGACCACATTTCTTCCTTGAAGACGATGGTTCCCCACTATCCTTCCAGTTTTTAATAATGTGTTGGACAGTTCTTAACCCAGTTTTAGTAGTTTCTTCAATCTCCTTAGATGTTTTCTCTGCTTGATGCCAATGATTTGACCCTTCTTAAACAGACTAACATCTTTTCCACGACCACAGGATGTGTCTTTGACATGGTTGTTGAAGAAATGAGAAGCTTCTCATTAATCAGCTGGAGTTAAATAACTTGTTTCCAGCTGAGAGATAATCACCCATGCAGTATCCAACAAGAGGCTCGTACATGTTTGCTTAGTTAAATCCAGGTGGCGACTTTTTTTTTTAAATACAAGATGAAACACAGTCCTGTCATACAATGCAATGGAAGCTTTATGTATAAAAGAGGTATAGGATAAATATTAGGAATGAAAATAGTCCTTTTTGTAATTCTCAATATTTCTATTGTATATGGAAATGTGTCAGGAGAAGAACAAGAAGAAGATGTTGGACTTATGGGAAGGCAGTGGTAAAATAATGCTGCCTAAAGTGCTGAATGCCTCATATTAGACGGAGAGATCTGAAAAGTGTTTAAGTCTAAGACTGTGAAGTACTTGATAAACCAGGAGAAGGATTTTAAAATCTATTTTCTGACTCACAGGGAGCCAGTGTAGTGATCTGCTTTCTTGTGTTGTTGATGAGCTGCAGTCTGATGGATTTTTGCTTTGTTTGTTTTGTTGGTTGTTTTTGGTAATAAGTAATAACGAGCTATAAAAAGGCACATTGGCCTGCAGCTCTTGTTTATTTGTGTTATGTGTTTAGTTAATATCTCGTGAGAAAGGGGCAGACTCTGTAAGATGTTTCCTCATTCTGCTCCTTTTCATTCACATTTTTGAGATTTTTCATTGTCATTATTGAATGTTTGAATGTTTTATATATGGACAGAATGAAAAAAGCCCAAAACCTAGAAATCCTTCAGACCTGTGTAATCACAGTAACAATAATCCAACCTGCAGAAAAAAGCAAGAACAAGTTTCTCCATGTCCTCTTTGGAAAGAAATCCTTTGATTTTTTAAAAATATTTTTAAGGTGGCAATGGGCTGATTTTATGACTATTTTAATGTGGCTGTTAAAATTAAGGTCTGATTCCAAAATCAGCCTAAGATCTCTGGTTTGATGTGTAGGTTTTAATGTCACTGAGTAGAAGGAAGCTTAATTCTTTCTATTTTAAAAAGAAATAATTAGACAGAAATATTAATAATAATTTCCTAGTTTCACCAAAGATTTGAGAAAGATTGCCTCATGGTTGACCGTCACTTTTCTGAGTGGTAACAACCTGTTTTGTCTATTTCACTTTTTGTTTCCAATGTGACATTAGATCACTGTGTTTGTGTACTTTTTGATACCATAATTATTAAGATAATGATAATCATTTTTAAGTAAATATTGATTTCAAAGTAAATGCATTAATGCTTACATGTGTCAGTACACCTCAATTAATGTGACAATTAAAGTGACAACAGTTCACAGTTTTTGTCAAAAATATGGAGCTCAAAATTATGTTCTGGCATTCACAGGTTTCCCATGTGTCCTGGAAAACCTGGAAAGTGGTTGACCAATTTTCCAGTGATGGAAAACATATGCAAAATGAGGGGAAAAGCCTGGAAAAGCTTGAATTGTTCTAGAAAATTGTTATTTTGTCCTCCTACCTTTTAAAGGTGTAGTGTGCAGAAGCTGGCAGCATTAAACCGAACAAAAACGGTAATTATAGGATATGATGTTTCTATTTGTATGCAAAGTCTGTTGAAATAGGTGAACAATCATCCTCACGAAACTTTGGTTGCTTTTTATTAAGTTAGAAAAAACTTTTTATATCTATGTATCGCGGGTCTCCCCTCTGTGGAGGCTGACATAATGATCTGCCATGTTGTCTATGGGTGGGTTTTGAGGACAAAAAGAGCGAAACGCAATTTTGGAATATGAGTCTACAAAAGTTTACAAAACCTTTAATTATCATCTTAACTGACCAATAATTAATCAAATAATAGTTACAAAAGCCCATTTTAGATGGATATGACATTATGGCTGACATTTTAATTAAGTATAAAGGAAATTAATGAGATTTTTACTTCTGTAGCCAAATATATGAGTCTACAAAAGTTTACAGAACCTATAATCATGATCTTAACTGATCTATAATCTATCAAAATAATAGTTACAAATATGAATGAAAAAAACCTCACCTTGTAACTGTTGTAAATGATGCCTTGTTCATGATCCTTTTTGGTCTTCACCGGCTCTCGTCACATATGGCCCTTTTCCACTAGCATGCCTTGGCCCTAATCTACTTGGCTCTACTCTGTTTCCACTAGCCTGGTACCTCCTAAAACAAGCTAGTTTTAGTACCTACTCCGCTCTGGTTCCAAGCGAGCAGAGTCGATGCTAAAAGATGAGGTCACCGACTGCCGGCTACTGATTGGTCAGACAGTGTCGTCATCGATGAGTCATGAGTGCGACGACCTTAGCATGCTAGCGGTAGCTACCATTAGCTTACCTTCATACGTCTTTTCTTTGTAGCTCAATTGCTCTCGTCCTCGGCTTCATTCTGTTGTATAGCTTCCAAAACTCTCCTGTGCTTCTCAAGGGGTATTTCTTCTTACCACCTGCAGCCTTCTTCTGCTTTCCTTTTTTACTCAGTTTGTGACAAAAAGCCACAGATTGTTGTGTCGCGCTCAAAATAATGTCACCGCAGAGCCGCTCTCTGTTTACAGCGACACTGCACGCCGTTGGGCAGGCGACTGGGGCTAATGGAAAAGCAGCACGAGGCGAGTAGAGTAGAGCCGGGTAGAGTGGAGTAGAGAAGAGCAGGGCAAGTGGAAAAGGGCCATAAGTGACGTGATATTTTACAAACAGACAGGCTCATTCCAAAATCTGAACACTAAAGGTCGCTAAAATGCCAATTTCTACACGCTGCACCTTTCAGCGCAACAAAAATCAAAAACAGGAAATAAAGTAAAAATGTACTTGGTAACTAATGAACACTTAGCCATATACAAAATAATGTAATTGGAAAAAAATGTAAAAATCTATACAATGGTGGCAAAAAGAAGTAATTTAAAATCTCCAAATAGAATTTAGGCTACTTGAACAGTAAATCAACTAAATATATTTATATAAAAGCAGAGTAAAGTAAGAAAAACAAGTATACACCATAAATTCATGATAGTGAGATACTACATAAAGCCAGGAGGTGAAAAGGATTTCTAGAAAAGAGTGTGAACCCTGATTCAGTTATTAAACGTAATGAATGGGAATATTGATCGATTACATATTGTCCTGCTCTCATATAGGCTGTTGTGTCTTTTCGGCTCCTGTTATCAGATCACGAGCCGTGTGCTGCCTGTCCAGTCTGCTCCCCCAGCATGAACCGATCCCGCTCTCTCCCCCATTCTTTTTCTCCCTGCCTGTTTCGTTTTTGGGCATGAATTAATGCACACAGGCTTCTAATTGGGCCTTGTGTTGTTTTTTCCCTCCCCGTTGAATTTCCTGTGTGTGGGCAGGGCTGCTTGATCACACAAACCAGATCCAGTTTCCTTAATTAGCCTGAAATCAGAAATGAAAGCGAGTGAGAGGGAGAGATGATTTGAATGTCTCTGTTCTCACTTTGAAGCAGCTGGTACTCTTGTCAGCCCACTCGCTTCCTTATTGTGTGTGTTTATGTTTGTGTGTTTGTTCTGTGCGTGATTATTTTTTTTCACATAAAGAATTGACAGCTGCTCGGTCTAATTTCTGCTCTTCTCTACCTCCCGCTGAACCAGGGCTCCTATGGTGTGGTCAAACTGGCTTACAACGAGGACGACAACACGTACTACGTGAGTTTATAATGCACATTGTAGCAGAGATGGGATTCTTTTACATACCTATAACACCTTATTTACCTTTTTTATACTTTCACACAGACAAATAAACACCTCAAATCCATTTGGCACATTTTGTGTGATTTTCCACCAAAGCTCAACATTTGAAAACATCTCAGATTAATTTTGCCTCGCCTACAACGCTCCAGCTTTTTTCCGTTTTTACTTGTGATTATCGCCTCAATCCTCTTTAAGCTGTCTGATTTTGACAGACAATGAAATGGAGATTATTCCAATGTTCCTCCCAAGTGACAAAGCCCACACGCTGCATTCACTCAGTATATTATGCCATGAGAACAGAGGGCTGTCAAGCTGTTAAAATATTATTTTTTTGTTTGTTCAACATGAGAGATAGCAACACTAAGCTTTTTTTAACCACAGCCCATCATGATTCTTGTTCATGAAATATCAGCTTATATTATAAATGGTTTTACCGCACATATTTTTTTGGGATCAACTGTTTTTTAATTAAATCTTAACAAATAACATATAGCTAGAACAAATAAAGATGTGAACTATATACACAACACCATTGCCATTTAAAATAAGACAGAGAAAATAGCTCAAGCATTTGCGCAAAACATCATGTTTTTAATAATGTATGAATCATAAATAAATGTGCAAAAGTAGTTATAAATGGTTCAATAATCATTTACAAATGTATATATGAGGAGTGGGAGAAAAAATCGATCCCCCCACCCCCACATACACACACACTCCCATCCACAGGCGCTAAAGTCACAAAATTGCGGCAAGCGACATTGCTGAATAAAACAGGCCATAGCTGATAAAATAGTGCTGAGTAGTGTTACTACTTTTCACCAGCAGATAGTAGACAGGTGACAGGTTTCTATTCAAAGTTTTGGCGTGTATTTACTTTGAAACACACACACCGGACCGAGGGACGCAAGTGTGGCTGTAGAGCGGAGCAGAGAGAGAGAGACACACACACAGAGTGTGAGAGAGCCAGTAAGAGTACTCACGATGCCGAGAGTACTTCGTCAATTACTGGCTGACTCTGAATCTGAGGAGTATTTACTCTCTGAGGATGACGGTCAGTTGTCCAGTGAGGATGAAACTGGCGGCGCGTGTGCGCACAGCGGGAGTGGGTCCGTGCGCCATTACAGTCCCCAAGCAGCACATACGAGGCCGAGGCTTTGCCTCTTCACGGCCGGAGACTGCCGAAAAGGGGACTGGTCTGGGATGCAGGGAAGCTCAAAACACAGTGAAAAGTGACGGTGTTAGCGGGAATGAGAAAGACCGTGGAGCTCTGATCAGACGAGGGAGAAGCCGGAGGTAAAAAGCACAGTGCAGGCAGCAGAGGCGTTCATGCTCGGCCCATAAATTACAGTGATGATGATGGGTGGGAAAACTAACCACTTTGAAACTAAAGCCTTTTTAAATTTTGATAGCAAAATGTAATATTTTCTTGAAAAAACTCTGGTGCCTAAAGGGATATTAAGCCACTTTTACATGCAGTCCAGGCTTTTGAAGAGAGAGTATGAACAGCTGGTTAAAATATATTGCTGAATAAATCCTAAAAACAGACTCACATGTGATGTGTATTTTTCCTGATATAGTCTGTAGGCATCATCATTGTTCATCTTTTTCGCTGGTGTTAAAAAAGCTAACTAAAGATAGCAAAATCAGCAATATCGTAGAATCGCAATTTAAATCGAATCGGCACCTAAAAAATCGCAATAAATCGAATCGGGAGAAAAGTGAATCGTCCCAGCCCTAGTATATATATATAGTTTATTCATGGTTAGTTCAATATCAACTGATAGCTTATAAATGTCTTAACTTAAGTCGTAACTGCTTTAACAATCATTTACAAATGAGTATAAGTGGTTTGTTCATGATTAGTACACTATCTGCTCATGTCTACACATAGATTATAAATGCCTTACAAGTGATCGTCATTCTGAAGTGTTACCGTTTTATTTAAGTAAAAAAAAAAGTCAGCTAAGAAAGCTTGTGTGTTGCATCTATGCAGTATGCTTACATGTGCAGGACAAATAACTCATCAACTGCACACTGTTCATCTCTAATGACAAACTTTATTTAATATAGGGCAGAGTTTTTTTACAAGGTCATCCTTAGACAGATGCAGCCTGAAGAAGCTTCCATCTCTCTCTTTAACAGTTGAATAGAGGGGATCTGTGAGCCTCGTTGATCACCAAAAGCACAGACTGAACTGGAGGTGGTAACTTGAGGGGCTCGTTATCTGAGTTTATTCAGGACTTTTTCTGTGTTCTGGAGGCAGACTCATGCTGGTGTGTCTGACAGCAGGGAGGAAGCACGCAGGGCTTAGACAGAGATATCACAGCAGCTTTAAATACACATCTGTGTATTGGCTGATTTAGACCCATTACTGTCTGCTGCTGTCCTACTGTGTGTTTTGGAAAACAACTTTTTTTTGAACAAGCAGCTCAACCATCAAGAGTCGTTATGGCACTTAAATATTTCCCGATGTCATACAGGCTTAAATCTGTTACAGGAGTATGTACCATCATACTAAGCCCATTTTAGATGGATATGACATAATGGCTAACAATTTAATTCAGTATAGAGGAATTTAATGAGATTTTTACTTCTGTATCCAAGCATATGAGTCTACAAAAATTTACAGAACCTATAATCATCATCTTAACTGACCTATAATCTATCAAAATAATAGTTACAAATATGAATGAAAAACCCTCACCTGGTAACTGTTGTTAATGATGCCCTGTTCACGATCCTTTTTGGTCTTCACCGGCTCTCGTCACTTAGTGATGTTGATGTTTTAGAAACAGACGGGCTCATTCCAAAGTATGAACACTAGATGTCACTAAAGTGCCAATTTCTACATTCTGCATTTTTACGTGCAACAAAATCAAAAACAGGAAATAAAGTAAAAATGTACTTGGTAACTAATGAACACTTAGCCATAAAATATGAGTAGACAAAATAATGCAACTGGAGAAAAAATATAAAAAATCTGTACAATGGTGGCAGAAAGAAATAATTTAAAATCCCCAAATAGAATTTAGGCTACTTGAACAGCAAATCAACAACATGTGTTTATAACAAAGCAGAGTAAAGTAAGAAAAAAAAGGAATACACCATAAATTCATGATAGTGAGATACTACATGAAAGCCAGGGGGTGAAACATCCTGGAAAATGATTTATACAAAAGTTTGGGAACCCTGATTCAGTTATTAAACATAATGAATGTGAATATTGTTCGATGTAGAGCGCTGACTGATGTACAGAGCTATAGAGCTCTATACAAATGGAGTTTAAAAGCCCCTAAGAAGTGTGTAATGGTTGATTGTAAAGCTGTGACTTTTTATGACCAACAGAAGACAAAAAAATGGATGAAGATGGCTTATTACCATATATATTCGCTATTATCATATTTCCAAGAAAACATCCTAACTGACGAACTGTACTTACTGTCAATCGTACCATTGAGCAAATGGTGCCGACATAGATATATTCGTATTTTTAGTGTAAATATTGTTAATTGTATATGTTTTGTATTCCTTGGCCTTATTCGGAGGCTCATTTCTATATAAATTGTACTTGTTTTCCTCCATAAGGAAGTTGATCTTGGTGAAAGGCTCTGCATGTTGCAACCTGCTTACTTAATTTTTGATTCACTTTTTTATTTTTTGTTGTATTTAATTTATTTTATTTTACTTTAGTTTAGTTAAAAGAATGCCCCTATCTATTCTAATGTCTTCATTTGATATTTCTGACGCCTATACCCTGTAGAAGAGCAACTGACACAACCGAATTTTTGGATTAATAAAGTATTTCTTATTCTGATTTTGATATCAGCACCTGGAATTGCTGCAATGTGATGGGTATCCAATTGGGTAACAGCGTGTATTACACATTCAGGGCAGAGATTCTTAGTGAGTGACTGCCAAAAGAAGCAGAAGGTATTTTTGTTTGGAACAATATGTGCTCCAAAACTAATACAAACCCCAGATTTAAGAAAGTGTGGACATTGTGTATAATGCAAGTAGGATTAAAGTGATTAACAAGTATTTTTCTACCAATAATCAGTTGAATACACCATAAATACGTGATATTAAATGTTCAAACTTATACACTTTTTTAAAAATATTTTGTCATTTTGAATTTGATGCCTGAATCACATTCCAAAAAAGATGAAAAGGGCCAACAAAAGCCTGGGAAAATACAGGAATGCCCTAAAAACATCTGTTTGGAAAATTCTACATGTGAGCAGGTTAGTTGGAAACAGTTGAGTGTCATAGCAGGGTATAAAAGGAGCATCCCAAAAAAGGCTCATTTTTTTAATACAAGCAAGGACAGTTCAAGGTTCACCACTTTGTGAACTAGTTTGTTTACAAAGCATGCATCCTTAATCACAAAGTTTGTAGTAAGGAAGTTTGTAAATGTCCATTTGGGGCACCAAATCAACACAAACTAGAAAAGCACTTGGAGAGCGCAGACCTCCGCCAGCGCCACAGTCCTCACCCATATTGTGATTTTCACCATAAATATTAGTCCTACCTTTATTTTATCTAAATATTTAGATTCCTAGACCATGAAAACATACCATTAGCAACTGGATTTATAATGATATCTATTTTAGTTCGGTAGTTATTCACAAAAATCACATTTTTCGTCATGGCGTTTTCTTCTGGATCTCGCTCCTAAGTTTTTGAAGACGCAAAAAATCCGATTGAACACTCCAGATTCCACAGCATCTTGATTATATTTTGGCATTCCTTGCCAGTCTATACCTTTATTTGTTCCCTTGCTATGACGAAAATTTCAGGGATATCTACATTTTTCTTGTTCTGGATCAGAGAATCTGGAATTTTGCCGGGATCCAGATCAGTCTTTGATATGTTGTAGAATCTGTTGGAAACTTGTCTTGTGTTTTTTTTTTTTTTTTTACCAAATGCCCTTACTATTTTTGGTGGGGTAATATGCACAAATGCCGAAAAATGGTCCTATCTCGTTATATTAAAGAATCCTTTAAAAAATTCCTCGATCCAGACGGTGATCCGGATCACTCCCAAAATCTAATCATTTGTTCCTGGGCTCAATTCGGACATTTCCTGAAAATTTATTTTAAATCTGTCCATAACATTTTGCCTTATGTTGGTTACAGAGAAACAAACAAAAAACAGAGGCCAGCAATAACATAACCTCCTTGGTGGAGGTAACTTAAAGTTCCTCACAGCAGTTTTAAAACAAACACTTTTAAAATTTCTCATCTAATTTCCCAAAACAGCCCAATTGAGAACAGATAGTAAAATGTAGTTATTTGATCTTGCAGTCAAATTTATTTGTAGGTTTCTATGCAGACTCATCTTTGATTTTCTGTCTGGTCGTGTTCATAGTTTCAGAAACACAGAGGAGAAGGTTGGATTTTATGGCTGCTGCTGTGATGCAGATCTGTAGGTGTGTGAGTGGGTGCACTGTCAAAAATGCACCACCTCTCCTCGCTGTGGTTTACTCTTCTTTCATGTCTACCTTTCTGTTCATCTATCCCTGCATCTCTCCACCTTCCTCTCATCCTCCCTGCTGTCTAAATCCCTCGCTTGCTCTCTCCTGCAGGCGATGAAGGTGTTGTCCAAGAAGAGGCTGATGAGGCAGGCAGGTTTCCCACGTAAGTCTGGAGCCAGCGGCAGATGGCAAACACAGCAGAGTGCTCAGTCTCTAATAATGCTCCACTGGTGCATGAACACTGCTCAGCAAAGCCTGTGGTTATTCTTCCTGTTCATTCCTCACCTGTATAACTCCTCCACTTTCATCTCTTAGGGAGACCTCCCCCTCGTGGAGCCAAAGCCCCTGAGGGTCCCCCTCAACCCAAAGGACCCCTGGAGAGGGTCTATCAGGAGATTGCTATACTGAAAAAGCTGGACCATCCCAATGTGGTCAAACTAGTGGAAGTAAGTACTGTTTGACCAAAGCATAGGACAGCTTTTGAATAATCATATAAACTTTATACAATTTTGTTTTCTGAAGGTTGTTTCCATGCCCTAGAACTTTCAGCGTTACATTTCTATCCCTTGCTTGTGACAAAATGTCTAAACAATAGTTTGAGGGAGTTTCCTTAGATTTCAGTCGTTGAACTTTGGAGCTCGAGATCATTTAGCCTCATATTCACTCCCTTGGTTTATGCTTTTTATAATTGGCTCCAAACTTTTACATAAGATTAATTTGAGTTTATAACAATTTACATGGTCAGATTCACTTCAGCCTTAAATCTTGTGAAAAACATAGATCTGTATCATTAAGATAAAAAAAACTGTGTTTCTGTGATTCCATGGACTTGAGTGTCCTAGAAAAGATCAGAGTTTTTAAGTTTCCTAATTTATTATTTGTACATGTAAATGTAGTATGCCAAGACCAGAAACCAGAATACCACGGTCTCCTGGTTTCTTTTATTTATTTTATAGCAAAAACAAACAATACAGAGACAAAGACATATAACAAAACAGGTTACGTAGCATAAAAGCAGACTGGTTTTGCCAATAAACAAAACAGAATAAGAAACTAAACCAAACACAGACAATAAATAATATAGAAAAAAAAACAAACAAACAAAGAAGGAGTGAGCTGGTTTTGTGTATATGATATGTGTCGGTGCATGTGTGTACGTGCATGCCTTTTGTTTTTTATCAGAAAAACATTGTTTTTGTCAACACTCCCCCCCTCAATTATAAGCCTAAAAGCTGCGTTTTGCTATCTGAGAACTACATATTATTTTATGGAGCAGATGCTTTAGGTCTTGTTCTTCTCCTCCCCTTCTCTTTTATATATATTTGTATGCATTAGCAATAATCCTCATTTACGCGAGCATCAGCTAATGTGATTGCTAAATAATGACTGACTAATCTCAACATGAGAGTTGTAAACTTGTTTGAGTAGTTAAATATAAACCTTAAGGATAACAGTCAATCAGAGTGGAGTATGATATGTGTAAAGAGAGGGCATTGATTTTAGGCGGGGTATTTTTCAAAAATCAAGGTTTTCCTCCGTAGTTTTTGAAAATAATACCATCCACATGTGAGAAGTGTTTTATAACTTCCCTGTGAACAGGAAAAAGGATAAAACCCATACAAGTTATGATTGATGTTTGTGATATGCATTAGTTTTGCAATTACTATGCGGACACAGTTTTATTTTCACAAGTCTGACTGCTGTTACGCTTTATTTTATTGCTATGTTACCTGATTTATCTGGCATTTTGAGTTAATATTTTTTTAATGTTTCAATCAGGGACATGTGACAGTTTTGATCAAAATCAGTTTCAAGTACTCTTGTTGGTTTCAACATCTGTTGTTACCATGTAAACCACAAAGATGGCCATGGGTCATCAGCCTGCACAGTCACCTCTGAAACAATAACACTGGGTCTCCTCCTAAATGTCGAAGGGTTTCTATTACAGTGGGGAAGGAGCTGACAGTATGTGTGTTCATGTAAATAGTCCAGTCAACAATACTTTACACAGCAACAGTTTAGCTCCATCTGCGGAGTGAGACCAAATTTTATCAAAATGCATATTGACAAGCCACAAAGCTTCTGGGAGAATGTCCTTTGGACAGATGATACAAAACTGGAGCTTTTTGGTAAGTCACATCAGCTCTGTGTTCACAGACGCAAAAATGAAGCATACAAAGAAAAGAACACTGTACCTACTGTGAAACATGGAGGAGGCTCAGTTATGTTCTGGGGCTGCTTTGCTGCACTTGGGACAGGGTGTCTTGAATCTGTGCAGGTACAATGAAATCTCAAGACTATCAAGACATTCTGGAGTGAAATGTGCTGCCCAGTGTCAGAAAGCTTGGTCTCAGTCGCAGGTCATGGGTCCTCCAACAGGATAATGAGCCAAAACACACCGCTAAAAACACCCAAGAATGGATCAGAACAAAACACTGGACTATTCTAAAGTGGCCTTCTATGACTCCTGATCTAAATCCTGTTGAACATTTGTGGAAGGAGCTGAAACATGCAGTCTGGAGAAGACAGCCTTCAAACCTGAGACAGCTGTAGCAGTTTGCTCATGAGGAGTGGGCCAACATACCAGGTGCAGAAGTCTCACTGAGAGCTACAGAAATCACCTGATTACAGTGATTGCTTCAAGAGGTTGTGCAACAAAATATGAAGTTGAGGGTACCATAATTTTTGTCCAGGCCATTTTCATTATTTGTTTCTTAAAATGATTCTGTTGAACTACAATTCAAAAGCAAAGTCTGATTTGCGTTAGTTAATTTTCAATATTTTTTTATTTATTCTTATTTCTGTCAGTTTCAAGTTATTTCAGTGACCATTGTGGGTTTTCTGTCTTTAATGAAAGGGAACCAAGAATTTTGCACACTTATGTATCCACCACTAGTCCACTAGTAGAGGAGGGCCCTTAGAAAATGTTTTTGGGGGCTCAACCTTCAAAAACAACAGCTGGTGATTGGACGTTCGTTCTGCTTGTCACACTCATCACAGACCAATCAGTATCAAGCCACAGTGTGGCACAGCAGCTCGTCTCTGTTGTGAAGATAAAATCAAAGCACTGAAACTGTTAAAAACCATTTTGAGCCACTCAAGCTGAAGTCAGTGCACAAACAGCTTTGGCTTCATCTTCCCTCAAAAGAACAACATAATTTGGTTGCCAGCTCTCCAGTTGAACAATTTTAAAAGAATCCTTGGAGAAGGAACAACAACAATCCCTGTTATTTGAAGTTGGATTGTTGCCTTGTGCTTGTTTTAATACACGGAAACAAACCCCATTATGACTGTAAAGCCTCTGAGCATTTAAGAGAGCGTGTGATGCTTTAGCTGAACAGATTTATGACTAAAATACTCAGGATATTAGAACACAGTGGATGTTATGTACACTTTTCTGATGGTTGTGTGTTAAAGTGTGTCTGTGTGGTTGCAGACTCATTTCCATGTCTTTGTGATTTGCTGCCAGGTTTTAGACGACCCCAGTGAGGACCATCTGTACATGGGTATGTTATCACTAAACAATCGGCCTTTACCACACACAGTTACACGCTCATGCATATGTGCACATCAAACAAACACAAGCAGGAGTGAACAGATTTTTCTGGAACTTAAATGTTAACGATTTGTTTTTTCTGTTTTTCTGTCCTAGTGTTTGAGCTGGTCAAGTCAGGGTAAGCTGAGCCTCGCCCATGGATTGTGACATGGTGATAGTCTCCTTCATTTAGCCTGATTGCTAATAGATCATATTCCTGCTCTTGTTTATGTGTTGGTGTATTCAGGGCCGTGATGGAGGTGCCGACAGATAAGCCTTTCAGCGAGGATCAGTCACGCTTTTACTTCCAGGATCTGCTCAGGGGAATTGAGTACTGTGAGTATTCCTCATTTTCTGTCTGGTGTCGAGCCGAGGACGGGCTGAACAGGGCTGTGTTTCCGTCTCTCTCAAATCTTTTACATATCTACAATGGCATTTAAAGGTCATTCAAGTAATCACAGCTAAATGCAGATTCTAATAAATACACGTAGACAAATGGAGTTTTTTGAATCCTATGAGCCATGCCTGGTTGTTCCCTAAAACTCATTTAGTGAATGCCTTGCCATATTTATTGTCATTATTTACTATTTATTGCCTTAAACTTTTATCATGATTTGTATTTATTATAACGTGTGCTACTGACCTCTTGATCAGGTCACCCGTGTAAATGAGATCCTGATCTCAGTGGGTTTTATCTGGTTAAATAAAGGTTAAATAAAATAAATAAAGAAAAACCCGCAATGGTAACTTAAATAATTTGAAACTGACAAAAGTATTAATACCGTAATTTCTCATGTATAACAGGCAATTTTTTGCTCTTGAAAAAGGTATAATTTTCAGCTTACACACAAGCACAAGCAAAATATAAAAGTATATCAAATATAATTCTCTCTCTCTGCAAAATATTACCACCAAACTTTTGTAATTCTGATAAAACTGACTGTAACACTGTACTAATCCAATATTTTACCTTTGTTTAATGATCGTGTCTTGGAGACTTTCAGCTATGCCAAAGACACTTGATTTTTTTGTCCTTAGTCATTTCAAAACACAGACTGAACTTTCTCAAGAAGCAGGACTCTTAGTTTGGCAGCAGAGTACATGTCATTCAGAGAGTGTAACTATTTTTCACTTGCCAACAAATCTTAAGTAGATACCGCAGTGTTTTTGTATCTTTGTCTAAGTGCCAAATTTCCCCTTACAGGCTCAAAGTTTTTTTTTCGAACACTTTTTTTAAATAAGATTTTCATTCTTACAATGTTGCAACACAGAACCAGAGGAAAAGACATAAAAAAAATAATAATAGTAAAAGAAAAAGATGGAATATGTAAATATATATATATATATACTATATTGCCAAAAGTATTGGCTCACCCATCCCAGTAATCTGAATCAGGTGTTCCAGTCACTTCCATGTCCACAGGTGTATAAAATCATCACCTAGGCATGCAGACTGCTTTTACAAACATTAGTGAAAGAATGGGTCGCTCTCAGGAGCTCAGTGAATTCCAGCGTGGAACTGTGATAGGATGCCACCTGAGCAACAAATCCAGTCGTGACATTTCCTCACTCCTAAATATTCCACAGTCAACTGTCAGCTGGATTATAAGAACGTGGAAGTGTTTGGGAACCACAGCAACTCAGCCACCAAGTGGTAGGCCACGTAAACTGAAGGAGCGGGGTCAGCAGATGCTGAGGCGCATAGTGAGAAGAGGTCGCCAACTTTCTGCAGAGTCAATCTCTACAGACCTCCAAACTTCATGTGGCCTTCAGATTAGCTCAAGAACGGTGCAGAGAGCTTCATGGATGGGTTTCCATGGCTGAGCAGCTGCATCCAAGCCTCACATCACCAAGTGCAATGCAAAGCATCGATGCAGTGGTGTAAAGCACGCCGCCACTGGACTCTAGAGCAGTGGAGACGCGTTCTCTGGAGTGACCAATCACGCTTCTCCATCTGGCTATCTGATGGACCAGTCTGGGTTTGGCGGTTGCCAGGAGAACCATACTTGTGGGACTGCATTGTGCCAAGTGTAAAGTTTGGTGGAGGGGGGATTCCTAAACCTTGTGGACAGCCTTCCTAAAAGAGTTGAAGCTGTTACAGCTGCAAAGGGTGGACCAACGTCGTATTGAACCCTATGGGTTAGGAATGGGATGGCACTTAAGTTCATATGTGAGTCAAGGCACGTGAGCGAATACTTTTGGCAATATACTGTGTATATATATATATAACATATTCACCATGCAAGCTATAGAGCACACACAAATCAGCTGTTTATTGCAGCAAAGATCCTGAAACTATATGACCTGATAAAATATAGGACTGTGCAGGTATTGTACAAGGCTGCACACGGTCAGCTACCGAGGAACCTACAAACAAAGTTCACAAAAAGAGAGACGAGACAGAACTTAAGAGGGGAAATGATTTTTAAAAAGAGACAAGTAAGAACCACATTGAAAGCCATGACTATCACAGTTAGTGGAGTCAATCAATGGAACAGCTTACAAGGAGAAACCAGGTATCCCATGAATATATTTAAGAAAAAAATTGTCAAAATGACCTTTGACGGATATGAACATGATAATATCTAACTGTGTATCATCTGAAAATTGTCAAGACCTGAAGGATGCTGAAACGTAAACATGTGGGTATGTTTGGTCTGTGAGACAGCAGGAAAGACCAAATGTACCAAAACAATGATAGTAAATGAAGTGATGGTGCAAGACAAGTGAGGTAGCAGTATATCATCCCACTAACTGCAGAGGGACAGACAGTCTCAAAATGAATCCACTAAGTTGAGCTGTCAACGCAATCGATAAGGTTTTCTCAACCCGTCAAGCTGGCCCGGGAGAACCAAAATGCCCAGATGGATATCAAGGAACCTTAAAAGACACTCATGAATTATGCCGTACGTGGAACAAAGGATTGGACATTAAAGGTCAAATATGGACAGTAAAAGACAATCAAGAATTATGTCATATTTCTGTAAATGGAATACAGATTTACAATAATCTGATGATTCGTGAAAAAAGAGGAGACTAAATATTGAGGAAATGGGGACTGGACTAGTTAAGCTCTGCTTCTTCCGTCTTCCCTTTCGGACATGTACAATGTGATCATCTATTGACAATGTGTGATGTTGTATAAGTGTGCTGACATGACCGAAATAAAATCAATTCAATTCAATTCAATTCAATATACTGTATTTAACATACATACATATATGTATGTGTGTACTTGCAAACACACATATATATATATATACACATTTGCATTCAAACAAACACTTATGCAGTAATTGAAATTTAAAATTTAAGCGAAAAAATATTTTTTTTTTTTTTAAGAAAAAGTGCATTCTGATTCGCAATTAGTGGAAGGACATCTTGAATGTTGTTAATTCAAAGCTCCAGACCGAGTAAGCTTTTCACATATAGCATAAATGGCTCCCAGGTTTTTTAGAAATTCTTACAGGGGTCGTTAAAGGTGCATCTTATCTTTTCCAGCTTCAAGTTGGACATCACATCTCTCAGCCATTGGTTGTGAGGCTCAAAGATTTTAATTCATATTGTCAGACACTGACAGTTTTTCAGGTTAATTTTACATATTTTTACGTTTTTAGACATCCACTCAGTTCAAACCTTGTTCTATTACACATTTGTCTGCTGTTGCCTTTTGCTGTAATATTTTTGCTTCCTCCTCTGACAGTGCATTACCAGAGGATCATTCACAGAGACATCAAACCTTCAAACCTGCTGGTGGGAGAAGACGGACACATCAAGATCGCAGACTTTGGAGTCAGTAACCAGTTTGAAGGAGCAGACGCCCTCCTGACCAGCACCGTGGGAACGCCTGCTTTCCTCGCCCCCGAAACGCTGTCTGAGACCAGAAAGAATTTCTCTGGAAAGGTGCAGGAATACTTAAATAACCAGCGCCCTCTGGTGGTTATACATACACAGAAATACACATGCCTTTACTGTTGCTGTTTTTCAACTACTTTTCTAAGTACTTATGTGTATTTCTTCATCTTTGGCACATAAAATCATAATTTGTTTTCAATTTAGACCTAAAATAACTTTCGTATTTCATTTTTCTCTGATTTTTACTGCAGGCGTTGGATGTTTGGGCGATGGGTGTGACGCTTTACTGCTTCGTCTTTGGGGTGGTGAGTGTTCTTGAGCAAAAACAACTGAAGTAAACGCTGAGATAAACTTGTTTCAAGTTATGGATTTTCTTCTGAATGACTATTTACTTTCTTTCTTTTGCACAAATATCTTTTTTTTATCCACAGTGTCCATTTATGGATGAGCGCATCCTCAGTCTTCATCAGAAAATCAGGACGCAACCCGTGGAGCTGCCTGAAAAGTTGGTACCTCTTCTATAAAAGTCCTTTAAATGGGAGTTTTGTGTGTTTGAAAGGCCTAATTTAATTTAGAGAGGAGAATAACTAGCTATAACTAAGCGACAGAAATGTATTGCACCATTTTTCTGTCCAGTCCTTTAATCCAGTAGATTCTGCTCTTTTGTTAGAAAGAAAAAAAAATGATGAAGCTTTTAGTTTGTCAACCAGCTTTAAAAACATAAATAGTTACAAAACAGGGAGATAAACAAAACTATTTGTGATCTTTATTTACCATACAGGTCTGATAATGATTGATTTTTAAAACAATTAGTGATTTACTTTCAACTGAAAACATTTTGTTATACTCGGGTACTTTTTTTGAAAGAGGTTAAAAATCTGTTTTTAAATGAGTTTAACCTGGATTAAGATCTTTTCTGTAATTTTGAGGATTTGAATTTAAAATATTTTGCGGAAAATCTCCATCTATGAGGCAAATAGAGTAGAAACTTCACATATTTTAGGTTTTAAGGTCTTACTCAATCATTTTTTTAAATTTTGGAAGAATATTTTATAAACAGACAGGTTACTCAGAGAGATGGAAGGAGTTTATTTAAGCTGAGGACTGGTAAGAGCAGTTTTTCTCTTTAAATGAAAAAGTGACCATTTTATTTCTTCTAAATTATGAGAAATGCTGAACCACCTCAAATGAACTAGCTTAATGAAGTAAACTGTTTAGTGTTAACTGTGTTTGTTAGGTCCTGTTTTCTGTTATATGATGATGTAATGTTTTTGTTTGCATATATTTTAGTTGTGAAATCACCAGTTGATGTGTGTTTTTTTTTAATTAAGAGAATTAAAAAACATAAAACTTATGTGGATGGGAATTCTCCGGACAGATAGTTTAGACTAAATGCCCACTAAATCAGAACTTTACGAAACAGACTCAAACAGAATATTAACCAATTCTGTCAAATGAAGGGTAGGAATGTTAAAACAATGTCAGATTGATGTCTTTCCTGTCATAATATGGACATTTGATTGTAACTTCAGATCTAATTCCTTTTTGTATTGAACCAAATCATAACAAATGTTATCCCAAGACACAAAAGTATAGGTCAATGCCATACTCTTCTTCTTATAAAACTTTTTTAATTGCATTTTGTTTTCTTTTTATTTGTCAATTATTAATTAATTAAGAATTACCTTGCCCACTTTGCAAGGTATTGTATTAAAGGAAATTAAACCTGTTAATAGCTCTTTGATAAACTTCTAGCTTTTGTTTTCAGTTTTATATCTCTTCATGTTTTTCTGTTTGTCTCCACAGCGCTGACATCTCAGATGATCTCAAAGATCTGTTACTGAAAATGCTGGACAAGAATCCAGAGACTAGAATATCAATCCCACAAATCAAGGTAAACACTCATTAAATAAACTTCTTGGTTTCATTCATGCAGCAGTTCAGACTTTTTGAGGATTTTTTCCAGGTGTTTATCCCTTTATTGGAGAGGGAGAGGACAAGTAAGAACTGGAAACATGGATGGAGATAATTTTCTCACTTGGCCAATTTGACATCCTCCATGAGCTCATTTATGTTCAAAAATCACAGGACGTGTGGTTTGGATATGACTTATTAAACTCATTTAGCTGCAGTAAAACACAAACATGAAGGTCCATCAAATATTATTCATTTAAATAAGTTGCTTTTGACTTTTTATGCAGGTGCAGAGGACTAAAATTTTGATACGTCCTTAGGGCGTTTTCACACCAACCATATTTAGTGCGCACCAAAGAAGTTTTGGCCCAGGGTTTGGTACGTTAGTATCAATGTGAATGCAACCACCGCACTTTGGTACGCACCAAATCAGCCGGTCTGAGACCTCCATGAAGGGGTGGTCTCGATCCGCTCCATCTCCCTACATTTGGTGCGGTTTCACTGGTGTGAAACAAAGTGGTCTGAACCGATCTACTTCTGATGCATCACTTCCTGTTAATCCCACGGTTGAATCTTTTGCTTACTCAATTTGTGGATTTGTTTGTTCTGGTTGAGGATTACGATGATTTACGAGGGTCCAGAAGGTCGCTGATGCTGTCTCAAACATGATAAAAAAAACACATTTGAAGGAAAATGTAGAAGAGAGCGAAACGTAAACATTGGTTGTCTTGTGTAGGAAATGGTTACCATGGTAGCCTCTTCTTCGTTCTCCTCCGTAGCAGGTTTGGTAACTAGTTACGTACATATCGCCCCCTGCTGTTTCAAACTGAGTAAATACACAAGTGGGTCCGGGCTTGGTTCAATGTTGGAAGTGTGAATGCAAGCCAGCGGGGGAGGGAGAGGGGGGCAGACCGTGCCGCGGTATGGTTCGAAACAAGTGGGCCTAATGTGAAAACGCCCTTAGACTTTAGTGGTGAAGAAGCAGGCCAGTTTGCACCTGAATAAAATGTCTGAAGTGAGTTGTGTGGTCAGTTGTTATTTTGAGATTACCTTTATTTGAGAATAATTTTAGAACAGCTTCAGACGGTGTGGACACGGCATCATTTACACAAAGCAGAGACACGTTCAATTAGAATTGAGTATATTACTGTTTACTTGTAGTGCAGATCTTTTTACTATATTTTAGAAAAAATATGCAATCGAAGAAATTTGTCAGAGCCATACGAAAGAGTATGAAGGCTATTTTAGATGGAAAAAATTTGGGCAGGATAAAAGTTGATATGGTGAGAATAAAGTCGACATTTACAGATTAAAGTCGAATTGACAAGATTAAAGTTAAAATATATCGAACATTAAACTCGAGATCACTGAGAGAGTTTGGCTGGAAGAATGTAGTGAGGTTTTTTATAACTCCTAAAATATCAGCACTGCAAACAGGCACACAGAGCCGAGGTTTCTGTTGGCTGTATGGCTAATCACTTTCATGTTTTTTGGGCCTGTCTGAAAATCCAGTTATTCTGGAGAGAGGTGGTAATATATCTTGGTAAACTACCAGAAACAGTCTCACAGAAGGATGAATACTGATGGAAAATACTCTTGGTTAGTTGTAGGAAAGCTATAACTAGAAAATGGCTGCAACTCCAACATTGGACCAGTGGTGTGGAATCATCCAAGAAAGTTAATGTATGGAGAGACTTACTTTTGTATAAGGGCTCCAGCTGGAGAAATGTACTAAACAATGGAAAAATGGATTGTGTCAAATCATGAATAATGTGACATTGTACCATGATATATATGTAAAAGAATACTTTGATTTTAACTGTGGCACCCATGACGATCCCATGTTCTTTGTACATGTAAGTAATTGAATTAATTAATTTAAAAAAATCTTTACAAAAAAGAAATATTGACAATAAATTGAAATACAGTTTTGTGATAAAAGTCAAAATGATGAGATTAAAGTTTACACATCGACAAAAAAGTAAAAATTCCAGAATAAAGTCAACATAAAATGTATTTCTACTTTATTCTTGCCATTTCACCTTTTTCTCGACATTTTGACTTTTATTACAAAATTGTATTTGAACTTTATTCTTGTCATTTTATCTTTAACCTCTTAATTTCAAATTTTATCTTGACTTTCCCAAAATTATTTTCATATAAACATGGCCCTTATACTCTTCAGTACAGCTACAATCTAGAAAGGAAGCGAGAGGATACGAGAGCACACCTTTGAAAAACTGAAACTTTGGATGAACATTTGCTGTTTTCATCAGTTTTGCATCAGTGCTCTCTAAGCACCAAGAACTTTTTTAGTTATCCTGCTCACAGCCAGACAGATAATCAGACTGACAAATTCTGGCAAAAGCTTTTCCCTTGGAGGAAATAAAAAACAAACCTTCAGTAATTTCTTTGATTTGTTGAAAACTTGGTTCCTAAATGATTTGAATTTGTACACCTTGAAGGCATTTTGCAGTTACACATCTACGTCGTCAGTCTTCAGGGACGTTTGCATCAGCCTGAAATACTCCAGATACTTTTGACTCCTTGTGTTTGCGTTCAGGTTCACCCGTGGGTGACAAGGCACGGTGCTGAGCCTCTACCTCCTGAGGACGATAACTGCTGTATGCTGATAGAGGTGACGGAGGAGGAGGTGGAGAATTCTGTCAAACACATCCCCAGCCTGGCTACAGTGGTGAGTTTGTCTTGTGTCTTGAATAAGAGGCACCCATTAATTAATCTTTCAGTAACACTTTTGTTGACTTTGTTTCCCTCTTGGCACATTCAATCAAAAGTCACTGAAAAATTAAGTTTATTTACAGGTCAGACGTCATCAGAGGGGCGGGAAAACTGTAGCAGGGCAGCTGTCACAGTCTTAAAAAACTGTGTTTAAGTTTCTGTTAGGAGAAAGAAATCATAATGCACATTTTTCTTTGGATCAAATTAGAGTTTGTGTATTTTTTCCTCTTTCCTATTTCAGCCACATCACACCAACAAAACACAACACAGTGCCACTTCCAGCAGCTCAATTAGCTTTTGTGAACTGTGTGTAATAAAAAGACGTCAATCATGCAGTTCTTTTGACTTATAGTTGATTTCCTTAATTACACTATAGTTGCATGAAAAAAGTATGTGAACTCTCTGGGATTACTTGGATTTCTGCTTAAATTGGTCATAAAATTATGTTCTGATCTTCATCTTAGTCACATCACAAGACAAACGCAGTCTGCTTAAACTTATATAACACGGGGTGCTGGTTTGGCGGAGTGGTTAGCACCCCATGTACTTGCTTCTGCCGGTCCAGGTTCGAATCCCGCCTGTGACCAGTTTGCAGAGTGTCTTCCCCTACTCTCTCACCCCCTTTCACAAGCCTATCCACTGTCTCTCTACTATCATTAAAGGCACAAAATGCCAAAAAAATACATTTAAAAAAAAAAAAAAACTAATATAACACAAAAAATGATAAGTTTTCATGTTTTTATTCGACACACTGTGTAAACAGTGTAAAAAACACACACCAGTTGTGAGTTTGTTGTTCTCAAGAGGTATTGCCTGATGTGAACCATGCCTCGCACAGAAGAGCTCTCAGAAGATCTACCATCAAGAATCGTTGACTTGCATGAAGCTGGAAAGGGTTACAAAAGTGTCTCTAAAAGCCCTGATGTCCATGTGTCCACGGTAAGACAGACTGTCTACAAATGAAGAAAGTTCAACAATGTTGCTACTCTGGCAAGGTGTGGTGGTCCTGTAAAGACGACTGTGAGAGCACAGCGCAGAATGCTCAATGAGGTGAAGAAGAATCCTAGAGTGTCAGCTGAAGGCTTACAGAAATCACTGGCACATGCCAACATTATTGTTGACAAATCTACAATACGTAAAACATCACACAAGAGTGGAGTTCACCACCAAGGAAGCCATTACTGTCCAAAAAAACATTGCTGCACGTTTGAAGGTTGCAAAAGAGCACCTGGATGTTCCACAGCACTACTGGCAAAAATATTTTGTGAACAGATGAAACCAAATTTGAGTTGTTTGGAAGGAACACACAACGCTGTGTGTGGAGAAAAAAAGGCACAGCACACCAATATCAAGACATAATCCCAACTGTGAAATATGGTGGAGGGAGCATTATGGTTTGGGGCTGCTTTGCTGCCTCATGGCCTGGACGGATTGCTGTCATCAACGAAAAAATGAATTCCCAAGTTTATCAAGACATTTTGCAGGAAAACTTCAGACCATCTGTCCACCAACTGAAGCTCAACAGAGGATGGGTGATGCAACAGGACAACGACCCAAAGCATAGAAGTAAATCAACAATGGAACGGCTTCAACAGAAGAAAATACGGCTTCTGGAGTGGCCCAGTCAATCCGATTGAGATGCTGTGGCATGACCTCAAAAGAGCGATTCACACCAGACATCCCAGGAACATTGCTGAACTGAAACAGTGTTGTACAGAAGAATGGTCCAGAATTCCTCCTGACCGTTGTGCAGGTCTGATCTACAACTACAGGAAACATTTGGTTGAGGTTATTGCTGCCAAAGGAGGGTCCACCACTTATTAAATCCAAAGGTTCACATACTTTTTCCACCCTGCACTGTGGCTGTTTACATATTGTTTCAAATAAAAACATGAAAAACTTAGAAATTTTTTGTGCAGTATAAGTTTAAGCAGACTGTGTTTGTCTAGTGATGTGACTTAGATGAAGATCAGAACATGTTTTATGACCAATTTAAGCAGAAATCCAAGTCATCCCAAAAGGTTTTTTCCTGCAACTGTATATTGCCAGAAGTATTCGCCCATCCAGATAATCAGAATCAGGTGTTCCAGTCACTTCCATGGCCACAGCTGTATAAAATTACCTAGGCATGCAGACTGGTGGCAGATAGGATGCCACCTGTGCAACAAATCCAGTCACGAAATTTCCTCGCTGCTAAATATTCCACAGTCAACTGTCAGCTGGATTATAAGAATGTGGAAGTGTTTGGGAGTGTGAAGTGTTATTCCAGAATTATTATACAACATGACATTGTAGAATGAAGCTGTCCAATTAACTCTTATTTCTGCATTTTATTTTGATCATAATTTCTAGATTATTTATGCTCTCCCCTTCAGATCCTGGTTCGAACTATGCTGAGGAAGCGCTCCTTTGGGAACCCCTTCGACTGGTCTCGTAAAGAGGACCGCAGCAGTCCGAGCGCTTCAGGCCAAACGCTCACGTAAGATCTGCACACAGACTCACTGTCCCCATCAAATGTTTCATTCGTAATATCATTCGTCCCTGAGAGCATCCTCTTCTGTTAAATGACGTCAGCATAGCTCTGATGTTTCTCAAGAAGACATTGATTTTCTCTCTCCTCCTCCGGCCCTGCAGAAAAGGCAGAGCAGGCAAAGTGAGATACTGCTACATTCACTGTAACCGAAGAAGGTAATGCACCTTAGGAGGACTCAGTATAAGTCTTAGAGAATATAGTTTAAGACCCCAGCATGACTGAAGCAGCCTAATGTCTTTCTGTGGCTTTAATTGTCAGTTTCTATTTTCTAATGACTCCTGTGCTGGTTTGGCTTTGCCTTTAGAGACCATGTGCTCCAGAGTCTGTAACACCTGTCAGAGTTCATTGTTATGTTCATGTCTGATTGATAAAGGTGCTTTTGCTGAGTGTATGTGGAGTAGAAATCACAGTGTAGGGCTAGTAACTTTAAAGCTGCAAGAAAGTTCTTATTACTCCAAAAAAAAGGTAACAGAAAATAAAATATTACTTGATATTAGTCTTTAACTTGACAAGCCAAATGGACAGCTCCATATAACTGCCATGGAAATATTTCACTAATCCATCTGGGAAAGAGCCGTTGAAAAATGTTTTCAGAGGCAGAACCAACAGCAGCTTGTGATTGGACGATCGTTCAGCTTGTCAAACTCAGACCAATCCACATTCAGGAACACTGCTTCGTATGGCATAGCCTGCGCTTGCTCTGTAACACGTCTTCAAGGCTCTCACAGCAGATGTCGCTGCTTATTAGTGCTGAACGTCTCTGAGCAGGAATTTGACTCCTGCAAGACACTGCCAGGAGACGAAAACTCGAAGATTTTTTGAGAAGCATATTCAAGAAGTTTGTGAATCAGTCAGGTCTTGTTGTATGCAGTTAGAAGCATTGATTATTTTTAGTTTTTACAGAATTTAGCCTGAGCAAACGGTGAATTGTCTGCAAATTTAAAAAGAAAACATGAGAATCAAAGCGATGTCAATGAAATCTCATATAATTTACCGGTTTTCTCCGTTCTGTTTTAATATGTTGACAACGATACTTGTTGACAACAATATGTGATGCATTCAGGTACCCTTGGAAACTTGAGAATCTAACAATTACTCCAGTGTTTCCCGTTTCTGGATAGGACAAATGGTTTGTAAATGCCCGTCATTTAAAGATAAGTGGTATTTTGATCCCGCTGACAGGATTGTTAGTGTAAATAATGGTTAAGTCTGATATATACAAAAGAAAATAAACAGTTTTGTTGTAAAACTGAAAGAGGCTCTTGACTAGGATGTGATGGGCACTGGGCCCTGCTATCAAACCCATCCTGGTATATTTATTGCATAATACCAGGGCTACTCTGAGTCATGTTAAAAAAAAATACTCTGGTGATGCACTTTGTGAGTAAACCTGACTGTTGGACACCAGGAAAGAAAATGGATGAGAAAGTCTGCCTGTATTCTCCTTTTGTCTTCACTGGGAGTAAAAGACCTAAAATGATGCGCTCTGATTTAGAAGGAAATGTTAAAGTGTAAATATGTTGGCCATCCTAAAAAATGACAGGACTTTTTCATTACAAACTCAGAACACATTTCTTTTCAATAAGTTTTCCCTTATTCTTATGCATGAAGCCAGCTAATAAGAATATTTGCTTTGTGCAGTTTTCTGTTTTAACAAAATGGCTTCCCTCCCTTTAGTAGCTTCTCCCTTATATTTTATTACTCATGTAATTCTTCTAAAAGGCATGCTCAGATAGTTTATTTCAGGGCTGAACAATACTCAGTGAATAAGAGTGTTGCCATGTTTTTGCCTCCCACAATTTTTCTGTGAGCTTTTAAAGAAAATATCATCACATAAAAGTTTGGTTTTTTAGCTTTATACCTTAACTTTTGTAACTTCTTTCAAACTGTTTCTTGTTTTCAGCACATTTATCATGCTGAATGCTTTCATGACTTACCATGTTTACTGTTTACTATGATTAAGGCTGTTTTTAAAGATGGAGAGTGCCATTAGGAATGTCTATGTTAGATTTTGTTAGAAATACCTACAAGGGTTTTTTACTGTATACTCAAAAACATATTCATGAAAAAATAAACAAGAATATAAGTGAGAATGCTCAAACACCGAGGTATGCCCCGTTAACAAAGTGTATTGTTGTATCTCAAATAAAACACAATACTTGGGCATCTTCCTAACAGCAAAAAAGATAATTTCCAACAGATTTATCTTTCCATTGAAAAATTCCTTTTATGCAATTGGACATTAGGAGGCATAATCAGAATATTGCAGAATCTGTGCACTTCAGCCACACGTCTCGTCTTTAAAGATTTTGGATTTTTGTCAACTATCATTTATAAAATTAGAAAACTGGTTTAGTTTTAGTTTCCAACAAACAATCGAGAAGAGTCTGCAACGCATGACTGACCTCCTCCTCTGTGTGTGAAGATTACACTGTGTATTGTTCAGCCCTTCCTCATACAGTTATTATTACTATTATTATTATTACAGTAAGGCTACATTCACACTGTAGCCCATTCATGCTCAAATCTGATTTTCTGTTTGTCTGTTCAGATTACTCCTGTAAATGTGTCTTGACTGCAGACTGTGATGTGAACAGCTCAGGCTTCAGAAGTGACACACATGCTCAGTTTAACATTAATGACGTCACGCAGAGCACAAAGTGATGATAAGGCAGAGCCTGATGTTACTACAGCTCAACGTGAGTGAGCTTTTATTTAAGTAATTATAAGTTTATTTCTTATGAACCTAAAGGCGGACGCTCTTTCCTGCTGATGACAGATCATCAAACATCTCAGAGCCATAGCGCGCTGAACAGGTGAACAAAGAGGTGAAAACTTAGTTTAATCATCTGTTCTGATGTTTCCTAGGGCGTTTTCACATTAGGGTCCACTTGTTTGCATTCACATTTGCAACATCGAACTGTGCCCGGACCCACTTGTGTATTTACTCAGTTTGAAACAGCAGGGGGGGATATGCACGTAACTGGTTACCAAACCTGCTACAGAGGAAAACGGAGAAGAGACTACCATGGTAACCATTTCCTACACCAGTCAACCAATGTTTACGTTTCGCTCTCTTCTACATTTTCCTTCAAATGTGTTTTTTTTATCGTGTTTGAGACGACATCAGCGACCTTCTGGACCCTTGTAAATCATCGTAATCCTCAACCAGAATAAACAACTCGACAAATTGAGTAAGCAAAAGATTCAACCGCGGGATTAACAGGAAGTAATGCATCAAAAGTAGGTCGGTTCTGACCACTTTGTTTCACACCAGTGAAATCGCACCAAATGTCAGGAGGTGGAGCGGATCGAGACCACCCCTTCATGGAGGTCTCGGACCGGCTGATTTGGTGCACACCAAAGTGCGGTGGTTGCATTCACATTGTCACTAACGTACCAAACCCTGGGCCAAAACTTCTTTGGTGCGCACTAAATATGGTTGGTGTGAAAACACCCTTAGTTTGTCTGAGAGCAGATCAGACAGGAGCAGACTGTTCACTGACTGACGCTGTCTTATAGAAACATACAGGAGCTCGCAAATGAGAAGAGATGAGATGGACAGCAGTGGATCATCAGTTATCAGATATCATAATACAAATGTATGATTCATTCACATTTATCGTTTATTGTGCGTGTAATGGAGACACCAGTCGATCGCCCCAGCGCTCTCTCACTTTCTCTAATCACTCCTCCTTTATGCACTGTTTAATCAAGCTTGTAGATGGAAAATCAACAACACTTTCTATTTTAGGAAAAAAAATGCATAAACTTTTTAATAATCATGTCTTTATATACTCAACAAAAATATAAACGCAACACTTTTGTTTTTGCTCCCATTTTTCATGACATGGACTCCAAGATCTAAAATTCATTCCAGATAAACAATATTACCATTTCTTTCAAATGTTGTTCACAAATCTGTCTAAATGTTTGATAGTGAGCACTTCTGCATTGCTGAGATAATCCATCCCACCTCACAGATGTGCCACATCAAGATGCTGATCTGACATCATGATTAGTGCACAGGTGTGCCTTAGACTGTCCACAATAAAGGGCCACCCTGAAATATGCAGGTTTTTTTGCTTTATTGGGGGTCTGGGGACTCAGAACCAGTCAGTATCTGGTGTGACCACCATTTGCCTCATGCAGTGCAACACATCTTCGCATAGAGTTTATCAGATTGTCAATTGTGGCCTGTGGAATGTTGTTGTGAGGCCGGTTGGATGTACTGCCATATTCTCTGAAACGCCTTTGGAGACGGCTTATGGTGGAGAAATGAACATTCAATGTACGAGCAACAGATCTGGTTGACATTCCTGCTGTCAGCATGCCAATTGCACGCTCCCTCAATGCTTGCAACATCTGTGGCATTTTGCTGTGAGACAAAAATGCACATTTCAGGGTGGCCTTTTATTGTGGACAGTCTAAGGTACACCTGTGCACTAATCATGGTGTCCGATGAGCATCTTGATGTGGCACATCTGTGAGGTGGGATGGATTATCTCAGCAAAGCAGAAGTGCTCACTATCAAACATTTAGACAGATTTGTGAACAACATTTGAAAAAAATGGTAATATTGTTTATCTGGAATGAATTTTAGATCTTGGAGTCCATCTCATGAAAAATGGGAGCAAAAACAAAAGTGTTGCGTTTATATTTTTGTTGAGTGTATTAACCTCTGATTATTTTCTGTCCATGAAGTGACTGAAATAATTTGGCCTGAGGTAAACAGAATGAAGTCAGCTGCATTAAATGTAGGGCTGAACGATGTGGACAAAATTTCATATCTCGATATTCATGCCACATATCTCAATATCAATATTCGATACAATATGACTACGGGTTCAGTGAAAACCAAGCAAGCCAAAAACCAAGCTGTACATGCAGGGCGAGCACGGGGGAAATCTATATCATATCGTTGCTTTTTCAATATTAATATCTTTAATGTTCATTTCTTGATATCGATACAATAACGATTTATCTTGCAGCCCTAATTGAATGCAACCTGCTGTTCAGACCGGTGTCACATTCAAGATAATCAGATACATATCTGATTCAGTACCACAATTAAAAGTGGCCTGATTAGAAAATGTCAGATTCAAAGTTACTTGTGCTGTTCACATGCAGTATTAGAAACAGATCAGATTCAGGTCACATTTTACTGCAGTGTGAACGTAGCCTAAGAAAGTTCATGCTTATATGATCCTCTGTAAATTAGTATGGGACAGTCGGCAGGAACACATCAGTTCTGTATTTTACTTTTGTCCCTGCTGTGCTTTCAGGAAACAGGAGAGCAGTGAAGGCATGAAGAGTATGGACCTGCCCTTCGTGGGAGAGGACGAGGCTCTTTCCTGATGCAGACTGTTGGTATCTACCTGCAGCCACACAGCATGACACCCCTTTATCACAGTTCAAACTGCCAGTCCACGCCGAGTACACTTCCCGTGAGGTGGACCAGCGTGGCAGGAGCCGAGACAGAAGGATCTGAGGCACCTTTAAAGCTTTTTTTTCAGCTCTCACCACTTTAAAGTCTCAGTACGAGGCTCTGGGACTGAAGACTGTCACATCAGAGGAGAGGATCCCTCCTGCCCTCCTTATCTTATCCCGCATGCGTTTATAGTCCCAGCATGCTTTGTCTCAGGCTTCTCCTGTACAGTTAGTGTTTGATCGTAGTTTACCCTCACATACTTCTCCTTGTCTCTACTTGACACTTCTTTCAGGTACACAGGGCACGGGAACAGGCGATGGCTGTCTTCACTGTCACTGCTTCTCTTTTTCTTGACGATGATTGTCCGTCTCACTCGGCTTTGGAGTGGCAGTGCCCGGTTTTGTAAAATATTTTAGAGCAAAGAATCTGTACAGTTTTCCTGAAACTTAAAAAAAGGGAGTGAAAAAATGTTTACTTCATTGAATGCATGTGATTAATTTCCCAATGCAAACACTATATAAGCTAATATTTGCACGCTGAACTCACAATTTGGTTGGTTCTTTATTAAAACTCCCATCAGCTAGAATCAATCAAAAGCTTTAAAACTGTCTTTGTAGCGAAATCCGTCTTTACCACAATCAAGAAAACTACAGAAAAGGTAACACTTTATATTGACTACAACAAGAGCACACTGATAATACATTCATAAACATATAATAGCATTTTTATGCATTGTTTATCATAGGGATATAACTGATATGCCAATATTTCATAATGCATTATCATCAAATACTGATACCAATATTTTTTTCTGGTGCACAAAGTCTTTATTTTATGAAAATTGAGTTGTTGCTTTCAGCATAAGTCTATCTGAGGAACAGATGTAAAAAAAAGAAAAGCAACTTCAAACCCTTCAAAAATTGAAACTCTTAATTTTTAAATGTACCAATGCAGTAATGATGAGGTAAAGCATCTGGTACTTTTTTGTATTTTGCAGATATTGCTGTAGATCTAAGGGCAATGTACCGGCTGTAAATATCTGCAAAATTGTCAATATCCAACGATCTGCATACTTAAAGTTTTAGGCCAACATCTACCAATATCCTTAATTTATAAACACAGTAATATTGTATTAGTGCGTCTGTAAAGCATTAGTAAACACCAGTAAATAATTAAATCATCATGTTTTATGGGTTATATAATGGATGATAATATGTTATTAAATGCTTAAATGATGCATAAGTAAAACATTGTAAAATACTTTATTCATTATCCATAAAGCTTTTACAACTGTTAAGAATTTCAGTTACAAACACAGTTATCGTACATACTGTGTAGATGGTGGGAAGTTGATTGGATTAGAGTTAAAGTCCAGTATTATTATCCTGAAACTTAGCCTTTTTTTCACACCATCTGCGAATGTTACCCACACACACAGTAACCTCCTACAGCAGTAAATATAGTCTACAGTCACAGATCTATTCATACCATGTACAGATCACTGACAAACAGCAGAACAAGGTACTGCTGGCATTCAGAAAACACTCACTAAAGATCTGCCTCACGTAGCTGAGTGTCAGTGTGCAGTGAGCACGCTGACTGTGCATAAAGGAGACGCACAGACTCTGCGTGCACCAGCATCAGTTCTTAGTAATGAGGTTGAATCAGACAGGATTAGGGTCAAGAGACTACAACTGCACCTTCTGCAAAGACTGTTTTTCATGCACACATTACGATTTCAGTGTACAAACAATACATCGGTCAGCACTAGGGCTGGGGGATATGGCCTTGAAATAAAATGCCTGATTTTTTACCACAACACTCGATTTATGATTTTAATCAATTTTTCCCTCCCTAAAAGAAACAAAACTCCCAGTGACATAAAAATGAAACAAATCAAGTTTTGCCTTTATGTTGTCTAAAAGTTTCCCTCTTAAAGTCAAAGTCTGGGTCATAAAAGGTTGATTATGTAGTATAAACGTAGGCAGGTTTGTCTACATAAACACTAAAAGGCTGAGGTATTTTTACAGTATTAGCATGAAACTCTCTGATCAATGTTTCATCTACTTAAATAACAAATACAAGCCTCTGAAAATCTAGATTTTCAATTTGTTAAATCTTCTGCAGAAAATAATTCTAATTAATCAATTTAATCGATTTTTTTGCCCAGCACTAATTCAAAATACATTAAAATCCAAGCTTTATCAAACTATGTCAACCTTATTTTTTAACCTGTTGAGCCCCAAAGTGCCCGATTTTGGGAATGCTTGCACGCTCTCCAACAAAAACACAAGAAAAAGTGAACTGTTTTTCAAAATCCTCGCCTGACCATATTGTTATAAAACCTCTCTAATTTTGCTCTGCATCAATTTATAACAATAGTCCTTTGCAGAGATGATGTATAAATATTTCAGTATTAATTTTTAGAGTTTTGCAGCCACTCCAGCATCATTTCTAAGGGATATTCACAATAAAAAATGTTGGTTGAGGTTTTCAAATTATTCTGACTTCTATCTTCATTTACTCTGTCCCAGTAACTCATATACTGATAATTACACATCTGGACAAATCTCTAAAGTGTTAACTTATTATGGCACCAAAATATCTCAAATAGATCTTGTGGTTGCAGAGATACTCTCTGTTCTTTATGAGTATGTAATTTTCGAGCAGAAGGCTTTAAAAGGGGCTGAACAGTTTAATCCTTTAAAGTCCATGAACACACATGAAACTGCCAACACCTCTGCTGCCTGCTGGTAGACGTAACACGAGATGTAATGTGTAGAAAACAAAAAGTTTACTCAAAAATATGGCTGACCCCGAGGTAGCAGGTGAACAGAGAGCTTACAAAGCATTTTTAATTATGTAATTGTCCTTTCGCCACATGTTTCCACATCCCACTTTGGCAGGTTACCAGGAAAAATATAATCTAATACTCAAAAAGAAAACCTTCTATATCTTTTCAATCAGATGTTTAGATGTATGCACATGTGGTCATGATATCCAAAGTGCCCATAAACAACATTTAAAAAAGATGCTTCACAGATGAGAGTTAAGTGTTTACTGATGCTTTACTGTCACTTTAAAAATCTATTAATAACACATTGTAGTTAAAAAACAGTCAATAAATGATTAATAAATGTTGTAAAGATGAAAATCAAATATTTACTCACACCTCACAAATGTTTAATAGTGTGTAGTTAATACAAAGTGTTACTAAAAAAATAAGAAACTCATTTAAAAAGCTTTTGAAACAGTCTGATTTATTTAACGTGTTAGCTACATATTTATGAATATTCACCATAAAAACACGAAGGTACTGATTTACCACATTTTCACAAAAAAATGAATGTTTGTGTGCAAAAATATTTCATGTGCAATGGCTGAAATATGTTTACATATTTTAGCTCAGACTATTTATCATTTCTCTCCAGATGTTTTTGGAAGAAGAAAGTTGTCGTGTGATTCCGAGTTTCAGCTGTTCTTTACGTGTTCGACTCCTCACAGTAAATGTTTGTACGTAGACTGAGTCAAAACAAAAAGGTCATTTAACCTCACGTTAAGATTGTAAATGTTCGCATTTGTTTTTTTGTTTGTTTTGTACTGATGTTATTTTAAAACGGCACATTTTTAGTACACCAAAAACTTCAGCTCTGTATAATTTTGTATACGTGTAGTACAGTATGTTAAAGAAAACAAACCTTTAAACTATTTTATTTTATGTAAGAGCAGGCTGTGGGGGTGTACCACAAAGAAATATCAGAAGCTTATTCATATCTGTTAAGGGTTAAATCTGAGATCTCTGTGTCCAAACTTAAAATTGGCAGCAAATGGTCTTTTTTTTTCTTTGAGAATATTCTGTGAAGTTAAAGCTATGGTCTACGATTTGGAAGCTTTGTACATATTAATAACACCGTTTATAAGGCTGTTATGGTCCTATGGTCCTATCTACACAGTATAAAGACCAAAAAGAACGAAAAAAATCCATTCAGTATATCCGCTGAAAAGCTGCATACTAGCTGACCAATCAAAAATTGAAGCCTGTAAGGTTCAATTGGTCCGTGAGTTGGTCCGTGAGTCCATCCAATCCTCGTCTCCCTCACTACGCAGTGTCATGCCCATGGTCCCGCCTCCTCCCCTCTACCTCCGGTGAGCAGCTAGCAGCGTTAGCTACTGAACTAGCCGGAAAGCCTAGCGCCGAAACCGGGAAGCCGCTTCCCTCTCCCGCGGGGCCCAACAGAGCTCTGCCCGCGGGTTGAGGCCTGTTAGCGGGCTAACTGCTAACGAATAGCCTCAGCCGGCCGTCAGACCTTCAGCATCGGCCGTTTCGCCCCTGGTTGATCAGGTAATGGCTTTGTTTACTACAGTGGGAGATGTCTGCTGAATAACTCTGGTTAGTTTGTGCCTGTCCTGGCTAATGACTTGTAGCGGAGCGGGTTAGCCTGTTAGCCGCTAATCATTAGCATTGTAAACTGAGCTGGGAAGGACAGGCCAAGAAAGATAAATCCTCCCCCACAATCGGCTCCGCTCTGGCGGCGCCAGACCCGCATTGCCGCCGGTCCAATTGAAATGGCTACTGCTGTGTGTTACAAGGGGGATGTCTGTCGTGTTTGATACTTTCAGTTGAGCTGAGCTGTTTTTGATTGAGTTTGCTGCTGATATATTATGCTAGTCGCTTGTAGCTCTGTCTGAGGGGGCTTGTTGTTATGAGGCGACACGAGCTGGGGGCGGGATCTTGGAACACGGAGGGGAGAGGTGAGGGAAGGGGGCGCAGGCTGCGGTTTCAAATCGTAGACCACAGCTTTAAAACTGGTATTCTCTTTGAGGAATAAAAAGGTGCAGTTCATTAGCGCTGACTCTATCACATCATGGGGCCTGATGTGTATAACTAAAGTCTTTTTTTAATACTTCTTAATAAAATTTTAAGGATATAAGCAGGGTTGCCAGATGGTTCTACTAAAATAAGCAACCAGGTTGATCAAAACAAACTCTAAACAAGTGACATCAGCTATCTTTTTTCTAATGTGATATATTAGGGTTTTTTTTCTCGTTTTGAGAAATCTACATGAAGTGTGTTTTGATTTTCATGTACGTTACGTTTCATTTATTTGTGTACCACTTTTCATACAAAATTTTGTAGCACACAGTGCTTCACACAGAAATTAAGAAAATAAAATTAAAATAATCAAAGGTAAAAAAATAAATACAATGAAAAATACAACCCACCCACCCTCCCCTCCCTCCCATCCCTCAACCCCACCCTTGCAATCCACATGCACACACTCACTTACACATATGTACAAAGACACGAAGAAGAGATTCCAACAGAAAACAGAGTAAGAGGACTGAGAAAATGCCATCTTCCATTTAAAAATGAGGGAACACTGGAACTAAGACTAAAATAGTAATTAAAAAAAATAACAATTAAATAAATAAAATAAAATCTTGATAAGAAATAAGATTGAAATAAATAAAATATAAAAATAAACAGGTGAATAAAATGCATTTTAAATAGTAATATGGTAAAATTAGATAAAATGCACTAAAGTGGAAAGAAAATCAATAAACAGATAAAATTCCAAACAATAATTCTGAACTAAATGGAATAATAAAATATATTAAGGGGGTTAAAATAAATACATAAAAAACTTTATTATTTGGCTCTCAATTTTCTGATTCAACATATTTGATAAGTTATTTTATTGCGTGGTTCAGTTCTTTCGTGCAGTAGTGCCCGCCTACTACATCATCTGATTGGTCCATAATGAGTTTGATTGATGGAATGATCATCCAATCACATGCCAGATAAGTTTCTGAAAGTTGCAGCCCCCCCAAACACTTTGTATTGGCTCTTTACCAGATGGACTAGTAAATTATATTGAACAGTTCATCTGATGTGCCAGTTTTTTTCTCCAGTATTGTTTGTAAAAATTGTTGGTACACTTGCATTAAAGAAAGAAAACCCCACGTGGTCACTGAAATAACATGAAACTGACAAAAGTAATAATAAATAAAAAATTGCTGAAAATCAACTGATGAAAATCAGACATTGTTTTTGAATTGTGGTTAAACAGAATAATTTAAGAAAATAATCTCATAAAACTGGCATTGACTTCTGTTGATTTCTGTAACTCAATGAAACTTCTTCACTTGTCCACAGGTATTTTGGCCCACTCCTCATCAGCAAACTGCTCCACCTGTTTTTTGTCGAGGCCAGTGTCATTAGTTTGTTTTTTAAAATAATTCTCTTGGACTACAATTCAAAAGCAATGTCAGATTTTCATTAGTTGATTTTCAGTAAATTTTTATTTATTATTACTTTTGTCAGTTTCAAATTATTTCAGTGACCATGTGGGTTTTTGTTTCTTTAACAGAAGGGTACCAACAAACTTTTCCACTTGTGTATTAATCTCTTCATGTCAGTATGCTCTAAAAGTTTCCTTATCCACATTCTCAGTGTAGGAGCAGACATACTTTTAAACACAGTGCAATGGCTCTCCTCGCTTGTAGAAGTCTACAGTCTATAATTTTGATCTGTTTGTGTTTTTGTGTGAAGTTCTCCAGAAATATTTCAAGCAAACACAGTTTGGCATTTAAAGAAATTTGATGAGACAGGTTAGTCTCTCAGTGCAGCAGCAGAAGTGCTCTTCCACCATGACTTTATGAATTATTATTACTTTTCATTTCTTAAATCTGACAGAGTCCTACTGTGTAATTTCTGCATTTTTTTTGTATAGAAGAATCATCAAATGATGAACCACTTTTCTGGGAGCTTACGCACAGCTTTTACTAAAGAAAGAGTCGACAGTAAAGCAGCCTTGTTGATGTCTTTGTGGTACATCCCCTCCAGTTATTTTAACATGTTGCAGCTGCAAACCTTTTTGTACAAATCTATGCATTACATATCTGTAGAGGTGCCAGAGTTGTCATCTTTGGTCAAGGCGAAGGCCACTTTGCAAAATTTCAGAAGAAACCAGGAAGTCCTTTTTTTATTTGTTGTTGTTTTATGATCCCAAAGCAGTAAAAATAGCATTTTTCCACTTGTGTTCCTTTTGTTAATCTGTTATTTGTTTATTATTTTGTCAGATTTTCTAAACTGCTTGTGTCACTACAGGTAGAAATCACTTGTGTGTCTCTAACATACCATATTGACTGAATTATAACGTTTAATGCTTCCACAAACTAATGACTTCAGCACTATTGTGTTGGGTGTATGGGAAATGAAAAAGGGATGTTTTTATTTTGTACTTGCATGTCACAGAAGTATACGCACTGTATGTCTGATTTAAAGACTAGTACTATGCATATAACGCGTCTTTGTGTACTGGCTGGATGAGGGAGGCTGCGTGAGTTTTAAGTGTTTCTACTTACCCTCAAAGTTTCCTGGTATTTATGTTCCCTTTTGTGGAGGGCTGAGGATTTTGATAACAACGTTGTCATGTACTTCTGAAGGATACTCACTTTTTCTCAGCTGTGTTTTTAAGCCCGACATCTAGACTAGTGGTTCTTAACTGATGGGTCAGGACTCAAAATTTGGTCACAAAGCTTCTCCTGTGGGTCATACATTGCTGACCTTTTTTAAAAAAGTGGGTGGTGTATACCAATCTACAAACCTCCTCTAATTGTAGGCTGTTTTTTCTCTGCAGTGTCAAAAGTAGGATCCATTTTTCACTGTCTCCACCTCCATCGTTTAACTGTGAGTTACAGGATATAAAATGGGTCAGCTTTGTCAAAAGAGCTGAAGATGCCACACTATCAGCTTTCTAGTGGTGGTGGAAGGGGAATCAATTTACTGTAATACCCCTTTTATACCCCTTTCACACTGGCCAAAAAACCTGTTTAAACCTGGTAACAGTCAGCTCATTTTTACATGGTTTTTGAAATTTATTTTCAAATTTAATCCCTAATTTTGCTGCCATAATCAATTTTCCTAGGCCAATTTTGGATTTTTTTCCCCAATTTTTCCCCATTTTTTTGCAATTTCATACCTATTTTGCACCTATTAATTAACCTTTTTCCTCTTTCATATCGTTTTTTTCCCAGTTTTTACAATTTCATACCTATTCTGCTTCTGTTCTTCACTTCTCCACTTTTTCTCAAATCTTTTATCCCTAGATTAATTTAATGTCATATTGGTTTTACTATATAAAGATCTACTGCTTATGTTTGTTTAAGAATACATAAGACGAGGAACATTAAAACAATCGCAGAGTAAATCACAATATTGGGAAAAAATGGTTCAGCCCTAATAGAAATACAGTTCATTACTTTTAAATCCACATGTTGGTGTAGTTGAGCCATTAGAGAGAGAGAGAATAAATAAAGCATTCATCAAACAAAGATTTTCTCGTCTCAGTCTTTCAATTTCAGAAGATTGAGTAAAATAAGGTGTTCTCGTGAATGTCCTCAGACCATCTGAAGCACCGAACATTATTTTGTTTAATTCCACCAAAGGTCCTCGCTGGGTGAGGTTTCAGTTTTCCATCACACAGGAGGTGGAGGGTCCAGTTGAGAACCACTGGTCTAGTCTACGTTTGTTATATTGTGACATTTTACCTCATTTTAAACATCATTTACACACACTGAGTTTATTTCCGGAGTGTTTTGTTCTCCTTTATGACTCTGAATAACCTGGAGGATATTTTGGATCTGAATGCAAACCACAGAAAAGCTGTAAGGTAAATATTTTCTACGTAAACATTTGAAGCTGTTGTTTGTTTCGATGCAGTCTCTTTGTGAAGAAGGGCTGAGCTTAAACTCTACCGATCACACGGTTTACATTCTGTGCTGTAAAGTGATTTCATGAAGAGCTGAATGCATGCCAACATACTGAACACGTACCACTGTATCTTCACAGCATGAGGAGGGGTCTTTCACTGAAAATGAGACCTTTAATTATTATAAACATACTGTATCTTCTTCATTTGAATAAAATATTACTGCCTTTCTGTGCTGAGTGTGATTGAGCGTCAGCTCCTACAGTGACCACTAGTGTGTGCTGTTAGCTTACACATGGTTGATGCTAAGAGGGGCTCACGGCCTGAATGTCACATTTTGTTACTTTCTTTCTGTCAGCAGCAGATTTTATTTCTTTTATTGCTTCTGACGGATCCTGATGACTGCACTTAGAGTTTACTGCAGTCTAGTTCTGGATGATTTAATATGTTTGTGATAGGGCTGAACAATTAATTGCAAATTAGGTTAAATCGCAATATGGCTTTCTGCAATTTTAAATCGCAGAAGGTTCAATATTTTTAGCCCAAAATGTGTTGAACATTTTGGCATTGTGTTGTAGTTTTTTGCAATTTCATACCTATTTTTTTTACCTCTATTCATACACTTTTTTCCCACTTTTGGACCATTTTTACCTTTTTTAACCCCGTTTTTACAACTTTATGCCTATTTTGCCCCCATTCATCTTTTTTTTGCCACTGTCAGAACCATTTTTGGAATTTTTACATGGTTTTTGAAATTTAACTTCAAATTTAATTCCCAATTTTGCTGCCATAATCAATTTCCTAAGCCACTTTGGGATTTTTTTTTTTTTTGCCATTTTTACCCAGTTTTTACAATTTCATACCTATCTTGCTTTTGTTCTTCACTTCTTCACTTTTTCTCAAATCTTTTATCCTTAGATTAATTTAATTTCATTTTGGTTTTACTATAAAAGAATCTACTGCTTATGTTTATTTAAAAATACATAAGATAAGGAACATTAAAACAATCGCAGAGTAAATCGCAATATTGGGGAAAAATCGCAATTAGATTATTTTCTCAGATCGTTCAGCCCTAGTTTGATAAACTGAATAAGAATATTTTTAATTTTTTAATCTCTAATAGATTTTTTTCCCTGCCAACAGGAGTCCTCCTTAAAAAAATAAATATAAGTGTGTGCATGAAGTGGATCTTTGGAGAAGAGGGTGAAACAGCGACAGGAGAAATATATTTTTTCATGAAACACTTCTTGAAAAGACTCACAGCCATGTCCAACTACAGGTGGTAAATTCCCAAACCCATAAAAAAATTATCTGTGCACATTTTTATCACGTCACAATATTCCATCATAAAGCCAAAATAGCTGACAAAGGGCGAAATTCAGATTTCACATAATTTTGTATGTTTTAATTTTTGGTGTAATTCATAATTTAATTGTTTGCAATAATACATATTCAGATTTTGCTTTTTCTTTTATTTCACTTGCCAAAGATGTGTTTGTGGATTTTTATTAAGTTCTGCTTTCTTTATCCGTTGATACATCACTCCCTCAAAATATAATATTAAAAAATGAGTATGATTTTGGGGTGCTGGTTTGGCAGAGTGGTTAGCAACCAGGCATCCCATGTATTTGCTTCTGCCGGTCCAGGTTCAAATCCCACCTGTGACCAGCTTGCAGAGTGTCTTCCCCTACTCTCTCTCCCCCTTTCATAGGCCTATCCACTGTCTCTCTCCTATCAATTAAGGCACAAAATGCCCAAAAAATACATTTAAACAAAAAAAAGGAGTATGATTTTATCGTGTTTATAAGTAAAATAAAACATTTTAAAAAGTAGTCCTTTGTGATTTAATAATTCATGCATGAAAGGGTTAAAGCTGATACAGTTTGGTTTGAAGCCTGTAGCACCCTATGATGTAATAATTTACTGGTAATGTAATAATGCCTGATAGTGTAACAAAATTTGCACAATCAAAAATGTAACTAAACTTAACCAATAATGTAACAAAATGTCCTGACTGATACTGTAATACCTTATGGCATTAATGAGATTTTTTTTGGTGTATAATGAAGTTAATCTGTAAAGACAGTCAGCTCTTTGACAGGAAGTTTAGCAATAAATTCCGAATAATGTAATAAGGTATTACAATACCAGTTAAAAAGTTAATTCAATGTAAGTCAGGATATTTTTATAACATTAGTGGTTAAATTATTACATTATCAGGTTTTATTTAAAGCTAGGGTCTACGATCTGAAAACCAGTTTGGCTGTTGAGACAGATTTGAAAAACGCAGCCTGCCCCCCCTTCACTCACCCCTCCCCTCCATGTTCCAAGATCCCGCCCCCCAGCTCGGGTCGCCTCCTAACAACACGCCCCCTCTGATAGAGCTACAAGCTGGCCGGCATAAAATATCAGCAGCACCAACAACCGAAAACAACTCAGCTCAACTGAAAGTAACAAACATGACAGTCATCCCCCTTGTAACAAACAGCAGAAGCCATTTCAATTGGACCAATGGTGAAGCAGGTCTGGCGTCGCCAGAGCAGAGCCGATTGTGGGCGAGGATTTATCTTTCTCAGCGTGTCCTCACCAGCTCAGTTTACAATGCTAACGATGCGTGGCTAACTTATGCTAAAATCTATTGACAGAGCCTACCCACTCCGACCAACAACGTTCAGTCATTAGCCAGTACAGGCACAGACTAACCAGAGTTATTCAGCAGACATCTCCCACTGTCGTAAACAAAGCTATTACCTGTTCAACCAGGGGCAGAACGGCTGGTGCTGGAGGTTGGCCGGTGGCCCGTACTGCGGCCGGCCGTTCTGTAGCCGACGGCCGGCGCAGTGTTCAACAATCCCAAATCATTCTGCAGCTTTTTCCACCGTACGATTCTCCAATGTTGAGTCTCCGTTGGGACCTGTACTGCCCATATTTCTTCTTTACTTCAGCCTTTTCCTGAAACTTTTACGTTTCCTTCCCTTCGATGTGGAGGGTAACAGAAGCAGCCTCCCGGTTTCAGTGGTGGTCTGATGAGGGAGGTAGTGGGGAGGAGGCGGGACCATGGGCGAGACGGTGCTGAGCAGGGGAGACAGGGGATTGGATGGACTCAGACCAATCCGAACTGCCAGGAACGGGGATTCGGATTGGTCCACTATTATGCTGCTTTGCAGCGGATATACTGAATGGATTTTTTTCATTCTTTTTGGTCTCTATATTGCGTAGATCGGACCATAGGACCATAACGGCCTTATAAACGGTGTTATTAAGATGTACCAAGCTTCCAAATCGTAGACCATAGCTTTAAGTGTCATTGAGTAGAGTGTAAATCTTTTTACACTACATTATCGGTAAATTATGACATTATAGGGTGCTGCAGAGCTTCCCCACTAACGTCCACCGGATTAAAAAAACTCACATTATTGGTATTATATAAGGAATAAATCCAACCGTAGAAGTCTGAGACTTTTTCAAATAAACCTGAATGTCACCTCCTCTGAAATCTTACATGAGTTATGGTGGTTTGAAAATGTCAAAAGAATTTCTTTCTTTTATTTTAGTGATGCAACATCTTAACAATAAATCCTATTGTTATGTGAAGTTAGACTTTTAGGAAGAAAAGAAGTAACCTGGTTTATAAGTTCTCTTGAAGCAGAATGTCCTTATATCCCTCTTGGCCTCTGTGTCGTCTGGTTTTCACTCTGCTCTTGTCTTTTTCTAAAGTGATAAACGTGTGAACATGACAGCATTTGACCTTCAGTGAGAGTTTAACACATGAGGAAAAAACAAAGTGTGACACTGACCTCTTGTCTGAGTTTACAGCGTTACAGTTACATAAGAAGACGGACAGAGCAGGTCTTTAGTTGATTTAAACAGACATGATTCTATATTTATGCTTATATTTTTATTAATAATTTGGAAGATATGGACCAGTCACTGTGACCGAGGAGACTGTAACTGAAATACTGAGTATTTCTGATGCTTATTCAAACCTAAACAATGGAAATGATTATCTGGATCCAGACACTGATGAGCAGGATCAGAGGATTGAGCATCAGCTAATACTCTGAATCGAGACAGGATTGGTCAAGACCTGGACGTTAGAGATGTAGGCACTGATGTCCTGGACTCATATTAGTGGGACGTGGAAACATCCCCAAAAAAGTAATGATGGGGCGACGTTGACCACTTTGTCAACAACTTTGTGACCGAGTAATGCAACAGTTTGAGAATGTTTCAATGTACAACTGAAAGGAATTAATCAACCAAACTTTATTTGTGTAGCACTTTTCATGCAGGACTTTGTAATAAAAATGCTTTTCATGGGACATAAAATAAAAGAAGTGAAATAAAAGTAGAAATGGCATAAAATAAAAATATAAGACACCCCCCCACATCCACATAAACACGCTCACTTACTCAAACACACAAAGATATAAAATGAAAATTCTGACAGAAGACAGAATTAGAGGACTGAGGAAACGCCATCTTGACTTAAAAATGATGAAACAGGAGCTAAAGCTAAAATGATACTTAAAAATCATGATAAGACATAAGATAAAACTACTTTAGGGTAAAATAAGTAAATGCATAAATAAATAAAATAATATAATAATTAGTGCTGTCAGACGATTAAAAAAATTAATCTAATTAATTACCGGATTTATAATTAATTAATCTAATTAATCACATTTTAATCTCATATCTGCTTAAAGTACCCAAATAAAGAATTTGAATTCTAGGATATTATAAAACTGTAGTGCAGGACTAATCAAATGAATACACTAAGAAGTGAAGATTTGTAAATCCACATTTTTATTGGTGACTAAATAAAACCAAAGTCAGGGCAACTTGTCCAGAAAATTCTAAGCTCAATCAGGCAACTCAAATTACACTTTAAGTGTGTTTCATAAATCAAATTCAAAATAAGAAAAAGGTCGAGGACATCCAGCAAAACAATTAGGCCTGATGGATTATTAAAGAATGTAGTACAAATATAGATAAATCAATTCAAAAATAAAATCAGACTAAGTCTTAAATATGCCATTCCTGTTGTCACCTGGGCTTTGTTTGGTTTGACTAGAGAGGCATGTGTGAAGTGACGTGCCACTGCCATGTACGGGTCCTCCAGCTGGACAATATCAAAATGTTTGTGTGCTATGATTAATCTGTGATTAATTTTTATAACACATTAATTTGCGGTGTAATTAATTAATCTAATTAATGCACTAAAGTGAAAGCCCTAATAATAATATAAAATTACATTTAAATAAATAATATGGTAAAATAAAACATCGGGCGTATAATAAAATCAGCTTAAATAGGATAATAAAACAAACATTTACCAAAGAATAAAATTCCAAATAAAAAATCTGAACTAAAATGTAGAAATAAAACAGAATAAGAGGATTTAAAAAAGTAAGAGTAATTTGACAAATAATAAATATAGCCAGCTAAAAGCCAGATTACAAGGCTAGACCTTTAAAATGTCATTTAAGGAATATGAACATCTACAGTCCATAATATCCTCACAAGACTTAGAGACTCTCGGGAAATTCCAGCATTTAAGCGACAAGATCAAAAATCATTGTGAATGTTCATGACCTTTGATTCCTGAGGCAGCACTGCGTTAAAAACCAAAATCATCTGTAAATTATATCACTACGTGGGCTTCAGAAATCCACTGTCAGTCAACACCGTTCACAGCCACATCTACAAGATCATGTGCATATCTGGTTATATTTTTTTATTTTTTGTCAATATATTTCAACTTTTTTAACCCTCCTATTCTGTTTTATTTCTGCATTTCAGTTCGGATTTGTTATTTGTAGTTTTATTCTTTGTTAAATGCTTGTCTTTTTATTTTATTTCAGTTAATTTTATTATGCACCTGGTGTTAGGCTTTCCCACTCTACCATATTATTAATTTAAATTTTATTTTATTTACTTATTTACTTATTATACCCCATAGTGTTTCTGTCTTATGTCTTATCATTATTTTTAAAGGTCATTTTAGATTTAGCTCCGTATTTCCTCATTTTTAAATAAAGATAAAGTTTCCTCAGTCTTCTAATTGTGTCAGAATTTCCATTTTGTGTCTTTGTGTGTTTGAGTGAGTGTTTGTTTTCTATGTGGATTGGGGGGGGTCTTTTTTCATTTATTGTTACTTTATTTTATTTCCCATGTAAAGCACTTTGTGTTGCAAAGTCCTGTTCGAAAAGAGCTATGCAAATAGTTTTATTAATTGATTTATCGATTAAAGGAGACATATGCTGATGCATGATTTAATACTTACATATAATATAATAAATTTGAAAACAAAACCTTACACCCCCTTAATTTTCAAAAAATGAGATATTGTATTTTTTCTGATATCCTAGAACGAGATTTGATGCCTCTGAAAATAGGTCATTGCGAGATGTCCGCGAGATTTAAATCGTCGTGACGACATGAGGTACCTTTCTTTTTATTGGAGTAATCTGATAAAACACTTCCTCCTCTGTGATGTCCGTTAGCCACAAAACCATCAGTCAGGAACACATCCACCAGCAGCAGTATATAGATCCCTCGCTCACACTCACTCATTACCAGCTCTGGCCTGTAGGGGGACTCAATAAGCGGTCGCTGCTTTGAGCCTGCCGGAAAATACAGTAGAAGAAGAAGGACAGGCTGGCTCAACCCCCGATAGAACTGACCAATCAGAGCACAAAGGGCTGTGACGTTGCGAGGTAACTTTAGGTCATCCTGAGATCCGAGTGTTTCAACTCGAGCTTGATAATGGCCTAAAATGAGGATTTTGAGAACGCTATTGTGGGGCAATGAAGGAACTAAATGACTTGTACTGAGGGCAGAAATGCTTTACAGGCATCCTAGTCTGGCATAGTGAAAAGGAGAATCAAGCATGATATGTCTTCTTTAACATCAAGTTAAAAGTGGGTGAATATTTGCAATAACAAAAATACAAAACAAGTTTATTTGACTAAACATTAGACTTAAAGTTTGTCCTGCGTTCAACTGCGTATGTGTCAAAAAGTATTTGCAAATCATTTTATTGTGTTTTTATTAAAGTTTTAATGTCCCAACTCCATTGGAATTATGCTTTGTAATATGAGAAAAAACACTTATTACTCTGCAGTTCTAATGGAAATGCACTCAGAAAAAAGCTCCTGATGTAAACCAGTGAATCGGAAAATGGCACTGATGTGACAAACTAAATGGAAAAGCTGTGATGTGAAAAAGCTTCTGCTTTCCATACAGTCATGAGCGTTAACACATCAGCTCGTCGTAAATCTAACAGGCAGGAATAAAAACGGTCGAATCCCCGGAGCCCCTCACAAACCCCCTCCCTGTGAAACAATGTGATGTTCATCATACAGGACTGAGCGTAAAAGCATTTCAGAGGCTGTTTCAGCTCTCAAACTGGAGTTTATGCCCCCAGCTGCGTCTTCAAAACCTCACATCAGCAAATAAGAAGTGCTGATTGTGACAGAATGGGACTCCATGCTCCGTTAATTGTTTACCTGCTGGAGGCTGCCAGAGGTAAGAAAAGCACAAAAACGCACTTAAACAATCCAACAAAGGGCGTGCTCAGCGTTCTGTGGAGCTGCTGCTTCGACCTCCTTCTGCAGGTGAGGCGTTTGAGTTCACCTGTTCCCTCATTTTCTCCTCTTTAGTTCACCGATTCACTGCAATTAGAGCTGCCTGCAATCTGAGCCTGAGAACATGAGCGATCCAAACATCAAACACAGAAGATTAGAAAAAGAACGAGGTAAAAACCTGGTTAAAAAGAGTGAAAGTGAACTAACTGCTGCACACACAGCATCTGAAAAGATTAAAAGGCTGTGAATCATGCTGCAACTCTCGAAGTGAAAAAAGTCAAATGAAGCTCTTGACATCAGCTGTTGACTGAAAAAGATCAAACTGTGGTGGAAAGATCTTCCTGTTATTGTAACTACTGAATATGAACCATAATGGGTACATGACATCTTAAAGGGACTGTGAGGACTTTCTAAGTAATTACAAAAAAGTCTCCCTTTTAGATATATGCCTGATGGAAATACACACTTTAAGATGAGTTTTATATCATCAAAATAGGTTATCTATAAATGCTATTCCTTAGCTTCACGGTCGGGTCGGACAGGGCTGGATTGGCCTGGATACTCAACTTCGGGAACAAGACAATTAAAGCTAGAGCAAATGTATATTATTCAGACACGTCTTAGAGCACCGGGCTGTAAGTAGAGATATATAGCCGGCTACAAAACAACGATACTAAGTTTTCCAAAAATTGCTTGTTATCACACATCAAAAACTACCACTACGTAACTAGAAAGAGATACATTACCTCGTCGCTTTGCATCCTGTAAGTTGTTGAAAAAAGAAGTTGTAAAGCAATGCAGAGTTCTGAGGAAGGTCCGAGCTGCATTTATTAGCATCACAACAAACACACGCTTCGGCTTGGGTCACGTCTTTTGGTGTGTTCCAGTTGTTGTCAGAAGTAGGAATTTCCGAATTCTGAGTAGGAAAGTGCAACTGGAACGTCCCCCGAAGTCTGAATTTCCTACTGGGAACTCGGTGAAACCTCGCCACCCCCGAGTTGACAATGGAAGATGGATGCCCCCAGTGTGAACAGTTATTTAGCTCCTGTAATAATCCATTTATTTGCACTTCTGACTGGGGTGTGTGGCTCTAGATCAGCTGTATACATAGTATTGTTAGACTTATATTTACAAAAATGCTGCCATAGTGATAATCACATTCTTCATGTGATATTTGTGAACAACAACGCAGGGCATGCTAACAACAGCTAACAATAGCCTGGTAGATCGGCATGTTTTTTTCTGACTTCAACTGGAACGCCGATAAGTCAGAGATGATGTCACTCCCAGTTCTGAGGTTACTGGAACGCAGCATTACGACAGTCGCCGCACGTGCTCATGGGTAGCAGAGTCTTTATGTCACCGGTAATAGATTCTCCTCATAGCACCTTTAAGATGGCGTTACATTTGATGAAGGGTTTTACCAACAGGAGTAATTTTACTAGACAATGATGAGAACAATGCATTTTAAAACTTGAAGCCACAAGATTTCCATTAGAGGTGGTCAACTTACAGCCTGTGCTCCTCATACAACATCCTGTCCTTCAAATTGTGGCCCACAAGTCAGTTTGGAATACACTACATCTCCAAAAGTATTCACTCACCTGCCTTGACTCTCATATGAACTTAAGTGCCATCCCATTCCTAATCCATAGGGTTCAATCTGACGTTGGTCCACCCTTTGCATCTATAACAGCTTCAACTCTTCTGGGAAGGCTGTCCACAAGGTTTAGGAGTGTTTATGGGAATTTTTGACCATTCTTCCAGAAGAGCATTTGTGAGGTCACACACTGATGTTGGATGAGAAGGCCTGGCTCTGAGGGGCCGTTTACATGGCGCCGATAACGGTCAAATCCGATAAGTTTTCATTGCGTTTTGGCCTTGCGTCTACATGGAAACTTGTTGAAAACGGAAACTTTTGAAAACAGGCTCCAGGGTGGAAAGTTTCCAAAACGCTCTCCATTCAGCCCCGTATAAACCCGCAACAGAGCGTTTCAGGGTGAAACGCTAGCGTCACTGCATGCGCAGTACTTTTTCAGATAAAGGCTGCACGCGCATACCAGAAACAACAACAGCTTCGGCCGTCCGCCGAGTAACGTGTGAGCGTCTTACCGTGCTCGGTTTGTTATCCAGTCAAAACCATCCAGACAGATTTGTTGTCCGAACTGATTTGTTGTCCAGAAAAAAAACTCCTTCGCCTCTGTGCGTCTATTCGCCATTGTTGTTTGTGAAAAGTTTTTCTTCTTCGTTCCTGTGTTGTAGCAGCGCTGCCTCTCTGCAGACCTACAGCGCCATCTACTGAACCGGCATGCACACTACAGTGGATTAACTCGTCTCCGAGTTTAGAATTCTTCTGTGTCGTCTGAGCGCAGAAGAATTCTAAAACACAAAGGACAAATCTTTGCGTCTTTAAGTCATGAGTGTCCATGTAAACGTCGCCTCAGTCTCTGCTCTAATTCATCCCAAAGGTGTTCTTTTGGGTTGAGGTCAGGACTCTGTGCAGGCCAGTCAGGTTCATCCACACCAGACTCTGTCCTCCATGTCTTTATGGACCTGCTTTGTGCTCTGGTGCACAGTCATGTTGGAAGAGGAAGGGGCCAGCTTCAAACTGTTCCCACAAAGTTGGAGCATGGAATTGTCCAAAATGTCTTGTGTGCTGAAGTATTCAAAGTTCCTTTGACTGGAACTAAGGGGCCAAGCCCAGCTCCTGAAAAACACCCCCACACCATAATCCCCCCTCCACCAAACTTTACACTTGGCACAATGCAGTCCCACAGGTATGGTTCTCCTGGCAACCTCCAAACCCAGACTGGTCCATCAGATTGTCAGATGGAGAAGCGTGATTGGTCACTCTAGAGAACACGTCTCCACTGCTCTAGAGTCCAGTGGCGGCATGCTTTACACCACTGCATCCACGCTTTGCATTGCACTTGGTGATGTGAGGCTTGGATGCAGCTGCTAGGCCATGGAAACCCATCCATGAAGCTCTCTGCTCTGTTCTTGAGCTAATCTGAAGGCCACATGAAGTTTGGAGGTCTGTAGCGATTGACTCTGCAGAAAGTTGGCGACCTCTTCTCACTATGCGCCTCAGCATCCACTGACCCCGCTCCGTCAGTTTACGTGGCCTACCACTTGGTGGCTGAGTTGCTGTGGTTCCCAAACACTTCCACGTTCTTATAATCCAGCTGACAGTTGACTGTGGAATATTTAGGAGTGAGGAAATGTCACGACTGGATTTGTTGCTCAGGTGGCATCCTATCACAGTTCCACGCTGGAATTCACTGAGCTCCTGAGAGCGACCCATTCTTTCACTAATGTTTGTAAAAGCAGTCTGCATGCCTAGGTGATGATTTTAGACACCTGTGCACATGGAAGAGACTGGAACACCTGATTCTGATTATTTGAATGGGGGAGCCAATACTTTTGGAAATATAGGGGCTGCAGCTATAGAAGCGAAGAAGTACCAGAATCAGAATCTGTGCACGCCGGCAAAATGTACGCACAGGAGGCGGGCTGAACGGTGATGGGATTTGATTGGTTTAAAAATGTGGACTCCAAAGTTTTTATTGGTTGGTGTTTTCCCTTACTCCTGTAGATAGCGGATATTTTTGGCTCTATTTTAAGAACACATTATGAATCCATTGCCATCGGGTCGTAAAGATCATTTTAACCAGTATTACAAAAAGTGTATCTAAATCAGATTACCAACCCGAGCTTTAAATACAAAACAAATAGGAGTGCTTACAACATCTCTATAGACAAGATATTGTGGCTTCACTCCTGACATGTTTAGCCCAAAGTTTGTTTTACAAAGTGGCTCACACACTGTCCTTTACACTGTGGTGTTACGGTCAGTCTGCCGTGTAAATCTGATGAAGTTAATCATGAGCAAAACCTTGACCCTCATGAAAAAATGAGGCTGATGAGGAAGTGCCAAACCTTCCATTACAGTACATTTTTAAAATATCACAGATACAGCTCGCTCTATCCAGGCCTCAGCTGCACAGTCTATAACTCCGCCCCTGGTGTTAACAGTCGATTTATTAATATTAATCCATACTCGTATAGATCCACTGTGATACATGTGCTTTAGTTAATTATCACCATCCTCAGCATTAGAGCCTCAGAGGCCCCAGAGCCTCGTTTGTTTTCTGTGGCCTTTCTGCTCAAATGTCAAATGATCCAAGTTTGAATTCAGACCACGAGATGTTTTCTACATGGAATAAAAGGCCGGCCTCCGAGCGTGTTGTAGCCTCTGCTTTCCTGAATTATTGATATGTATGAGTAAGAATCTAACAAAGCATTCAGAGAAATTTCAACTTTAAGATGAGTAAGTGCATTTTTAAAGAAGCCTTGATATAACAAAAAAAACCAACAACAATCTGACTAAATACCTGTTTTATTGTTTTAAAGCTTTGAATTTGTAGAACAGTTGTAAAATAAAGACATTATGAGATAAAAAGGGAAGTCGTGTGCCAAAAAGACATTCCTGTGAAATAAAATGTTGAAATTATGAGGCACTAAGACATGATTGTAAGATTTAAAGAAGTTAAAGTTATGAAATAAACAAGATAATGAGCTAAAAAGTCAAAATGAATCGTCAAATCATGGCAACAGTTTTGATAAAAGCTGAAAATGTTAAACCTCTGGATCACAGTGATAACAGAAAAGGGAAATATTTTGGGTTAGAAGGTCTAAAATGTGAGTTTAAAGGGACTGTGAGGAGAATCTATAACCGGCGACATTAAGACTCTGCTACCCATGAGCACGCACAGCGACTGTTGTAATGCTGCGTTCAAGTAACCTCGGAACTGGGAGTGACATCATCTCCAACTTATCGGCGCTCCAGTTGAAGTCGGAAAAAAGCATGCCGATCTATTGTTAGCTGTTGTTAGCGCGCCATGCGTTGTTGTTCACAAATATCACATGAAGAATGTGATTATCACTATGGCAGCATTTTTGTTTCACCGAGTTCCCAGCAGGAAATTCCGACCTCGGGGAACATTCCAGTTGCAGTTTCCTACTTGGAACTCGGAAATTCCTACTTCTGACTACAACTGGAATGCACCAAAAGACGTGACCAAAACCAAAGCGTGTGTTTGTTGTGATGCTAATGACTGCAGCTCGGACCTTCCTCAGAACTCTGCATTGCTATACAACTTCTTTTTTCAACAACTTACAGGATGCAAAGCGACGAGGTAATGTATCTCTTTCTAGTTACGTAGTGGTAGTTTTTGATGTGTGACAATAAGCAATTTTTGGAAAACTTAGTATCGTAGTTTTGTAGCCGGCTGTCCAGCCCAACCACTTAGCTAAGCAATAGCATTTATAGGTAACCTATTTTGATGCTATAAAACTCATCTTAAAGCTTTGGTGTACGATTTGGAAGCTTGGTACATCTTAATAACACCGTTTATAAGGCCGTTATGGTCCTATGGTCCGATCTACGCAATATAAAGACCAAATAGAATGAAAAAAATCCATTCAGTATATCCGCGGGGGAACAGCAGTTCTGATTGGTCCATGAGTCCATCCAATCCCCTGTCTCCCCTGCTCCACACCGTCCCGCCCATTGTCCCGCCTCCTCCCCACCACCTCCCTCATGTACCGGTGAGCAGCTAGCTGCACAGCTACTGAGGCGTAGCCGGAGAAGACCAGCACCGAAACCGGGAGGCCGCTTCTGTTACCCTCCACATTGAAGGGAAGGAAACGTAAAGGTTTCGAGGAAAAGGCTGAAGTAAGGAAGAAATATGTATTTATATATATATATTGTTAGGGGGCGACACGAGCTGGGGGGCGGGATCTTGGAACACTGAGGGGAGAGGTGAGTGAAGGGGGGGCAGGCTGCGTTTTTCAAATCTGTCTCAACAGCCAAACTGGTTTTCAGATCGTAGACCCTAGCTTTAAAGTGTGTATTTCGATTTTGTAATTACTTAGAAACTCCTCAGAGCATCTTTAAGGGAAGTCGAGATTAAAGTTGAAATTTCAAGATTAAAATCAAAATACAATTTTGTGATAAAAGTCAAAATGTTGAGGAAAAAAAGCTGAAATGTTGAGAACAAAGTCAAAATACATTGTAGATCAACTTTATTGTCGACTTTCAACTTTTTTCTTAACATTTCAAATTTAATGTCATCATTTCGGCTTTATTCTTGACTTGCCTTAAATTATTTGAGCCAGCCATTCCTCTAAAGAAACGAGTCGCTGTTTCTGCTCGAGTGTCATCCTCCAGTTCTGAAAAGTGAGGTCAGAGAGGAAGAGCCAAAAACTGTGGTGACTTGACTGTTTAACGTTAGCTTCAGGAAACTTGGACGATGTGTGCGTGGAATCTACATTTTTCCAGACTAAAAAACATCTTTACAGGCTGGTTTTACACATGGCTTTGGTGGAAATATCAAATGTTTGAATAAAAACCTGCCTAAGCTCCAGATGGCTCTTCCACCACACTCATCAATGATTAAGCAGACAGGACCTCGCTGTGCTCCAGGCAGCTTGTTGCCTGAAGCAGAGATGCTTTTCGACCTTGAAATCCTCCTGAGAGCTGCTTAAGATAACGACGTCTTTGAGAACTCTTAAGTGGAACCACAACTTCCAGCAGCTGTGTTTTCCTGGTGAATGCTTTATTTGTCTGTGACACAGAGCATACGTGCTGCAGATCTTCCTGTGTGGGTCTCAAACTCTCATTTATCTCGGGGTAATAAGACTCAGAGTCTGAAGAGAATCAGGCCAGACTGTTGACTGGGTTTCATGCATTTTAACCAAACAGTCTGTGATATTTACAAACTCTGTTTTGCATATCAAACTCCATGCTAATTCACCGTCCCAGCTGAAGTGGGGCGGTAGAAAAAAAGAGATGAGGGCAGAAAACCGGTGCATACAAATCAGAGCATGAAAGGCAAAGTGTATGGAGATTAGGACCAGGGCATTCTGGGACAGCGAGATACAGCATCTAAAAACCACCGTCTGGGTGTCAGGACCTCGTCTGACATCTTATACACCATCAGTCACATTCAAGACAACATAATTTAACACATGCAACTATTTTAAACTAGAGAACTGTGTTTTAATCAGTGCTTGATGACTAATAACAGAGCTGATCATGTTATAAATGATCGTCCTCTTCTTCTTGTATCTAAATCCAGGTGAAGTAAGTTTGTAACAGCTTTGCCATACCAAAGTCTGGATGAATTTTCTCACAATGATGTTGGTAAATTATAAAATCAAATGAAATGCTTTTTATAGATTTATTCAGTTTGTGATCATCTTCCACAGAAGGAATAAAATTACAGGGAAAAGAAACAAAATTATATCCAACAGAAGCTCTCACCATAGACTTTACTATACTACAGAATTATTTTCTTCACAAAACTTCTAATAAAGAAGTTTTAAAGATTCTTTACCTGACATAAACATAAACAGACTTGTGCAAAATTGTTGTTACCCTTCTGTTAAAGAAAGAGAACCCACGACCCACGAGAATAAATAAAAATTTACTGAAAATTAACAAATGAAAATCAGACTTTGGTTTTGAATTGTGGTTTAACAATTATTTTTAAAAAGCAAAATAATGAAACTGGCCTGATGTCTTTCTTTAACAGAAGGGTACCAACAATTTTGCACACATCTGTACTCATCAGATTTCTGAAGTTAACTCGGTTATTGCAGGATTTATATAAAGAAACTATTTTCCTAGGATTATACTTTTGGTTATTCTATCAGTTGTTGTTTTTTAATGTGCAGTATCGAGCATCAATTGGAACCGGGACTAACTTTCCGATTCTCCTGGAATCATTCATTTTTTAAAATTTCAACTCCTAGTTTCGATTCCTAGTCCGCCTACCGGAAGAAGGAGCTGGCAAACACCAACAAAGAAGAATCTGCTGGAAGTGTTTGGGTTACCTTGTAACCATGGACAATGTGTGGCAACGGCCCAAAGCGTGGCTTCACTTTACCAAAAACGAGAAGTCGGCTCAGTGTAACACTTGTAAAAGTATCATTTCATGCACAGGATGGTGCATGACAAACATGATCAAACACCTCCGGTGTGCCCCATCTTTGACGTGCTGCTCCGGTCTTCTTCCGCGACCCTCAGCCTAGCACCGCACTCCATTTAAAATCCAGTAATTAATACAAGGAAATTCCACCGGCCATTATGTCAGAGGATCCTTCTGCGTGGTGGTGGAACCAACGAAAGACTTATCCTTTGCTGTCAGATCTCGCTTTCTCATATTCATGCATTCAAGCTTTTTCTACACCCAGCGAACGCGTGTTCTCCACTGCAGGAGACACTATCTGTCCAGAGAAGGCAGATATGATCATTTTCCTAAAGAAGAACTGTTTCTGATTTTATACCTGCTGCTAATGTGGACTGAGTTGTGCAAGTTTTACTTTATTCTTGATATTCTGCACTGGGTTTGCCCGTCAGTGTTCCTACTGATGGGCAAACATGTTTAAATACTTGCAGCATCAGACACTGAGGATTAGTGTAAATTTGGTTTTATGGTGAGGTTTTAAAAAATAAAGCTCTCTTGTGAAAAACATACCCCTGTGAAAAGAAAATTTGTATTTATATTTAAAGTTCATAGATTTGATATTTATACACTAGTTAAAAACAACCCTGTGAGAAAGTAAAGTTCATTAAAAGTAGAAAGTTCATATAATTAAAATTCATGGAGAAGTTCAGACTATTTCTTGCAGAAAGACCTCTGGTTAGCTTATTTAAAACAATTTTTTTTTTACCCTGCTTCTTAAAAGAATCTGAATCGTTAGGAACGGAATTGAAACAAGGAATCGGAAATGTTAAGATAGAAACGATGCCCCACCCTAATTTTAAGTCACATCTCCTTTAAATTTAATGTTTTGTTTTTTTTATTCATTAACCCACCATGTACTTGTTTAATTCATAAACAAAACTACAGCTGAAAATATTCAAGCAATTGAAATCCCCCTGTCCAAAATTTAGGGACTTCCCAAATTCTTGAAAATGCAACATTATAATTCAAGCACTTTCAATGATTTACAGCAGCTGTAGGAGCTCTGGGTGGTTGTTTTTTATTCTGGTTTAAATGCGGTCTGTGGTTCCTTTCACTCATGTCGTCCCACACTCTCTTTCTTTCTGACTTTCAACTACATCTACTGTCCTGTTGCTCATCAAAGGATAAAAGTAAAAAAAAAAAAAAAGATATTAGCCAAAGAAGACAATAATAATATCAACATACAGAATGTGTTTTATCCTCTGGGGAAAAAGCAGGACTAAAACGTTACTGAACTGACAGCTAAACTGAGCACAACCATCCAAACCATAAATATCATGAATGGATTGAACCATTTCAGGAGCAGGAACTTTGAAACCAGAAATCATGTCCTGAATCTAGAGTGGACCTCGTCTCTCTGCACCTCTAACCTGACATGCCAGACGGACACTCTGGAAATATTTCAGAAATCCATCTGAGGAGGAGCCCTGCAAAAAATGTTTTCAGGGGCAGAACCTTCAAATACTACCGAAGAGGATTAGGGCCACTGAGAAAAAAAATATTTCTCTAAAGAAAAAAAGTCAGAATAATATTTTTTCTCTCAGTGGCCCTAATCCTCTTCCATTAAATACAACAGCAGGTTTTGATTGGATCGTTTGGCTCATCACACTCATCACAGTTCAATCCATATCACGCAGCGCTGCTATGACGTAGCATATGTAGCGGCTAAAAGCTAACCTTTAGCCACGACTGCTAACGGCTTACAAGGGTAAACAGCAGTTAATGGCCGTTAGCCATAGCGGCTGTTATTAGCAGCTAACTGTTGTTAGCCGCTACGGCTAATGGCTGTTAACTGTTGTTCGTCCTTGTTAGCCGATAGCTTAACTACTTTAAGATGATTGTTTCACATTAAATTATACCACACAGGTGTTTCATTTAACACTGATATGTGACATGAACCTCGTCAACAACAATCCCTACGTAGTAAACTTATGAGGGGAGCAGATTTGGCCAAGAATAACTGAGTAACCATGATGACCACAGGCTAACCGACATTAGCCGGCATTATTAGTACAACAGAAAAGCGACTTCACTTCCTGGCAAGTAACTTCCCGTTGTCGTCACACCCGCTGCTTCTGCCTCTCTTCCCTGATTGGGCCATTAAGCATTTAGCCGAGTGAAACCGTTGGACAATAGAGGCAGGAATTCAGAATCAGGCAGGCACGTCTGCCCTGCAAGGCTACTACACCTCATGTGTCCATACGTAACCCCGGTTCCCAGAAGCTCTCATGCTGCCAAAAACAGACCTTAATTTTTACTGTTCCCTCAAATACATGACATTTCTGAGGGTTTGTTTCAGGAGTTTGTGTTTACTTGCGTGGTCGGTCTGCTTCTTAGTGGTTGTTTTTTTTATTTTTTATTGCTTTCTCCTTTATTCTATATTCTTTTTCTGCTGTACTGTCTGAGTCAGTGTCTGAATACTCCGCTCTGAAACTCCTCGGGGGTCAAAACAGTGACGCGTACTCCTGAAACCCTGCTGATTTTTGTCTTCATGTTTTTCATGTTTTTCTCTGCTTAAGGGGTTCGTTCAGCAAAACACACAGAAGACAACGGCTCAGAAAGTTTGAAGGTAGATTATGTTCTTCATACTAATGACTCATTTTTCCTGAAGGTGACGATCAGAACAGAAACTTAAGTTTTTTGACATCACTCCAAAGAAAACAACAGCGTGACACTGTTCTGCCGAAATGTGGGCATTACAAAGACATTAACCTGTTTTTTTTTTCTTTTTAACTCAGAGGAATTTTCAAAAGTGTGTGTTTCTGTAATCCGAAACAGTTCGAGAATAAGTCCAAAATGCACAGATTAAGGTACGTTTTAAAAAGCACCTGCATACACGGGATGTGTGTGGGCAGAAATCTTCTTTGGGATAATCTTAGGCCCAATCCACACAAAGACAAACCGAGGTCTAAACGCACATCGAATCTGTGTATCATCCATATGAAGACGGCGTTTTGGGGGTCTGTAAACGATCATTTTTGAAACCAGGTTCAAGAGTGGAAAAATTTTGAAATGCCGTATACGCAGCTCCGTGATTACTGGCTCTCCACAACTTTCAGATACGCTTACGTCATTGTTTCATATCTTTATTGACATGCATGCATCACACACAGCAACGACAACAATGGCGGCGTACGTGAAACATATGTGCTGATGAAGCTAGTGACCCTACTATTCCTGTTGCAGCAAAATCTCCTTCTTCTCAATCACCACAGAGTTGAACAAACAACTATCGAGGACACATTACGGCACTTTATGATCACTGTATCACAATCTCTGTTTACAACTTTTCCCACAAGTGCGCATGTCCACTGTTTTTTCGTCTGTTTCCGCTTGTTTCCGTCATATTGTTACAACGCCCCTAGAGGTCTGGCATGTGTTTTACAGTGTTTTCATGCGTATCGAGTACATTCATGTAGATGCACACATTTTCTGAGACACATTTGTCTTTATGACGATCGTTTTTGAAACTGTTAGGTGTTTTGTCTTTGTGTGGATGGGGCCTAAATAATCTACCTTTCATGTTTTTTTTAGCTTACACGATCAGTGACACTGAAATATTTTAATTAAAGGTGCTATGAGGAGAATCTATTTCCAGCGACATAAAGACTCTGCTACCCATGAGCACGCGCAGCAACTGTCGTAAAGACATGACCCAAGCCAAAGCGTGTGTTTGTTGTGATGCTAATGAATGCAGCTCGGACCTTCCTCAGAACTCTGCATTGCTTTACAACTTCTTTTTTCAACAACTTACAGGATGCAAAGCAGCGAGGTAATGTGTCTCTTTCTAGTTACGTATCGGTAGTTTTTGATGTGTGACAACAAGCAATTTTTGGAAAACTTATTGTAGTTTTGTAGCTGGCTATATATCTCAACTTACAGCCCGGTGCTCTAAGACGTGTCTGAATAATATAAATTTGCTCTAGTTTTAGTTGTCTTGTTCCTGAAGTTGAGTATCCAGGCCAGTCCAGCCCTGTCTAACCCGACTGCGAAGCTAAGGAATAGCATTTATAGATAACCTATTTTGATGCTATAAAACTCATCTTAAAGTGTGTATTTCCATCAGGCATATATCTAAAAGTCAGACTTTTTTGTAATTACTTAGAAACTCCTCATAGGATCTTTAAGCTACATCAAAACTACAACGAGGCAGTTCAACTGAGATACAGTTTGAAAACTGACAAATCAGGTCATGTCGGTCCTTTTCTTTTTTTTTTTAAATGTATTTTTTGGGGCATTTTGTGCCTTTATTGATAGGAGAGAGACAGTGGATTGGCTTGTGAAAGGGGGTGGGAGAGTAGGGGAAGGCACTCTGCAAACTGGTCTCAGGCTGGATTAGAACCTGGACAGGCAGAAGCAAGTACATGGGGTGCCTGGTTGCTAACCACTTTGCCAAACCAGCACCCCCATGTCAGTCCTTTTGACAATGGTGTACGAATAATTTATTTTTAAAAAATATCAGAAATGCTTTCAGTTGGGTCCCTGGCCATTTTTGTAGCCCCTGTTAGCAGTTTGTTAGCAACCATCTGTTTAAGCACAGAAACACTAAGACAGAACTTTAATAAGCTGCCTTATAGTTTAAAAACACCAAAGGCTGAAATTGTTACTGAAGCAATTAAATTTCCCTCTGGTTTTTGGGAACTTGTTCTCATTTATCACTCCAGTGGCAAAGCATTTGTAGAGAAAAATCACCCTTTACAGAAACAGAAACTTTGCTCCTTTTTGCTTAATTTCCCCGAATGTGTCATGGAAAGATAAGACGAATAAATCACCACAGACTGAGAGGGACAGATAGACACATTTGTATCTTTAATTAGATTTCCAATGAAATGATTCTGAAGGAAACAAGAAAACTCTCTCAAACTCCTGAGTCAGAGTGCTCCTCACACCACTCAGCCCTGTTCATTCACACTGAAGGACAATGAGCTGTATTTTAAGACTGGTTATGGGATTTTCTGCCTTGGCTTCATCCTCGTCAAGTAACCACTGCGTTATTAAGCCCTGGATAACCTGATCAAATATTTCATTTAACCCGGCAGCTGTTGGGGGGGAACATCCATGAGAATTTGGCAGCTTAATGCGTGTGCAGGAATTAAAGTGGTTCAATGATGTGACAGGTTGTGTAACAGTGGAATTTTAAATCTGTAGTGAAAACATTTACGGCACGACTCAGGCGGAGAGAGCACTCGTCTGTGCCAGACAAACTGCAGGCCAGCACTGCAAAGTCAGAGAGAGGGCAAAGCAAATAAAAAGCCCAGTTCTGCTTTCACAGAGATAGAGAGCCCTCCAAAGAGACTGATCAACTCCAACACACACACAATCTGCACATAACGCTCCAGATATCAACACATCCACGCAAATCATGACGAGAGGAAAACGATTCGGCGAACACAGATGCAGAGCGCCTTTGCCTTTGTGTACGTGTGGGTGTGTTTTTGTGTTTGTGTGCCAAAGGGCTGGGATAACTCAGATCTATCAAATAACCCCTAATGTTTTATTTATTTATTAAAATCCCACTTCGCTGACTGTTTAAGCAGTGACTAAGCAACGTCTCTCCAGACTGCTGCCACATTTTAAAAGTTATTCCCGACTTGAAGCAGCAATTTCAAAAGCCAAAAAAGCTACAACACGCCAACTGGAGTGGGGTTTCCATCCAAATGAACTACAACTTTAGCAGAACTAACAGAGCTTTTTAAAATGTAAAATAAAACATTAAATTATTAGGGTATCATCCATTACTGCTGTGCAAGCATCAGGCCAGAGATATTGCTGTTTCACACACACAGACTCTATGTAATATCTGTTATTTCCCACCTTTACCGTATTCGCACATTAACATACGAGCTAACATAAACTAGCTTTAGATATCTTCAACATTTTCATGAAAGTACATTTCTAGGTCAGTTTTGCTGCCAGTCTCAAGCAGAGAAAAGCTTTGTGCCAGAGAGTATGACTGATTTACTGGTAATTTTGGTTGTAATAAATGGATTTTAAACTTTCGCTGAGGTAAATGTCGTGCTTCTGTTCATCCTGCAGGACTTCCAGGCCCCATCCACACGAAGACAAACCAAGATCTAAACGCAAGTTTTTCACCGAATCTGCGTATCATCCATACGAAGATGGCGTTTTGGGGGTCTGTAAATGATCATTTTTGAAACCAGGCTCCAGAGTGGAAAGATTTTGAAATGCCGTATACGTCATAGTTTCATATCTTCATTGACACGCATGCACCACACGCGGCAACGACAACAACAATGGCGGCGTATGTGAAACATATGTGCTGATGAAGCTAGAGACCCTACTATCCCTGTTGCAGCAAAATCTCCTTCTTCTCAATCACCACCGAGTTGAACAAACAATTATCGAGGACACATTACGGCACTTTATGATCACTTTATCACAATCTCTGTTTTCAACTTTTGCCACAACTGCGCATGCCGGCTGTTTTTTTGTCTGTTTCTGCTTATTCCGTCATATCTTTACAGCACCTCTAGAGGTCTGGCATGTGTTTTACAGCGTTTTCATGCATATCAAGTGCATACATGTAGACGCACACATTTTCTGAGATGCCTTTGTTTTTATGACGATCATTTTGGAAACTGTTAAGCGTTTTGTCTTGATGTGGATGGGGCCCCAGTCTCCTGTCAAAGCCTCTCAAGGTCCTCCAACTGTCCCAGGCTCATTTCACACCTGTTCTAAACTTAGCATGTCCTTTTTTATTCTAGAGACCCTAATGCAGGTGCTATTGAATGTTTGCGGCGAGTCCACAAGTGCCAGAGAATTTCCACAAACAATCTTGTTAAGCTGATCTACATTCAGCTAAGTAATGAAGGTTAATGTCAGTTAGGGGTACAATGTGTTTTACGAGATAAATCTACTGCACTAAAACTACAATATGTCCGTTATGTTGAACAAACTAAAATGTTCGACAGCAGAGATGAACGCAGCTGTAACTAAGGGAAGGCAAAGGGAAGCGGAGGTCAACTGTTGACTTATTTACAAGCTTGTCTAAACAAACATTGGAAATTTTTACGCTTGCTAAAAATTTTGTCTTTCAATGTGGATGGTTTCCACTTTGGCCAGAAAGTCAGTGTGTGAATGCAGCTTTTGGTTTAGCCCCTTGGCTGTGCATCTCTAAATCTGATCGCCAGGATCAGCGTTGAAGTTGAAGTGGAACACTAACACTGATTTTTTGATTTGTAGAATAACAGCAGTTTTGGCTGAGTCAGTCTATATTTTGGGATTTAGATGATGTGCAAAGCCAGGTACAGGGTGCATTGTTGTGTCATAGCAAAACACAAAAAGAACAATAACAGCTTGATGCTAAAATTTCTTGAAGCATCTGGAAAGATCAAATTAACCAAAATTTAAGTTAGACACCTACATGAGCATTAAGGCAGAATTATGAAGGAAAAAAACAATAAACAGAGTGCAGTCAGAGAAAATAAAATGTAGAATTCTGTTTAAACAGTAAAAACTATGAGGTTCAAGTCAGAATTGTAGGAAAAGAACTGACATGAGATTTCAGTCAGAAGTCAGAGATTATTATGAGAACAAAACCTCAGTAATCTGAGGTTATAGTCATAATTATGAAACTGTTTTCAGAACTGTTTGAATAAAAATCTTAATTTATGGATTACATCCAGAATTTGGAGAGGAGTAGGAGTTTTTTTCTTTTAAGTCAGAAATCTGACATTTAATAATAATCAAAATTCTGAGATTGAAGTCAGAATTATGGAGATGAAACTCATAATTTTTAGACTACAGGCACAAATCAGAGAAGAAAAACTTTGATCTTTGTGAAAAAAAAAAAATCAGAATTCTGAGATTTCAGTCAGAATTTTGAAAATAAATTTACAATTATGATATTCAGATTTATAAAATGACCATCAAAATTCTGGGGAAAAAGTTAATTATCATATTCTGGAGATAAAAAGTTATAAATGCTCAGCTTGAGGAAGTGCAACACGCTGATGTGCTTAGAGTTTATGTCCCCCCTAAATTGATATTTAAACAGAAAATTACATTACATGAGGGGTCCATGAGACTCTGTAGCAGCTATTTTGGGTTTGCCAAATGCTGAACAATTTTTTCACCTATTGGACCACAGATTAGAAGAATGAGTGTGCCTCATTTTTTTTAATGTGGAGATGAATATTACTTCCTCTTCTGTCGGGGTACTGTGGTTTCTTGACACAATTTCAGCGCACTACATCTGGCAGCGGGGGTTTATTCTTCCTGCTTGATGATTCACAGGCTCAAATGCAGTTGCACATGGACAGAAAAATATGAAATAGCTGATAATACTGCAATTCATGTGTCCATGTTGAACTGTACATACATCAATATTTCATTGAAAACTGTTGCATCCCTAATGGATACACATGCTTTAAATGTAGCTCTGTTTTGCACAAGAATCTTTACCGTAATTTCTCGATCGAAACACCCACATGTTAAGTATGTTTTTTCTCCAGGAAAATGTTGTACTCAAATATAACACACCCACATTTTGCCCAAACTTTACTCACTGTTATTCAAAGTTTTAATCTACGAAATGTTAGTATTTTCACAACAAATACCGTACACAATTTTCTGCCTAAATCAGATCATGTTACTCTATTTCTGCCTGAAAATGCTCAGTCGTAGTGTACCAACCAATCAGAGAGCAGCTATCAACATGCTGATGTCTTTGACCAATCACAGCGCAGCTATGTTGTTTCCCTTGATCACAAGATGGCAGCGCTCTGTGTTTGCATGTGAGTGGTACCGTTACAATAATCATTACACAAAGATGAACCAATTGAGACCCAAAATATTGGATTAGAACAGTTTAACAGTCAGTTTAGAAGAATAACACAAGTTTGGCGGTAATGTTTTACAGGAGAGAGTGAATATTTCAGCTTTTGGTATCAGATTTTTTGTAACTGCGATGTTGGAAGAAGAAATATTTTACATATTTTGCTTGTGCTTGTGTATAATACGCACCTGAAAACTAGACCTTATTTAAGAGAAAAAATTTGTGTTTTTATAAACAAGAAATTACGGTAATTGTGTGTGATTTGCTTGTTTCTGGCTTTATTATTCACACAACTGTGGCCATGGTGATTAAATAAAGTCATACTGTCTCCCAGCTCCCTGTTTTAATCTAAACTTAAAATTTATCAACAATTGCTCTGGTTAAAAACTGGCGTACGTATGTTGTTGTGCCACCTGTGCAGGTACAACAAGCTTAGAAAGTGTACGTTTTGAAGTTGCAGATGTGTAAAAATTGGCATTTTGGTGACATCTAGTGTTCAGATTTTGGATTGAGCCCATCTGTTTCTAAAACATCACATCAGTAAGCGACGAGAGCTGGTGAAGACCAAAAAGGATCGTGAACAGGGCATCATTTACAACAGTTACAAGGTGAGGGTTTTTTCATTCATATTTGTAACTATTATTTTGCAAGATTATAGGTCAGTTAAGATGATGGTTATATATCTTGATACACTGTATCCAAAAGTTGCGTTTCACTCTTTTTGTCCCGAAAACCCACCTGTAGGCAACATGGCGGATCGTTATGTCAGCCTCCACAGAGGGGAGACCAGCGGTACATAAATATAAAAGCTTTTTCTAACTTCATAAAAAGACATTTTAAGTTTTATGACGATGATTGTACACCTATTTCGACAGACTACCAATTGAAACATTATATCCTTTATTATGCTGCCAACTTCTACACACTACACCTTTAAAGACAAACACATCCCAGGTGCAAACCAGAGCTCATGTTCATTTTGTTTAAATAGCTTTAGCACATGATGTAAAATGACAACAGTCAGGATAATATCTTTTTTAGTCAGGTCCTACCTCCAACTGAGGGGACTTCACATTGTCGGGACATTTGCGATAACAGTTCTAGAAAACTTACCGGGCACACTGTCCTGAAATTTTCTACAAATTTACAGGCATGCACATGTGAAAACATCTTTAGGTTATTGTTTCCCAGCCCTGTAGGGTATCTGTGTGTGTTTGTCTGAGCACTTGGACACTTCAGAGTGCTGTGGAGCAGTTGACTCGGCTGCATCGGCCATCTTTAATCTGTTTTGGACAGCGCAGCCCGCTCAGGTACGGGACTGTGGTCTCTGACACTCGCTGCATATTTGGGGCCTTTTTAACTGGCTGACACCTGGCAGGGGCAGCAGATGGCTGTTAAGAGCCAAACTCCTGGCAGATCTGTTTAATTCAGAGAACTAGGGTCTCCAGACTGGATCACGGCTCAGCAAATGGTGGCGGAAGCTCGTTTGGCCGCCATCAGGAGAAGGCAGGAGGGTTTGGCAGATAGCGAGAGCAGCTGGCACGGCTGACGGGGCCAACTAAGTGGTCTGAACCTTCAGAATTAAAGAGCTCGAGGGATCAAAAGGGCAACTCCTACACTACAGGGGCAGGAGCACTTGGATGGCTATTACATCCCGCTAGACATCGTGAATCACACAAGAATGTCTTTGTGACAGAAAGAGAAAATGATGATGATGATGATGATGATGGACGCTTGTTTTTGCTTTAGCGGAGAAGCTATAGAAAATACACACAACACATCTGCATGGTCTCTATTTTTTTTACATGGAAAACAAACATCCGCACACTCGCACACAAAATCAGCACATTTTAACTTTTCTAAACTGAAACATTAAGCTTAATTTCTCCAACAGAAGATACATTTCTAGAGATAAATACATTCATTCAAAGCAATGGCAATGAAGATTACAATATCTTGATAGAAGACGAACAGATTAATTACTTCATGGCTAAAACCTGAGTTGTTTCAAAGTATTTCCATATGAAACTGCACAACAATGCACATCAAAAATAAATGATGCATCATTATTCTCATATGGAGTATTATTTGCATGACTTAAGCTATGCTAATATAATCATGAGATATATACACACATCGACAGATGGAGTAGTCATGAGAAAACTCCTGTTCCAAAAGAGTTGGGACATATGAAAACTTTTAATTTAAACAGCATACAGTGATTTTGAATGTAATCAGAGATGAAATATATAATTTTCAATCTGGTTAACATAAAAAAAATAAACGAACACCTGACGTAGAAGTAAGTTAAAATTGGGAATATTGTGGAATGTTTAAAAACACCTGTTGCACCAGCTTTGAATAAATTCTAAGTTATATTATGGCGTAAAGTCACACATGTGCACGACAAGTGTTCGCCATACACCTCTGTTTATGCACGAAGAGATTTCGCTGCTGTTTTGTTCAGTTTCACCTCAAATTTCAAGTAAATGCTATTCTCAACTTTTTAACTAATTATTCTCCATCACTGGTGAAAACATATGAAACTCAATCAGTAGCTAACATTAAACTAAAGACTTCTCTTGTTGGAAACTTAAAGCAGATGTGTGTGAATACCCAAACTTTAATAATGATAGTGAATCCTCATTATCACTGTATTCTGTTGTTTATTTAACTTTACATGTCCCGACTCTTTCTGAACTGGAGTTTGAATGTTTGGTCTGAGATTATCCGAGAGGTCCAGTCAAAACACAGAACCACGTAATGACGATGAATTTCAGCAGTTTGGATGACAAAATAATTTTCCTTTTTACAGGTTTATGTCTGTAGCGTCAGTCCACGTGTCTCTGCGTTTATTCCTTTTATCTTTTGTGTATTTTTGCCCTTTTTTTGTGAATCTTTGATCCTTTCTCTGTAAATGAGGAGGAGCAGAGGCACAGCATGTTTTCTTTTGTCGTCAGCCTCCTTCTCCCGCCACTCCTCTTCCTCCTCTTCGGGTTGAAAGCAGGATGATCAGTTTTATATTTTAGTTTGATGTGGTTTGATCACTACTGTTAAGAAGAGTTCCGTTATTGGTCAGTTTCATTTATGTATTTTTCATGTGTTCCTCGTGGCAATGGAGGGCTCAGCTTGACCCGTCATCCGTGTTTCTTCGTCACAAAAAATCCTCATAGTCCAAGAGTTTGGAGTGCTGGCGTGTCTTCCAGAGTCGGTAGAGGCGGAAGTCGAAGTACATCTCGATCATCTCTTTGCCTGGTTTAAAAAAAATTATAGAACAGGAGGACAATAATCAGTAAGTAGATTAATCAGTTTGTTACCCAAGCATTACAGAGCACTATAACGATAGAAAAAACGTAGGATTCAATATAGCTAACATTAGCAACTCAATCCAGGTGTTGTTACAAGCTGAGGGTGCTTTCTGCTTTGGTTATGCTAATTCACACCAGGTGCTGAGGTTAGGATAGGAAATTTCTTTTTGCTGCAACACCAGCAACTCATATTGTGTATCCTAACTGAGATGATGAAATGAATCTAAAGCCCCATTCACACTGCCGTTTCAGGCTGTAATATTGACGCCCTTGTGAAGCTTTGCCTCAGAGACAGAATAGACCTGCCTGATTTAGTATCTGTAATAAGACAGATCCATTTTACCAAACTCCAATATGCAAACTTTAGAGCAGGAAACGGTGGAGCTACAAGCACGTACAGAGATTAGCATAGATGCTAACAGCTGTAGTAGACATGTTTTGGGGATTTTTTGTTAAAAAAATTATTTATGCACATTAACAAAGACATAGATACAGATATATACAAAACATATTTCTACTGTGGGAAGTAAGTAAACATAAAAAAACAACAACAAAAAAGAAAACAACAACAAGCAAACTAACCAGAAATAATAATTAAAAAAAAAAGTATGTTTCATGTTCTGTTTGGGTTTGACTTTAGCGTTGATAACAGGATGGTTTAGTACATAGTGAGGAAAGAAAAGAAGAACATAAAGTTATGTTTATGGGTATATTTGGACTGGTGTTGTGGCATCAGAATAGTTGAGTAAATGTTACTGAAATCATTGTGTTGATTTGTTTGTATCGCTGATTGTTTTTCTTTTTTTTTTTTACTTTATCAATCAAATCAAAATTTGGCATTACAATAAAATATTGCCATAGATAAATATTATTTTTCCTGAATGAATAGTCACAGAATATTTCTATAGAATAAAAAAACATAAAAAACTAAAATGACAGTCAGAGGTCTAATCAGAAATGACTTCATTCAGATTGTCATAAACAGTTAAGGATTGTTGGGTTTTGACATATTTCAATGTTTTTTAAAAGTTTGTTATCTTAACACATAAAGAAAGATGATGGCTCTTCATGAATCTGCATCTGTGGATAAACTGTTTGGTTACTATAATTAAGGTGTTATACATTTCCTGTTTTTTGTTTTGCATTACAACTCAAAAATTAACGTTGTTGTATTCCAGCTTTGGCAGTTAAACCAAGTAGAAACAGAGTGTTAAAGATGCTAGGAGGAGTTTCTAAGTAATTACAAAAAAGTCTCACTTTTAGATATGCGCCTGATGGAAATACACACTTTAAGATGAGTTTTATAGCATCAAATTTGGTTATCTATAAATGCTATTCCTTAGCTTCGCGGTTGGGTCGGACAGGGCTGGACTGGCCTGGATACTCAACTTCGGGAACAAGACAATTAAAACTAGAGCAAACTTATATTATTCGGACACGTCTTAGAGCACCAGGCTGTAAGTAGCCATATATAGCTGGCTACAAAACTACGATACTAAGTTTTCCAAAAATTGCTTGTTGTCACACATCAAAAACTACCGCTAAATACCTAGGGTCACGTCTTTTGGTGCGATCCAGTTGTAGTCAGAAGTAGGAATTTCCGAGTTCTGAGTAGGAAACTGCAACTGGAACGTCTCCCGAAGTCGGAATTTCCTACTGAGAACTCACTCTCCGAGTGCTTTTCTAGTTTAGCTCCTGTAATAATTAATTTATTTGCACTTCTGACTGGGGTGTGTCGCTCTAGATCAGCTGTATACATAGTATTGTTAGACTTATATTTACAAAAATGCTGCCATAGTGATAATCACATTCTTCATACAACAACGCAGGGCGTGCTAACAACAGCTAACAATAGCCTGGTAGATCAGCAAGGTTTTTTTCCGACTTCAACTGGAACGGCGATAAGTTGGAGATGATGTCACTCTCATTTCTGAGGTTACTGGAACGCAGCATTACGACAGTCACCGCGCGTGCTCATGGGTAGCAGAGTCTTTATTTCGCCGGAAACAGGTTCTCCTAGTAGCACCTTCAAGTTCTGACTATGATTTGGTGATTGTTTTTTCTTTGTAGTGGCTCATGTTTTGTTGTTGATGCAGCAGCTGTAGCGTGAGCCTATGACATTATCTGATGAGCTCATAATTAATGTGACTGACAGATATGATTTTGTAAGTTTCTGCCTATTCCAAAATACTTCAGATGGGGTCTTACTCTGAATGAGGTGACCAATAACAGACAGTGGATGATAGATGGATGTACAGATGTGTGAGAAATTGTTGGTACCCTTCTGTTGAAGAAATAAAAACCTACAATATTGTACAATGGTCTCTGAAATAACTTGAAACTGACAAAAGCAACAATATTAATAATAAGTATTGTTATAGTACATCATTTTTGATCAGGACAGTTTCATCAGTTTGTTTTTTTAAATAATTCTGTTGAACCACATTTCAAAAGCAGTGTCTGATTTTCATTAGTTAAATTTCAGTAAATTTTTATTTATTCCTGCTTTTGTCAATTTAAAGTTATTTTGTTGACCATTGTTTATTTTCTTATTTTAACAGAAAGGCACCAACAATTTTGCACATGTCTGTATATATGTGCAAACATTCTGGGTTATGTGTATGTCTTGGAGAACTGATTCAGCGTTGCTAAGACTTTATAATGTAAAATTTCATGTTACTTTATGACTCATCAACTCTGGGATCAGCCACCTTTAGCTTTGTTAACATAATGAAGTAACAGAGTCACCACTCGACTTCTCAGAAGCTCATTAGACTGAGAGCCAACTTTTGAGATTATCCTGTGCTCATTCAGTGAGCATATGTGCAGCTGGGAGCAACAGGACGATTAGTAAGCCTTAAAAAAAACAAACATGGATCATGAATTGTTTATCTTGTGAGGCTGATGAAGTCTGTCAGTAATTTTAAAAATACAACCCCTCTAAAATGGAGAACTGCCCTGAAACAGCATTGTGGTTGGAAGGAAAGTGAGCAGGAGAGAACATGCACAGGCTGAATAAAAAAGAGAAACGGTGAGCTAATGGACATTTGGATTATCCTTATCACGACCCAGGCTGTGACATGCATGTGTCAGTCTCTTCACTCCTACACGTCGGCGTGTTTGTATGACCCACCCTGTGCCGACAGCTCCAGCGGCGACTCAAACTCGACAGAATAAGGCCTCATCAGATTCTTCAGCTTCTGGAACAGCTGTTGGGCAGAGATAAGAGCGCACACACACCAATTAATCCGGCTGCACATTGATACACTCGCATCAGGGGAAGCCTTCATCTTCAGACGTAATACACACTCACACTAACACACACTCACACATAAAGAGGGCTGTGAATCCGGCTTACGGCTGATAAAATGACATGCACATTTCTCCTGAACTGGTTACACAGAAGACAGGGCATGAGAGTAAATGTTACACAGGTGTTATTTCCTTTTGCCGGGTTCATGAAACCCAAAAGTGGTTTTCTAAACTGTTAAAAAATGAAGCAAACTAAAGCGGAACTGGTGCAAGATTGACCCTCCTACTGTAAACCAGTGGCTTGAATAAAAGAGATTTATATTATGGAAAGAATGACCCATCAGTTTAGACTGAAGGAGGATGTTTTCTTGAAAAATTGAGAAAAATTGACAATTTACTACACAATGAAAGATATCTAAGGATTCACTGATATGAAAATTGCTTTGACCAAGGATGTCAGTAAGCGTGACTGCTTTATTTTGTCTTTAACACAGCGTCTGCTATTGTAGAAAATACTAGGGCTGGGTTAAGAAAATCGATTTAAATTGATTTTCCTTTAACTGGTTCATAATCGATCCATAAAATCCAAAGATGGATCTTTTAACTTGGGTAGTTTTTTCTTCTTTGAATGTGCAGAGAAGCAGCCTGTGGTATCAACCCTGCTAGTCTCGTGTGATCAGCGTTTAGCGTTGCTTTCTACTGAACAAGATCTCATGAGATGTTACTGCAAACAAACATGGTGGAAGCCCTATATGGGCACAACTGGCAAGTTTAAAAGCTGATGTTTGGATGTACAGTATTTTAGATTTAACAAGTACAAAGGAAAATACGAGTTGGACAAAAAACAAGTAATATGCAGAATATGCATTAAAGTATATCATTAAAATATGATTAATGTAACTGCTTTGGGTTTAGTTCTTCATGTTAAAACAATTTTAATGATGTACCAGGTCAAAAGGTCACTTTTTAAATTTACAGCACTACTTTAACTAAGATATCCCAGACTGAATAAATATCAAATTGAATTGTGAATCGAATCGATTTGAGACCTTGTAATATCGAATCGAATCGATCCAGAAAATCTGAATCGATACCCCACCTTAGAAAAAACATAACTGAAATGTTAACTTTTCTCATTATGATACCACAGAAAACTTTAATAAAAACTAAAGTAACAAAAAAAAGATGCAAACAAAGAAGAGACAAAAACTTCAGCACCTTATCATCCACTTGAGGCTGACTACAGAAGCAAGGACGTTTTCATTTGAGTCCATGTTAAAATATCAATGAAGATGACAGAAATTAACATGTTTACAGCAAAAACATACTCAGGGTTCCTACTTTTCTAGAAATCATTTTTCAGGACTTAAAACCTGCCCTTAAATTGCATATATTTCTAACTCTCGGGCATGAGCACTGTCTGCTAGCTATCTTTTTAGTCTGTCTTTTATGTAGTGCCTTACAATTATACATTTGGTTTTTCAACACATCCTGACAAACATTTATTAAGAGTAAATAAAAGTAAAAGAAAAGTGTGAAGTCTATTGCTTTTCTATCAAACTATTCACTTGTGAATTACACCAAAATTTATTTAGAAAAAAAAAATGTGTTAAAGCAGCACGACGGAAGATCTCCGCTTGACCGGAGCGAGAACTCAACTACCCATGAGCTCTAGCGCGCGCATACTGTCGTAAGGATACAGATCTGCCGGTCGCGTGCATTTATTTTGTATGCGAATCACAGAAGCCAGGACTTAACTAAAAGTATTCTTCTGTCTTCAGCGGCTGTTTGCAGGATGGATAGTGACGAGGTAATTTATTTATTTTTGACTGAATGACGATGTTAAAAATCGCTAATTTCAACTTGGTTTTATTACCGTGAAGTCGCCCCCGTCCTGTTGAAGCGATAAAGTGAATAAAAGTAAAGACAACGACGAGCTGGCGATATCACACACTTGAAATAGGTCTGAACAAAACTACATACTGGTACGTTCTGGATTTGTTGTGCTGTTCTTTTTTCCTGTCAAGTTTTTTGAGGGACTTCGTCATAAATTAGTCGTCCAACATACCTGATAGTAGTCGGACATCCCTCCTCGTCTTTTATTTCACACCAGCGAGTGAACGCCGACCCTATGTTTATTCTGGTCCGAGCATTCAGCTTGTTTTTCTCTCGCTTTCTTTGTTTTGTATCCTCCGACAAAACTTTTCTCTTCCTTACGTTGTTGCCTCCGCCATGGTTACAGCTCCGCGATTGGCTTTCGCTGAGACGAATCGGGAATCAGGGGAAGTGACGTATGCTGTAAAGCAGTCCAAACATGTAGTTTTTTGTGTGGCAGGGTTCCTACCATCCACCTCAAAGTTACATAGTGCCAGTTAAAGGGATACAGACCACGACAGAGGTTTCATTGAACTCATTGTAAAGTGGTGGACCATCACAATGAATATCGAAGGATTATAATGTGTTTGAAAAGCTACATAGTGTTGGTTTAAATCTTAATACAGGTATAATGCCAAATTTCACCTTCCTCGTCTCTTTTGGATTTATCATGCAATACTTCAATAAAAAAGTGCAAAGTTCATATTTTTATGAAACCTAAGTGTTTAGGAGTTCACCACCTGGTAGTTGGGCGTTATTCTACAACTTAGAGCGTTATAAATATTTCAAATATCTACTGTAGTGGACAACATGCATGAAAGGGTTAAACAGATCATTTAAGCACATGTTTCTCAGAGGTGGAGCACAAACTGAAAAAGGGAAGGGTTTTTTTCTGATGCTGTGGACATCATGTCACACTTAACACAGACTTTTATAGAAACGTAACATATTTGACCTTATATGTGTTTTTTCTCTTACTTAAACCCCTTTCTTTGCGAATTTACTCTCTATACTTTTTCATCATTTGGCTGAAAGAACATTTGACAAGTATTTTTATTAAAGTCATTCATCAAATGAGGTAATTTTACATTTTCAGATTCCATCTCCTCCGATGCAAGACTTGACTGATGACATTACAGTAGTCATTTTAAATAACACATTCTGATGCAGCAGCTGAAAGAATATGATGCATAAGTAGTCTTCAAATCAAATGAACTATCTTGAATATATACCAGCCTTATTACGTGCCATTCAGAGATGCTGTTTTTCATTCTAGAGTGATGCTTCTGCACATGAAAACTGAATCTCACTGATATTTGTCGGAGTTTAGTTATGATGAATCTCGACAACCTGCTCGTCAGATAAATCAAAGACCAAATGCGTCTATGCTTTTCACTTTACGAAGTTAAAATGGAGGCGTTGAGGAAACAGGCGGCTCTCGTTACTTGTGTTTGCTGCCATAAGAAAAAAGATAAAAGAAGACATCAGATGTGGATGACAAATGCTTTGGGAGAGGCGGATGGCTCAGCAGTGTCAGAGGTGAGTAACTAATCTTAAATGATGTTTTGCAGGTTTGGTAGTTTCCGCTCTGTTCTGGGTGGCAGCTCACAGGCTCTCAGCCCTGCTGCTGCTGAGATGGCTGCACATTTTGTGCTGATGTTCTTGAATAAATCTCAGGGTGGAAAGTGGGTCACTCTGCCTCTCTGACCTGCTCCCTGCTGGTCTCTCAGCTTTGTTTGCACTTCTGCATCTCTCAAGCTGAGTTTCAAAACAACAACCTTTACATTTTTAAAGTTCTGTGGCCGTTGTTGCCCAAGATTTTCTAAAGTTTAACCTTTGATTCTCTACATTTCAGAGGGACATTTTCCCAGTACATTTCTTCCCTTTATTTTGTCTCTTTGAATTCTCGATCCCATCGTAATGAATTATTTCTAAGACAACAAAGACAAGTTAGTTATATCCAGAATTACCGTCATGAAAGTGGCTTTTGTTGCAGAGACTATCTCTTTGACATATTAATAGTAAATTAAGATTTCAATTATGCATCAGCCTTTGTGTCTTTTTTCCTTCTCAAAAAGACAGGCAGTGTTTTAATTTTCCTCCCCAGTCCAAGCGAACCCTCTCTGCCTTAGCTGCAGGCTCATGTCAATATTAAAGACCTTAAACACACCCCATTAAATCAGATCAGGATTTAATTCGCCTCAAGCCTCGCTGCACTTATCTGTATGCACTACATGAAAATGCGTTTGTGAAAGAGTGTGTGTAAAATCCACAGCCTTTACAAACTATGGACAAAGGCTGTTTTTAAAACTGCATTCTGCACGCTACTTACAAATTGGTGGTAGCATGTACTAGTGGTGTCAACATCTAAACGTGTTAAAAGATAGACGGATGACAAATCATAACCGTTTAGAAAATAAATAAGAAGTACATGTCTCCTCCTCCTCGTTCATTTCTCACTAATATACATATATATAAAAAGTATTTTTAGTGGTGACAATGTTGCATGAAAGCTTTAGATAATAACATTAACCAACTATACACCTAAATGTTCCCACTAGTGCAGTTATCCGCATATATAATAGATGAATGTGGCGCAATGTCACATTAATATAAAAGAACTGCAGCTCCAGCCAGTGCAGCGTCACTTCAGGTTGCCTCAGAGACGCGACGGCAGCAAACAACAAGCTGAGCACTGTGTGTCAATTTTTACAAACAAGCTACCAGTGGAAATCCTGTTTTGTGTAGGCTATGTCAGGCTAAACTGGCTTATACCAGCAGCACAGGATGTATGTGAAACCACCTGAAACACCCGAACAAGTTGGAGGTAGAGACTGCTGCTGCTGTTGTGTTTGAGCGCAGCGCTCATAATCGTCTCCAGACGCAAATGTCTGCAGCTGAAAACAAAAACTGTTAATGGCTGGTTATTTTTGCCTGTTTTATTGCATGTTGTTGTACTTTATATTGTTTGTTGTTGCTCTGTTGGCTTTTCTCGACCTGATCACAAATCCTCGCGTCCAAAGAGGACGAAGAAAACACATTTTCCCGACAGTTTAGTGAATAATTCTGAGAGTCCCCCTCTACTTTTTTTTAACTTTGTGAATATAAAGGTGAAGGTTTTTCTTCTCACAGCTTACTTTGGCTTCTTTTTAAGCTGCTTTCTCTCCAATTCCAGATTACTTTTACTATGAGACATATTGAATTCAGGCGCAGCTCCCGCTGTGAAAGAGGGATGCAGTTTGCACTTTAAGTTTTAAAAAGTATTGTACTATAGTGAGCAAAAGTTAAAACAATGAATTAAAAAGAAGGTTAAACCTTTTTTCAGCTTTCACTTGCACATTTTCTTGTCTGTCATATTTACAAATGGTTTTATTTTCAGCTCGTTTTACTTTCTGTCATAAGTAGGCCTAAGCCTTAAAATGGTGAGATGGATTGCCTACTAGGTTTTTGTCTGATAACTACAGTAATGTCTTTGATTTAATGGAATAAGGAGGTATTCTAAAGGAGACAGAGCCCTCTAGTGGTCATATAGCGAAACTGCGTTAGAAAAAGATCATTAATCTGTAATGTGTAACCGGAGTCACGTGTACACGTGGAGGAAAAATTCTAAACGTTGACATCCCTAGTATGTAGTAAGACTGCCAAAAACACCAGCCAGAGTGATGTTTCTTCTTTTTATTTCTGGCTGGTGAAAACTATCGGATGAGGTGCATTACTGCCACCTACTGGGCTACATTTTGGATCAGAACAACTATTTTTGCAATACAAAACTTATATTAAACAATTTAAGTAATCAAATTTTGTTTCATAACACAAAAATGTTTACCTTTCCTTCTCTCCTCTGATGTTTCAGCTGTTTCTGCTTATAAAACAAAAGTAAATAGTAGCTCTGGTAACACCTGGTGTCACTAAGACACTGTGTTTGACATTGTTGACACAGAAAATCTGCAGGCCAACATTTGCCCACATGGAAAATCTGCAGGAATCAATAAGGGAATCATCAGGGAATTGGATAGATTAGCAGGATTGTTAATAGCGCAATAGCGCAGGTATCGATGAAACTTATCAATTCCCATCCCTACTTCTGAGCTTTTCAACAATAAGCTGAAGGAAGCACCAGTTCATCAGTGTGAACACTGAGCATGGGACAGCTCAGCCAAGGGGGTGGCTGACTTTAATTACAGAAAGTCAATACTCAACAATATAATGAGTTTGGATATGTTTGTTACCCCCGCCAAGAAGGTTATGTTTTCGGGAGAGTTTGTTTGTCCGTCCATCTGTGAACAAAATAACTCAAAAAGTTATGGATGGATTTTGATGAAATTTTCAGGAAATGTTCAGCATGGGAAAAAGAAGAAGTGATTCAATTTTGGTGTTGATCCGGATCAGCGTCTGGCCGCCATGACGAAAAATGTGATTTTTGTGAATAACTACTGAACTAAAATAGATATCATGATTAATCCAAGTGCTAATGGTATGTTTTCATGGTCAAGGAATCTAAATATTTACATGAAATAAAGGTAGGACTAATATTTATGGTGAAAATCACAATATGGGTGACGACTGTGCTGCTGGCCGAGTGCTTTTCTAGTTTATCATTACAATGTTTAATATTTTATCTTTAGGTGGTGCACACTGAAGGAAGTGTTCTATGTTTTTGCAGATGACTCCGTGTTTTTCTCTTTTGAAACCTTCTGCATGAATACAAAATGATTCAACCAAAAATATTTTAGACAACACACTTTTAATTTTTTAAAGAGCATTGGCCACAAATCTGTATTTCCAGAGGAAAAAATGAAAGCTATGAACTACACTTGAAGCCAAGCTTATTGCCTGATTTTAACAGCTGATCTCACAAACTATTTGTTGGCTGACAAAATCATGTTGCCAAGGTTCCAAACGTTGTAGAGACACTTTCTGGAGGAGTGGAGATTGTTGCATCATATTATATTATGGCATACTGAACAAATATGTCGTCATATTCTTGCCCTGCGGCTAATGAAGAACAAGGTAAAGGTTGACCTGAAAACTCAAACAAAAGCTTATTTGTGTAGCATTTTTATCCTACAGTGTAGCTTTATTGTGTATCACAGGCAGAATGTGATAAGTTTGATCTATTGTGTAGTTCTGTAATGATTACAGCAGACATGCCTTTGGGTGACTGAATCACTTTTGGATCCTTGGACAAGACCAGACCCCTGACCCAAAATATAAAAGCATCACTTCTGATGTTTTGGAGAGAGCACTTATGAAACAACTGCCTGAGTGTGTGTCTGCAGGGGTAGAGATATCACTAATGTGCAGTCTGTTCTGCAGACTGGCAGCCTGTCCATCAAGCCCTCAGAGATTTACTTTATATAACAAAGCGTTTTGGCAGACATGACTGGAACAGACAGTTAGGTCGGACAAACACCGCTGGCTATGGCGTGCATGTGTGTCTGCCAGCATGTTTCTGTTTGTTTTGTGTTTCTTTTTGATGCGTCAATGTGGTCCTGTCTCCTTTTTTGTTCACATCAGGCAGAGATGTGCCCACTACAGCTCTGTCCAATACCATTTACACCGACTTTCATAATAGTCAACCAAGTCAAGAGAGATAGGAGGAAACCGAGGGAGGATAATGTGGTTATTATCAGAGAAAAGGATCGAGAGGCACACAGTGAATGCAGGGGCCAGAAAATAGGGGAATAAGCAGGAAACACAGAGAGGAGTAACCCTGATAAGGTATTAATCACAATGAAAAGATATAAGAACCACAGCACATGTAAACTCCTTCCTCTAGACATATTTATGAATGAAATGGTGTAATGTGGAGCATCTTTTGGTGCCTAAAGCAGCTGAATTGATTCGTAATATCAGATATCATCATTCTGGATCAGTCATACATTACCCGCAAGCTTTCCCCACAATAATCATGTTTACTTTCTTCCATTTAATTTGTGCTATGGATCAACAAAGTGAAGATATCTTTTGAATTGCTTGTAAATATAAGATTACTGTCTTTCAATTCATGATAGCCCAAGCAATTGAGTTTGAAATGCTTCCTATAATACTCAGAGATGAAATGGTGCCAGCCTTAACAGGATGAAACTTGGCTTTGGAATTGGTTTCTCTAAATTAAATGGACTTTTGCATTATTGTCAGCAGACCTTCCTGAGATTTGTTGTTTGAAGAAAACATGAGAATTCAAAAATCAATTGAATACGTGCCCCAAATGATCATTTACTGCATGCTTAAAACATACATATAATACATAATACGGACATAATAATATGTACCAGGCTGGACTAATGCTATTTTAAAAGGCTTCTAATCTTTTGGTCTTAATTCTGCATTTAAGGAAAGTGTGGTATAGCATCAAGAAGATGAACTTTAGGAAACATTTGAATAAAAGGCTCCACATCAAAAGACAAGTTTGGTAATAGAGGAAGGGTCCTGTAAACTAAAGGTTGTGGGTCTGTGCTTCAAAACTATCATTGTAGATTAAGAACTGACTTGTGTTCAATAAGTAGGAGAGCAAACAGATGTAACTTAAAAATCTACACAGCTACACACAAACTGCATGTTGCACACTTTGCTGAAAACTTTGGAAATTGTTGGTTCAGAATAATTAAACCCTGGAGAAGCTGTTACAAACTGTGGAGGTCATTATAATCACTGATACAAGCTAACACCCTGATACTAAAATATTCTATTAAAAAAAAGAAATAAATGTGGAATCTGAAATGGAAAAAAAAGTCATATGTTAGTCAGAGAAAAAAGTCAGAATTCTGATTTTAAACTCAGAATTCTGACTTTTTCTCAGAATTCTGACTTTTTGTCTTTAGAGAAATATTAATTAAAAAAAATGGACTCCATTTTTTTCTCAGTGGCCCTAAAATCCTCCTCTGTAATATCCCAATTCTGACCAACACCCAAATATACTCACTTTTCTCTTGGGCCATAAGCAACACTTCCTGAAAACGTCATCCATACCTAATGGGACGTTATTGATTTATAAGCAAAAATGTGGAAAATTGCCTTAACTCACAATGTTAACAAATCCTTTAAAAAGCCCTGAAAATGACATCAAACTCTGTTCATTACTTTTTAATCATTTTGCCAAAAACAAATGGAAAAATGCTGGCCAAAAAACAACATAAAAACTACAGATGCTCAATTACATCTGTAGTTTTTAGGTTGTTTATGACTAATTGGGCATTATATAAGGATCAATTCTGAGCTGACTTATGTCTACTAAAGATCTGTGATACAAATTTAAGGGATAAGGAATACAAAAGCTATGTTCGGACCCTACACCGCTCAACAGGCACATGTAATGACTGCTTACTGCACAGCCATGTGTCAAAGGCTGTCAAGTGTCTAAAGCTCCAAATATTCAACAAAAAAACTGTGACTCTTCTCAGTTTCTCTTAAAGATGCTATCCCTAAGTCGGGACAGCTTGTATCACTTTGTACCTTTTCTCCATTGGGGTTTCCGAGGACGTAGCATCCCATTATGTGGATGAGGTTTGGCTCTGGGTTGACTTTACTCATGAATCGACTCAGCCTCCTCCAGAATCTGGATAAAGACAGAATAAAGAATCCCTGTTTGTAATCAATGTTGTCAACAGTTGCTATGAATTCAGTAAACACAGGAAATATAATGTCAGAAATTAGAAAAAAAAATCAAGTACTGACACGCAACAAAATTTAAGTTTTGAAAAGAAATGTCTGGACATTGCAGCTTTTTACTCGAATGCTGTTCTTTTGGACAAAATCTATAAAAGTCAAGCACCAGATGTAAAACTTTTAATCTTAAGGTTATATCAAAGTAACCACTAGTGAGTAAACATCATGGAGTGATATTTTTCTACCTAAGTCCACAATTCTTAAAGAAAAGTAACACTGAAGGTGGACAAAGGCGACAGCGAATCACCTTGAAGAAGTCTATCCACAGGTTTGGAGTTATGACCGGAAGTTTGACAGAGAATAATGAAGCCATCACAGGAAAGCAGCTCAACATGTGAATGAGATACAGGATCAAAATGGCTGAAGAAGCAGGTCTTGCCTTTCATGCATTACTACATGTACTTGAGCCTGTCATTTACAAAATTATTCAAACTTTTCTGTCTTTGAACATTTAAGTGAAAACTTGATGAAACGTTAGATTTCTGAAAAAAATGAAACAAAAACATAAAATGACAAAAAAAAAAGAAAAAGATTGTTTGATTGGCCTCTAAGATCAATGACAGAACTACACGTTAGCCAACAGCAGCATTATAGGTAGGCTACATAAGTTTAATAGCAATTTTATATGGCAACACATATTGATAGCTGCATCATTGGAAGACCAATAACCAAAAACAAAGGAAGGATTACAAGCTGGCAAAGAACTTTGGTAACGTAAGATGATAACTTAAAAGACAGCAGTATTATTAGGTTACCAAAACCAATAGCATCATTTTAGACTGAGGTAGATCCATAGCAGCATTTTATAGTAACCACAAAAGCTGTTAGCAGCATACTATAATTAGGCCACAAAAACCAGTAGCGTCACCAGGGTATCCAAAATAATGGCAGCACAACAAGCTGATCAAGATCAACATTAGTATTATACGGTAAACAGAACTGTAAGCAGCATAATTAAGTGATCAAAAACAGTAGCTGCATTGTAAAATAACCAAAAAAACAGAACTGTAATTGCATAATTAAGTGATCAAAAACAGTAGCTGCATTGTAAAGTAACCAAAAAAAACAGAACTGTAAGCAGCATAATTAAGTGATCAAAAACAGTAGCTGCATTGTAAAGTAACCAAAACAAAAACAACACTTAAGGTGGACAAAGATCAACAGCAGCATATGTGGTTAACAGGAATGACAGCAACCTAATTAAGCGACCAAAACCGGCAGCTGCATTAAGAAGTACACCACTTATATTTCAAAGAGTATAACACAGTTACCAAAAATAACAGCAGTATAAAAAAAATTATTAAACCAGTAGTGGAATTCTGAGGTAACCAAAATTAATAGCAGCATTTCCAGAACCTCTGGATGCAATATAAAGTAGCAGAAAAGAAATAATAGCAGTTCAACAACAGCATTAGCAAAGTTGATCAAACCAGTGGTGGCAGTAAAGGATAACCCAAGTAATAAATTAAATAGCAGCATAACAATATGACCAAAACATGTAGCTGCATTGCAAAGTACCAAACCAATGACGCTGGATTCTAATTTGAATGAAAAGTCACTATGAGTTTTTATATTCTTTTAAATTAGGTATATAATAAATATAAAGTATCCTTAATACTTATTTTTCTTTGGTTATGTTTCTCATTTCCGTTTAACTACCAGCTCCACTGTCTGGCAGAGGTAATCAATAAATTCATGGACATTTCATGTTTTAAAAAAATGAACAAATCAAATCATTTATTGAATTCTGTCAACATTTTGGGAAAAAGAGAAAACTGCAAACAAGCCAAACATTTAAAAAGAAAAGATTGAAACAGTTAATATTTGATAACGTGATGGCGTAAAAATGCACAATGTTCTGGACAAAATCCATCAGAAAAAAATGTTTGGAAATAAAGTAGCAATCAAAAAAAACTTAGAATAGATGACACTGTGTTTGACACACAAAAATGTTTTTGATGAAGACAGATTTTATATAAATAAATCATCATATCAATAGCAATGTGACCACGTTTATTGGCATCATCAGGAAAATTCATGGTTTCATTACTCTTCATACATTGTATTACAGTTGAATATATCCACATCTTAGCTACTGTAATATTGTTTGGGTGAGTACATACCCTACAAATTTACAGAAAATATTCATTACTCAAAAGAAGTTTGTTAGGCGAGCCACCTCTTCTAATTATTTATCTCCATCTGCCCTACTATTTAAAAAGCTGAACTTATTGTCCATTTAAGATATTAATACTCTTCAATCTTGTATTTATTTATAAATATATTAATCTACCACATTTGCTCCCAGAATCTTTTATGTTTTTTTTTACCATTAAATTCTCAGATTCATTCGCACAATACAAGACATGCCATTAAACTTCATACTCCCTTTTGCCGTACTTCACAATGTCAGTTTTCTTTTACTTACAGAGGTTCATTAATTTGGAATTTATATCATCATTTAACAAAAACATCTCTGACCAATTTTAAGTTCAGACTAAAGTCATATATAATCCATCAACATCCCAAAGCTTCTTTTTGTTCTCGTTCATAATTAATTCACTTGCTTGTTGTTGAGTTATTTTGAGTTTATTTCATTTTATTAAATTTTATTTCTTTTTCTGCTTATATTTTTATTATTAACTCTATTTGGGGAGGTATCTTGGATAAGCCCACTTTGGGTTTTCTCACCTCTCCAGCACTTTCTTGCATTTTTTTTTCTACGCCAATATAATTGTTTCTAATTTATGGTGCAAATAAATAAAATAAAATAAAATAAAATAAAATAAATAAATATCAGTGAGTGGTTCAGTATTTAGAATAACAATTACGGTAACTCTAATAAAGCTTTTGAACCTTTAAATTCCACAGTTATTCCACAGTTATCAGTTATTTTGGTTTTGTTTGCAGTTTCTTTCTGAATCCTAAAAAAACAATTACTTATTATTTTTTTACATATTAGATATTCCTGAATTTATTGACCTCTGCCAAACAGTTGAGCAGGGAGTTAAAGGGTTAACACAGGGGAAATGTGCATTTATATGATATTTGACACATTAATCAATAACGTTCAGTGTGCGGTGCTCACTGTGATCCTGTTATAACTTACTGGCTCATGTCTTCCTCCTTCTCCACCTTTGCAAAGGTGGCCACTTTGTTCTTCAGTAAATACAGGTGCCCCGGTCCTCCCTGAGAAACAGCCACAGAGGAATAAAACACATTAGCACCATCACAGCTGATAATTTGACTTCTACTTAATTAAGATCTAGAAAGATTAGATCCCAAAGGAATCTGCTCCGAGCCGTGAAGCAGGGAAACCCTCATGAAACGTATGAGTAAACAAATAATCCACGATAACCCGTTCATGCATGAATTTATCGAATCACATGGGAAAGATTTTTTTATTGATTTATTTGCTTTTAAACAAGTTTAAAATGATGTGCATTTTTTTAATGTTATATTTTGATTGAGTTAATAAATAATAATTCAATAGATCCACAAACACATATTTGTTACAAACATTTATTAAAAGTATACAAAAAAATCAAAATATGAAGTATATTTAATATTGCAGTTTAATTAAACTATTAATATGTGATTTTCAATAAAAGAATAATAAAAAAAATATGAAATTAGGTGAAATCTGAAAACAGGCATAATAAACAGAATATACTTTTAACAGCATAATGTTCTCTGGAGTGGACAGATTAACTGTTGGTCACATATGAAAACTAACAAGGAAGGTACTTTTTAAATCTGCATAAAAGTGTCTCATTGAATTGGGGTATATGTTTTTCCTGACTACGGTGTACATTTTACGACATCCTCAGTCTCAGGTAAACCTCTGTCATTTCTCAGACCAAACGGCCTCAGAATAACCTCCCTCAGATAATACGGCCTCAGGCTTCAAAATAAAAGTCATCAGACAAAACAGCGTCAAATTAAACTGTCTCAACCAAAACGACGTCAGATAAAACGACCTCGAAATGAAAGCCATCAGACAAAATACTGGAAAAACAGACTCAAATAAAAAACAGCGTCAGGTTGTAACAATATCATAATCATCGTAATATCATAAATGTTTAATCGTCTTGAGACGGCATTCAGCTAAAAATCAGCTACTAGCAAACTTCCCGTTTTCAAAATAAAAGCATCTTTTATTCTCCTTTTAGTTCTTTAACGCTTTTGTAAATTGGGCTCTTGTTTTGGAGCTGGACGAAAGTTTCTTCAATAGCATAATGGCGCACGTAACTGAATGTTCGAAATGCTGAAATGAAATTTGTATCTGTGCGTTTTATGGCTCAAATGACCACATTTTGGTATTCTACGTGGTGACTTTCTCGCCTAAAATGCTCTCTGAACTTTCAAATGTGGCGAATCAACAGAGATATCTGATAGCCTGGTGTGCTTCCGATTTTTGTCGTCGGAGGTTTGAAATGCATCATGGGAAACTTAGTAGTATACTACAGTGTGAACGGTTGGCATTCTAATCATACTTATAGTATGTAGTGTACAGTATATACACAAGAGAATGTAGTATGTTAGTATGCCATTTCAGACATATATAATATATTAATGTCTATGGTATCGACTTTTGATGTCACATGCACTTCTGGTCTCTTAAAAATAATGTTAAGTTGGATGTTACGACCTGACGCTGTTTTATTTGAGTCCGTTTTTCCAGTATTTTGTCTGATGGCTTTCATTTTGAGGCCGTTTTATCTGACGTCATTTTGGTTGAGACAGTTTAATCTGACGCCGTTTTGTCTGTTGACTTTTATTTTGAAGCCTGAGGCCGTATTATCTGACGGAGGTTTATCTGAGGCTGTTTGGTCTGAGAAATGACAGAGGTTTTCCTGAGACTGAGGATGTCCTAAAATGTACACCCTACCTGACTAATTCTTTGAAAATAAAGGATTTAACAATTAATCCTGAAGAGTGTGGTTCTTATCCCTCTTTGATGGACATTTTGGATTTACGATGTTAATATCTCAAAATGAACAAAAAGACACAAAGATCATATTTTTACCAAACTTCAGAATGTAGTTTTGGTGTTTACCACCTGATAGTTGGGACATGGTTAGCCTAAATGGTCCAAAATATAAAATAAATATCTGTCCACTGTAGTTAGCACTGTGCATGAAAGGGATAAAATCAACAATTTACCGGTCACACCACATCCATTCTTCTTTCCTTACCTGACAAAAGATGAGCATCCTCCAGAACTTACTCCCTCTCCTGTACGCCGTGAGCTTCTTCTCGATTTCCTCTGAGACAGACGAAGAGAAACGGTTAGATTGAACAGAAAAACACGGCACGACAAAGGAGTATGAGAGGAGCCACGTAACAATGTACCAACAGGAGAACGGTGAGCACAAAGAGAGTCTCTGAAGGGCAGGTTCAAGTACAGGAGCAGGAACAGACAACTGAGACACCGATGGATGATGGTGTTTGAATTGAAGTCAACAGAGTTTACATAAGGCGATGGGAAGCATCGGACACATAAAAACAGGTCAATGAAAAACTGCGATGTGAAATCAATGTGTATAAATTACTCCCTGACATCCATTCAATATGTGCGTGAGCGCTATTCAAGCTCAGTTCATTATTACTGGATGAAGCTCTGGGTAATGTTTGCTCTTGAAGAAAGAAAGGAAGCACTTTCAGAGCACGAACCGACAACAAATGCAAGACTAATTTGGCAGGGTTGTATTCGGATCCAAATATTCTAATGGTCTTTTCTTTTTTTAGAGATTTGCTTGCAGCTGAGGTTTAGCCTGGAGACATCTTTCTGACCTTTAACTCCATCAGTGTCAATCTGAGTTTCTCCTCAGGCAAAATGCTGACCTGGTACACTGGACAGGTTGTTTCACATACCAAATGGATATATGCTGAGTTTCTTCGGTCTATGAAAGTCAACACTTCATGAAAGTGGAAAATTTTGAAGGCGATGTGACTAAGGACTCTTAAAAGGGACCTTTGTGGTTACTGACCACTCTGGTTTAGCAGTGTTTAGTAACCATGCACGTCCCATGTACATGCTTTTGTTGGTCCGGGTTCGAATCCAGCCTATGACAAGTTTGCAGAGTGTCTTCCTCTGCTCTCTCATCCCCTTTCACAAGCCTATCCACTGTCTCTCTTCTATCAATAAAGGCACAAAATGCCCAAAAAATACATAAAAAAGTGACCTATGTGAACCCTTTGGGATTACTTGGATTTCTGCTTAAATTGGTCATAAAATGTGTTCTGATCTTCATCTAAGTCACATCACTGGACAAACACAGTATGCTTAAGCTAATACTGCACAAAAATTATAGTGTCAGCTGAAGACTTACAGAAATCCCTGGCACATGCACATTATTGTTGACAAATCTACAATACATAAAACATTACACAAGAATTGATTTCATTGGAAGACACCACCAAGGAAGCCATTGCTGTCCCAAAAAAAAACATTGTTGCACATTTGAAGTTTGCAAAAGAGCACCTGGATGTTCCACAGCACTACTGGCAAAATATTCTGTTAAAAGATGAAACCAAAATTGAGTTGTTTGGAAGGAACACACAACGCTATGTGTGGCAAAATAAAGACACAGCACATCAACATCAAAAACCTCATCCCAACTGTGAAATATGGCGGAGGGAGCATTATGGTTTGGGGCTGCTTTGCTGCCTCAGGGCCAGGACGGATTGCTGTCATCACTAGAAAAATGTATTCCAAACACTGTCTGCTTAAACTAATACCTCACAAAAAATTATAAGTTTTCATGTTTTTATTTGACACACAATGTAAACAGCCACAGTGCAGGGTGGAAAAAGTATGTGAACCTTTGGATTTAATAACTGATTGACCCTCCTTTGGCAGCAATAACCTCAACCAAATGTTTCCTGTAGTTGTAGATCAGACCTGCACAACGGTCAGGAGGAGTTTTGGACCATTCTTCTGTACAAAACTGTTTCAGTTCAGCAATATTCCTGGGATGTCTGATGTGAAAGGAGTTCATGCCACAGCATCTCAATCAGGTCGAGGTCAGAACTCTGACTGGGCCACTCCAGAAGCCGTATTTTCTTCTGTTGAAGCCATTCCATTGTTGATTTACTTCTATGCTTTGGGTCGTTGTCCTGTTGCATCACCCATCCTCTGTTGAGCTTCAATTGACGGACAGATGGTCTGAAGTTTTCCTGCAAAATGTCTTTGGGAACTTGGGAATTCATTTTTCCGTCGATGACAGCTATCCGTCCAAGCCCTGAGGCAGCAAAGCAGCCCCAAACCATAATGCTCCCTCTGCCATATTTCACAGTTGGGATGAGGTTTTGATGTTGGTGTGCTGTGCCTTTTTTTCTCCACACATAGCGTTGTGTGTTTCTTCCAAACAACTTGGTTTCATCTGTCCACAGAATATTTTGCCAGTAGTGCTGTGGAACATCCAGGTGCTCTTTTGCAAACTTCAAACGTGCAGCAATATTTATTTTGGACAGCAACGGCTTCCCTGGTGGTGTCCTCCCATGAAATCCATTCTTGTGTCATGTTTTACGTATTGTAGATTTGTCAAAAATAATGTTAGCATGTGCCAGGGATTTCTGTTAATCTTCAGCTGACACTGTAATTTTTTGTGTGGTATTAGTTCAAGCAGACTGTGTTTGTCTAGTGATGTGACTTAGATGAAGATCAGAACATATTTAATGACCAATTTAAGCAGAAATCCAAGTAATCCCAAAGGGTTCATATACTTTTTCATGCAACTGTATCTATGTAAAATCCTCAGAAAAACAAATATAAAACCTATCTCAAACTCTGATCACTTATCTCTTAGTCTGAAATTTACCCTGCACCAAATGTTCCTAACATCAAAATAATATTTAAAGGTTTAAGAAAATCTGCACACCAAAAAATTGCTCCCTTGAAACATTTTTATTTCAATCAACAGTGACGTTTCCTCAGAAAATCATGACAGTCTGAGGAAGAGCCGTATGAGTGGAAACGTCACTGTTGATCGAAATAAAAAATGTTTCAAGGGAGCAATTTTTTGGTGTGTGGATTTTCTTCTACCTTTTCATGCTAAATTTTTGGGATCCAGCACCCTACATAGGATGTGCATGTCTACCTTGTTTATTTTTCAAACCTCAAAATAACTCCATGAAAGTTGTCAGTCTTCAGGCTGCTGATCTCGTAGGTCATACATAGACATCTATATAAATTATTCTGCTTTATATCTGGTAAAAACACCCACAAAGGAGCTTCAAAGTCTTAAGAAACTGATAAAAACAGAACAGTCACTTACCCAAAATATCATCAAAAGTCGCATGTTCATGATCCTGAGGAGAAGCACATTCACATTAAACATTGTCAAAAATGCATAAAGTGAATAAATGAATATTTTATTTTTGTTACAATACACTGTGCAGAACTAGAAGTATGTTCATTAACTTACAAAAAAACACATAAACAAACAAAGCTAAGCATTTTCTCAAAAAGAAAAACAATTTAACAAACTCTTTAACCAAAAAAGGAATAGGCTGTTCAATCCCTGAAATTACCCAGAATATCAACAATACAAGGGAAGTCAAAACATAACAAGTTTTAGGTAACACTTTAGAATTACGATTAATTGTAAGACATTTATTAGTAGATGTTAGTGAATAGTTAACTAATCATAAACAAACCACTTATATACATTTGTAAATGATTATAAAATCATTGTTAATGATCATTAGATCGTTTATAACTTAAGTTACAAGACATCTATAAGCTATAAGTAGATATTCAACTATTTATAAACTATATATATACATATACATATATATATGTATATGCATATACACACACACACACACACATCTCTCTCTCTCTCTAAACATATATATATATATACACACATTTGTAAATGATTATTAAATCATTAATATATCATTATGAGAACAGGGTCAGGGTTAGGGGTTAGGTTTATTTAATCAATCATTTTTTCATGATTAGTTAACTATCTACTAATACCTATTAATAGCTTATAGATGTCTCGTAACTGAAGTTGTAAATGATTTAATAATCATTAACAAATGATTTAATAATCATTTACAAATATATATATTTAGTTTGTTCATGATTGATTAACTATCTTTATCTACTAATAGCTTATAAATAGCTTACAAATGATTGTTATTCTAAAGTGTTACCAAGTTTTAATCTGGATTATTCCTCTAAATCATTACACAGAAGTCATCTTATAATTTATAATAAAGTTATAATTTAAAAAATCATAATCCCTTATTATTTTACCTTTTAATGTTTTTTCTAAATTAACATTTCATTGCATCACTCAGAGAGGAGGAAGTTAAGTATGCCTGGTGTGCCGTGGTGTGTTGTCACAAATGTCAATGTTCAGTCATGTTGGACTTACATAAAGGATGGGGATGATGGATGGGTCATCCCTGCGGATTATAGTGGGAACGTACTCTGCCTTGGGCACCTTGGAAGAGATCAGCTAAGGGTGAAGGTGAAACAAAGGCAGGAGAGAGAAGGATTTTATTTAGATGTTAAGAACAGAGAGTCAGAGATGACAGAGCAATATTGAAGGAAAGGTACAGACTGCAAGAGCTTCTGATGAGTTAGGGGGAAATACTCTTGTGCCTGCAGGTAATGTTTGGCTCTGTTTTGTATGCACAGAGGTGTGATAGAGAAAACCTTAGCAGCTTTCAGAGACAGCATCTGCATGATAATTTATCCACCTGAGATGAAGCTCATTTTAACATAAGTTTGATATCAGTACTGCTAAACCAGCCACTTCCACAAGTAGCTGTTTTCATGTCTTTGTGCCTTTTTAGAGGATAAAAAGGAAATTAATGCTTTTTACCATTAGTTTTGAAGAGCTTTATTTCCATAAAAAGACTTAATCTTTGCTGTGCATCCTAATTTTCTGGCTATATAGAGGCTTTCAATATCTAAAACAAAATTACCTTAAAGTCCCCAATATGGTTAATGTAGCTCATATTAGAGATTATAATTATTGAAGACTTTATAAATGAGGTTTGTAGAGTCTGAAAGACATCAGCTTGGCACAGAGCTACAGGAGCCTTTACCACTGAAGTGCCGTGTGGGAAATGTGAGATCTTCTAAGGACTGTATGTACAATATGACTTAAAAATAGCTTATCACTCTCCAGTGGAAACACAAAAATAATACTCATTCTTAAACCAACAAAGCCGGTTGATGATAATGCTGAGAGGCTGCCATGTGCCCCCATGCACAAGACTGTTTAAACATACAAATTTAGGACATAATTTACCTCCATTTGGTTGCATGTCTTGTCTGGATGCCGTTGATACTATAAATGCTTTATATTTAACATATTCAAGCACTATAAACAGTTTAATGAATGAATGATAGCTTAAAATATTAAATTATATACGATCGAGATCAAGTAGCGCATGCACCAAGACCAAAGTAGAGCACAATCATGCACAATTGTCATGAGAAACAAGAATGTGCGACTCGGGCTTTTCATCCGGTTCAGCTTGAGGCTTTGGCCTGTTTAATGCGCCATCTTGCTGCCAGATGTTTTGTGATGGCGGACACCAGTAGGTGGACAGTTTATTAAGGTTTCAAACAGAGTTGCTCTAAGGTAGCCTTGCAGATCAGACAGACCTGCCTGATTCTGAAATCCTGCAAGTCCATCTTATCAGCCTCCAACGAATTCACTCGGCTGAATTCTTAACGGCCCAATCAGGGAAGAGGGGCGGGAGCAGCAGAATGTGGATGTGATGACAACCGGAAGTTGAGAACGGACATGCCGATTAGCCTATTGTCCTCATGGCTGCTCAGTGAAACTTGGTGAAATCTGCCCTCCTCAGAAGTTTACTTGTAGGGATTGTCTTTGACGAGGTTCATGTCACATATAAGTGTTAAATGAATCATCTGTGTGGTACAATTTAGTGTAAGATGATAGTAAAAGGCTGCTAGCTGTTAGCAGCCAAGTTAGTGGCTAGCGGCTAACAGCTAATGGTCATTAACTGTTGTTAGCCGCTGAGTTAGCCGCTATAGCTAACATCCATGAACTGCTGTTAACTGTTGTTACCCATTAGCTGCTACATTACCCGCTATGCATGCTACATTATAGGAGGCAACCCTGCTTGATGTGGATTGGTCTGTGATGAATGTGACGAGCCAAACGAACATCCAGTCACAAGCTTGTTTTTTTTTTTTGTCTTGAACGTTCTGCCCCTGAAAACAAATTTAAAGGGCCCCTACCCAGATGGACTTGTGGAATATTTCTTTTTTTTTTTTAATGTATATTTTTGGGCATTTTGTGCCTTTATTGATAGGAGAGAGACAGTGGATAGGCTTGTGAAAGGGGGAGAGAGAGCAGGGGAAGACTCTCTGCAAACTGGTCACAGGCGGGATTCGAACCTGGACCGGCAGAAGCATGTACATGGGGTGCTAACCACTACGCCAAACCAGCACCCCCTAGTGGAATATTTCTGTGGCAGATATATTAAGCTGTCTTTCTGGCTTGTCACGTTAGCTCTAAGGCCCCATCCACATGACAAAATGCTTAACAGTTTCAAAAACGATCGTCATAAAGACGAAGGCGTCTCAGAAAATGTGTGCGTCCATATGAATGCACTCGATACGCATGAAAACGCTGTAAAACACATGCCAGACCTCTAGGGGTGCTGTAACGATATGACGGAAACAAGCGGAAACAGACAAAAAAAACAGTGGGCATGTGCACTTGCGGCAAAAGTTGTAAACAGAGATTGTGATAAAGTGATCATAAAGTGCCGTAATGTGTCCTCGATAATTGTTTGTTCAACTCGGTGGTGATTGAGAAGAAGGAGATTTTGCTGCAACAGGGATAGTAGGGTCACTAGCTTCATCAGCACATATGCTTCACGTACGCCCCCATTGTTGTTGCCGCATGTGGTGCATGCCTGTCAATAAAGATATGAAACTATGACAGAAGCGTATCTGAAAAGTTGCGGAGAGCCAGTAATCACAGAGCTGCGTGTACGGCATTTCAAAATCTTTCCACTCTTGAACCTGGTTTCAAAAATGATCGTTTACAGACCCACAAAACGCCGTCTTCTTATGGATGATATGCAGATTTGGCAAAAAGCGTATGCGTTTAGACCTCGGTTTGTCTTTGTGAGGATGGGGCCTAAATGTGAAGAGTGTGATTGAAATCGTTTTAATCGGTATTTGATGTAACTTTCTCCAGATAACGCTGATCCCTCACCATGATCTTTGGAGGCACAAAGTCGTCTCCTTCACAGGCCAGCCGCTCCATCTCCCTCTCCTCCTCCCAGTCTACGTTGTCATCAACTCCTCCCTCATCCAGGGTGCCACAGGAGGCCTGCAAGTCTCCACCTGGAAGAAATACATCACACCAGTCCTGAAAAAGGCTGAGCTAATTGGCAGAGGTGTTTGCTGGGAGGCAGGAAAGGTGAGAGAGAATATGAGAGCGGAGGATGGATGTGTCCAGAAAAAGAGGAGAGGTGAGCGTGGGGGAGAGAAAAAGGATGTTTGAGTGATTTTTTGATAATGGAGATGACGTAAGAAAATGATAGATGGATCGTGAAAAAGCAAAGACAGCTGGCGGGAGCAGAAAAAGTGACTGATAATAATGACATAGCAGCAGGATTTTTGGCAGGGAGCTATTGTTAGAAGGGAAGGTGTTATGGACCAGAAAGTCTTCCTCTTTGTAGCATAATCCACATTTTTATGTAACATTACATATTATATTACCATTTAGAGAATATTACTCAGTAATAGATATGAGGGACTGGAGAGGGACAGTTTAATTTTCCTCATTTGAGCTCAGCTTATGGAAATGTCAAAACATTACTGTCAGAATGTCATGAATAAGTTTACTACATTTTTTTTAATGCCGTTGTGAGATATTTAAAGGGATAGTTCAGTATTTTTGATGTGGGGTTGTATGAGCTCCATATGGCCACTAAAGACATTAGATACAGTAGAAAGTTCTCTCCTCTCCCTCAGTAAGACACAGACTGTAAGAGTCTGTGACGAAAAAAAAGACGCTAACAGGAAAGTACGGTACCAAATACAAAAGGTATTTTCTCCGCCTACAAGAACTCAAATCAAAAAGTAATACCACAGTTTAAGAGTACGCTACACATGAATTTTTTTAAGTGCATTAACATTTCAGAAATATAAAGTTTATCTGGACCTAAGCCAACTCATGTCGTGTATTCCTCCGCTACATCATTCCGCCGTAGTTAGCTAGCAGCTTCAACCACCTGTTTTAGACTAACTGAAAGCACATTATATGACAAATATTTCTGAGATGGGTTTTTGTGATGCTTCCCTTGATGCAGAAACAGATGTGCATCATCTAGAACTCAGCTTTCACCGTATTCCTCTGCGTAACGAGGGCATGCGGTTACATCGTATAGTGAATGCATCTCTCGTTACCTGTTACATGACAGATTGTGTGTACAGATCTATATATCTCTGTATATATAAGAGGATAATATCGTGTGTGTGACAGACACAGACATAAGTAGTCTGCACTGTTTTGATAAACAGCCTCCTCTACTCTGCTTGTTTGTCTCTGTCATATTATTACTGACTTTGAGCAGAAACTGTCAATGGGTCCTTCAGGTTTGGAACATTTTTTTAGTTTATCTTAGGAAACTTGAAGAATATCCACAAAACTCTGAGAGTCAGAAGAGCAGGGAAGTCTGTTTGGCGAGTAATACCGCTGTCCGTATCACCTGCTTCCTCTGGCTAGTTCTTACAATCGCACCACTTCCGACTCTTTCCTGATGTCCAGTGTCCGTGGATATATAAAGTTTTCTTCTTTTATCTCAGACATGTAGATTCTTCACGTACCTTGACATGTTTCGGCATAAACTTCCACCTTCCTCAGAAGTGTCACCAGATGATAGGTGTGATGTGTTAATTCAGCTGGTGTTACGGAAACACCAGTATTATTTTGCAAATATTAGCTCATTTGGAATTTGATGCCTGCAACATGTTTTAAAAAAGCTGGCACAAGTGTCAAAAAAGACTGAGAAAGTTGAGGAATGCTCATCAAACACTTATTTGGAACATCCCACAGGTGAACAGGCTAATTGGGAACAGGTTGGTGCCATGATTGGGTATAAAAGCAGCTTCCCTGAAATGCTCAGTCATTCACAAACAAGGATGGGGCGAGGGTCACCACTTTGGGAACAAATGCATGAGCAAATTGTCCAACAGTTTAAGAACAACATTTCTTAATGAGCTATTGCAAGAAATTTAAGGGTTTCATCATCCACGGTCCGTAATATCATCAAAAGGTTCAGAGAATCTGGAGAAATTACTGCACGTAAGCGGAAAGGCAGAAAACCAACATTGAATGCCCGTGACCTTCAATCCCTCAGGTGGTACTGCATCAAAAACCGGCATCACTGTGTAAAGGATATCGCCACATGGGCTCAGGAACACTTCAGAAAACCACTGTCAGTAACTACAGTTCATCTACATCTGTAAGTGCAAGTTAAAACTCTACTATGCAAAGCCAAAGCCATTTATCAACAACACCCAGAAACACCGCCGACTTCGCTGGGCCCGAGCTCATCTAAGATGGACTGATGCAAAGTGGAAAAGTGTTCTGTGGTCTGACCAGTCCACATTTACAATTGTTTTTGGAAACTGTGGTCGTCATGTCCTCCAGACCAAAGAGGACAAGAACCATTCGGACTGTTATAGGGGCAAAGTTCAAAAGCCAGCATCTGTGATCGTATGGGGGTGTATTAGTGCCCAAGGCATGGGTAACTTACACATCTGTGAAGGCACCATTAATGCTGAAAGGCACATACAGGTTTTGGAGCAACATATGTTGCCATCCAAGCAACGTCTTTTTCATGGACGCCCCTGCTTATTTCAGCAAGACAATGCCAAGCCACATTCTGCACGTGTTACAACAGCGTGGCTTCGTAGTAAAAGAGTGCAGGTACTAGACTGGCCTGCCTGTAGTCCAGACCTGTCCCCCATTGAAAATGTGTGGCGCATTATGAAGCGTAAAATACAACAACAGAGCCCCCGGACTGTTGAACAACTTAAGCTGTACATCAAGCAAGAATGGGAAAGAATTCCACCTGAAAAGCTTCAAATATTGGTCTCCTCAGTTCCCAAACGTTTACTGAGTGTTGTTAAAAGGAAAGGCGATGTAACACAGTGGTAAAAATGCCCCTGTGACAACTTTTTTGCAACGTGTTGCTGCCATTAAATTCTAAGTTGATGATTATTTGCGAAAGAAAAAGTTTCTCAGTTTGAACATTAAGTATCTTGTCTTTGCTGTGTATTCAATTGAATATAAGTTGAAAAGGATTTGCAAATCATTGTATTCTGTTTTTATTTACGATTTACACAACGGGCCAACTTCACTGGTTTTGGGTTTTGTATTTAAGGAGTGATTTAACTTTAAATTTGACCTCATGTTGGAGCTTCATTTATATTTGTCATGGTCTAGGGTTAAAAGCCAGAGTGCAATACGTAAACAGGGCAGAGATGGCAGGGGCAAAATACAGGTAATGAATCAGAAATCTTGCAGCTTGAACAGTTCATGAATTAGTCGGTGACTCAATCAAGTGATTGATTAATGATTCAAAGTGCTCTGCTCCAGTTTTCTGCCTGAGCTAGCAGGCTTTGCCTCATTACTTTTTTATGCATAGGGGAAATCATTGAACTAATGGTGTGTCATTTAAACCTGTTGAAATTGGTTTAACAGGGGATTATTTTCGGTCTAATAAAACAGCCGGTATCACTTTTACAGCCCTGCATCATCTGATACAAAGTTTTGTTCAGTAAACCTTATAATAGAAAAGAGATCAAGGTGTCGATGTGTTTACAGCATGTGAAAGGAAGATTTGACACAGAAAAGAATGAAAATGATAAAAAAATGACAAGCGAGATTGAAAATAAATGTCACACTTCAAGAGAAAACAGTTTTCCTTCAGAGAAGAAGAATGAGGCATCAAACAATCCATTATCCTGCCATCAATACTTTATGTCTTTCATCAAACACAGAAACGCTGCAGATGGAGGTGGAGGAAAAACATACCGGCACAAAGACGTCGACATCGCACATGCAAACAGTGTTGATCCACATATTTGAAGCTTTGTACAAACACTGAGACACATCAGAGCGGAAACTTTTGAACTGCGGACCCACTCAGACTGACACACACTCCCATTTGAAGACATACTCACAGAAAGAGAGAGAGCGTCACAAAGCTGGAGAAAGACCCACGGTCAGAGGTGGACAGATGGACAGGGTCGGAGTCACGGTGGAGACAGTCAGTTTGGACGAGTGATTGATTGTTAAATGTGTGAGTGTGACAGGTTTAATATGTGTAGTTGTTCTGCACAGACCAGGAGTGACAGACTGACACTGCCGTCCCGGTGGTCCTGTGTGTGACTTTGGTGTTAAATACTTCCTGTTGATGGTAAATGACTTCAAACTATCACTGTCAGTATTATGAGCACTGTTGAAAACTAGCCATATGGCTGCCTGCCAGTTGGTGAATTATGCTAGTCCGTGACACACACACATTTGTGAGCTCATATTTTTCATGCTTTGGCATATGCGCGTTTTTCCCTCTCTGTTCAGGCGTCAACCTCCAGGTACATGGTCACTGGCAGCTACCATCCTACCAAAGTTTTGTTTGTCCGACAATCATGTGCATTACATTCAGAATAAAGATGAGCTCATGGCATCTGTGCTACCTCTGCCAAAGAGGTAATGTTTGTTCACTGTAAAAAAAAAAAAAGTAATATAACAGTATTTTACTGTTTATTTTACAGTTTTTTTCTGTATTTTTAAAATGCCAATTAATTCACAAAAATAAACTGATTTTACATTTCAAATGTAATAAAACAGGAAATTACTGTAACTGTGAAAAAACACAATATTTTTGTTCTTTTACAAAGAAACCCCATTAGAAATATGAATATTTATTGTTAAAATACGTTAACAAGTGTTTTGTAATTTTACAAATATTTTTCTGTTATTTAAGGGAATAAACTATAAAATTCAACTTTACAACTCTAAAAAAAAACCTTTTTAAAAAAACCAACCAGGCACCCCATGTACTTGCTTCTGCCGGTCCAGGTTCGAATCCCACCTGTGACCAGTTTTCAGAGTGTCTTTCCCTCCTCTCTCACCCCCTTTCACAAGCCTACCCACTGTCTCTCTCCTGTAATAAAGGCACAAAATGCCCAAAAAATACATAAAAAATCTAATAATAATGTCATTAAAACCAACTATTAGCTGGTTTCTACAGCTTTCACATTCTTTATAGAATGAAGTAGAACAATATACTCACCCAGAAGGCTTTCCTGATCCAAACAGTGCTTCGGGAGATATTTAGATCCAAAATCGAGCGGTGGACATCCGTATAATGGTAGCACATAGGGCATACAGCGTCGCTCCTAAAACTGCATTAATCGTCCAAAAACTCATTTGTTTCTTCAATATTCCATCATGGTCCTTTGGGCTACTCCTCCATTACAGTCTGTGTCGCTCTAGACATGTTTTTATGACTGTGCTGACCTCTGAAGAGGAAACTTTCTTCACGGCTCCCGCGCATGCGCAGTGCGGCTCATTGTTTCAGGGGCGACCACCGGGTACTGAACAACTTTCTTCTTCCAGTTTTGTGCAAAATGGACGAATATCTATCGGATGAAGATGTTGTGGAGGAGAACTTTGAATATGATGGGTGTCCTTACAGTTTCGAGCCAGAGTTTACAGATGAGGAGCTCACAGAAAGGAGGAAGCCGTACTGCGCATATGCGGCAGCCGTGAAGAAAGTTTCCAGTTCAGAGGTCAGCAGTCAGAAAAACATGGGTGGAGCGACCCTGGACTGTAATGGAGGAGTAGCCCGAGTGGACCATGATGAAATATTGAAGAAACAAATGATTTTTTGGACGATTAATGCAGTTTTAGGAGCAGCGCTGTATGCCCTATGTGCTACCATTATACGGATGTCCGCCGCTCGATTTTGGATCTAAATATCTCCTGAAGCACTGTTTGGATCAGGAAAGCCTTCTGGGTGAGTATATTGTTCTCCTTCATTCTATAAACAATGTGAAAGCTGGAGAAACCAAACTTATCTTTAATTGTTTTTTAACGTTAAATGTTTGTAATTAAAGTTAAAGAACCTTAAATTAAAGGAAAAGTTCAGTTCCTGCAGCCGGGAGATATTTAGATCCAAAATCGAGCAGCGGACACCGATATAATAGTAGCCTGTAGGGCATACATCGCCGCTCCTAAAAACTGCATTAATCGTCCAAAAACTCACGTTTTTCACCAATATTCCATCATGATTCGCTTCGAATGGACCGCCATTGCAGCCTGTGTCTCTCCACACAGCGCTGTGTGGCTGAACTAACCTCTGAACTGACAAGTTTGTTTACATGCTCTTTGTGCATGCGCAGTACTCTCTGGAGCGTTGCGATCGCTTCCTCATTTCTAAGAGCTCCTTATCTGTATAATATGGCTCCAAACTGTAAGGACGTCCATCATTTTCAAAGTCCTCCTCCACAACATCTTCATCCCATAGATATTCGTCCATTTTGCACAAAACTGGAAGAAGAAAGTTGATTTGTAGCTGCCGGTCTTCCCCTGAAACAATGAGCCGCACTGCGCATGCGCAAAGGGCACATCAACAAACTCGTTGGTTCAGCCACACAGTGCTGTGTGGAGAGACACAGGCTGCAATGGCGTACCATTCAGAGCGAATCATGATGGAATATTGGTGAAAAACATGAGTTTTTGGATGATTAATGCAGTTTTTAGGAGCGGCGATCTATGCCCTACAGGCTACCATTATATCGGTGTCCGCTGCTCGATTTTGGATCTAAATATCTCCCGAAGCACCGTTTGCATCAGGAAAGCCTTCTGGGTGAGTATATTGTTGTTCTTCATTCTATAAACAATGTAAAAGCTGCAGGAACCAAACTTTTCCTTTAAGGTAAAATCTTGTTAAAATTACAACTACAAACTATTTTTATTACGGAAAGATTTTTATGAGAAAGCAATTTTCTGTAAGTTCACTGTATTTTTTTGGCGCCTCAGCTGCCGGAAAATTCTCAACTGATTTTAATTACTTTTCTGGGAAATGGTAAGAGGGAAAATAGATTTAGGGGATCAAAAATCTTTATGTGAGTTCTGGAAATGTGAATGATGGCATTAAGGAATTTTCTAAGCTATGTTAAAAGTGAAAGAGAGAGAGAGAGAGCAGTTTTCCATGCAAAAATTTGCCAGACAATTAGGGCGGGCCAATATATCAATCAAATTGATTGGTTAAAATTATTTTCTGCAGAAGATTTGAAAATAAAAAAATCAAGATTTTTTCATTCACTTACTTAAATTGTAAATAGTTGCAAAGTTTGAAAAAAATATAAATACTGAAACTTTACAGTTTTCATGATGGTGGCCCAATCAGGTTTTGTATAAGCACTTTTATAGGCTTGCATTTTTTTTTATTTCTTAAAGATACTATGAGGAGTTTCTAAGTAATTACAAAAAAGTCTCACTTTTAGATATATGCCTGATGGAAATACACACTTATCGATGAGTTTTATAGCATCAAAATAGGTTATCTATAAATGCTATTCCTTAGCTTTGTGGTCGGGTCGGACAGGGCTGGACTGGCCTGGATACTCAACTTTACAAATTTATATTATTCAGACACGTCTTAGAGCACCGGGCTGTAAGTAGAGATATATAGCCGGCTACAAAACTACGATACTAAGTTTTCCAAAAATTGCTTGTTGTCACACATCAAAAACTACCACTACATACCTTGGGTCACGTCTTTTGGTGCGTTTCAGTTGTAGTCAGAAGTAGGAATTTCCAAGTTCCGAGTAGGAAACTGCACGGCACGCCCCCCGAAGTCGGAATTTCCTACTGGGAACTCGGTGAAACCTCGCCACCCCCGAGTTGACAGTTGAAGATGGATGCCCCCAGTGTGAACAGTTATTTAGCTCCTGTAATAATCCATTTATTTGCACTTCTGACTGGGGTGTGTCGCTCTAGATCAGCTGAATACATAGTATTGTTAGACTTATATTTACAAAAATGCTGCCATAGTGATAATCACATTCTTCATGTGATATTTGTCAACAACAACGCAGGGTGTGCTAACAACAGCTAACAATAGCCTGGTAGATCGGCATGTTTTTTTCCGACTTCAGCTGGAACACTGAACTCTGAGATGAAGTTACTCCCAGTTCCGAGTTTACTTGAACGCAGCATTACGACAGTCGCCGCGCGTGCTCATGGGTAGCAGAGTCTTAATGTCGCCGGAAACAGATTCTCCTCACAGTCCCTTTAAATTAGATTAAATATTGATCAGAGAGAAACATGTTAACAAGCGGGTAAAATCCCTCATCTTTCAGTGTTTATGTAGATAAACCTGCCTGCGTTAGAACTACATAATCAACATTTTGTGACACACACTTTTATTTTAAAAGGGAATTCTGATTGGTTTAGGAATATATTTTTACAACATAAAGGCAGAACTTGATTCATGTTATTTTTGTGTCACTTTGAGTTTTTTTTGCTTTGAGAGGAAAAAAATCTATTAAAATCGTTAATCAAGATTTGTGGGGGAAAAATCTGGGATTTATTTTTAGGCCATATCACCCGGCCTTACAGACAATGTTGGAAATGCCTTGGCAGTGGTTTGTTCTCTTGGAACAGTGTTACTTATAACATATTCTCTCACTAATTATACATAACTGATATCAGCAGAATGAATAACTTATTGATAATTTGAAACTATTTCAAACATTCTAACACAAAAATTTATTAACTATATTACAGCATGGTGGCACAGCAGGTGGTGTGTATGCCTCATAGAAAGAAGGTTGCTGGTTCGAGCCCCGTGTCGGTCTGGACCTTTCTGTATGAAGTTTGCATGTTCTCCCCATGCATGCGTGGGTTCCCTCTGGGTAATCTGGCTTCCTCTGACAGACCAAAAACATGCTCACATAGTGAGATGTTGCCCTTAGGTATGAGTGTTAGCATGAGTTGTTTGTCTCTATATGTGGCCCTGTGATTGGCTGGCAATCATTTCAGGGTGGACCCCACCTCTCGACAAATGTTAGTTGGGATTGGCTCCAACCTGCCATGTCCCAGTAAGGGATGAGTGGCACAGACGATGGAGAGATATTCTGAATAACAGGCATGATGAAACCTGCTGGTGGGCCGTACGCAGCTCTGTGGGAAGCGTTTGACGCCCTTTGATCACTGTGTCATCATATTAAAATCTTATTTTGTTAGTTATACTTAAATTAGAACAACGGGGTGAAGATATAAATATGATATATTTTGATTTATGTTGACACCCTTGGCTTTATCCATTAGGTGGGGGTGGATGAAGGACCTGTTTAACATCATTGTCTTTAATAATGTATGTGATCTAAAAAGAAACTGTTCAATAAACGAAATTTAAAAAAAGAGATGATCTACGAAACTGTTTATATTATAAATGAGATAAAGTGTGTTTCTATTAAAGCATCTGTTGTGTTTGATTTTCATTTCTGTGATCTTTACATTTACATCTTTACCTGTCTGCTCCGGAGCTTAAGTCCAGCTGTTCTGTTAAGAGTAAATCATTAAGTTAGTCACAGCTGTCAGCTTTAAGTCTTACCTGTCATTACACACCAGTGCACACTGGCTCCTGCATTCAGCTGCAGCTTCTTGTTGACGCACTTTCTTGGTTGACCTCTATTTGAGGCTGCAGATGAATTGGCCTGATTCCAGCTGCACTGGAAGTTAGGGGCTCATATATCAAAGTGCTGATTACTAGTCCCATTTTATGGCTGGGAAACGCTGCTAAGTGGCTTTCAGCTCAGTATGAGCCACCTGTCTGAGGTAATTAATTAATAAGGAAAGTACTGAGCAAGCACAAAGTGAATGGAGGCTTTTCAAGCTGCCAGTCAAAGAGCGAGGGCACAACAGGTCAAAGGAGAAATACACTGGCTACACACATTTACCGATAAATCTGATGTCTGTGCAACTTTCACTACAGCTGGATTTGGCTGTCAGAGGATTTATGCCAGAGAATAAAACTACAACTTCAATGAAAATACCACCACTGCCTCGCATTTACTTCAGATTTACTCTGGTCGGTGTGAACAGATGCAAACAGCTGGAGCTGACAAAGAAATCTGCAGAGAAATGTCAAAGTCTTCAGCTCCACAAGTGTCCAGCACGGAGTCTCAAAAAGAAAATAAATTACCATCATAAGCCTGTTTTACTGCTCAACTTTACAAATATGTAACCAGCTAAATCTCAAAACTGTTTTTGGTCCTCTTTTTTAAACTATAACTATTTCTAAATTTAACATATAGTTGAATCTAATCAAATCTAACCTAAGATAAAAGTAGAGTTTGCAGTTTTTCTATCTATCTATCTATCTATCTATCTATCTATCTATCTATCTATCTATCTATCTATCTATCTATCTATCTATCTATCTATCTATCTATCTATCTATCTAATGTGCTCATTATTTGGTTTAATCCTGTTTAAAGCACTTGTAAAAATGTACAATGTTTTATAACAGTAATCAAAATTCATCATGGTGAAGGTGCTTGTAATAAATAACAAAAATATCATAGGGTGTTGAATTGTGCTCATAGCTTTAAGAAATTATACATATTCATAAATATTCATAGCAGTATATCTGAAACCAGGTAAAGCATTCCCTGGGAGTATAAAGGTTAGGTGTTAATTAATCATATTTTCTGGTCTTAAAAGGTACTTGAAAGGTTAAAGTTAATAAGTATGGAACCCCAAAAGACTCAATATTAAATAAATAAAAACAACACTGTGGAATAAATACCATTTTGATAAATAACAGACAAAGATGTAATATGGCCATTAAATTGTAAAATAAGGCAATATTACTATGAAATATATTTTATTATTCTTTAATATTCAATTATTTTAATTAAATATTTCATAATGAATATTTTAACAGTTTCGTTCTTTTTAAAATAATTACTTTTTGCATAATTTCCAAGCTTTATCAAATAAGTCAACTTTTATTTCATAATGTCCTTTTTCAGCAGAATGGACATTATGAAATAAAAAGGCCATAAATATGTAAAAAGTCATTATTTTAAAAGAATGAGATTGTTCAAATAATCATTCTGAAATATTTAAATATAATAATTGGAAATTAAAGAATAATAAAATATATTTCATAATAATATTGCCTTATTTTACAATTTAATGGCCATATTTCAAAATTGTATTTATTTGAAGTTGTTGTTTTTATTTATTTCAAAATGACTCTTTTGAGGTTCTATAAATAGGTAGTAGTACTTATACATTATAATCAATCTATAAAACATTTTAAACACACTTTGATTACCTATTATAGTTTGATTATAACTCAGTATATTAGGTCATTACATGCTTTAGGTAATTAGGGGGGAAAAGATTCACTTAATTCACTTAAAAGCAAATAAAATGCTAAAAACTTCTCATTTAAAAGCGTTTTTATGATCAAGTGTCAACCTTTCAGTGACTTAAAGCAGAGACAGTACTTTTTTTCTGTTAGCATTCAGTACTTATTTAGTGACATTTAATATAAATAGGCTACTTTTATCCTAATATATTTTAAAGATGAAACTGAAAAGCTGCATTAAGCCGCCAATAAAAATTGGAAAACTGAAAAAGACATTGCAGCAAAGGTAAGTCAATCATTTACTAAACATAAGTAAGGATTTATCAACACTTCTTAACAACAGTAAGAATGCAAATGTGAATCTTTATGAAATGTGTTATTATGTGTCATTTTATAAGTAATTATAGCTGTATGCCAATTTAATAATAACTTATAAAAGTATGCTTGTGTGTCATTAAACAATGACACATAACTTATGATTGCTGTCATAAAGTTGTAAATCAACAGAAGTGGTTATAACTATGACTATACAGAGTTATGAGCAGTGTTGTGTGTAAGAGTAACGCAACTACTTTTTCGGGTAAAAAGCAAAGTAATGCGCTATTACTGAAAGTTTGGTAACAAAAATAGTTCCTTTTTTAATGCGGCACGACATTACTTTTCCCACGGACAGATCTGACACCAGTGCTGCCTTCTCAGCTGCTCGCACAGACACGAGCAGCGTTGCCAAGTCTGCTCGTTATAAGCTTTGAAGCAAATCTTGTGAGTCACGGCCGCGGGTTGCGTTTTTTTGGGCTTGTTTCTAAACGTGAAGTTCCCTCTTGGGTCTCTTCTGTCTGTGTGAATCCCCCTGATTACCTTTCAGCTCCTAACATAAAGCATAACATGACTGCAGTAGGCAGTTTGTCCACTTCCTCGTTTCCTGGTTATCGTGCATGCCCCCAAACACACTCACGCACATGGAGCATGCTCCAGAGCCAAAGTTGCCAGGTCTTCTTATTATAAGCAATGTTCTTTCCCTGAATAGATGCTTGGCACTGTGATGATGAAATGTAATGTTAGATGAACATTTACACACTTTATGTAGACTTCTCTTTTTAAAAAGTAATATATCACATTAGGAAAGGAAATAGCTGGAGGTTGCTTATTTTGAGCTTGTTTTAATCGACCAGGTTGCTCATTTTAGAAGCAAAATATGGAAACACTGGACAGGAGCTCTGATTCCACAGGGTATGTGACATTTTGTAAAATAAAGAGCACAAAAGAAATAACTGTTATGTTCTCTGTAGTAGAACTTTTTGTGGGCCTTCACATTTAGGAACAGATATGGGGCTCTGTCCAAAGTCGAGTTACTTTTTTTCAGAAATAATGAGCAACGAGTAAACATACTTTTTAAAAATAACTTTCCCATCACTGGTCATGAGTGATTTATTATGCTTTGGAAACATGCTAATTTAGTGTTTATCCTGCATTACAAACAGGGGCTTCGGAGGAAGTGTTATCCTAAAGCTTCTTTCACGATTTACACTTGACATGTGAAGTCTTTTTTCTGTCTTTGGTGGTCAAATGGTTGGTGTGTGAGTACCTGTGTGTGCACATGAACATGTACGTGCCTGAGTCTGAGTGCACTCACTGTCTTTGGGGTCATTTGGAGAGTCAGTCTTGACAGGGGTGGGGTCACTCCAGGAGCGGCTGAAACTCTTCGATCTACGCTCAGCAAACGCTAGTGCAGGTGGGGAGAGATCGTCACATACACACACCAAACACACACACATATATATACAGTACACACATACTAGATTGCCTTTTTCCTGTGCACACACACCAGCTACAACAGAGAAGTGCAACGGCGTATGCAGCTACAAGAATACAAACAACACCATCCTTTCTCTAAACGCACAAACAGATGTAAAACCTTCAAAATAACACACAACATTTAGTCACAAGGTTTGAATATCAGCAGTACTGACTTAATAACTTTGTTTCAGATAATCTGAGCTGCACTTACAGAAAATCTGCTCCACTTCCAGCAATAATCACAGTCCCCAGAATATTTTTAGACTACTTGAAAGTGTTTGACACGGTTAATCAACAGCCTCCCTCAAGGCGCACAGTTCTTTAGTCGCAGTAGTTTCTGCGCTGATGCATCTACGCTAACATCCATCTCTTCATTCACCTCAGTCTTTTCATGTATAGCTGTGTTTTCATTGGACCAGAAGACTCGTTCATACAGGGTCAGCTTTGTGAAGTTCTCCTGCCTCATCATTAAAGGACTTCTCTTCTCTTAATCAGATCAAAACATTTGCTTCTATTTTGTGACCCAAGCATCACCAGTACTGAGCAGTCTTTGATTTTTCCAATGCCTCTTACAGCCTGATTAGGCCAACTATGATTTATAATTAATTTCACTCTGTAGTCACTGAAAGCCTCATCACTACATACAAGGAGACTGCAAGGAAAAAATCAAATGATATTGATATTAAATGAGAAGTCTCTTGGAAAAAATGACAAAAAATAGTTATAGGTAGATTGAACAACAAGATATTGAATATGTAGTGTAAAAAATCATTTGGGATGACGTGATCAGGCTTTTTACATCTGATACTGATCACCTGTAGATCTGTCAATACCTCTCATAGTTTGCTTCTTGTTGTAACTACTGGTGCAGGATTTGCTCAACAGAAAACTCTAAAGAAGAAATTATTTTATCCAATGGACAAAACAGCCTCAAATAGTCTAATCAGTAAAAGGCACTAAGATTCAAAATGACGAGTGCTTAAATGCATGTGCAAACTAAAAAAATTCACATGCTCTTAAAGGGACTGTGAGGAGAATCTGTTTCCAGCGACATAAAGACTTTGCTACCCATGAGCACGCGCGGCGACAGTCGTAATGCTGCGTTTCAGTAACCAAGGAAATGGGAGTGACATCATCTCTGACTTATCGGCGTTCCAGTTGAAGTCGGAAAAAAACATGCCAATCTACCAGGCTATTGTTAGCTGTTGTTAGCTGCGTTGTTGTATAAAGAATGTGATTATCACTATGGCAGCATTTTTGTAAATATAAGTCTAACAATACTATGTATACAGCTGATGTAGAGCGACACACCCCAGTCAGAAGTGCAAACAAATGGATTATTACAGGAGCTAAATAACTGTTCACACTGGGGGCATCCATCTTCCATTGTCAACTCGGGTGTGGCGAGGTTTCACCAAGTTCCCAGTAGGAAATTCCGACTTTGGTGGACATTCCAGTTGCAGTTTCCTACTCGGAACTTGGAAATTCCTACTTCCGAGTACAACTGGAACATACCACAAGCCAAAGCGTGTGTTTGTTGTGATGCTAATGAATGCAGCTCAGACCTTCCTCAGAACTCTGCATTGCTTTACAACTTCTTTTTTCAACAACTTACAGGATGCAAAGCGACGAGGTAATTTATCTCTGTCTAGTTACGTAGCGGTAGTTTTTGATGTGTGACAACAACCAATTTTTGGAAAACTTAGTATCGTAGTTTTATAGCTGGCTATATATCGCTACTTACAGCCCGGTGCTCTAAGACGTGTCTGAATAATATAAATTTGCTCTAGTTTTAATTGTCTTGTTCCTGAAGTTGAGTATCCAGGCCAGTCCAGCCCTGTCCGATCCGACCATGAAGGCTAAGGAATAGCATTTATAGATAACCTATTTTGATGCTATAAAACTCATCTTAAAGTGTGTATTTCCATCAGGCATATAAGTAAAACTGAGTCTTTTTTGTAATTACTTAGAAACTCCTCACAGTCCCTTTAAAGGGTGTGTCGTAGGTGATCTATAACAGGTGCAAAAGTGGAATGGACTGTCCTCTTTAAAGGAGAATATTGTGCCACCATGGAGAGTTTGGGAGAGCAGCGTTTTAAATGAAAACTAAGTTTGAAGCCGTGGAGTTAAAAACACTTGTGGAAATCTTTTTTTATTGTCTGTCATTTTGATGGATAAGGTTGTCACTTTCCCCTGATGTCATAAAAATTAAATCCCTCATTTTTAATTTTCCTTATCTGATTAAAATGTAACATAATCTTAATGATAACATGCACACAGTTACACAGCTTCATCAATAACCTCTCATGTGAGGAGCAGTCTAACAGTTAAACACACAGACTGCACAGGTACTCTTACCTTTTACGCACTAACTGTGTCACACTCTCCACGCACTGACAGCTCCTAAACTCACTGTCAGTGTGTGGAGAGTGTGATGCAGTCAGCTCTGGAGATCTTTTTTACATGGCTGAAATGGCCTCCAAGATGTAGAGTGCAAAACAGAGAGGGTATATTTTACGCGAGTGTCTGCATGAGTATGATGGCACACTGGATCGTCCCTCTTTTTCCAGTCCATCATAATGACAGACAGACTCCAAATCTTTCCTCCATTCATGAAAAAATCAAGTCATAATGGAAAATATTTGGTTAATGTGACCCCTGTTTCTTGCCACAATGACTGTGTGGACTAGGTGATGTGTTTATGGTCCTGGGGGTGAATCACTATTCAGCAAAGGAAAACAGAAAATATGATTGGCTATCAAAGATCACACAAAGAGGTGAATTGTGTTTAGAACAAAAACCAGATGAAGGAAATCCTACCTTTAATAAGTCCGGAGTATTAAAGACTTTTGTCTCATGTTTTTCTTATTGATAGAGTCATAACTTCAAGTAAATGCAAGAGGGATTTATTTTATCAGATCTTTAGGCCAAGCAATTTTCATACAAATTTCCTATGATTGATAGGGAAAGATCATAACCCTTGATATTTTTCTTTCTGTTCATATCCAATAAAATCCAACATCAAAACACCAGACAAGCCAATATGTCAGAGGACTCACAATAACACTGAACCAACAAAATCCAAAACAAAGAATACCCTCTTTTTCATCGGTACAGGTCTGACAAACATCAACACACATCAGCTGTCAGACATCACTGTGCATCCTGCTGCTGACAAACAAGTCTTGTCTTCAAACTCAACAACCAACCAGACAAAACTCCAAACCACACAAAACAATGCAACAGGAACACACACACATGCGCACAAAAATATTTAAAATCCCCACGGAAATAGAAGAGACAATTTTCCCAGCAAAGCAGCAGCAGCAGAGTTTGATGCCACATTTATGCAGAAACAAAGCAGAGAACAAACAAACAAACAAACAAACAAACAAACCCACTGATGATGGCGTGGTGGACAACTTCACAGTCAATTTAAGTAAAGATATCAACCACACACACATATCTCTGACTCACTCTGTGCTTTAATCCTCCTGCTGCCCACCATCCGAAGATGTTTCCGGAAGTTCCTGTGGGTGGAGAAAATAAAAAACCAAAGCCGAGGAGGGATAACGGAGGACAGAGGAAGAACAAAAATGTAAAGAAAAGACGAGATTGAAGGGGGGGGGGTACACACACAACCAAAACAAGGGAAGACAGGAAGTGAGAAGTTAGGCTTCTGTTTCAAACAAAACAAGTCTTAATAGTTAAATATACACATTTCTTTGTCAAAATATGTGTCACAGACTCATCGTGGGTTTAATGTATCGACCAAATGCATCCTTTTATCCCACAGAGTGTATATTAAGGAGATCCAGAGGAATCATTCATGTAACAGCAGCCAAAAGGGGAATCCCTGTCTGATATTGTGTGGGTTTAGATCGAGTCTAAGCAGCAGCCAAGGTGGTGATGATGCATCAGAGGGAGTCTGTGTCACAGAAACTGGAGCATTTTTTGTTTCTATCTTGATTAACATCCATGCTCAATTCATTTGGACCAGCCTGTAGTTTCTCTGTTATGAAATAGCTCTACATTAGATGACTACTCCACGAAAGGCTTAAAGCTCCTGTGAAGATTTTTCAGCAGGTTATTGAACAGATGAAAATAATGTTGATTTATCTTTGGGGCATTAATAAGTAAACAGAACCATCCATGACAAGAGCGTCGTTTTTCATTCATATAAATCCTGACAAGGGTGTCACAAAAAGTGCTGACAACAAACACCAATAGCCTTTTTTTTTTAAACCCTTTTCAGGTTTTTTTGTATGCATTTCTTGGCAGGGGTAGATTGTAACAAAGCAGATTTACTTGAGTACTCTACTTAAATACATTTTTTTGAGTATCTGTTTTTTACTTGAGTTCTATTATTTTTGCAAACTAATGAGTTTTATTAGCCTTGCAGAGCAGACAGACCTTCCTGATTCTGAAATCATGCATCTCCGTCTTGCCAACCTCCATTGTCCAACAGTTTCACATGGCTAAATGCTTAACAGCCCAATCAGGGAAGAGAGGCGGGAGCAGCAGGAGCAGCGGGCGAGGTGACAACAGGAAGTGACTTAACAGGAAGTGAAGTCACTTCCTGTAGTACAAATAATGGAGGCTAATGTCTGTTAGCCTTATGATTACTCAGTTATACTTAGCGAAATATGCTCTCCTCATAAGTTTGCCTAGTAGGGATTGTCTTTGACGAGGTTCATGTCACATATAAGTGTTAAATGATACATCTGTGTGGTACAATTTAATGTGAAACAATAGTCTCAAGGTAGTTAAGCTATCGGCTTTAGCCGCTATGGCTAACAGCTAACAAGGGCAAACAATAGTTGGCCGTTAGCCGTAGCAGCTAACAACAGTTAGCCACTACGACTAATGACCATTTACTGTGGTTTGCCCTTGTTGGCCATTGGCAGTAGCAGCTAACAGCTAACCATTAGCCACTAGGTTTAGCCACCACATGTGGTACGTCATAGCAGCGTTGCTTGATATGGATTGGTCTGCGATGAGTGTTTTGAGCCGAGCGATCATCCAATCACAAGCTGCTGTTGTATTTGAAGGTTCTGCCCCTGAAAACATTCTCGCAGGGCTCCTTCCCAGATGGATTAGTGAAATATTTTCAGCATGGAGCTGTCTATCTGGCATGTCAGGTTAGACTTTTACTCCACTACATTTTAAAGACAAATATTTTACTTTTAGCTTCACTACATTTCCAGATAGGGTCTTGTTACTTTTTAGTATAGCTCTGAAGTCAGTGGATGAAATTTCTTTTCTCTTCTAGAATTTGATCTACCTGTGATTTGCTCAAATGGTGTTGCCGTACCTGTACCTCCTTCATGCACTACTCAGATCAACACTGAGCTAACATACTTGGATAACGTGAGGCTCTCCAGTGTGGACTCACACTGTGGACTCTGCTTTTCTCCATGTAGACTCTGCTATCCTGCTAACTCGAAAGCAATGAGCTTTTAGGCAGTGATAGTTGTGAGGTACAGACCCACAGCCCATGTTGCTCAACCCACTTCTTCCAATCACTTGCTAAGTATTGCTGTGTAGTTTTAATTAAAGCATCTATAACGGTGATCCCGTCCCTTATTTTGTTATATGGCCAAGTTAATGTCATACAGTTAAATTGCAGAGCAGCCTCTGCTCCGTCGACGAGAACAGCAGCAAAAAAACACAAAATAAAGAGACAAATTTTGAGTGGCTGAAATTTCATGTTGACACGGAGTAAAATGCTGTAAAAATGTACATATGGGGCTGACAGTGTGTTTCATTCTTTGGTCATCAGTGTGAGCTGATCTGATGTTTCTATTGAAAAAAGCTGCGTATTTTTTAAATAATCCTTACCTCTGAATTGTATTGTTGCACATCAGAATTTGAATTCTCTCATATGCCTCCTAACTCACATCATGCCCTGCCAATTTATCTGGTTGTGCATGATGTGTGCATGAGCACAAGGCCTAACCATGAGTTCATTTTATTTTTCAGTCATCACAGGCCAAGGAGTCTTTGTTTTTGCCAGCTTTCTTTAGTGTCTTTATTGTTTTTGAAAAGAATAATAAAAAAAAAATAATGAATAGTTTTGGATGAAACCTTCAGGGACAACCTTTCTCTATTAACTCTATAAATTCTCAGTGGAGTTTGATGATGTGTCAGGGAATGTTGGTCATGGCACAAGGGAGAAATTAATAGATGTTGATGGATTTTTCTTAAGGATTAATTAACTTTGCAAGGTTGGGTAGTTTTACACATTTTCTACCATAACTCCCTCCACAATGTTGGTGGAGGTTTGCTTTTGTAGTTTCTTGCCTTTCTGAAATCATACAAGAAGTTACAAATGGGAAGTTTGATAAGTTATATACCAAAGAGCTTAAATAAAACTAGAAAGGTTTATTATTCCACAACACATTTACATTCACACTTCGGCAGAGCTGTATACTTTACATTTCCCCTCACAGACCTGCTCATAAGCATATTCACATTGTGGTTTGGGATTAATTTACTCCCATATTCAGACGAGTTGCTCCTTGAATCTGTCAGACTGAAGCTGCTGACCCTGAACATCTCAAACATGTGTGTATACCCTCACTGGGTAAGTGGGTTTAGTTGGTCTTTAACACTGCATTAAATATTAGCGTCCCATAAGAGCACAACACATAAATCAGATGTGTCAACACACAGTGCATAAACCATATACCAGATTCTTTTTAAAATTTGATGTTTAATCCAACAAGATAAACTTTACATCCTTGCTTTTAACCTTGCTTGCACAAACTGGCAGTTTTTATCCTCATTAATTCAAATGTTCTTTTAAAATATGTTGGCTACTGCATCCCAGCGAGGCCAATCTCAGGCTAATGATGCTCCACACTGAAAAATACTGCCTGTCCACATCTTTATTCATCAGCAGAACCTCTGAGGAATCAGCCTCGATACTAATTGATTGTCTTTATGCTAATATGTACTTCTGTTCTCCCAGAATGTATCAACCAAAAGAATAAACCAAGTCTATTGATTCAAAGAGAAAAACACTTTACATGCTAAACACCTGAGACCTACGCTGACAGACTGTATGTACAAACCAACTAAAATAACAAAGGCCTACTCTTTTTACTCCAAGATAAAACTATACTTATTGAAATTTTCAGCTAAACTTAAAGGGCCAGATCTACTAAAGGTTTGCCTGTAAAAAAAAAACATGTGTGAACTGGATAGCCCATGCAAATCTGATCTACTAACAGGGTGCACTGAGGATTGTGTCTGATAAATGAACAAAAAAGCTTGCACAGTCCATTCAGTGAGTCTATCTTCATGGATATGCAGAATACATGCAGATTATTAGAACGCGCTTTATTAGATTATTAGAATTATTTAGCTAACCAACAACTGATTGCCCTTGATGTTTTTGCATCTAAATTTAGAAGGCAGGTGCAAACTGGCACAGCATTATGAATGGAGGGCCGCAATCATGGTGGCAAACAGAAGTCACATTAACTGAAAATTTTCCATCGCTGACTGAATTTTTTTATGAAAAACAGAAAGATTTGGAGGCTGTCTGTTATTATGAAGGACTGGAAAAAGAGGGATGATCCAATGTGCCATCATACTCATGCAGACACACATGTAAAGTAAACCCTATCTGTTTTGTGATCTCCATTGTGGAGGAGGTCATTTAACCTGTGTTAATAAAACAACCTTCAAAGCCAGAATCACTCTGTTTGTCACTCAGGGCCGACTGCATCACACTCTCCACGCACTGACAGTGAGTTTAGAGTCAGTAAGTGTGTGGAGAGTGTGATGCAGTCAGTTCTTAACAGGCAAGATTACCCGCTCAGTCTGTGTGTGTGTAACTGTAAGACTGTTCTTAATCAGAAAAGGAAAATGAAAAATGATGGATAAAACATGGCATGAGAGAAAGATGACTACCTTTTCCATCAAAATAACAGACAGCGAAATGGTTACTACAAATATGTTTATTTGCCTCCAACTCCACAGCTTCAACCTTGGTTTTCATTCACCGCTACTCTGCTCTCCCAAATTCTCCATGGTGACAGCTGGAAGCACACGAAAAATCCTCCTTTAAAGAGGGCGGTCCACTTTTGCCCTGAATGAATTGTGCACACAGTCATAGTAGATCAGACACAACACGCCCATTAATTGTAATTTTTTAGTTTGCACATGCAATTAAGCACTCGTTATTTTGAGAGGAGTCCAGCTGCAGACCTCCACTCTCAGCCGGCTACCGGCTCCTCCAATGTGAATCGGAAGCCACCTCCAAAGTGAGACGAACATGACATAAATACAAACAACTTTATAGCCCCCTTCAACCGCTATGAGGCAACGCGCCACCTCCAGTCATTTTAATGAGGGACGGACGACAGATGGGAAGCAGTTTAACCGTGGTGATAGGACAGAGAAGGTTGCCGCCCACGTGAGCGCGCACAGATTTTGTCATAGAAATTATATATGTATAATATTATGCATATGTCTAAAAAACGTGTTATATACATATAATATACGTATATAATGTCTATGGATTTTTCCCTGCCGCACCGAAACTTTCCAGCAGCAGCCGCCTGGCAGCAGCCAATCACATCAAAGGAGGGAGAGCGCACGGAAATACCAGGCTTCACGGGTCAAAGCAACATTAAATGAGCCCTTCCAAACGGCTCCACCTTCATACAAAGATAATCAGGAGAAAATCTCAGCATGAGACAGCATTTCACTTCAGAGTGTTTGGGGAGGGAGTGTTGTGAGGAGCTCTAATGTGCCGTTCACCAAATCACGTCTCCGTCACTGCCGCCTCGGACTCTATGCTCATACTGCGGCGGCAGCAGACACTTTAAAAAACACATTGCATCCAGCAGGGAGGCTGTTTTTGGGGCGATTGCCGCGGGGCGGTGTGAAGGGGTCTTAACTAATAAAACCCTGAGTTGATGGTGCCTTTGTCCCCGTGTTACAGTTAAAACAGCAGTGACTGTAAACACAGAGGCTGTGATAGGACTGTCAAGCAAATAAAGCAATTGTGTCTCTCTAGGAAATGAAAACGCTCAAGATCATTACACCAAACAGAGATACCCACACACTTAATATGCTCTACTGATGACCTGCATTTTAAACTTTGTTTTTTTAATGTAACATAACTGAGGAATCAAGTTAGCAAGGTAATCAAAACGCAGAAAAACTGAAGAAACGTAGCTTTGGAGACAAGGATCTCTATTTTATTTTGTAGTATTTTACTTTGATATGATGACACCATTTTCTTCTGACATTGGAGGTGATCTTGACGTCACTTCCTTCTGATGTTGGAGGTGAAGAGTCTCCAAGACAGTCGGCTAAGAGTGGAGGTCTGCAGCTGGACTGGCTTGGTTATTTTGGATCTTAGCAGATCAGGTCCCAAGAGTACATTTTTAAAATTTATTTTAAACAATAAGTGTTTACTGAATTGATTATAAAACTATGAAGTCTATAAATGGTAAAAAAAAAAAAAAAGTTTTTATATCTATGCTGTTCGTTTTGCATAACATGTTAAAGCCAGCCAACTAGGCTAATCATGCCAGCATAGTCTGCTTCTGTCTTTTAATTTTCTGAGTTTAGCCACTTGTAGTAGCCTCCTGAAATTAAATTTGGGTTATATTTTCAAGCAACATTGTTTTCTTCTGACAGAAACACATCTTTGTAGTCTTTTAGTAATGACATCAGGGCTCCACTTATCCTCACACTTCAAATCCATTTAATGTCTCAAACAACAAAGCAGGATGGTTTGAGTCGTTTTTCTTTGTGACTTTCTGTCTCCCGTCTGACACATTTTTTATGCAAGAGCCCCAGATAAACTCACTTTTATCTCCCTGCACCCGTCTGTGCTGCGTTCACACAGAAAACCAAGCTCGTGGTAAACACTCATGATTAATGATCCCTGTATGCGCTCCGTATGTGTACTGTATGTGGGGGAAAGACTACACATTTATCTTGTGCTGAAGGAGCAAATTTAAACAGCGGTAGCATTAAAGGATAAAGTGCAAGTCTTTGGAGTCTCTGTCCTTGGTTTACCTCCATTAAAATGTCAGCACAACAGAAACTGACCCACAACATCACACAGTGAAATCACTGCCAATGTAATAAGCTACAGAAATCACATTAAGAAAAACGTGATAAAGGAAACAGTGTGGCTTTGTGCTAATTACAGATGAGAAGCCACCTTGTTACTTTTTTCTCTTTCAATACTAAAAACGAAATAGGATCTGACACAAATAGTTACCCGAACATGTTTTTACCCTGAATGCCCCCTCTTAAACCTCAGCAGTGAGGTGTGCAGACACTTAATTAGATTTAGAAAAACTAAAGGGCAGTAAGAGAAACCATGTCTGCGACTACGTCCAATTAGAGATGGTCTGCCTTCCCTTTTCCACTTTTTCTGAAACTCACAGAAACTCTCTCTGAGTCATTAAAACTATATGCCAATATACATGTTGAACATCTAAAGATTCTGTATTAAAGTACGCTGGTACAACTGTAAATTGCTGCACTGGTTGTACCATTAGAAAAGTCTTTGATGACTTTCAGGCTATTTATGTTTCTTTTTCATTTCTTCAGCAGCAAGGTTTGCTTTCCTTCTTTTAATGATGTTAAAAGCTTAACTTCAGTTTATTTATTTCATATTCATTTGAACTTTAAATACTTTGCTTTATTTGAGGACAATGAACTAAAGTGCTAATATTACATTGTTTGCTATTTCAATTATTTTGATAAACATTTTCATGTTTTCTTTGGATTTATTCAATCATTTGTTTTGCTATTATGCTCTGATATTTGGGGAAAACACTTTGAATTTTCTTTTTACTGAAATATGCTATACAATTTAAATTAACTTCCTGTGCCATTTCATAGTCTCAGCAGAGTCTCAGTTTTCTTTCCTGCTTAGAAAAAGGGTTAAAAGGAAAAAAAAAAAAAGCTCCCATTCCTAAATTCCATGAAACAAATCGACTGAATTCTCCTGTTTTTTTTCTGGTTAATTGTAAATTGCAAACATCTTCTAAAAGCTGCATTTCTTGTCATTTTTGCTTTTGTATGTCATTGAGTGAGGAGACACAGTGAGGTGAGTGGGACTTAATAATGCCAGTTCTTCTGAACCTCTTCTTTGTCAAATCTTTAAAACTGCTAATGTGTGTTGTAGTCTCGATTGGTTAAATGGGTGCTGCAAGCACGATGTTCTGTCACTGCAGAGGCTATATCCTGATGTCCATAATTAAAACAACAAGCAAAAGCTGGCAAAGGTCCATTTTGTTTACCTGTTTTTACATGAATACAAGAGTTACCCATCTTCTTTATATCCTGGAGAGGTAGTTTTATATTGGTTTGTGCTCCAGTGATCGCTACCTGACCCCACTGTAGCTCTCTGATGAGAGGAAAGCAGTGCACTACAGGATATGTAGCATCACAAAAAAGTTTAAAACACAGGGGATTTTGTTGAGGAAAAGCACGATGCTGTAAAAATCACTGTGGTGTCCAGGGAGAAAATGTTTATTTGTGCAGTTTTATTTTCATAGTGGGGTAATTACAAGGATTTCATGGCACCATTGACGGCTATACAGTATATGGTCTAGCGTCAATACTTGGCTGCCGCTTACAAGCAAAATACTTGAAAACTTCAATCTTGCCAACATTGTGATTGCAACACATCTGATACAAAAAGCCAAAATATTGTCTTTTACTGCTAAAACTGCTAAACATTCCCACAAAACTCTTATTGATTCTTGTTAAACTGACCGTTAAACTGTTCAAATCAAATATTTTGGGTCTTAATTAGTGTAACGTTGAGCAATTAATGTCAAATTCTCAAGTGCTACCACTCACTGGCAAACAGAGCACTGCTATGGTGTGAGCTAAGGGACTCATAGCTGCGCTGTGATTGGTCAAAGACATCAGCATGTTGACAGCTGCTTTCTGATTGGTCGGTACACTACGACTGAGCATGCTCAGGCAGAAATTGAGTAATTGTGCATTCATAAAAAGGTGTTTGCGCATCTGTTTGAGAGAGAAAAATTGTATTTATTAAAACTTTGAATAAAGGTAATTTCTGAGTTGTCTGAGAGAGTAAGGTTTGGCAAAATGTGTGTGTGTTATATTCATGTACAGGGTTTTTCAGGCAAAAATTTTGAAAATATGGGGTGTGTGTTATATTCCAGTGGGTGCTACAAACAAGAAATTACAGTATCTCCCCTCAGGGACTATGATGCTTTAGTGGCTATCATATTTTTAGTGCCAAAACCCACTTCAAAAAACTGGAATAGTTACTTCATAGTAAAACACAGAAGCAATGTTCAGATTCCTCATTTTGATGAAATAATCCAAAACTTCGAGGCCCTGACACTGCAGATAGATGACACCAAGATGTCAGAGGAATTGAAGATGAACTGCATGGTGCCACATTCACCATCTGCCCCCCGTGTGACAGAGCATCTGGGCTTGAGTGGGACGTTTTTGAAGCTGTTACTGATGTCATTACTCCTGAATTAATAAAATTCAAACGTACATTTCAGGTGATAACCAAGATGTCCCATTTCCTCCTTAAATCCACCTTTAATATTGCTCTAAAAACATTCTTACAGATCAGATTGAACCTTTTTTTTTTTGGTTTGGTTTTTTATCAGAAATGAACTAAATTTATTCTGTGAAAGAGGAGCATAGAAAGTCACTTGAAGCTTGTCTTACAAGAAATCATGTGTTTGCTCTTCTCCTGACCAGGGTCAGATGTGGAAATCCGCCACTGACATAGCGGGTTAACCTGTGATCGTCATGTTTACTCAGTGATTCTTGGCTAAATCCACTCTCCTCAGAAGTTTACCGGGAAAACTTGGTAGGGATTGTCTTTGAAAATTCATTTCACTTGTGAGTGTCAAATGATTCATCTGTGTGGTATAATTTAATGTAAGACAATAGTCTAAGGTAGTTTAAGCTAATGGCTAACAACAGCGCAAACTGCTATGTCATACGTCATACCATACGTAGCAGCGTTGCTTGATGTGGATTGCTCTGTGATGAGTGTGACAAGTCAAATGATCGTCCAATCACAAGCTGCTGTTGTTTTTGAAGGTTCTGCCTCTGAAAACATTTTCCAACTGCTCTTTCCCAGATGGACTTGTGAAATATTTCCATGGCGGATAAATGGAGCTGTCTGTCTGGCATGTCAGGTTAATATTTTGCATCAGTTTTCTTTTGTTTAAAGGTGCTATGAGGAGAATCTATTTCCGGCGACATATAGACTCTGCTACCCATGAGCATGCGCGGCGACAGTCGTAAAGACGTGACCCAAGCCAAAGCGTGTGTTTGTTGTGATGCTAATGAATGCAGCTCAGACCTTCCTCAGAACTCTGCATTGCTTTCGTCTTCTTTTTCAACAACTTTCAGCATGCAAAGCGACGAGGTAATGTATCTCTTTCTAGTTACGTAGCGGTAGTTTTTGATGTGTGACAACAAGCTGTTTTTGGAAAACTTAGTATCGAAGTTTTGTAGCCGGCTATATATCTCTACTTACAGCCCGGTGCTCAAAGACATGTCTGAATAATATAAATTTGCTCTAGTTTTAATTGTCTTGTTCCCAAAGTTGAGTATCCAGGCCAGTCCAGCCCTGTGTGACCCGACCACGAAGCTAAGGAATAGCATTTATAGATAATATAGCATTTATCTATTTTGATGCTATAAAACTCATCTTAAAGTGTGTATTTCAATCAGGCACATATCTAAAAGGGAGACTTTTTGTAATTACTTTGAAACTCCCCATAGCATCTTTAAGAATAAATTCAGTTCACTGTAGCAATAGTAATCTGACCTAGAAATGATGGCAAAGTAAGCAAAGCACCAGTAAGAACATCCTTTAAAGAGCTGCTGACATCCTCTCACCTTCCAGTCCAACGCTGTGACTCTGGGGCCCAGTCAGATTAGGCACGGCTGTAAATAAGTGACAATGTACGGCTGTAGCTGGGAATGAGCGCTAAAAAGCCGCTCAAGCAAAGCACACCCCAGGAAGGGCAGCGTACCTCTGAATGACTTCGGCTGAATCCTGCTCCCTCTCTCTCCTTTTTCTCTGCACAAATCCCCGGAAAGCCCTGCCAGGATGTGGCACAGTATTAAAGGGATGAGAGAGAGGGAGAATGCTGGCAGAGCAAGGGGTAGGGGAGCAGGGAGACTGATGCCAGGGCGTTTAGCTGCAGGGTTTATTTGGCTGTGAAAGGGAGGCTGTTTCAGAAGCTAGCTTGAACATTAAGACCTGACGTCCAATGACACTGTCAGCTACAATGGAATTTCTTCTTTTCATCGCTAAAACAAACGTGACTGCATGTGATCTAAACCCTCTACCAATAAAGTGGTGCAGTAATGACTATTAAGAAGTGAGTAAATGTGAATTTGTTGTATGAATAATGGTCTCATGCCTGAAATTAGGTCTGCAAAAACAGAAGCTTAAGAGAGTTGCTAACAAGTAACTGCTAACAGCTAATGCACAGCCTTGACCAAAATCCCAATTTGGTCATGCTAAGATAAAAGTCTTTCACTGAAGAGGTAAGAGTGTGAAATTAAAGTTGGCAACTCGATGGTGGTGCTGCTGAAGTTGGTCAATTAGGTTCAGTTGTCACTACAGTTTAGCGTTTGTCTTTCTTTCATTGGTTATACTTATGACAGATGCAACAGAAGTGCCACATCTCCAGGATAAGTTCCCGGTTAAGTTTCATGCTCATGTGTCATGTCTTGTTATTCCTGTTTTATATTAAAATCACTCATCCTATCCTTTGTTTCAGGCTGTGTTTCCTGCTCTGTGTGCTCCCCTTTTGCTCCCTGATTATGATTCCCTTCACCTGTGGTTCCTCCTTTTTGTCATTACCAATTGTGTCTATTTAAACCCCTTTTCCCCTCTTTTTCTGTGCCTGATTGTTTTTTCTTTGTCTCATTGCTTTCCAGCATCCCTCCTTGTGTGTCCATCATTGATTATGATCCAGATAAGTATATTTTTGACAATCTCTTGCCTGTCAGTGTTGTTACATTTGCTGATGTCCTGACTCTCAGGACATTATCCTTAAATGTTAGAGTTGCATGTTTAAAAAGGGCTTTTTTAATCTTTGGTATCATTTATGCTAACTGCTTATGCCCATTTCCTTGAAAGGTTGTTATCAATTATCAAGTGAAATTGGTTTTCGATTCCCATCCCTAATTGCTGGTGAGTTTTCTTGCATTTCATGTCACTCTTCTCCTGCGGGACAAATACAGATACATGCAAAGGACAGGGACTCATCCTTTAACCAGGTAAAGACTAGCCTTGCAGAGCAAACGTACCTGCCTGATTCTGAAATCATGCATCTCCGTCTCGCCAGCTTTCATTGTTCAACGGTTTCAATCAGCTAAATGCTTAACGGCCCAATCAGGGAAGAGAGACGGAATCAGCGGGAGCTGCGGACGTCGTGACCACAGGGAGCGACATAATGGAGGCTAATGTTGGTTAGCCTGTGTTCATCACGGTTACTCAGATATACTTGGCGAAATATGCTCTCCACATAAGTTTACTTCATACTTCGACGTGGTTCATATCACATTCAAGTGTTAAATGATACATCTGTGTGGTATAACAACATGAAATGATAGTCTTAAGGTAGTTAAGCTATCGGCTGATGGCCGTTAGCCACTACGGCTAATGGCTAACAAGGACAAACAACAGTTAACAGCCGTTAGCCACTAGCTGTAGCGGCTAACAATAGTTAGCCAATAACAGCAGTTAGCCGCTACCGCTAACGGCCATTAACTGTTGTTAATAGCCACGGCATATGCTTCTTCATAGCAGCACTGCTTCATATGGATTGGTCTGTGATGAGTGTGACGAGCCGAACGATCATCCAATCACAAGTTGCTGCTGTTTTTGAAGGTTCTGCCCTTGAAAACATTTTTACAGGGCTCCTCCCCTGATGGATTTGTAAAATATTCCAAGATGAAACGGTCCACCTGGCATATCAGGTTGGGTGAAGACAAGACAGTCAGTAATGAGCCCAGAGAAGCTGACACTGTCTTTGCTGCTATTTCTAATCTATTCGTGTGGATTGAAAATTCTTATTGACACAACAAAAGTAATTGAGCACTGGTAGAAAGACAGGAAGTGAATGTTTGAGTTCAGTTTGATTGTTTTTAAAGAAACCACCCCATCAATACTCTCTATCCTCCCCTTCATGCTAAAAAAAATGTATCCATCTGTAATTTTTAAATAACAGTACTTTTAATAACCGAAAAGGTGATGAATGGAGGCCATTTCTGGCAAAAAAGGGAGGATATCATTGTGTTTGTTTTTGTGCCTTTTTTCGGTTGGCAATACAATATAACGTTGAATAAAACAAAAAGCTCCTCGATGATGGAGGCTCACCCCTGAATTGGCGTAAAACCTCTACGTCATCTCTGCACCACTCTATTGATAGACTTATCTTGTGACCTTGTCCATCTGCTGAGTCATTCCACATTTCATTTAACTCCGTATAGCACTGCTGTTGGAGGGCCTTTATCATTTATGCTTCCCCTGGCTCAGTTTGACTCACTTATTTCTCCTTTAGTAAAGAGTTTATGGAGAGATTTGTCCATGCATTACCTTACTAAGCACTGGTGGAAGAACACAGTCTCTGGTAATGTGGGTCAAATACTGATTCTCTCGTATAAATCTTAGCAATGGAGACGTATTCTTTGAGTTAAATGTTAGACAACAGAGTATTATTCTTCCCTTTAAATCAGTTATCTTGAAACTTTCCAAAATGTTCTGGCTGGCAGAAAGTGATGCCAATCTGTTCAGGCTGGACTTTTATGTGTCAAAGTACAAACATGGTGAGAAATGCATCACTGTCAATGTGTGATTGTGTTTTTAACAGTCTTAATTGTCCTTAAACAGGGAAGGTGCCATCTTGCAATGCTGTGAAGCTGATGAACATTTGTCAATAGCCAAGACGGAGCCAGAGATAGCACATCCACAACAAAGCTTAATATATGACTGTGCTTGTGTGGAAAAATCTGCAAGGAGCAGAAAGTAGGTTTTAAAATTCTCCCTAAAATAAAGTTTTCTTGGAAATTGAGGTCAGCCAATTTTTTTCTATTTCTGTTGTCAACAAATCCCGTAAAAGCACTGGTAATTCTATGAAAAGAAACAGTGTCTGATTCCTACAAGTTCCTTTTCATGCAGCGTAATGTCGTACTAGCATGGCTGTTGACAGTTTGCCTCATTGGGCAGCTGTGAAAGTCAGTGGGAGAAGCTACTGAGCTTTTGCTACAGTACAGTACAGTTATGGCCCTTTTCCATTAGCCCTACTCTACTCTACTCGACCCTACCTGGCTCTACTCTACCCGCCTTGCCCTGCTTTTCCATTAGCTCCGGTCGCCTGCCCAACGGGGTGCAGTGTCGCTGTAAACAGCTGAGCGGCACTGCAGTGATGTAATTTTGAGCACGACAAAAACAATCTGTGGCTTTTTGTCACAAACCGAGTAAAAAAGGAAAGCAGAAGAAGGCTGCAGGTGGTAAGAAGAAATACCCCTTGAGAAGCATAGGAGAGTTTTGGAAGCTATACAACAGAATGAAGCCGAGGACAAGAGCAACCCAGCTGCAAAGAAAAGACGTATGAGGGTAAGCTAATGATAGCTATGGCTAGCATGCTAGCTCGTCGCGCTCATGACTCATCAATGACGACATTGTCTGACCAATCAGTAGCCGACAGTCAGTGACGTCATCTTTTAGTATCGACTCAGCTCGTTTGGAACCAGAGCGCAGTAGGTACTAAAACTAGCTTGTTTTAGGAGGTACCAGGCTAGTGGAAACACGCTGCAAATCGAGTAGAGCCGAGTAGAGTAGGGCCAAGGCGTGCTCGTTGAAAAGGGCCATTAGTAATCCAAACTAATCATTTCATTATCTCTAATTCTTTTATGATATGTGTTTATGAAAGGAAAATATTTTATTGAACTAAAATCATCCCTGAATTTACATTAAGAGCCCCTGACAAACCTGCTAGTTTGGTTCAAGCTAGTGACGAGATGTTAGCTTGGTCAGTAGGAAAAATAACGAGGATTTGTTAAAGAGCAGCTGTGGTTAGTTGGGTTTAGTTGGGGAGGCTGCAGTTAGAGGTGGGTTGTTCAGTGTGAAATGTTAGGACTTAGCTTGGATCAAGAATGGGGTTTTATTACCATGACATATCTGCCAGCCTAGTCTTGAGCCATGTGACCAGCATGGAGAGCTGTAGGTCAAAAGAATGTCAGCTAGCACTGGCCACTATAGAGAGCAGCAGTACAGGCTTTTAAAACAAAAGCACTCATGACAAAAAAAACATACATTTTGTCAACTTGACCTTTTAATAGCATCTGAGGCATTGAGAGGGGTCTAGCTGCAGACCTCCACTCTCAGTCGGCTAATGGCTCCTCCAATGTGAATAGGAAGCCACCTCCAACGTGAGACAGATGTGACGTAAATCTACCAAACAGCTCTGCCTTCATATAAAGATAATCAGGAGAAAAACTTGGCATGAAACATCATTTCACTTCAGAGTGTTTGGGGAGGGAGTGTTGTGAAGGACTTTTGGGCGGGCTCATCACCTCTCCGTCACTGCCGCCTCGGACTCTATGCTCATATCGCAGCAGCAGCAGACGTGTGGAGGTTTGAAGTGGGCTTAAGTAATGAGACCTTGAGTTGATGCTGCCTTTATCTCATGTTACAATTAAAACAGCAAAGACTGTAAACACAGAGTTTGTGATAGGACTGTCAAGCAAATAAAGCAATTGTATCTCTCTCTAGGAAATGAAAACACTCGAGATCCTTACACCAAACGGTGCCCACACACTTAGGTTGCTCCACTGCATTTTAAACTTTGTGTTTTTTAATGTAACACGACCGAGGAATCAAGTTACCAAGGTAATCAAAATGCAGAAAAACGTAGCTTTGGAGATAATGATCTCTATTTTATTTTGTAGTATTTTACTTTGATATGCTGACACCATTTCCTTCTGACATTGGAGGTGTAGAGTCTCCAAGCCAGTCGGCTGAGAGTGGAGGTCTGCAGCTGGACTGTCTTGGTAGACATTACTTGTATCTCTAAATAGCAAAAGTGTCGCTGGAACCTCTTTTCAGTAAGTTAACCACTCAAACACCCGAGAATCCTTCCCATTACACCACGTCTCTGAAAATTATAAGATATATCAGTTTTTATTTTCTTTTTGTGATCAATTATTCTGCTGTTGAGTGAGTGTGGAACAATCCCTTATCATAAAATATTTGTTAAAGTGATAATCCAACATTTGCTCATTTATGTTACTGAAAGTATCAGGATTACTATCAGCTGTCACTTTTAGATTGTGTTTGGGGAGCAATTTTATCAAATGAAAGTTTCTATTTTAAACAAAAAACGTGTCAGGCTTGAAGATGTCAGGTCAGCATGACTGTCTGAGCAACTTGGAGCAACGGAAGGCATTAATTACCTATTTGCTCCTTTCTTTATGACTCTGACACTCGTTTTCATCCATCACTTCATCCAATTAAAAATATATGTGATATTTGATTCATTGAAAACAGACTTCTCTATAGCTTCAAACAGAGGTAATGTTTTTCCCCATCAGGAAAGTTACATGAAAACTCAATATATTCAGAAATTCTGGGACAAATGGGAGAGTTATCATGCCATTGGTTTCATATTGTCTGGCTTTTAGCAATTAATTTAAGTTTTGTGTACTCTACATAGTAACTGAGCACTGGCTTTTGAAGTACTGCACATCTTATGAAAAATTTCAGGAAATTTAAGCACTTAAGACTGATGGAAATGACAAAGGCTTGGAAAGAGAAGGAACAAATAAAGAAGGCAATTTTCCAGTGCATTTAAAAAAAGTTTTTAAACAGTGTAGATGTGTGATTTTAAAATAGAGTTGAAATGAAACACATTGAAGTATAATAATATTCAATATCAATTTAATTTTAACTTCACTCAATCAGACATTTGGTTTGGCCAACTTCAGGATGCGGCTTGCGTTGGGCATGTGGCACAGTGTTGACACGTGTTTTTTTGCCAACCAAAAAATGTTAAACCGTTGTAGCCCTTCTCTACAGCACTGTTGGGTTGATCGTGTAATTGATTCAGTATCCTAAATCTACACTATCTTAATGTTCAGCATGGCAAGATTGTACATAGACAATGTCAGGATGTATCCAAACATTGTTTTCCTTGTTTCCTAGAATTATTTCCTAATCAAGTGCTCTCAAAAGTCAACTAATTTTTAGGAATAGCTTCAATTTATGCACAATCTTTTGATTACTTTTGGTATAAAATGTCTCCTTTTATTGTCCTTTCAAGTTTAATTAAGTAGAGTCTCAAATGTAATGATCAAAAACAAAATCATTTGGGAATAAACTGCTTTTTCATCACATTTGTGCTTTTTTTGGCAAAGCATATTGTCCCTCACTCTGAATATGAGTGATTTACTGTTGCTGACCTCTTTTGAGTGCATCCAGTATTTTTTTTTATTTCTATTTTTTTACTTAAAAGTGCTATGAGGAGAATCTATTTGCGGCAACATTAAGACTCTGCTACCCATGAGCAGCACTTTCCTACTCCATTCAGAATATCCGCTGCAAAGCAGAATAATAGTTGACCAATCCGAACCGCAGGGAACGTGGTTCGGATCTCCGACTTATCTGCGTTCCAGTTGAAGTCGGAAAAAAACATGCCAATCTACCAGGCTATTGTTAACTGTTGTTAGCACGCCCTGCGTTGTTGTTCACAAATATCACATGAAGAATGTGATTATCACTATGGCAGCATTTTTGTAAATATAAGTCCAACAATACTATGTATACAGATGATCTAGAGCGACACAGCCCAGTCAGAAGGGCAAATAAATTGATTATTACAGGAGCTAAATAACTGTTCCTACTTAGAACTCAGAAATTCCTACTTCTGACTACAACTGGAAAGCACTAAAAGACGTGACCCAAGCCAAAGCATGTGTTTGTTGTGATGCTAATGAATGCAGCTCAGACCTTCCTCAGAACCCTGCATTGCTTTATAACTTCTTTTTTCAACAACTTACAGGATGCAAAGCCACGAGGTAATGTATCTCTTTCTAGTTACATAGCGGTAGTTTTTGATGTGTGACAACAAGCAATTCTTGGAAAACTTATTATCGTAGTTTTGTAGCTGACTATATATGGCTACTTACAGCCCGGTGCTCTACGACGTGTCTGAATAATATACATTTTCTCTAGTTTTAATTGTCTTGTTCCCAAAGTTGAGTATCCAGGCCAGTCCAGCCCTGTCCAACCGGACCACGAAGCTAAAGAATAGCATTTATAGATAACCTATTTAGATGCTATAAAACTCGTGTGTATTTTGACCAGGCATATATCTTAAAGTGAAACTTTTTTGTAATTACCTAGAAACTTCTCACAGTCCCTTTAAATAACTTTTCAAAAAATCATTTTCTGACCACGTTTTCAAAATGAGCTCCAAACACGTGTAATGTTGGCAACACAGACTCTGTGAGAACTGGCAAAGACCTCGAGAGCCGGATTAATGTACTAACATGACTGCCACATAAAACTTGAACCGCCAAACTTCATCCGTCGCTGTGGGCTAATTTGGGAAGGATGAGTGTGCCAAACTGACAGAACTGCCGGGTGGATGTAAGCTGACAGTGTTTAGGTCAGCCAACAAAAAGGCGGACATCTTCCTGACCTGTTCTTGGCAGGTGAACTCAGCTGCACTGGATTACTTTGGATCTAGTCCATCCTTATGATCCAAACCCTCTAACTCAACTTCTTCCTCTTTGTCTGATTTTACATGAATTAAAAGACACTATCTACGGGGAATATTTACTACCTGACAATCTTTATGTGTAAGTCCAATGATGACTGATGGTTCTTGGTTTCTTTTGGTTAGTAAGGCTCCATTTATCCACACAGCAACAAGTTTCAGAGTAAGTCAGAGGGATACTCACACCCACCAACCCACCCACACACACATATTACCACAGCCAGAAAATGAGGGTTAAATGGTGGACGCTGGAGTTGAGTAAAAGCAGTCAAGAACAGGAAGAAGCCAGATATTAAGGGTAAGCAAGCAGGCGGGGAAGTATACTTACGAAATCCTATTTGAGTCCCCAGGATGAATTCACACAAAAGAAAAGAGGAGAGAAGAGAAAAAACACAAGTTAGGCTCCAGTAAGCAGAATCATTTAAAAAATTAAACTGCAGAGACATTATCAAGCAAGAACTGTGTCACTGTTGACCTCCATAGAGAAAGGCTGAACCCAATTGAGCATAATTGCTGCTGTCATGATTATTTAATTGACCAAGTGAACAACGGGTCTGACTTTGTGCTCCAGACATGCTCTAACATGAATCTAATAAAAGAGGTTTGTGGTGGTGGAAACTGCAGAGTGTTCATTTGGAACAGAAGAAGCTTTTTGAAAGAGTGAGAGACAGATGGCTGGAAGCTTCTTGAGATTTTACATTTTGATATAAAGAGGTTGTGATTTCCTAAAGGCTGCAGTTGGTTTGGAGACAGAATGTCAGCTTGCTTTCATACTCACAGATGCCTCTAAGCTCTAGGACACAAACACACAAACAAAAAGGCTACACACATTTAGATTCTACCACAAACAAGTCCTTTATTCATCTGACATACTCAAAAGCAGGGTACCGCAGGCTTCTTACACCCTTCAAGTCAGTTTGAGTTTGAGACCCCTGCCCTAACATGCATGGATATTGCACTCTGGTTCCTTTGACAAAACGCGATGGGATTATCAATGTTTTTGGATTATTGCTGATATCATTTAAAGCTATGGTCTACGATTTGGAAGCTTGGTGCATCTTAATAACACTGTTTATAAGGCCGTTATGGTCCTATGGTCCGATCTACGCAATATAAAGACCAAAAAGAAAGAAAAAAATCCATTCAGAATATCCGCTGCAAAGCGGCATAATAGTTGACCAATCTGAACCGCGGGGAACGGTGGTTCGGATTGGTCCGTGAGTCCATCCAATCCCCTGTCTCCCCTGCTCCGCACCGTCCCGCCTCCTCCCCACTACCTCCCTCATGTACCGGTGAGCAGCTAGCTGCACAGCTACTGAAGCGTCATGGAGCCGGAGAAGACCAGCACCGAAATCGGGAGGTCGCTTCTGTTACCCTCCACATCGAAGGGAAGGAAACGTAAAGGTTTCGATGAAAAAGCTGAAGTAAGGAAGAAATATATGTATAAATATATATATATATATAAATGCTGCTTCCAGTAACCTCGGAACTAGGAATGACATCATCTCCAACTTATCGGCGTTCCAGTTGAAGTCAGAAAAAAACATGCCAATCTACCAGGCTATTGTTAGCTGTTGTTAGCACGCCCTGTGTTGTTGTTCACAAATATCACATGAAGAATGTGATTATCACTATGGCAGCATTTTTGTAAATATAAGTCTAACAATACTATGTATACAGCTGATCTAGAGCGACACACCCCAGTCAGAAGTGCAAATAAATGGATTATTACAGGAGCTAAATAACTGTTCACACTGGGGGCATCCGGAAATTCCAACTTTGGGGGACGTTCCAGTTGCAGTTTCCTACTCGGAACCTGGAAATTCCTACTTCTGACAACAACTGGAACGCACCACAAGACGTGACTGAAGCCAAAGCGTGTGTTTGTTGTGATAAATGCAGCTCAGACCTTCGTCAGAACTCTGCATTGCTTTACAACTTCTTTATTCAACAACTTACAGGATGCAAAGTGACGAGGTAATGTATCTCTTTCTAGTTACGTAGCGGTAGTTTTTGATGTGTGACAACAAGCAATTTTTGGAAAACTTAGTATCGTAGTTTTGTAGCCGGCTATATATTGCTACTTACAGCCCGGTGCTCTAAGACGTGTCTGAATAATATAAATTTTCTCTAATTTTAATTGTCTTGTTCCTGAAGTTGAGTATCCAGGCCAGTCCAGCCCTGTGTGACCCGACCGCAAAGCTAAGGAACAGCATTTATAGATAACCTATTTTGATGCTGTAAAACTCATCTTAAAGTGTGTATTTCCATTAGGCATATATCTAAAAGAGAGACTTTTTTGTAATTACTTAGAAACTCCTCAGAGCAACTTTAAAGGTGCTGCATTGGAGAGAAAATAGACTCAGTTATAAACAGAAGATATGTTAAAATACCTCAATAAAAAGAAAATTGAAAAATAAATAAATAAATACAAATAGTCCTCTTATAATATAATCTCATAACTTGTGGAATTAATCCAAGAAGTTTAGTCACGTTTTGCTTTCAGCAACATTAAGACAATCAAATAAACCCTGAGAAGCACCACAAGTTCCAATACTTTCATTTGCCCAAATACAATAAATAAAAAAGAATTGATGAAATATTCACTATGATGGATTGTCTACCTTGAGCAAGCTTTAAGGGCCTGCTTGCTGAGTTTTTATAGCTCGCTGAAATGAAAATCAATGGCAGCCTGGGAGGTGAGAGATCAATCTTTAAACCTAAAGCAAGCTTTGGAAAATGGTTTGTGGTGATCTTAAGTGTGCAGTTTGTAGTTAATGACCTAAAGCGAGCAAAAAACGCATGCTGAATCTTTCAGATGGAGCCAGCACCATAAATATGTCTGTGTTGGTGTGTGCGTGTACATGTGTGGCTCATATAAAATATAAGGTCTGACACTCACGCCTGCATGGTCGTCGTGGCAGTTTGAAAGCTGAACATGTTCTCCTTGGGGAACCAGTTAGTGTCCTCTGCAATGAGAGAGAAAAATGATGATTTCAAGTGAAAAAAAAATCTTTGTTATCTATAAAGGCAAATGAAGTCTTAGATATATATTGGAAAAATGTGAAAGCACAGATTAGCAACAGCACCAGCACTTCACAGTCCAGCACTCCACAAATGGAGAGAGGGAGACACACAGAAGAAGACAGCAGAGGAGAGAAACGGGAGACGAAGAGTCAGAAATGCAGACCACCATGTTACATCCAACATAGAACCCTCCATCCCCACCAGACCAGAGAAGAAATAGATTTGAAACTGTGCTGAGACAATACTTGGTGACATTAAAGGTGCTGTGTGTAGAAATTGGCATTTTAGCGACATCTAGTGTTCAGATTTTGGAATGAGCCTGTCTGTTTCTAAAACATCACATCACTAAGCATCGAGAGCCGGTGAAGACCAAAAAGGATCATGAAGCATCAACAATTACCAGGTGAGGGTTTTCCGGTCATTTTTGTAACTGTTATTTGTATAGGTTACAGGTAAATTAAGATAATGATTACAGGTTTTGTAAACTTCTGTAGATATCCAAAAATCGTGTTTCACTGTTTTTGTCCCCAAAACCCACCCGTAGACAACATGGCAGTTCGTTATGTCAGCTTCCACAGAGGGGAGACACGCAGTACATAGTAAGGGTGCAACAGTACATGTATCTGTATTGAACCGTTCAATACAGCGGCCTCGGTTTGGTACACCCTATGAACCGAACAATACAAAATTTTGTATTTATTTATTCGATCAACTTCTGGCGAAGTGCTATGTGCTGAAAGTTCTGTGAATCTGCATTCGACTACTCCGGGCTGCATTGTCGAGCACAGATCCGCTGAGCTGCGCGTGCAGCACCTCCCCTTTCATTCGGCCAAACTCCTGAGATAGAAGAAGCTATATACGCTAGGGCGCTGCAACACGGCGAGTGCTTTACCTTCAGCTGAAATTGAAGACCCTCCACTATCATTCAGATCTGGTGTTTGGGACTACTACCATGTTAAGTTTGACCCTGATGGTAAGCGTGTCGTGGACAAAAACACAACAGTATGTCGGAAGTGCAACACGATGCTAAGCTACGTTGGTGGAAATACAACAAACATGACAACACATCTACGCCGACATCATCTCGGTGTTAAAACAAGTGGAACCAGACAGAAACAACAAGCAGCACACATGCTACAGACTTTACCTGGGTCATTTAGACTGCCATTTAAATCATTTAAAATGTACTCTGAGTTGAAATAAATGTTGGTCATTTTAATAAACCACTAGTAAAAAAGGCATTGAAATTTCTCATATTTTGTATCGAAAAAGTATCGAACCGTGACAGAAACGTATCAAACTAAACCGTGAATTATGTGTATCGTTGCACCCCTGGTACATAGATATAAAAAGCTTTTTCTAACTTAATTAAAAGAAAATTGAAGTTTTATGGGGATGATGTACACCTATTTTGATGGACTTTACATACAAATAGAAACATTATATCCTATATTCACCAATTCTTTGTCGAAATGGTGCCAACCTCTACACATTACACCTTTAAACAGATGTTTCACTTGATGAAATAAAAACTTGATGTCACAAAAAAGGCTTTAACTGCTTCATTGATAAAAAAAACTATGTAAATGACTTATACTGAATGACAATAAATTATTTCTGCAAACCCTTTTAATTTCTTATTTAAATCTTTTAGACTGAGAAATATGTAACCTTTCAAAACTTCTCTTTCCCCGATGTGGTATTGGTTTCACATGGCTGTTTTTCTTTTCTCTAATTTATGTAACTCTAAAATAAAATGTCGAGGCACAACAGATAACTGAGTGGTCAGAGAGTTCATCACTAAGAGCAACACAAGGAAGAATACCATAATAAAATCCCTCTGGTTGTTAGCTCCATACTGCTGTATGACATCTCAAACTCTCTTGTTCTTTTCATTTCATTTTCCCTTATTGCTTACAATCATTTCTGAAACAAATCTCATCTGTACTGTGGCAGAAAGGCAGACTAATAGCCTGGTACATGTAACCTCCATGTCCTTCAGTGTTCTTCTGATGGACATCACAGTGGTTTCATTCAGCTGGGCCATGACGACCTGGCCTATAATGGAGATGTGCTATCAAAACCTACAGTGAACTGTAATGGAAACAGAAATATGGAGTGGGGTCAAGCTGAGTTTAGCTGGTACCACATGAGGAAATTAAATAGTGGCCAACAGCATTCAGTGGAATGCTAACGTTAGCTTGTACAAAACAGCGATTGGGTGAATACATGTGCACTTATGGCCTGTTATCAAACTTAAATAACCTTAAATAAACTTAAATAACTCTACATAAAAAATGAAAATCTATCTGTACCTAAGAAGCGGGACATCACATTTTAAGCTTCCCAGAATAAAAACAAAGGCAAATGATCACCTTGTAAATATTGTTAACCAGTCAGGAGGTTTAAAGTCTGCTTCTATGGTATGTGTGATCAACATTTTACTAATCAAAAACTTACAAACTGATCTGTCTTTCACCCTTTTAACTCCCTGTTGTTGACCTTGCTTGTTTGTGTTGTGTGTATTTTCTTTGACCTTGTGTGTTGGACCCCAGGAAGAATAGCCAATGCTTTTGCCAGTGCTAATGGGGATCTTAATAAAGAATAAGAGAGAAAGCTCAAGTGTTTTGCAGAGGTCAGTCATTTCAGAAATATTTAATGTGCTAAAAAACACAACAGGTCAATGTTTGTTTCTGATACAGAAAAAAAAACAGCAATACGGTGTACATTTTAGGACATCCTCAGTCTCAGGAAAACCTCTGTCATTTCTCAGACAAAACGGCATCAGACAAACGGCATCAGACCAAACGGCATCAGACCAAACAGACTCAGACCAAACGGACTCAGACCAAACGGACTCAGACCAAACGGACTCAGGCTTCAAAATAAAAGTCATCAGACAAAACAGCGTCAATTCAAACGGCCTCAACCAAAACGACGTCAGATAAAACGGCCTCAGAAAGAAAGCCATCAGACAAAATACTGGAAAAACGGACTCAAATAAATATACTTTATACCACATATAAGTATGATTAGAGTGCTAACATTGACACTGTAGCACACTGCTAAGTTTCCCATGATGCATTTCAAACCTCAGACCCCGCAGTTTAAATTGACGCCGTTTTGTCTGATGACTTTTATTTTGAAGCCTGAGGCCGTATAATCTGAGAGGTTTTTCTGATGCCGTTTGGTCTGAGGGAGGAAGTTCTGATGCCGTTTGGTCTGATGCCGTTTGGTCTGAGGCCGTTTGGTCTGAGAAATGACAGAGGTTTTCCTGAGACTGAGGATGTCCTAAAATGTACACCGTACAGCAAACAAACCAAAAGAACTGATATTTTCTTTGTGTACTATTTAAAGGTTTAAAAATCCTAAAAGCTCATTATTTATTTATTACTACATACTTTTATTTACAAGGCCATGCTTGGACTACCGCCCTTCTACATTTGTAATTTGATCACTCAGAGAAATGTTGATTCTTATGGTTTGCTGCTTTCACGTCCATTTGCCTGCACAAAACTGGGAAAAAAGGCTTTTGTCTACTCTGCTCCTTCTGCAGGGAGCATGCTGCAAAAAGACTGGAAATTAACTGAGCTTATTTATTTAAATGCATTTAAATCCAGACTGAGAGCACTTGAGACTCCTCAAATTGTAACTGTATTTTGTAATATTTATTGTTGATTGTAAATAACTGTAATTCTACTTTGTAACTTTGCTGACTCTTGGCCAGGACTCCCTTAAAAAAGAGGTTTTTAATCTCAATGGGACCTTCCTGGTAATAGAAACGTTAGATAAAAAAATCCTGATATGATTATATACACACATATATATATATATCGTTTGTGTGTGTTTGTCAAACTCATAATAATCTATTTTAAGCTTATTGTGTTGTTTTAGTTACAAACATTTCAGCCTTTTCTTATTGATTTTGTCCCAAATATTTGGGCATTTTTATGTCATCACATAAACAACTGCTAGCTTTTAAACCTTTAAATCCCCCAGCAGAAAATTATTTATTTTTTGGCTTGTTTGTAGTTTTCTCTGTTCCCTTACATATTAAAAGAATCAAACAATGATTTGATTTGCTGTTTTTTAAAACACTAAATATCCCTGAATTTATTGCTGATCTCTGCCAAACAGTTGAGTCACTCGTTATATGGTTAATACTCTCAACAATCATTAAATTAGATATATAAAAAAAATCTGGATCAGTGTTTTGCTATTGTTAAGTTTAGAAATCTTTCAATCCTGGGCATATAAACTTTTTAAATTTCTCGCTGAAATATTGTGACAAAAACATTGATTAAACCACTTTGTTACTAAACAGCCAAACTTCGTTCTATGTTGTTGCTAAAGTTTTTCTTGGTGACTGAAATGAGTCAAATGCTATTTCGTCTCTGGTCAGGCATCACCAGTCCCACTCCCAGCCACAGGGTCTCGTACTGAAGAACCCTCCCGCCCATTTTTGGACCTCGGTGCCTCTCCCTTCCTCTGTGTCCTCCGCCCTCTCACCTCTCTCCAGCCCAGTCATCCGGTCCACACTCCACATCCGCTCTAGCCGTCGGTGCTGCTTGCCTGCCTCTCGGGACGTGCTCTCCAAATCCAGGGAGCCCTGACTTCTGGAGGGGGCGCCACCACACGAGTCACAGGCCAGCCCGCTGCACTCCGCCTCTCCCTTTCCGCCTTCTCCCCAGCTGCGGATGTTGTGGGCGCTGACGGAGGTCTGCAGCGGGGGCTGGGACAGGTGATGGTGGTGATGGTGTGACACGTGATGGTGGGATCCAGAAATATTTAAAGTTTGCTGCTGCTGCTGGTTGCTACTCCCGCTTCCACTTGCTCCACCGCTGCTGGAGGGGGTGTTGGGGCCTGATACCCCACTGTGGTGGTGGTGGTTCCCATGGTGGTGACTACCACTGCTGCTGCTGGTGCCACGTCCACTGCTGGCATGGTGGTACTGGGTTGGCGATGACGAGGTGGAGGAAGGGGAAGTGGAGGGCTGGACCAAGCCACCTTTGGATCCCAGCCTGCCACTCCCCGACTTCTCCTTCAGGACGTCCAGTTCTAGACTCTCTTTGCTGCCCCGACCGCTGCTCATCAGCATACCGTGCTGGGTGGTGATGGTGTAGACGCGGGCTGGCTGCAGGGTGCACTCCACACTCTTCTGCTGGTCCTCCTCGGCTGAGAAGCTGCGTTCGAGGGAGAGACGTGATGGCTTGGATGTGATGGTGATGGAAGGAGGAGGCAGCTGGATCAAGCCCAGCGGGGGCTTCACTGGGGTGGGCTCGTTATTATTCTCACAGCCCTTTGTGGCGTGAGCGGTGGGATGGAGGTGGTTGTTGTTGTTGGAGCCAATCTTGTCACTTGGCGACTCCAGGTCGGGACCCACCAAGGTTTCACACAGAAGATGGGCTAGTGTGACAGCAAGAGAGACAAATAGGAGTGTTAAAGATGGACAGAAACACCACTGAACAGGGCACAGACTATTATCACTGCCTGTCTTTGTTTATGAGCTACTGTAGTTTTACACTGATGATCGCAGCGTGGTATTGCAGCAGAGGATGGGGAGAAGACAGTGCAGGAAGGATTAAAGACCACAAATGAGTTAGCAGAGCAGGAAAGAGGGATGGACAGGGACGCTGACCTGATCCGTTTCGGTTTTCAGGGTGTGTGTGGGACAGGTACTCTCCAAAAGCTCTCGCTGCTCTGTGGGGACACACACACACACACATGACACACAGAGACATTAATTCATGGTTGGACAGGAGGAGGTGAGCCAAGAAGGAGAGGAAATGGAAGGAGAGAGGAGAGAGAAGGGCAAGGGAATTGTAAATTATAGAGCTAATTGCCTTCTTTGTGAGCCTGTGCCACCCACAGATTAAGATGCAGCTGTTTTATCTCCACACTTCAGGCTGCCTCAGACTCAAAGAGGAACTGAATATGAGACAGCCAGAGGAGATAGACAAGAATTATCACACTTAATTTCTCAATATGACCTCAGTTTGCATCGGCAGACGTCACTGCAGCTGGCAGACCATAACTGTGTTTGTTTTTCTGGATTACACACACAGTCCAAGCGTAGATCCGGCACAGATTTTTTAGATGTGCAGTGCAAGAGTCTCTCCTATTTTCCACCACATGATGCTTTATTTTTCTAGCACTCAGATCAGACTAAAGTGGGGGTAATATAGCCACCTGCTAGCTGGGGCTGTAGGTAGCTGGGGCTGTAGTTTAGCTTAGTTTAAATGACTTTATTTATCCCAAAGGGTAATTCCATTTTTGCAGTCCACCCAGACCATACACATATTTTCAAACAGCAAACAGAAAAAATAATAAATAAAAAAAAAAGTCAGTACATGACAGCGATGCTTATTGACAAACAACAGCCCTCAATAGAGCCTTTTAGTAACGAGGGTCAGGCAGATTATGATGCACATTAACGATTAGCAGCGGATCAAGAGAACATGAAGGAGATACTCAACTGTGCATTAAAGATTAAATAGTTACATTCGTAGAATCTGTGAAGGAGCCATCGGCACAGAACAGTTTAACCACCATGTGGTTCAGTGCAAAACAAGGAAAAATAAAAAACTACAAATCTATCAGTCCATGAGACTATCAAGATTTAACATCCTGATGGCAGAAGGAATGAAAGACTTAGAATGATGGTTATAAAGCGGTGGCCTGAGGGCATTCAAGTAAACTCTGAGCACAGGATGTGGTCATGTTGGGAAAAATATCCTTTAACTTTTCTGACCATTTGTTTCTTCCACAAAAAACACATCTCTCTGCTGGACTAATATTTTGGAGCCTATCATTTATCCTCAGAAGCTATGATAAAGACCTCGCAGCCTCTGCAGCTGTTGTACCTGTTTTGTCTTCGCCTTTGTCAAAGACTGTTTACCAGCCATGACGTTCTTGCACTCAACCATTTTATCTGACATTTCCTCAATAACTTTAAAAATCCAAAAACTTGGTCTTACAACAAACTGTATGCCCTTACCCTAACCCTAACAATTGTTGACCCTAACCCTAACCCTAACCCCAGCAACAGTAGGCAAGATGGAAAAAGCAACTGACTACAACAAATTTAGTTTGACAAGATTTGGTCAACTGGACTAAATGAAAGGTGTAAGCCAGTGGCGATTGCTCTAAGACTGCAAGGGAAGCTCAGCTTCCCCTAAAATGTCCCCAAAAAAGTGATATGTCCTGCTGTGTGTACATTTCATTGACTAAATATGTGCTAGAATACCTTCATCTTTTGTTCAGAATCAGCTACTTATCACAGGTAACTGGAGTGACTTCCTTCTCATTCATCCCTGCAGCGTCTCAGCGCTTTAACACAGTCGGACGCTGAGCGTCTTCTGACTTCGATGGGGAAGCGTAGAGTGGGTTGTTCCACTGTGGAAACTGGACGGTCATTGGATAAACCCTGGGCTTTGTCCCGCCCATCGGACGCTCAGCGTCTCTAGGGGTCTATGAGGCAGTGGGCTGGCCTGGACGCTCAGCTTCTGCATGATGATTGGATGATCTGTCTGAGGCCGAATCACTTTTTGATTGACAGTGAAATGAGCCAATCAGCAATCTTGAAGTATAACCCTCCACCGGAGCATCTTCTAAGTTTTACATTCAGTTGTTCTGGAGAGGAGCTTCTTCTGTTTAAAGAGGCTCAAGTCTTACACCCTCAACACAATGCACATTTTATAAAAAAGAATGGAGGGTATAAATTACATTTCAATAAATAAACAAATTTATGATGTAGGCTGGGAAAAAATTAGCTTCCCCTCCTTGACTGACCAGCAGCCGCCACTGGTGTAAGCTAACTGAATCTGATTGAAAAATGCAAAATGTGTTGCAAGTGTGACCATGAGTAAGCTGCGCTGCTGTACTTTATTCTGTATGTGAAAGTAAACTTAATTTGAGCTTTTAAAACTGAGGAATGTTTTGACACCAACAGTCTTTTTGACATTTGTCTTTTACGCTTCTTAGCTCCTGCTGTAGATTTGTAAAATATAAATGGGTCAAAAAGGGTCTGACTCACGTTTTTAGCCAGCCTCAGGTGGCCACTTACGGAACTGCAACTTTGGCCGTCTTTACTTTTCATCCTCAGATGTTGCTGCTGAGAATGTTTAAGGCAAACAGAATGATTGGACCAAAAAATTAGCTTGACCTTGAATGTGTCTCACGAATAATGTCGTGCCAAACTGGAGGGTGTGAGATCCATAACCCTCCTGTTTTTCTTGATCTTTCTCTTTCACCTTGATCACAGACGGACAGAGATAGACTCCAGACAACCATTCAGCCAAATACAATATCACAAAGTGCTTTAACTACTAATAAATCAGCCCCAGTTCCTTAAGCTGAATGGCACTAACCTCCTATGGTCAATGTGTGACAGGAATGTAAAGTGAGCGAGGCCAGATCATAAAAAAATTAGCCCTGAAGATGAGCCTCCTATGTTAATCTGAGTACTAATGTAAACGAGAGTAAATGTTCCACAGCAGAAACAATTAGGATTCATGCTTGTAATTAAGAAAGAAGAGGAAAGGAGAAAAGTGAGTAATTTCATTCTGTGTGCTATCAATATGAATTTATTCTTGGATCATTACGAGATTATCATTTCCTGAAAGTAATAATGGCCTGTCTCATTGTCCGTACAATTAGAAACTGCAATTGAGGAAATGCCATTCATGATTTTTCCATTGTGTGAGACTAAATACTCCATTTAATGTCTCACAGGATACAGAGGCTCATGTCTGCTAATTAACATTAAAATCTTTAACTAAAATCCCTCCTATAAAAATAGACAGCCAACAGAGACAAGGCGTTTATGACATGTGGGGTCAAAAATGTGTAACTCAGACATGTAGCGCAGGAATCTTTCCTTTTTTCCACCTGTAGGGTTGTCATTTTAACACCCAGTGTTCATGTTGTTGAATAGCACTCAACATGTACACCAGGGATGTTTTCTTAAAATGTAGAGATGTCATAGCCAGTGTTGGGGAAGTTACTTTTAAAAAGTAGTGCTCGTTACTCTTTACTTCTTGAAAAGTATGTTGTTACTTTACTTAGTGATCCTCTATGAAAAGTAACTTTTCATGTTACTTATTTACTTTTACGTTACTTTTACATTGCTCAACTTTGAACAGAGCCCCATATCTGTTCCTAAATGTGAAGGCCTACAAAAAGTTCTACTACGGAGAACATAACAGATATTTCTTGTGTGCTCTTTATTTTAAAAATGTCACAAACCCTGAGGAATGAGAGCTCCTGTCCAGTGTTTCTGCATTTTGCTCCTGAAATAAACAACCAGGTCGATAAAAACAAGCTCAAAATAAGCAACCTCCAGCTATTTCCTTTCCTGATGTGATATATTACTTTTTAAAAAGAGAAATCTACTTAAAATGTGCCAATTTACATCTAAATCACCTTATAGTGCCAAGCATCTATTAAAAAAAGAACATTGCTTATAATAAGCAGACCTGGCAACTTTGGCTCTGGTGCATGCTCCATGTGCGTGAGCGTGTTTGGGGGCGTGTGCGATGACCAGGAAACGAGGAAGTGGACAAACTGCCTATTGCAGTCGTGTTTTGCTTTATGTTAGGAGCTGGAAGGTTATATGGGGGATTCACACAGACAGACAAGCCCCAAAAAGCAACTTCACGTCTAGAAGCAAGCCCAAAAACAAAGTAAAAGCGGGGTGCGCCAGGCTTGCACCCCCCTGCGCTGCGCCACAAAATTAGAGCCCTTAAGGTTGTGCAGTAGGCACCTTTTGTAAAACAAAACAAAAAAATTAAGCCACGAATCTGACACTTCTGATCCCTGTCAGTGGAAGGAATTAATAAGGGAACTGATTAGCAAAAAGACTCACGATATCGATACTTTGATGGAGTTGATTCTCAACTGGAATTGTTTTTTGATACCCATCCCTAGTGGGTAAGCAAGTTTAGGAAAAAAAATCCACTTTCAAAGCTTCAATAATTAGTGTCCTCAGTTCCTCAATGCTAACTGAGTGTTGTTTAAAGGAGGGGGATGTAACACTGGCTCATAATCAAACATCCAGAAGCAGCATGGACTGAGTTGTGCCCCTGCTCAGCTCCACCTTTGACTTTCTTGACCTGTTTAGTCCAAAAGTACTCGATTTCAGGAATTCTGCATGCTCTCAAACAAAAACGAAAAAATGAACTATTCATGTAGAAATATAGTCATGCTGCACATCAAATTAAACAGAAAAATTTCAGCTACACAACCATATAAGACATTTTTACATACACCAACGTCAATGCAACATCAACACCAAGCAAATGAATTATCAAATATCCCAATCTGCTTCACTTTGATTCAAACTTTGGTTGATTTTTATGGATTTATTTCAATTTGAAAATGTAGAGAGTTCTGGTTGATTCTTCCAAAAAGAAACAAAACAAATATATAATTACTGTTTTTTTTCCCCCGAAAACAGTCAAAACTGCCGAAGAGGAAGACGATAAAAGTGTTGTAATTGGGTGCAATGAACACCAAAAATGACATATAAGTGAAATATAAAGTTTGGTATATCAGAAATTTCCAATGGAGCCAAACTGTGCCAAGATTGGGCCTGACCACTCTGTAGTAAAACCTCTCTAACTTTGCTCTTTATCAGACTCAAAGTTGGCAGAAGTAATGTTCACATATTTTGACATTCATTCATAGAGTTCTGCTGCAGCTGAATCATTACAAAGAGATATTCACAATAAAAACGTGTTCTTTTTTTAGGCGAAGATGAAATTTTCACATTGTTCTGACTTCTATCTTCATTTACTCTGTCCCAGTAACACATGTACTGATAATTACACATCTGGACAAATCTCTTAAATGTTATTATGACACTAAATTATTCAAATAGACCTTGTGGTTGCAGAGATAGACTCTTTTCTTTATGTCATTTTCGAGAAGAAGGCTTAAAAAAGGAGCTGGGCCTGAACAGGGCAGGGCTGTTTTTAAATTCTGAAGTAAAAACTCTGGGGTTCAGTGACTCATGTTTACTCTAATCATTCATTGTATAACTCTAAAGATCAAATTTTTCTCCATTAATCCCAACTGCAGGCAGGGAAATGGACCAGAGGGTCAGCACACTTGTTTTCTTTCTTGATGAAAGATTTCTGAAGTTAAATTGATGTGATGATAAATATTCTAATGCGCTCACAAAATTGTCAATATCATCTTAAACAGCAGGTGTCAGAGGTGATGACTGGTATTAAACACATGCAGACAACTCTGTCACACACACACATATTCAGATCTGCAGGGGATTTGTCAATTATTAAAGCCAAGTGATAACAGCAGGCACACATAAAAACACTCACACACGCTTACAATATTTATATAGAGCAAAGAATGTTCACGACTGCAAAGAAATCAGACTTGTCTTTGACTTTTTAGTCTACTAACTCCTCCTTTGTCTTTTAAGGTTCATTTGTAACCCAGCCTTGAAGAGTCGGTTTGGTGTTAATCCTTTCCCACAGCCACACCAGTCCCACCTCCAGACCCTTCTCATCAAAGCAGGATCCCTTTGGAGACTGCTAACTAGAAAAAGAGGCACTATACTGGGTAGAAGAAAAATAATTTACGAAATGGATCAATTTAGATGTATTCAACATGGATCCACATTGGTCCATTTAGATTTAATGAAGGTATTTTTACACATTAGGCCTTGTAGGCAAATGCCAAGAAAAACATTTCTGACATAATATGTATAAAAAACATGTTGATATAATGAGCACTTGAAGCAGTGGTACATACATTGAATAACTGACTAAATAAATACAATCTAAATAGACAATTGACAATAACAGCAACAATAAGAAGAGGTAAAATAAATGTTAAAGTAAAACCGTATAATCCATGTGATCACCAGTCTTTGCAGATCAGCCATCTTTCCATTTAAAGGTCTGTATTCTACAAAATCCATTTAATTTACTTTTTAATGTTGTTAGAAGCGGCCTTGGGAGCAGAGGAACATGACACCTTTCACTGAACTCTTAGTTCATAGAGAAATGTGCCGTGCATCTTTAAAGAAAGTGTCACATTAAATGTTCTGTTCTTACTTTCTGGGCTTGATTATGTAAAAAGTATACAGCCTCCACCTACATTTGAGTTTCCTGCCCATTAGGCACAGACTGTTTGGATGGATGGATGGATGGATGGATGGATGGATGTTGTGTGTAACGCAACTATTTTTTTCGGGTAAAAAGTAAAGTAACGCACTACTACTGAAAATTTGGTAGCAAAACTTAGTTCCTTTTTTAATGAAGCGCAACGTTACGTTTCCCAAGGACAGGTCTGACACCAAAGCTGCCTTTTCAGCTGCTCGCATAAACACGAGCAGCATTGCCAAGTCCGCCTGTTATGAGCATCTAAGGGCCACAAATCTCGTGAGTCACGGCCGCAGGTCGCAGTTTTTTGGACTTATTTCTAAACGTGAAGTTTCTTCTTGGGTCTCTTCTGTCTGTGTGAATCCCCCTGATTATCTTCCAGCTCCTAACATAGAGCAAAACATGACTGCAGTAGGCAGTTTGTCCACTTCCCTGTTCCCTGGTCATCGCACACGCCCCCAAACACCCTCACTCTCATCGCGCATGCTCCAGAGCCAAAGTTGCCAGGTCTGCTTATTATAAGCAATGTTCTTTCCCTGAATAGATGCTTGGCACTGTGATGATGAAATGTAATGTTAGATGAACATTAACACACTTTATATAGACTTCTCTTTTTAAAAAGTAATATATCACATTAGGAAAGGAAATAGCTGGAGGTTGATTATTTTGGGCTTGTTTTTATCGACCTGGTTGCTTTTTTCAGAAGCAAAATGTGGAAACACTGGACAGGAGCTCTGATTCCACAGAGTTTGTGACATTTTGTAAAGTAAAGAGCACACAAGAAATAACTGTTACGTTCTCTGTAGTAGAACTTTTTGTAGGCCTTCACATTTAGGAACAGATATGGGGCTCTGTCCAAGATCGAGCAATGTAAAAGTAACGAGTAACGTGAAAAGTTACTTTTCACAGAGGGTAACTAAGTAAAGTAACGAGTTACTTTTTTCAGAAGTAACGAGTAATTAGCAAACACTACTTTATTAAAGTAACTTCCCCAACACTAGATAGATAGATAGATAGATAGATAGATAGATAGATAGATAGATAGATAGATAGATAGATAGATAGATAGATAGACAGACAGACAGACAGGCTGCAAATCAATCAATTTCATGCCCAAAACAGCTGTTTCTTTTAAAAATTATTTTCAATGCTACCATCTTCTTTCAGACGTAAGAAATGCATTCAGTCAGAGAAGAATCAGGAATGAAGTCCATCCCCACCAGAGGAAAAAATAAAGTATCAGAGTGGGGTAATCAGGAGCATTGGATGCAAACTGACCCTAATAATTAAACTAAATGTTAAATTTTCTTGTTTTAAAATATAATTGGCTCTTTTATGGTCTATGTTGGTAGTGGAGAGACAGTAAGTGACTTAGAAAGAAAATAGATTGTTGGTTGTTGGGGAAGGCAAACTGGCTGCAGTGTTGGGTCCACTTAACCAAAGTTCAGTTTTTCCAGTTTGAAGAAATGAGCCTCGAAGTGCCGTGGGCAAAATACTTTTACCTCCCTGTCCACACCACTGGAAGCTGAACATTTAAAACACAGATTAGAAAACCTTTAGCACAAAATTCTCTCCACTTTGTAGAGCAGCCAAAAAATCTGTTACATGTACGAGTGAGGGAAATACTCCTGTAGGCCATCCTATTGCATTTTTGTTAATCTCATTTGTTCTTGCTCCTTCTCTCTGTTTTTGTGAGCAACAAAGGAGAAAACAAAAAAAGGATGATGGAGTAAAGGCAGTTGCATGCTTTAAACAGCAACACAGGCTGTTAGTACTCTATTAAAACAGTTATATCAAGCTTATTTATGTACAGTTCTCAACATTGTAGTAAAAGGGTGCTTTTTGCTACAAGTTTTGGAATATAAATTACAAAAAACAACAACATTTTTTTCCTCTTTGTTATGTTGCAGGATGATAAATCAAAGTCAAGTGAACCAATTTCACTCCAACACCTAACACCAGTGCTAATTTTGTACCAGAAACACTTTTTGAGAAATCACCCCCATTGTTGTGGATTACATGGTCCCCCTCTTACCAAAGACTAAAATCACAGTGTATGACAGCGCACTGAAAGGCTCTGTCTTGTATTAGACATTCTTGCCCCAGGCCACATGCAGGATAAATCCACCTGAAGGCCAAACAAACCCTGTGGGACCCAGTGGACCATCATTACTGCTGTCAGTGTGTCTGTGTCTTGTTGCCTTAAGTGTCCATCATGTTCAGCATGGACTGACTACATCAATATAACAAGCTTTTCAAGGGCCAGAAGTCCCTGAAACCAACCAGTACGATGATTTAAAGCAATACTTTTACTTTGCTAGGATGCTGAATTTGTGTTAGTTTATTCTAGCTCCATTTCAAAAGAAAAATAAGAAGGCCTCTGACATAATGAGACTGTATCTGTTAGCCTGTGACCGGTCTGCTGCTCCTACAGACCTTGGCTAGCACTGCTGATGTAGTTTATTTTGTCTGACGGATGAAAAATAAAATCATTAAGAGAGCATTAATGAGCCATGAGTGAGCTAAAAATAGCATTTTTGCTGAGTATTCACAGATTTTTACACTGTCATACTGTATAAAACTGATGCGTTATGTTTAGCAGTGTTGGGCACATTACTTTAAAAAAGTAATTAGTTATGGTTACAAGTTACTTTCCCAAAAAAGTAACGGAATTTCTAACTGAATTACTCCTACATAAATGTAATTAGTTACCAGGTACAGTAATTGATGCGTTACTTTTTTGGAAAAAGCTTTTGCTGCTTGAACTGTGTGTCTCCGTCTCTGTGTCCTTCCTTGTTGTTACCTGCTGCAGCAGCTCTGACATCATCAGTTCTTCAACAACGCGTGTGCATTGGAATTTGCCTGATAGACTAGAATGGGAGAGAAGTGCCCGCGGTTCGTTTCAAGGGCGCCGCAGAGCTGCGTTGCTGAAGCGCTGGCGCGCGCCAAGGTGCTGGAGATTCACTTCAGGTCTATTTTCTGCGCGGCCGAGTCCAAACCTCGTAAATTCACTGTCGTTAAGAAAGCACCAGACAGGAAGTCAATGTGTGGAGTATCCGGAAGTTTCATAATGAAACAGAATGCACGGACTCTGGAACGTAAATTTCCTCAATTGTTTGTCATTGTGTCAAAACTGGAGGCATGAGCATCAGGTCAGCATTCGGTCAGAGGGTCCCAGAGGCAACACGGCACCATAGACGAAGAAAAGTGAATCGTAGACGTACAGAAATGTATAACACTTTGTACATGACACCAAACATCTTTTCTACAAGGATATAGGCAGATAGAAGTTGAATAAATCATGAAGCTGTATGGTTAGGACCAGCAAAGGGACCTTAGAGAAGCGAAGTGAAGGGTTGTTTATTTCTTTTCTCAGTCTATAACATGCTTTATGAGCGTGTGACATCGCTATTCTCATGAGAGCCTGTGGCTATCCGGGGATCAGCCCTCCTCCTATGGGGCTGCGCGCCGCAGCACAGCTCGGTGCGCCCTTTCAGTGGGTTTTGTCTGTCAGGGCAAGACCGTGGCGTGGCGCTTGCGTGTGCCGTGGAATTTGAGGGTGAGGCTGGTCGGATAACAGCTGCTTGACATTGGTGCGAAGTAACGCGCCACATTTCACTGTTAGTAATGGTAACGGCGTTGTAGCGCATGAAAAAGTAATTAATTAGATTACTCGTTACTGAAAAAAATAACGCCGTTAGTAACGTTGTTATACTCTAAAGCTGTTATTACCAACACTGATGTTTAGGTACCTGTTTGTACAACAGATTATTGAGTGTTAATTTATTAATTTTAATTTAATTTAATGTTTATTTAACAGGGACAATACATGAAACATTGCCACAGAAAATGGGAAAATGTGAATGCATATAAGGCGTGTAGCTTCAGCTAATTTGCCTGGTCAGGATTTAGAGTACAATAAAATATACAGAAAACAGATACAGTAATACAGTGAATATAGTCAATAAGTACCATGAATAAATAGACACACTTGTTGTAAATGAGAGGCTAAAAAACAAGTTATGTTTAACATTAAAAATTATTAAAATAGTATACTGATAATTACTTGTGAGAAATTAATGTTCACATTTCTGTTTGACTTTTGCACTGAACTTTATAAGTTCTGTTTGAGATTTAATTTCAGATGGTAAAGAATTCCACAGGTGTATGCCTGCTCTGAGAGGGACGACGGCCCAAATGTTGTCCTGCACCTTTGGATTTTACAGTTTTGCTTTGTTATTGTCCTACAACTGTCTGTCTTTGTAAAGTTCTGAGACATTACTTGTGGAGCCAGTCGCACTTGAAAACAACTTTCAGAAAGGATCATTTTATAAAGTTGGAAAATGTCAACAAATTATATTTCTCAATAATTTTGCAGTGGTGCCGTTTTTGTGGCTTCTGGTCTAAAATTTTCAAAGTTTGTTTATAAAGGGAAAATAAAGGTATTGTAGATGAGTCAGTAGCCTGAATAAAATGGTTCAAGAATTTATCCAAAAACACAGACGTGAGTTTGCATTTAAGCACCTCTGGTTCCCAGGGAGTAAAATCAATGCAATTTTCTAAATGCTTTACCGAACAGATTTTACCACAGATCCCCAATCAACATGCAATCAATCAATCTTTATTTGCATGACACCAATTCTTACCAAGTGTTATCTCAATACACTTTACAATCAGTGTTGGGAGTAATTCATTACAAAAGAAATGTGATTCCTGAAATGCATGCCTTTTTACTGTAACATAGTAATGGGGCATTACAAAAAAACTAATATTTTACATGGTACAAATGTCAGTAATGCAAGCTACAATGCATTTTTAATTGAACCCGAAATGAAGAGGTGTTTTTGTTTTTTTTTTAAAGTTATTTTTTCGGGCTTTTGTGGCCTTTATTGAAAGGACAGCTGGAGATTGACAGGAAAGCGGGTGAAGAGAGGGGGGTAGGCATGCAGCAAAGGGCTGTGGCCGGGATTCGAACCTACTGCCGCTGCTGGGGTTCCCACGGAAGTCCCCGTACATGGGCGGATGCTCTACCAACTGAGCTAATGTCCACCCATGTTTTTGTTTGTTTAAATACAAATTTGGCAAATACACCATGAGATCAGCAGAGGAGAAGAGTCCTCCTCGGCCTAAAGTTACAGTATCTCAATTCAGCAATTCAGCAGAATTTGACCTTTTGTCTGTTTTTGCTTAGAAGAAGAAGAAGAAGAAGAAGAAGAAGAAGAAGAAGATCAGCAGAGGAGAAGAGTCCTCCTCGGCCTAAAGTTACAGTATCTCAATTCAGCAATTCAGCAGAATTTGACCTTTTGTCTGTTTTTGCTCTGATGGTTTCTTGTATGGTACCATGAGCATCAATATGGCTATTATATTCTACATGACAGAAGAAGGAGAAGAAGGAGAAGAAGAGGAAGAAGAAGAAGAAGAAGAAGAAGAAGGAGAAGAAGAACAAGAAGGAGAAGAAGAAGAAGAAGAAGAAGAAGAAGAAGAAGAAGAAGAAGAAGAAGAAGAAGAAGAAGAAGAAGAAGAAGACGAAGAAGAAGAAGAAGAAGAAGAAGAAGAAGAAGAAGAAGAAGAAGAAGAAGAAGAAGAAGAAGAAGACGAAGAAGAAGAAGAAGAAGAAGAAGAAGAAGGAGAAGAAGAAGAAGAAGACGAAGAAGACGAAGAAGAAGAAGAAGACGGAGAAGAAGAAGAAGAAGAAGAAGAAGAAGAAGAAGAAGGAGAAGACGGAGAAGAAGAAGAAGAAGAAGAAGAAGAAGAAGGAGAAGAAGAAGAAGAAGAAGAAGAAGAAGAAGAAGGAGAAGAAGAAGAAGAAGAAGAAGAAGAAGAAGAAGAAGAAGGAGAAGAAGAAGAAGAAGGAGAAGAAGAACAAGAAGGAGAAGAAGAAGAAGAAGGAGAAGAAGAACAAGAAGGAGAAGAAGAAGAAGAAGGAGAAGAAGAACAAGAAGAAGAAGAAGAAGAAGAAGAAGAAGGAGAAGAAGAACAAGAAGGAGAAGACGAAGAAGAAGAAGAAGACGAAGAAGAAGAAGAAGAAGAAGAAGAAGAAGAAGAAGAAGAAGACGAAGAAGAAGACGAAGAAGAAGAAGAAGACGAAGAAGAAGAAGAAGAAGAAGAAGAAGAAGGAGAAGACGAAGAAGAAGACGAAGAAGAATACGAAGAAGAAGAAGACGAAGAATACGGAGAAGAAGAAGAAGATGAAGAAGAAACAAAGAAGAAGAAGAAGAAGAAGAAGAAGAAGAAGAAGAAGGAGAAGACGGAGAAGAAGAAGAAGAAGAAGAAGAAGAAGAAGAAGAAGAAGAAGAAGAAGAAGAAGAAGAAGAAGAAGAAGAAGAAGAAGAAGGAGAAGGAGAAGAAGAAGAAGAAGAAGAAGAAGAATCCCTCATACAATCCCTCATAGGGGAATTCAATTATTACCTCCGCCAAGGAGGTTATGTTTTCGGGAGAGTTTGTTTGTCTGTCCGTCCGTCCGTCCGGGAACAAAATAACTCAAAAAATAATGGATGGATTTTGATGAAATTTTCAGAAAATGTTAAGCATGGGAAAAGGAAGAACTGATTCAACTTTGGTGTTGATCCGGATCAGCGTCTGGCCGCCATGGCAAAAAATGTGATTTCTGTGAATAACTACTGAACTAAAATAGATATCATTATGAATCCAATTGCTAACGGTATGTTTTCATGGTAAAGGAATCTAAATATTTCGATGACGTAAAGGTAGGACTAATATTTATGGTCAAAATCACAATATGGCTGAGGACTGTGGCGCTGGCGGAGGTCTGCGCTCTCCGAGTGCTTTCTAGTTTAAACTCTGTTGTTGAAACATGCTGACAGGCTAAAATACACAGGCACATTCACAAAAAGGTCCTATGATTATGCACCAATGGAGAGGTGTCAGAATGATGGCTTGCGGCCCCTGAAGAGGTGCTATCTGAGCAGTTATGAGGTTCAGCGCTCAAGGGCACTTTAACAATGCTGAGGAAGTCAGCTGAAACTCCCCAGCTACCAAACTGACCTCAACCAGCTATCCACAACCCAAGACCTTTTACACGCTGAGCTGCTGCCACAGACATGTTATTAGTGAAATAAATCAAAGGTAAGAAAAAGTAAAGATCAGAAAACCATCACCATAATGTTAGTGTGTGCTCGTTTGTGTGTGTTGATGTAACAAGTCTTATTAACAGCGACTGTGATCAATGTAGTCTGCGGGCTAATCAGCAGGTGTCCCTCTGAAGCTCCGAGACGTTTTCAATTTGCCCTCCTGCTTTATTATTCAACAGGCCGGAGCGCTCTGATTAGAATCAGCAAACAATGGTGCAAGAGGCTTGCATAATCCATTATACATGAGTGGAAACAGAAAGAAAAAAACACCTCCCAGTCCATCTATTACACAAAGTCTCTGTTTTCTCATGTTACTGTTTTAGATAGTATGTGACACATGAGCACCAACATCAGGGACACAGGTGGGAGATACTGGGAGGAAAATAAGGAGAGGAAGGATACGGAGAAAGAGAAGAAGGGGAAAGAGTCTGACAGGCGGATATGAAAGTGGCCCTGCATGCTCGCAGACATGTGATGAGTGTTTGGGGAGAGAAGCCAGAGAGGGAGGGGTCTCTGAGTGGAGGAGATGGGATTACCACAGAGAGGAAGAGGAGAGTGGAGGGAGAAAATTGGGGCATATTAGAAATGAAAGGCGGAGTAAACTTGAGGAAATGGGGATAGATAACGAGTGTGCAGTCAGAACAATGAAGGAGATAAAAGTGACAGCTCAGTTTCATCCTCAGGACAAAACACATCTTTGAAAATCAAGTCAGCTCCAAAATCCTTTGGGTCGCTCCAGGGCCTCGTGAACGGCTTTTAACCTCCAAAGAGGCATCTGCGGGCCAGTTACATGAGCCACTTACTTTGTGATCATGTGTTATAGAGGATTATAAAGATGGCAGAGGTTCAAGTTCAATGACTGGGATTGGCTCAGGTCAGATGAGCTAACAGTGATTGAGCACTTACAGAGCCTTAAGAGTGACATCTTTAACCTTTATGTGCATCACTCACCTTGATTCCATTTTATTTATATTACATGTTTTATGCATATACTCGGCTGTCCCTATCGTACGCCCACCATAATGTGTTTTGGCATGCAGCAAAGATGTCTATCATAGTGTCAACCTGACAGTTTTATGCCCTGAACTCATGAAGGTAAATAAACACGTGCATCCATTTGCCCAATTTGTCAAAGACGGAATCCACACTTCCCCAGACAAGGATGCAGATTATGAAGAGCCTTAACTTTGTCTGAAGTCTGCTGGTAAGGATTGGTATCAAACTCCAGTTCAGATTAGGGATGGGCATTTTATCCGATGCGCAATCAGTGCATCGATGCGAGGGTCTATGGTAAAGTGCATAAATTCTCACGAGTGGACTGTTTATTGCGGAACGACAACACACTCTGATTCACCTACTCACAGTCACCACTAGGCGACGTAGGTGTCACTAGTCACTGAACATCAACACCCGGAGAAGGATGCCAGAGAAGAAGAAGCACATCCGGACTACTCCACTCTGAAGTGGTCTTGAAGGAACAATAAAGTTGAGTTGAATTTGCACATATTTGCATCGTGATTGCATCCTGATTGCATCATGGTAGGAAGATAAATCGTATCATCCTGAATTGGTAGATGCTTCATGTGAACGGTTAGTGTATCGTACCGTAGCCTACATATCAAGATGCATATCGTATCGTCCTGGGGATGGAGATTTCCATCCCTAGTTCAGATGTGGTACAGATTAGGGATGGGACGATACACTTAAACTCACGATACGCTGCACCTCAACATGCCCGGGTCCTGATACGATACATCACGATACAATATCAAAAAAGTAAAAATACTTTTTTATATTGATATTGTGTGACCCTCCGCTGGTGTTACGGAGGGTCACACCTCCGTAACACCCGCTGATTTAACACGTCACACCTATCATCTGGTGACACTTCTGAGGAAGGCGGAAGTTTCCGCCGAAACATGTCAAGGTACGTGAAAAACCTACATGTCTGAGTTAAAAGAAAGAGAAATATATCTATGTAACTTGAAGACATAATGAACACCATACAACTAATAATTTAAACAATCCTCTGCCTCTCTAAACTGAACTCTATCACTAGCCTCACAAGGATGGGGCGGTAATGCTCCAAAGTGTTATTTTAGATTTCTTCTACACCTGTCTTAAAATGTGAGAGATACTGGAGCTTGGTTGGGTTGGTGGGATAGCTTGCAGTGGGCGCTGGAAAATTTCCCTAATTTTCAAAGCCAAAACTTGACAAGTGTGAAACCAAATAAACTCTGGTTCACATGTTTGTAAAGTTCGTTTAAATTGGGGTGATGTTAACCCTTTTACTTCCACATTAAGAAATCAGCTGTTTAGAATATTTGTTGGTGAAATTATGTTCCCGCCTCCTCATTTAGCAGCATTTCAGGTTTTATTTTTCTGATCAACCGATCAGGAAGCAGATACGCAGGTTAACTCACAGGTTAACTTATCTGTTAAGGGTTATTCTGGGCATGGATGGATTTCTTTAATTTCTTCAAAACAATGTCCTAGTAAAGGCATCACAGAGACCAGAATTTGTTAAAATAACCTTTAAACTTGTTCTTACTCTGTGAGGTTTCAGAGATGTGCAGCGCAGAGTCACTCCCATTTTTTTCCCACAGTTTTTAGACAATATTTATGTATAGCAGCTCTACCCACTTGGTGAAATAAGTGTTACATACACTATTCAAAGTGGTGAATGAGAATAAAAAGGCAAAGATAGGTTTACAGTGTTTTGAATTTAGCAATATGGCAGAAAAAAAAGTCAACCGTGCGGTTACAATGCCAGTCAAAGTGTTAAAGCTCTCTGAAACACAGGAACCAACCAAAGAACTGAACTCTGGTTTGTCTAAAAAAAACTGGTCTCTGTTTTCTTTGAAGGTAGAGAGATGGTTTTGTGGCAAACTGGCCTGAATTTGCCAAATATCACAACAGTGAGCAAGCTAATGTAGCACTGACTGACAAGCTAAGGTCTGCATTGCAAGCAACACAAGCCTGTTTTTTTTATTTTTCTTTTGGAACAAATTCAGATCTATAAGTCCTTGCAGAGTAGGAATAAATATCACTCAGGTACATATAAATGTGCGACTGCAGCCTAAATGCAGTTAATTTAGTTGTAAACTTTGAAACAGTTTCTTCATTGGAATTAGCTTTTGTAAGTTTGGTTAAACTTTTTTTTAAGACTTTACTGATTTGAAGCCAAACTTGAAATAAATCTGCAATTAAAACTAATCTCTGCTCACCACACAAAGATTAACAGATTAAAGAAATCTAATCTATTGAGATAGACAAATGACCTGTTTCAGTGTCTTTAGAGACCAACAGGTTCTTCGCTTATTTTATCCCTGATCGGGAGTCCATAGCTTTTGGTAAGTGAAACTGCCTGTTTTTATATTAACTTGAAATAAACATTTTAAGATAACTGTATTTTTAAAAATAGGATCTTTGCACAAGTGTGAACAAGCTGCTTCACGATGTCATAGTGTTTTACATAAAAGACCCAGAACATGCAGTTAAAGGACCTTATTATAATATCAGTTACTGGCCATGTTTCCATGCAAACCTCTGCTTCGGGTGCATGAACTTGCAGAGAGTTTCTAAAAAGTTGCCCCTGTGGTGTTGTTTGCATGTTGATGAGCCTTTTGGCTTTGGAAGTTGGCAACCAAAGCGAGGATTTGCTACACTCATACTCTGCCATGCTATATACCTGTGCTGTTTTTATGGCAGGGTGTTGACCTCAATTTCCTGCATGCATTTCATGTTATATCCCATAGCCTATAAAAAACCCATTCACCGCTCAATGTTCATGAGAGAAATTACATAACTTTACAGTCCATGTCCCAGTGTCCTTGTTTGGGGTTAGATTTCATCACGTCACTGGTAAATGCGACTCAGCTGCCAACTCTAATGCCGGAGTGTCCTAGAACAGAACAATCCTGAGTTTTGGAAACAGTTCCTTCCTTCAACTTTCCAATATGCTTCCAAATTAATCGACCTTGTTTAAAAGTGCCCTCTACAGTGGTGCACAGGAGCATTTTCTTATTTGCTGCCTGGTAGCTGGAGGACATTATTTGTTTGTGTCCTTCAGAACAATTTAGATTTACAACTGCAAATTCATCCTCCGTGGTGTCTCAGTGCAATGGGCAAAGCTCGGTAATGTGACAACAACTCGGCTAGAGTTCAAGATAACAGAAGACAGAAATGGAAACAAAATCATCATGGTTTTGGTCAAATGGGTGGTGGGTGAAACTGGTGTTAGCACTGACCGCCTAGAGAATAGAGCTGTGTCACAGGCCTTATAACTTTAACTCACTTCACAACTTCTGTGCTTATGTGACAGGTTGAATTTCATTTTTAAATTCAGTCAGCTAAAAATGGACATTTAGTGATTAAAAACAGTTGCAGTGACTCAAGAATGTAATCTCATTGTTAAAAGGGACATATAAAGCAAATTTGAATTCATGTAAGGTAAAAAAGATGGTTAAAAGGGCTTAAAGGTGCTATGAGGAGAATCTATGACCGGCGACATAAAGACTCTACTACCCATGAGCACGCGTGGCAACTGTCGTAATGCTGCGTTCCAGTAACCTCGGAACTGGGAGTGACATCATCTCTGACTTATCTGCATTCCAGTTGAAGTCGGAAAAAAACATGCCGATCTACCAGGCTATTGTTAGCTGTTGTTAGCACGCCCTGCGTTGTTGTTCAACAATATCACATAAGGAATGTGATTATCACTATGGCAGCATTTTTGTAAATAAAAGTCTAACAACACTATGTATACAGCTGATCTAGAGCGACACATCCCAGTCAGAAGTGCAAATAAATGGATTATTACAGGAGCTAAATAACTGTTCACACGGGGGGCATCCATCTTCCATTGTCAACTCGGGGGTGGCGAGGTTTCACCGAGTTCTCCGTAGGAAATTCCGACTTCGGGGGGCGTTCCAGTTGCAGTTTCCTACTTGGAACTCGGAAATTCCTACTTCTGACTACAACCGGAACGCACCAAAAGACGTGACCCAAGCCAAAGCGTGTGTTTGTTGTGATGCTAATAAATGCAGCTCAGACCTTCCTCAGAACTCTGCATTGCTTTACAACTTCTTTTTTCAACAACTTACAGGATGCAAAGCGACGAGGTAATGTATCTCTTTCTAGTTACATAGTGGTGGTTTTGATGTGTGACAACAAGCAATTTTTGGAAAACTTATTATCGTAGTCTTGTAGCCGGCTATATATCTCTACTTACAGCCCGGTGTTCTAAGACGTGTCTGAATAATATAAATTTGCTCTAGTTTTAATTGTCTTGTTCCTGAAGTTGAGTATCCAGGCCAGTCCAGCCCTGTCCGACCTGACCGCAAAGCTAAGGAATAGCATTTATAGATAACCTATTTTGATGCTATAAAACTCATCTTAAAGTGTGTATTTCAATCAGGCATATATCTAAAAGTGAGACTTTTTTGTATTTACTTAGAAACTCCTCACTGTCCCTTTAAGTGATGAAATCAGTCGATTTCATAAAAGGTTGAAATTGCATTAAAACTTTTGTGGTTAAAAGTACTTTAAATATAAGGACTTTCCTTTTAAGAGTAGTTTATCTGTGGTCTACCTGCTAAGCCTTTCTGAGAAACGCTACCTGTGATTGATTGGTCATGCCTGCTTTTGCCTGAAAGGAGAGCTCTCCGCCATTTTTCCTCATTAATACTGAAGCTATCTGAATGGAAGCCTCGTGGCAGAGCATCTCTCAGGAAAAACAGACTGTTTTCTTGTATTCTGTTAAAAAATGTTATGTTGCATTTTCAAGGGTTTTCTGGCAAAGTTTTATTGTTTTAGCCAAGTTATTTCCTATTTATGACCGTGATTTGAGACTGTTTCAAGCTAGTGAGCTTTGCTTTATCTGAGGATCGTGCAGCGCCACTGTTACAACTTAATTCGCCGGTGTATGTGGAACATACAAATAAGTATGATATGCAAGAAGATAGAAAAGGAGACTGTTTTTGCTTTGTTTCATTGATATATTTACAATGTTTCATCAATGTAAGAAGAACTTATGCTTTAATCTCTACCTAAAAACTACCTAATTAACCTGTTTTATTTTGTTTGTTTGTAAAAGAAAAGTAAAACTGAAGTGAATACTTTTATATTTTAAGAATAATCCAGTGGTAATGGAAATTATGCAATGCTTCAAAACCAAAGGAAATGTATCTATGTATTGTAATATTGTATTGTGTTTGTATTGTAATTTTAATGCATTTTTCTTGTTCTGTAAAGCACTTTGAATTGCCTTGTGTATGAATTGTGCTCTACAAATAAACTTGCCTTGCCTTGCCTTGCCTTGCTTATGTAACAAATATCTGAATTATTATTAAATTCGTATTGAAGCTATCTGGATGGAAGCATCTTGTCGGAGCATCTTCATTCGTACAATCTTTTCTCAGCCTTTTGTAGGCCGCGACATTTACACCCCATGAAACTACAAGCAATTTGAAAAAGCCAAGGCTCAGCCAGAACTTTCCTTCAGTGGAGAATCCTCCCCCATACACCACTGCAAGGTCTTAGTAATAAAGTAATTTACTTTTTATTTGTTTGAACTAATACTTGTGCCCTTTGGTTAGAAGGTAAAAGTTTTTTTCTTCATCAAAGTACAGCAAAGGTTGATGTTAATAGTCTCACTTCAGCTTCTTAATGTTATCTAATGTGGCTTTTACACTTACGGCTCACATGCTTTGATCCAAATGCTACGATTTGGCACATTTCCTTTAGACCATGTCATGTTCACGTATTTCAAGGTGAGAAGCTCAAAAGTGTTTTTAAATGTGTAGCTGTATGTGATTAAACGAGGGCCATTAGTGGGATGTGGGGTTGAAGTGTTTTTGCTCCATGGTGATGCAGCAGCTAGGCTGATGCCTGACAGGTGTGAGACGTAACCCTTAACAGATTTCTGTCATTTTTGAAAAAGTTGCACTTCAAGCATTGTGCCAAAATGGCCCACTGGGGAGAGATAGCACATCTATACAGCTTTATCTCCCTTTGTCTGGTTCTGAGCAAAAACTCTGGCCTCTACCTTTTGTGGTTCATTGACAGAATCCACAGAGGGAGAACAACACAGTCTTTAAGTGAAGCTGCAGAGCAAGGAAAGAGAAAAGAGAAAAGAGTGTGCAGAGAAGAAAAGGACAAGAGCTGGGAGGTTGTGTCTGCCAAATCTCAACAGCAGAGAAAAAAAAACAAAAGCTGGTTGAGTCAACATTAAAATTATTTGAAAAATAGGTAATACAGTATCTAGCTTGTTACCTTTCAGCATATTCTGTATATTTATTTTACAACAGGCAGTTATTTTACAATTTATAAAAACATACTATTGCTCAACAAGATATTAGGAGCTAATCCTAATCAACCAACTATTCAGCAAATTGACTGGATGGTGTCAGCCCTGGTATCAGGATCATAATGAGGTGACATTTTTAGTCAGTATTCTCTTCTTTGATTATAATATTTATCAGCAAAAATAACCAAAGGACTCAGTGACCTTTACTTTTGGCCAAAATGCACAAAATGCACTTTCTTGCAAATTTCAAAGTATTTCCTTCAAAGTGTCAATATAAACAAAAACTTGTTAATAAGCAAGAACAATGAGTACCTGTGACTTTCATTTATGAACTAAGATGGCCAACATCTAATTTATTCCTTGGATCAGAGATGATATTGGTTCAAAGTTTGATGGAAATCTCACAAAGCTTTTTTAAGGTGGCATTTACAAACAATGGATGACCACTAGCTACACAACTTTGACTTTGGACCTTTAAAATCCAACAATATCACTCCTGAATTCATGTAGACTTCTGTGTGAAGTTAAAATAAACATTAATAGGCTTTCTGTTTGTCACACTCACACACATGTATGAATGATACTCTTAATTTATGAAAATCACTATTTTGAGCCAAAAATAGGCAAACTGTAACAGCATGTGACTGTTTGGTTCATAACTCATGCACTACTCAATATGGGTGTAATGAGATTTCGTGCCACGAAATAAAAAATGATAAAATAAAATTCAAAGACGCACAAAATAAAAAACGCGACGGCGCATGCACCACTGAGACTGGTGATTTTTTACCCTCCTCGCCTACCGTAGCAAAACACTCACTTCAGAATGGAGGAAGACGAGGTCGAGGAATTAGCTGACGCTCCTTCGTTAAATAAATCAGTTGTGTGGGCCTATTTTGGCTTCCCATGTAAAGACGAGAGAACGGTGAGAAGATTGAGGTCAAAACAACAACCGTGTCCAAAATATGCCGCTACAGTTCGCTGTATACTGCGGCGAGTACAACTACCAACTACTTTGAACTGGAGACAGGCAGCAACTGTATGTTTGTGTAAGTCTGCATAAAAAACAATATTTGATTTTTGCATCTACTGTTGAGTTGACAGAATTTGATCATACTTGAAGATCAGAAGTAAAAAATCCATAAATAATACATAAATACATATGTAATAAGAAGTGATGTCATAGAAATGATTGTTCTACCTAAATAACAAAGTAACAAAAGTAAATGTGTGACTTTACAAAAAAATTTCATATCAAGAATGCCATAACATCTATGTCATCAGTGAGGCAGAAGAACATTACAAAAGGAAAGCTCATGTTTTTCTTCAACATTTACTGTCATAGGCTAAGTATTATAGTTCACAGTTCAGACATTTATAGGTCTAAACTGCAGCTCTGAGGACTGCTATTTGTTTTCCTTTTCATTCAAGAATGTACTTATCCTGATTGTTACAACAACAAAGCACTTTTTATTGAGATTTTATGTTTGTATTTGCACTGTAGTCTAAATAAGGGGAAAAAAATGATGCAGCAATATTTTTTGTATGTCTGCATTAGGAAGAAAATAAAGAAAATGAGATTTTTGCACAACTTCCTACTGTTGGGGATTTTCTATACTCTTTATTTTGTATTGTGAGTATTTCGTATCGTGAGCCCTGTTTTGTATTTGGTATCATTTCATAAGTTGACCATTTTGATAAACCCCTACTACTCAACCATCCAGACTGGCAGATAACTGCAGCGCAACAGGTTCTGATGTCTAAAGGACATCAGAACCTGGATGGCCAGAAATTTTCTTCTTCTTAACTCAGACAAGACAGAGATTATTGTGCTGGGCCCTCGACACCTTAGACTCTTAGAGAATCCTTTTCTAGTGATTTAACTGCCATAGATGGCATTAGCCTGGCACCAAGCACAACTGTTAGAAACCTGGTTGTTCTATTTGATCAGGATTTATCCTTTAACTCTCACATAAAGCAAATTTCAAAAACAGCCTTTTTTAGTAACATCACTAAAATCAGGCCTATCCTGTCCCAGAGCAATGCTGAAAAGCTAGTCCATGCTTTTGTTACCTCTAGACTGGACTATTGTAACTCTCTGCTTTCAGGCTGTCCCAGCAAGTCGCTTAAGACGCTTCAGCTGGTCCAAAATGCTGCAGCACGTGTACTGACTAGAACCAGAAGGAGAAGAGACCACATTACTCCTGTATTAGCTTCTCTGCATTGGCTTCCCATTAAATATAGTATAGAATTCAAGATTATTCTCCTCACCTATAAAGCTCTCAGTGGACAGGCACCAGTCTATCTTAAAGAGCTTGTAGTGCCGTACAACCCCTCTAGAACATTGCGCTCCCAAAATGCTGGCCTACTTGTGGTACCGTCAATCTCCAAAAGTAGTATGGGAGGCAGAGCCTTCAGTTATCAGGCTCCTCTTCTCTGGAACAATTTACCGACCACAGTTCGGGAGTCAGACTCTCTCTCTACTTTTAAGGTTAGACTTAAAACATTCCTCTTTGATAAAGCTTTCAATTAGGGACCAGCTTGTAGTTTATAAATTAGTTTATAAATTAGTTCACAAATTAGACTCGTAGTTAAGATGCAATAGGCCTAGACTGCCGGGGGGGATCTGGCACATTGGGCTCTATCACTCTCTCTCTCTCTCTCTCCACATCTGCTTTTGCCCCTTTTGTTTGCTCCTGTACTCGTTTCTGGCTCTTGTTTTGTAGGTGGCCTGGGATCCTTGGTGGAGACTGCCTGCTGCTGTGGAGTCAGGATGCCTCAAAAACTACAATTATAGGCATGACACATAGTTGGCCATTTTATTAGGAACATTCCATTCCCATTAGCATTATAGCTGTTCATGTAGTTATTAGCATGATCAATGCATCTACAGTATCTATCTTTTATTACCACATAGGCATGGGGTCCCTCTTGAAAATGGGATGTCACATCTCAAGAGGCCTTTAATACATTTATACTGAATGGAGACAAATATGGTAGGGATGCACTTGTGGTCTGGGCATCCATGAGTTCGTCACTACCATAAATGTCTTATTTTCAGTAAGAATATCATTGATTAAACTTCTATAAAATGATCACCACAACCGTTCAGACATGAGGACCCTCCTGAAAACCAGATGTAGCATCTCACGAGGCTAACCTCTAATAAATCAGATGACAGGTCTGTGTTCGTGAACCCGTCCCTAACTTTAGGTCTTATTATAGTCCACTTGTCTCCTCTTACCTCCCTTCCTTTGCCCACACACCCAACACAGCATGGTGTGGATTTGCTGTTCATCATGAGACTGGGATCCACATTCAAGATTTCCTGCTGCTTAACAGAAGGTTTTTTCTTGAGCCATGATGGAGGGATTCATCATTGGCTATATGGATTCATGTTGGGTGTTGGATGTATATATTTGTATATATGTATATGTGTATCTTATATGTATATATGTATCTATGCATATATGTGTATCCACAAAATGAAGCTCTATTGTAAAGTGTCTTGAGATAACACTTGTTATGAATTGGCGCTATACAAATAAAGATTGATTGATTGATTGATTGATTGATTGAACAGAGGAATTTCTTTGACACAAACAGCCTGGTGAAGCTGACACGCACACAACATGTAAAATAATTTAAAACCCCTCATTTTTGGCATGTTTGTTGAATCAATTTCACATACCTGCGACAACCTATGTCTTGATCAGTGATACATGATGCCAGAGATATCCTTTTTTTAGGGATAATTTAAGGAATAACAGTTTTTTGAGGGCATCAATTCACTTTGATATTCTCTGTATGTAATATCTATCCCTCGAAGGACGTCACCTGTTTTTCTGTCTTTCCTCCCAACATAAAACCTTCTTTTAACAGATTTGCGAAGGGACAGTTACGTAATATAAACCAATTTTCTCTGAAAAGACTGACGCTGTTGTCTTTTTTGGAGGATTTCCAATGTCACTGTCTTAAACAATGATGCTGAATTGTCCAATGTCTCTGAAAAGAACTGAGCTCGGACTCAGTTATATAAATGTCTGTGAGGAGAACTTGAAACCTGAACTTCCTGCCTGTTTTCTCGTCATCTGTTTAGTTCCCTCCAAACAGGCGAGCGAGTGAGAGAGGATACAGATGCCACCTTTGCCTCAGCAGGTACTCAGGTGTACTTAGCATTTCACAAGCTGGATGAGTCAGACGCAATTACACATAAATCCAATCCTTCAACAACACATTCTGCCACAAAACCCTCCAAACCACCTCCACATGCATAAAAGGATCCTCGATAACAGGAATATACACCTCAGACCTCAAGTCTGTTTCAATAGAAAGAGGCAGAACAATGCAAAGCTGCACTCTTGACAGGTGGGAATATTATAAACCTATAAATATTTAGCTCTCTATCTGTGGGTTTATGCCCACTGACGGTTACATGAGTTGCATCATGACTCATTATTTTTTCCACTCAGACTTTATCCCTTCTTTCTTTTACTCTTTTCTCCAGTTCTCAATTTAAAGGTGCTCTCACACCCACAGCTTCAGTTTACATCAATCAAACATTTTTTGTTGTTTCAGGTGTAGACTGTCCTCCCACATGTCAACATGTTCTAAGCAAACAAACCGCTGCCTTGGAAAAAGTGCATTTACTTGAGCTTGATAAACGCTTTTATGGTTGTGTGATGACTCACAGTACTTCTATTTTACCGTGGGCCACACTTACCCATTCACACAACACAATAGGTGCTTACACACCGCACACTACTTGTACTACCTCGGCGATCACTTTCCATGCAAAGTCAATGTACAGCCGCGATGGGGCGGGGCTAACCCTCCCGCGATGCGACAGCCACTTTTCACACTACCACATAGCTTGTTGCGGGATGTCAAAGTAAAAAAAAGATGATCTTTTTAGAAGATGTTGTGTGTGGCTGTGCAGCAACAGCCAATCAGCGGTGTGTGCACGTGTGACGGTACCCTCGAAAGACAGTTATTCATCCGTACTACAGAGGAACAATCCATGTCCGTGTGGAAACATTAGCCAGTGAGGACATTAGTTCCGCCTAGACGGACCGCGGTAAACTCACAGAGGATGCTGCTGCAGGGCATCAGCTGCAGTGTTTTGTGGTTGATAAGTGAGTGAAAAGGATACAGCTGGAATAATGTCCGTTTATACATCCTATTATATGATATATGATAAGATCGCGGTGAAACTCGAGCGGACGTGACGTCACCAAGCGACGGCAACGGTGACCAAAATGAGGTATTTGTGGACGCGCAACGATATGTCAGTGGGCGATGCGATTTTGGTAGCTGGGTCGCTTGCGGTGTGAACGCAGCATAAGACATAAGGAGTAGAGCAGTGGTCACCAACCTTTTTCAACTAAAGATCACCTATGATGCTAATTGAGATGGTACGATCTACTTGCCTAAATTCCCCGAGAATGATTAAGAAAACTTCGAATTTTAACTTCACAATCAAAGATGCAATTTTCAATCCATAAATGTGATAAAGGGCAGGAATTAAAAATAAAGATTCTGTGGATTTAAAATCCCATTAGCACTTTATAATGTATGCAGCCTAATACTAAACAAAACTAATCACTAAGGACTGGAACAATGTTAGCATAAAACACAATTTAGGTAATGTTAATTTCTTACTAATACCAAAAATTAATGAGGCAGAGAGAAACTAATCAGGCCCAGTTTATTTTGCAGAGCAGCTGGATTCACCAGATAAGTCATGGATCAGCAAAAATAAGCAGCTGTTATCCGACCTGCCTCGCTCAGCCAGACACAGACAGGAGCTGCACCGCTAACAGACAGACGAGAAAACTTGATGCCAGAGTTGCCAGGTTTGCTTATTATAAGTGACTTTTGGCTTCTTCTTTGTCTAACTTGCATGTGTATATTGGGAGTTGTAGGTTGCACTTTTTTGGGCTTGTGCTAATAGTGCAGTTGTTCATTTAGACTTTTTGTACCCCCAAACCCAGGAGGGATCTGCTGCATGATCTACCATCAATAAAAACCAACTTCAGAGGCTATTAAAATTATTTTATCCCACCCTAACACAAATTTAAAATACGGTAAAAAGCGTTTCCACCTAACATAAATCCTTATAGCCAGATTTAAATTAATTTCTAATGTAGTTACTACTGTTTTCACCATAATAAAGCTGTAGAGGATTATGATAAAACTTAGATAAAAGCCTGACATGTCTGTTTGGTTACCAAAATCAAGGTTAGACAGACTGATTACCAAATACTGAGTTATAAAGAACAGCCCCTCCCTTCACTTCTGTATAAAGAAAAGGATGTTTCACCTTCAAACAAAAGGACGTTTAATAAGTAAATTAAGAGACAAAAAAGAAGAAATATGACTTTGAAGTGTAACATGGATAAAAATTAAAACACACTTCATGTAGGTTTCTCTCTTCAAACATGTTTTTTTGAATTGCAAAATCTGGCAACACGGCTAGCTGCAGCAATGGCGATTCCGGAGCGGTCAATGGAGTTAAAACTGGAGTTTTCAGGATGGAAGTACAAGAAGTAAAAGTCAAGAACACACATGTGAAGTGTCCATTATGTCCTAAAGCAAAGTGTTTGTCTGTTGTTAGTAAATCTAAAATCTAGTTACCAAAAACACCGAGAACTCCGCTGATGATGTCAGAGCTGCTGCAGCAGGTAACAACAAGGAAGGACACAGAGACGGAGACACACAGTTCAAGAGGAAAAGATTTTCCAAAAAAGTAACACATCAATTACTTTACCTGATAACTAATTAAATTTATGAAGGAGTAATTCCGTTCGTAATTCAATTACTTTTTTGGGAAAGTAACTAGTAACTATAACTAATGGCTTTTTTAAAGTAACGTGCCCAACGCTGCTGATGAGTGTCACTGGGGATGGGAATCAAAAACCAATTCCAGGTTAGAATAACAGCTCTATTAAAGAATCGATATCATGAGTCTTTTTGCTAATCAATTCCCTTATCAATTCCTCCCACTGACAGGGTTCAGCAGCATCAGAATTGTGGCTTTTTTTTTTTTTTTTTTTACAAAAGGCACTTACTGCACAACCTTAAGTGAGAAGAAACACCTCTACCACTTCTTCCCTAATTTAGCAGGGTATACTCTGTTGAAAGGAGCAAATGTGAACAATCATATCATGTAATAACTCCGACAGGCTGCCTGGGCATTATCTTGAAGATATCATGGTTGCATTTGTGAAAAGGGCTTTTCTAAAGCTCTGAAAGTCTGGTCACACCAGTAGACGGTACTTTTGGGTTTTCAGGGTGTCATTCATGTTTATAGTGTTTTTATTTTCTTTTTCGTGCTTGCTATTAGTGTTGTTTCTCATCTTCTTTTGTTCCTTGACTGATCTGCCTTCTTTATTCTCGACATCTTTTGTGTTAAAGACTATTTACTATGGAAAGAACATTTGACTTCCTGAATAAGGCTGCTCATTGTCTCAAACACAAAAGGCTAATTTCTACAAAACAAGTCGGTCTCTGGTCTGGACCCTGCTGCTATGATCAGAGTTAAAGACATCAGAGAACATTTTGTCTGTTGTTTTGTTTTCCTAAAAACTGTAAAGTGGCCATGCACTTAAGGGGTTTTCATTGTTGTGTGTGTCTGTTTTTCTCTTTCAATCTAAACTCAGGCTTTGAGAGACAAATGATCTTTAAGATTAGAAAAATGGGTCCATAAAAACCTCCAGGTTTCCCTGAGATTAAAGATTGGACTCAGTCATGCAGGGAATATGTTATTATGCTGCTACACGCGGTATTTCATGCCATACTGAGCCATATCTAATCATCTGGTGCATTTCCCCGTGGATTAGGATGCAGTTCAACACTGTGACCGTATATCTTTGGAGGACAAGCGGCTTACGGATGAAACCGGGCCATCATTCCCTCTGGCAGACTTCCCATTGGTCTCAATATCATCAGAACGGATGTCTCCCAGGGCGTCTCTTCACTGTAAACAATGGGCTGCCAAGCTCACAGATTCTTCACTCTTAATGCCCCGTAATCGAATCCACCTCTCAGATGGTCTAATTGAATTCGGCTTCCTACAGACGCACACATGAAGGCACAGCTGGGGTGGAGAGAACCTGTTGAGAGGCTCACTGAGGGCCGAGGGGACCCAGGGATGTTAATTGCAGTCTTGAAAGTGTGGTGCATTATGGGACACGTGGGAGCTGAGCACCTGATCGAGGAGCTGATTAAAATGTCAGTGACTCACCACAAACTTCCCCAAACATGATGATGCAACAGCTTCACACACACTTACACACTGAACATTTGTTTTTGCTTGTTTGTTTATTTTTTTGTTTTCATTGTAGTCTACAAATATCCAAGGGTATATTATGCCAAGTCAATGCTTTAGTATCTGAATCAGATTTTATATTTTGTGGCACATGATACAAAACAAAGTCAAAATAAATTCATTTAGACTGAAAAATAAATTTGACCATGTTTGAAACTACACTGTGTAAAAGAAAAAAACCCCTTCTTAGCGGTTTTATAACTTTTCTAGTTGAGAACTGCATCAATCTCATTTGACATTATTCTTAGAAATTCCCTTATCAGTGCAATCCAATTAGTTCTGAGTGTCTTGTATAACAGTGACATCATGTTTTAAGGGTCAGGCAGTACAAGTAAAAAGCAGCGACGGTGTGTGAACATTCAAGCTTCTGCCATTGTTAACAGTTGGCTCTGAAGCCGCTGTGCTGTGGTGATGTAAGCTCCTGAATTAGACCATAAAATTCACAAATTCTCTTCTATCAGAATCAGATGCACCCATTTAGTTCCTCTTTATCAAAAGAAGTATCAGCTCGTAGATACTTGATATTTAGTTCAGTTTTAAGCTAGGGTTGGTAATTTGATTTAGATACACTTTTTGTTATACTTATTAAAATGATTGTTATGTTCCGATGGCAGTCAATACATGATGTGTTCTTAAAGAAAGAGCAATGAGCAGCCACTGTCCACAGTGAAAACCAATCGAAGAACTGCCATTATGCTCACCTTCTGTTCATACATTTTAGAGGGATCCAGCTACACTGGAGAATGCTTACCTGTCAAGATTAGGTTTTGAAATTAAGGGAAGCCCGCTACGAGCCGTCCCACAACACCAACCAAGCTCCAGTATCCCTCACATTTTAAGACAGGTGTACAGAAATCTAAAATAAACTCTTTGTTTTTCTTGGTTTGTTCTGCTACTCTAATCTCACAACAGCTGCCACCCAGGCTACTGCAGGTGGACGTTCTCACCAGGCTTCTTCTTCTTCTTTGGTTTTACGGCAATTGGCATCCATCATTTTGGAGCATTACCGCCCCCTTCAGGCTAGCGACAGAGTTCAGTTTGGAGAGGCAGAGGAATGTTTTTATTATTATGCCATCACACAGGAGATTTACAGGGGAATACTGATACAGGAGGATGGCGGGAAAGAGGATAAAATACGTAAAATACGGTAGTTTCATGGCCAAAACGGGAGACTTGACAGCTATGTGGAGAATGGCAGAGGAACTACCTATACCCCGATCAACATCAGGTTGTGAGTATTAACTAACTTTCCATGTTTGATTGTTTTTTTTTTTTTTTTACTTTACTATGATAATATTTTTTATTCTCCTGACTGAGACATGACTTGGCGTAGTGTAAAACATAAAGGTTGTGGTGAGGACCGGTTTGGAGTTTAAGCTAGTTTTCCAAAATTACCGACCCTAGCTTTAACTTTTGCTGAGCAATTATTACTAGAATGTACACAACAAAATTTTGTGCTGTTTATTTGTATCACTCTTGGTATGTAAAGGCCTAAAAGAGGGTAAAGAAGAAGAAAACCTGAGTGCAGAATCCAGTGTTCTTAAACATACTCTTAATTAATGATTGAATTTGTTCTAAATGAATATAAGCTGTTGACTATAACGCCTTAACTGTTGCTTTACTAGCTGTTAATCAAGAGAAATGTCCAAATAAAATTTAACCAAATTAGAAGTAAGGAAAGAAACTTAAAAATATCTAAAAGTATCTGTTCCTTTGTCCGTTATTTTGACATGCATGGCCGAGGGAATTTGGTTGAAATTGTATTTTTCAAAGGATCAAATGAGAAGTTGCAGAATTGCTCACAAAAGCAGACAACCACAGACAAACAATCACATCACACCACAGGGGCCCTCATCATTCTTCAGACTGTAATCAATAAATCTGCCTCTTCAGCATAATTATTGAAGGGAATTAAACTGTAGGAGATCTGCAGGGAGACAAATGTGATAGAAGAAGATTCGCTTTGCTCCAGTGCAGCAAACATAACATTTGATATGAAAAATAATCAAATGAGGATTTAAGCAAAGAATTTTGGCACAGTTACTCCAGAGGAAATGTATTTTTTTTTTTAGGATAAACTTTTAGAAACTGTTATGTAACCGCCTTCAGCCACATAAACAGAGAAGACTGTCACACCTGTCCTGAATAAACTACCACACACTATTTGTTCAGGATTTTTCTCACATTTGCATCACATTTGCTTTCATCTTGCGCACCATCTCTCTCTCTCGGCTCGTGCACACTGTTGTCCGATGCCCTTCAGTCGAACCAGCTCGCCTTCTCCCCCTCTCGGCTGATTGAAGATCAAAGTGTTTCCGCTCTCATTCAATGTCGCAGATTCCTCCTCTGAGGTAATCTCCCCCTCTCTCTGCCCACCGCCACGCTCTATGTCTCAGGAGCTGCTGGAGGGGAGAATGTGACCTGTTTCATAACCAGCAGCAATCCATAAACATGCAGGAGATGACACGGGAACAGACCACAGCCAGGAACAAGAAACCAGGTCCCCTCCAGGGTTTCTAGGTGTTTTCTGCATGCTGTTGTTTCATCGAGGGAAATCGCTCAAAAGACCTCATCCATCTATGACAAAGATTCTGTCACTGCCTTCAAAATAGTCTGGAAAAAGACAAATGGCGTCTTTTAAATTCAAGCAAGTGTTGATGCAATTAGGCTCAACACGTCAGTCAGGCAAGACTTTGGCTCGGATCAGAGGTGGACATTAAAATTCAGTTCAAATCTGCTTTTCTCAAACCTGATAATCTATGTAATCAAGATCAATCATGGAAGATGCCTGAGACAAGACTGGGGATTTATCGGGGTAGTTTATTACGTCCGGTTTAGTACAAGACTGACAAAGAAAGACAAGTTATCTCTTCAGTTATGTAGGCATGTGAGTAACAAATATGGCAGTAGTTATCTAAGACAGCAGTATGTATATGTGTACATTGGTCACTTCAAATATGGTCAGGTCCCACACAGCTTCTTCAGTGGGTCCTAAATATGGCCAGTGCTCGGAGATTCTGTGTCCTACTCTCAGAAATTTTTGAAAACAGATGCAGGATGTTTTATGTGGGCTGGATACATAGGAAAGTTAAATCTGGGTGCATAGATGGCAAACTAAAAAGATGTATTTGATAGGGTAAGTTCATTATCAATAAAGATACTCAAAGTCTATTTTTATTTTGCAAAAAAGCGTAATTCAATTAATTACTAGAAAACAATATAGATGATTGAGTTTATTAGACCTCTTAGATCAGACTTTAGGTAAAAATTAGCAGCAATTAAGCTGCAAGATACCCTACTCACTGCTGCACACCAGTGTTACCCACATGTCCTTTTATATTTTTATTTTTTTCTCATCATGACTTTTATTATTGATATTATTGTTTTTTCTCTGTCATTTTGTGTAATTTTGTTTAATCATATCTTGAATGAAATTGTTATGTTCAAAACACAAACTCTAAATAAAAAGAAAATTAAGAAAAAAAAAAAGAAAACAATATAGAGATCCAACCAACTCATTGTGCCCTAATTTAGTGGCGCAGCGCAGGGTGCACAAGCCTGGCGCACCCCGTGCAGTGTTAATTTCGCCGTGTGTGGTTATTCAGAAAATCACAATTTTCATCATTTAGGATCCAGACGGCGATCCGGATCACTTCCAAGATCTAATCATTTATTTCTTGTCCCAATCCGGACATTTCCTGAATATTTTATCTAAATCCATCCATAACGTTTTGAGTTATGTTGCTAATAGAGAAACAAACCAACAAACAAAAAAACAAACAGACAAACATAACGTCCTTGGCGGAGGTTATAAAATAAATAATAAATATATATATTCAATCATTTAAGAATTGATTTGTTTTGATGAAAACTATTAAGAATTCAGTGCAAAAGAAGCCTGAGTGTGTTTTCTCCTTTTCTGATTTTCTTTTCGATATATACAGTATGTGTTCATCGGATAAAAGAGTGACTAATTAGCCTTTATAACAAAATAAATCTAGACCTTAGACCCAAAATCATTTACTTTTCAGGTCTTACGGTCTAGACCACGTGTTTCTTTTTGTGCTTTTTTCTCTTTTAAAAAGCATATCCATCTACATTATGTATGCATTTGAGGGGAAAGATTGGCATTGGTATAAGTGTTGGTGTTAAATCAATTATTATTAATTGCACTGATTTGAGAGTTTCATATTGTCCATCACTGATGTCAATGTGCCTGACTGTGATCATTGCTGATAGGTAGTATGGCACCTAATGTAGCCGAAAGATTGAACGTCACATGAAATAACATAATGTATTTTAAGGAGGTTGGTAGAAAAGAAAAAGTTAGTAAAAGAATTACACAGGTGCTTTCCATTTGAAAATGTTATATTGCTTCCATAAGCTTTATTTGCTCTTCTACGACTTTGTTTCCTCAGTGAAGAGTACTTCTGTAGGCAAAATAAAATCTGTGGTATTAGGACTTTACCCTCTTTCCTGTGTGCTGCCTTAAACAGCTGATATTCCTCCAAACAGACCTACCAGTGTGACATCATACTACTGTTACATCAGTCCTTTAAGCCAACTATTTGACTCAGAAAAAAAACGTACCACAAAGCCTCTGGAAAATGTGATTAAGCTCATAAAGAGCTATTTAAAGTGACGTTACTGCCCAGACATCCTTTGTAGAAGCATCATTTGTTTCTGGAGCTCCACAGAAAAACAACTATATTATAAAAATGTGTTTGGACTGTAAAGGCCAAGGCTGCTTTCTTTTTTTTTCTTTACTACAAGAGAGTACGACCAGCTGTGTTTAGTCTCCTTTTCTAAACAATCAGTTTCACAGTGTGCACTTCACTGGCTGCTTGTCACTTCCATTTCTCTTTCTAATTACTGAAGCGTTAAAAATTCGGATTCTGCCATGACCTCTGCAGACGGGTCAGAAAATTCAATAAATATTTCATGTACTTCTCTTCGAATAATGTTTATGCAAGAAAAACCGACAACAGAGGTTGTGAAGATTGAAGAAGGAGCTCATGTGCAAAATTGCGTCACTGCTGAGTTTTATTCAGATAGAGATGCTCATGAGTGTGATTTGTTCATAGAGCTGAGGTTAGAAGAAGGACTTTTAAAGCACTGCGTCAGGTTGGTAATGCTGATACACAAGAAACAGGAAGTCTTTAAATGGTAAAAACACTACTCAATACTGTCTATTCCACAGGTCACACTTGCACATTCACTCTCACATTAACTCACTGATGGTTGCAGTATTAAAATCAATAGTCCATTAGTATTAAACCACATTTATGTCCTTTCATTAGGGGTGTAATGGTACACAAAAATGACGGTTTGGTACGTCCTTCAGTTTTGGGGTCACGGTTCGGTACAGTATGGGAACAGCGCAAAACCATTTGCTTGTTTAGCACATTCATTAAACCAAAGATTTGTCATTATACAAACTGAAAACCAAAATATATTCAATGTGCTGCTTGGTCATACTAAAAGTTAAATAAAATAAATAAACAACAAATGTATGAAATTAAAAATAATGAGTTTCTTTTTAAATTCCTGGTTTAAATGTGGATGACTGTGTACTTTATACTGGGGCTCAATCACCTTTAGCATGTGTTTAAAACCAGCATTTTCCACAGCTGAATATGGTCTTAGATCTGATGCTATAAAAACGCTGATGGATGCTGTTATCGCTTTGGCCCGATCTAAACTGTCAGGGAGAGACTGCTTGAATGCAGACGGCAGTTGAATTTGAACTACAGTGTTTTTTTTTCTTACCGTGGAAATCTTTATTATTGAGTGGTGCCGTTTCAGGTGAGTTAGCATGTTTGACGTGCTGTCGGAAAATACCCAACCTCAGTTGAACTGTATCGGCACACGCCTTCGTTTTATCCACCTGTCTTTGTCCGTTGCAATATTTCCCCAGGAAGCCAAAGTGTTCCCAAACAGGAGATTTCAGCAACGGGGGAGGGTCTTCAAGCTCCGGTTGGTTGCTAGCAGTAGCCATGATGCACAATTCAGACACAAGGTTTTGTGGTTACGGAAGCTGTTTGATATTCGTCTTCTGATTGGCTCACCGTGGGACGTCACATCCACATGATACATACATGGTCGCAAGAGCACGAATCACAGACCACTTTCCTCATGAATATAAAAAGCCTTCCCTAACCACGCCAATCTTCATGTGCAGCGGCTAATGTAAACTTACTGTACTCGTTCGAACACAGCACGGTACCGAACCGAACGTCCTTTTCGAGTGGTTCGGCACGAGTACATGTACTGTTATACCTAGGGGTGTGCGATATGACGATATTAAATCGTTAAGAATTATAACGTGGGGATGATCTCATAAAGCAGAAAGATCGTCAGATCGTCTGTGTGGGCGCAGAGACTTTGACGCGCACCCGACTAACCAATCGTAGCACATTACGCTCAGTGCATGGTGGGATCTCTTGTTTGATAATGTAGCATGAAGCCATGGTGGAAAGAGAAAAGGAGATAAAAGCTTGAAGATGTCTGAACAAAAATCTGTTCTAAAGCAGCTGTATTATTCACTCAGATTATAGACATTACAGTTAGATAACATTTATTCTAAATTGTTGCACTTTAAGAGATAACAAGTTACTAGTTGGCGTTTATATTTGACCCCTCTAATAAGCTATATGATGTGTTTAGTTTTTATGTTACAAAAGTTCACTTTATTGTTGTTCATAACCTTTTATGTTTACATTTGTTACACATTTTTATAAAAACTGCACTATTTAAATTAAAACCTGTTCATAAGGTTTCTTTGGCTTATATGTTAGACATACGGAAAAATGGTCAAACATGCAAATTAGTCTAGAAAAATAAATGTAAAAAAGAATTGTGATAAAATCGTGATTGTGTTTTTATTTTTAAAAAAATCGTGATATGATATTTTTGCCATATCGCCCACCCCTAGTTATACCTCTACCTTTCATACTCATTTATATGCTCCGATGCAGCAGTTGGACCATCCTGAGGTTAAGTATCTTGCCCAAGGACACATCACCATGTGACCTAAGGAGCTGGGCTCAAACCAGCAGCCTCCTGCTTACTCACTGTTCACTATTAGACTGCGCCACAGACACTCATTACAGGAGGACAAGAGGTTTTCATAATCTTTAAAAGTTACTCTTCATGTTCTCAGAGGTCAGAGTGAAAACGGTCTGCATATGATGTTGTTTTTGGGTTTATTGAAAATGAAGATGACTCAGACTTAAACATTCACACCTGCCGACAAATACCTGAGATCCTGAATACACAGTAGTGTGTGTGTGTGTGTGTGTGTGTGTGTGTGTGTGTGTGTATGTGTCTTTGTCTGTAGAGTTTATGAAAGAGAGAGAAAGGAAATTAAAAAGGTGAGACAGATTGCGTCATCATCAGGAGGTTGAATGACAGACACAGGCTCCTGTGTGTGTGTTTGTGTGTCTAACTTTGTCGAGCCTCTCTGACAGCACGGTGTTATGATAAATGTAATATGATATGAAGGCTGCAGAAACACTTTATCATGTCACGAACTGGACACTTGTTAAGGTGACTGATGGATAATTGATGAGTCAGAACTCTGCTCTGACAGTGTTTTTAATGTGTGTGTGTCAGTGTGTGTGTGTGTGTGTGCACTTAGGCCCACACAACTTCACCTTCAAATGCGCTTCTACCCCAAAAATTCCAACCCCACTTTAATAAAGTTGGGAAATACAGAATTAAATGATTTGCAAATTCTCTTCGACCTTCATTCGATTGGAAAGAATTCCACCTAAGTTCCAATTTTATTTACCAGGAGCTGTATAATGATTTATAGGGCCTTAACAGTTAAAATGTACGACTAAGTTTGTTTTTGTAGTTGTTAAGGCATTTAAACATGATTCACTTTGAAAAGACAGAAAATTAAAAGCCAATGCCGCAGCTTCACATTGTGTTCAATGGTTTACAGCTTTAATCCTGTTAATTTTTCTATCCAGGTTTCTGTGCTGATGACGACTAAAAGCTGTCAACTACAAGACATTCACACTGATATCAAACTTTCAAAATGCAATCCATCTAAACTAATTCCATGAGCAGCAGAGGTGCTGCACTCAAGGATAATGCAGGCCCTGGGAATCACATCCATGACCTTCAGGAGATGATCAGAGTTGCTCATACTGTACAATACAATTATCAGGTTTACATGAGAACTTTAATTCCCCTTTAATTCCAAATAAAACTTGTATCCTCCTGAAAAAGATTGAAAATGACCATAAGCATGAAAATGATCATTCGGAATAAAACTTAATTCTGGAGTAAGTGGCTGGTTATTCAGATTTTAAATCTGAATTAAATAATTCCTCTATCATGGGGTGCTGGTTTAGTGGAGTGGTTGGCAACCAGGCACCCCATGTACTTGCTTCTGCCGGTCCAGGTTCGAATCCCGCCTGTGACCAGTTTGCAGAGTGTCTTCCCCTGCTCTCTCCCCCCCCTTTCACAAGCCTATCCACTGTCTCTCTCCTATCAATAAAGGCACAAAATGCCCAAAAACTACATTTAAAAAAAATTAAAATAATTCATCCATCATGTATACGTTAATTCTGCTCTAAATTTATTCTGATCGTTCTGCACATGCTCATTCCCTTATCCTGTTGAGTCGGGAACAGGAAGGCCGCCCGAATCAAGCATTGGACTCAAGCTAAGACAATTTATTTAGAACCTTGGAAGATTTGGCAATAATGAAAGAGTGGAAGGACGTAGGCATTTAAATGCAGACCCTTTTAAAGCTGTAGCATCCAAGTTGGACGAGGTTTCCCTAGTGGAGACGCTGGAGATGCTGAACTAAAGTTTTTCTTCCAGTAGATGTAAATATGTCACGTCCACTCCTGTCCAATCAGAACCATTCCCAACCTCCAGGCCTTGAATAAAGGCAAATAAACGTGTTTCCATGTAAACCTCAATTCGGAATTACTATTTCCATGTAAACATGAAGGAGAAAACTTTAAAACCGAATTATTTTATTGTAAATAATTCATTCAGAATCAAAAAACATCATACAACCATGGCCAATGTGATTCTAAAGGATATGCCACTATTGCAAAACAGACCTCTAGAAATAATATGTGATGATATATGAATAATTACTCAATGTCACAGAGTAAAATGTATCTATATGGCAAAGGGTGGCATAGTGGCACGGCAGATTAGTGCACCAGCCTCACAAGATCCTTGTGTCAACCACAGTCTTTCTGCTATGACTTTGCATGTTCTCCCTGTGCTTGTGTGGGTTTCTTCTCTAAGACTTAAAAAGAAAAACATGCTGAATAGATTAGTTGGCGGCTCTAAATGTCCTCTAAGTATGAGTGTGAGGGTGAACGGTTGTATTGCCTAGTCTGGCAGTATGCTCTACCATCAGTCAGAAGGTCAGGGGTTTGATCCCAGCTCCACCTTTAACATGTTGACGTGTCCTTGGGCAAGACACTGGTTCAACTGCTGTGTCAGTGGCATTGACTGATACTGGTGGACATGGACAATATCAGGGCTTCAGAGTGCAACCATTTTGGGCGCACATGCATCCAAAATTTATGAGAATGCACCTAACATTTTTTCTTGGGCGCACTGGTGCACCGAGAAAAATGTTAGGCGCACCCTTACAAATTTAAGTTGACAAACAAAAATGAGGTAGCAGAAAAATCAGCCGAAAACAGACAAGACACAGCACCTGCTTTCTGTTCAGTAATGTTCAGTATTTCAGCTCAGTAGAGCATTTTAAGCACCTTTATTTGGAAATGTTTTATTCTGCTTAATGTTTTAGTTTGAAATTGTCAATTTCATTCAGTTAAGCACTCTAAATGCTCTGTTTTTCTTTTAATATATAATTTTCTTCAAATAAAGACAAGCATGTCTCTACTTATTCTTGTTTAAAAACCATTTACATTATACAAAATGTATGGAGAGTGATAAAATGGTGATTTTACGGCGTTAAAGGTGACACTATGAAAAATTTGGACCAATGTGCACCTAAAAATTTTTTTAGCAATGAACCAATGCAAAAAGTTAGTCTGGAGCTCTGAATATAAGCCAAAGCCCATTTGCCATTTAATATATCATATCACGTAAAATTAAAGGATAAGAAAAAGCTTGCTGTATTGTTAATAAGCTCCCCTGACACATATTTATGAAAAGCAGTAATGTATTGCCATTTTAGTTTGACGGATGACTTTTATTGCCTTAGAATTTAAACAAAATAAAGAAAGAACTGCCTTTCTTGCAGCCACAGAACCAGAAAGGTAAATGTATTTTCCAGATGTTTCACAGAGGGTCATTCTGCTGCTCGGTTTTTCTTTCCCTGAAATGAAGTCGGGCATCACGCACGCAGCAAGCTCAGCACAAAATGTACTGAAGGTACAGTTTTTGCGAAGCAGATCCTTGAAACAATAATTGAAAAAGAAATTGTATGTCAGAGGAGAAATCCCTGAAAATAAATGCATATTGCCACATAAATGGCAGTGCTGGGAAATGCTACACAGACAATGTGTACTGTAACATTAAAAAGCTGCTGCCTGCAAATCAGACGGAGTGTAGAGGAGAGGTGACAGGCAGGCTGATGAGATGCAAAGAGCAGAGTGCACACATGCACACCTAAATATCCACATAGGTATGTAGATAGGCAGGTGTGTTTGATTTGTGGCTGAGGTGGAGATGTGCTGGAAAACCACTTCTGAGTTTTTCCTTCCACATTTATGAGGCCATGTGCTGGTGGGGCTGATCAATATTGGATGTGATTCAGCTGTGTTTTCTGTGTAGGGGGGGCAAGGTTCACTCTGCCATTAACTCAGAAAAATTGAAGTCTAAATGAATGAGTGTGTATGTGTGTGTCAAAGAGAGGCAAAGGCCGAGAGTTCCAGAAATAACCTGTATAGATGCACTCGAGCGTGAGTGGAGGGCATCATAGTCGGGGGTCACAGATGTATAATGTAAGTCAGTGGTTCAACTATAGACATGCAGGAGAGCAACTTTTGGCCTTGAGATCCTTCACAACACAAAGACATGCAAACTGTCAGAAAGACTAAAATAACTGCTGCACCAGGTTCAGACTGTGCTTTCCGGAAACTATGGGGCTTTTTCAAAACATGGTAGTGGCCAGACTTGATTCAGCTTTTACTTTAGTTACTTGAGTTTTCAATTAGGGATTATACATAGTATCTGGCACAGTTTTTCGAATCACCTCTGGAAAGGTTCCAAGTGAGGTGAACAAAAACTAAAATGTGATGTAGAGACTTTGCTGATCTCTGAATGTTCAGGCAAAGAAACAGGAATATCTGGTTCTGTAATAGAGATGAGAGAAGGTAGGATTTTATCTATACCAATGCCATTATTACCTCCTCCAAGGAGGTTATGTTTTCGGGAGAGTTAGTTTGTCTGTCTGTCTGTCTGTGAACAAAATAACTCAAAAAGCTATGGATGGATTTAGATGAAATTTTCAGGAAATGTTCAGCATGGGAAAAGGAAGAACTGATTCAATTTTGGTGTTGATCCACATCACCGTCTGGGAACTGTGCTTTTCTCCGTGTGCTTTTCTAGTTGATTCTGTCTACTGATCAAATTCTTAAACTAGAAAAGCACTCTGAGAGCGCAGACCTCTGCCAGCGCCACAGTCCTCTCCCATATTGTGATTTTCATCATAAATATTAGTCCTACCTTTATTTCATGTAAATATTTAGATTCCTTGACCATGAAAACATACCATTAGCAACTGGTTTCATAATGATATCTATTTTAGTTCAGTCGTTATTCATGAAAATTGCATTTTTTCTTCATGGCGGATCCAGACGGTGATCTGGATCAACACCAAAATTGAATCACTTATTCTTTTTCCCATGCTGAACATTTCCTGAAAATTTCATCAAAATCCATCCATAACTTTTTGAGTTTTTTGTTCACACACAGACAGACAGACAAACTCTCCCAAAAACATACCCTCCTTGACGGAGGTAGTGATTCCTTTATTGATTCCTAAACCCAAGCATGTTTTACGGTTAACAGCGTCAAGCACATGGCACTCCTGAATTTTTAAATCAGTTCTTAGCAGACGAAAGCTTCAGCAAGTTTATGGTATTTCTAACTTTGCTTGAAATCACAGAAACGCAGACACTAGACATTGCACCATACCGTGTTAGATTAAGCTACTCTCTTTCTTCTGATTCCATGATTACTTTTCTGATGTGATCTCCTTGTTTTGCATTCAGAGCTAAGTGGTAAGGACTGATAATTGATTTGTTAAACAAAAAGACTGAAGATATTGATGCTTTTAGCCATTCCTTTATTTGTTGTTGTGAGGATGTCGTGGTAGTTTCACACTATGATGACCAAACCTACATTAGAAATATAATAAAAGGATAAACTGTATGAGAAAACAAAGAGGCTTGCACCCAAACAATGTTAAGTCAGGCCATATTGAGCAACAACCACAAATGGAAAAGCCAAATTAAAGACAGGGATGGTAGTCATGAGGTTTAAGGATCTGTCCTGTAATATGTAATATGAAAAATAAATGTCACTACATGACACAATGCAACATGATGCTGTGTGATATTTGTGCCTCAACCCACAATTTTTATTTTCATTTCAGTCAAACTTCCATTAATTTAAATGTAATATCCAAATGCAATTTCACTCCTTGAAAGAAAATACTACTAATAATTATAATTATGATGTCATACATAGTTGTGATAGTGAAATCAGGTGATTTATGCTGACTAGGCTCGTAAAACTAGTGATAACACTTTGGTCATATCACTCTGCTGAGCAACGGATGGATCCAGGGGGTTAAGAGAGATGTGAAGAACAGAGACTCAACTTTTGCCCAGGTAAAAGTAAGACAACGATGTAACGATCATCTTGTCCTCATCTTCATTGACTTCCTCCTCAAAAGACGAATCGGACTGTTTTTGACGTCTTGTTTTTTGAAAGTAACAACAGCTATAACACCAACAACTACACACAACTAAAAACAACAAAATAAAACAACAAAGGAGAGACAGGTATGAATCAGTCTCCTTGACTGGACTGGTTGCCTTTTAATTGACCCAGAACATAAAGAACTGTTTACACTGAAATGAACTTAAATGTCAAAAAGCACCTCAGTCTCTCTTAAAATAAAAATACAGAGTAGCTTGTCCATTCACACACTCTGACATCTCTCCCTTCTGTCATCAAAACAAGTTTAAATCCCTTTCAATGTGGAAAAAGTAACCATGCACTGACTGATCAGTGTTGATTTCCATAACATTTTTTTCTTTTTGCACTACAAGGAAACTTAAACTCAGGACACTTTATTAGTGGTTTAAGTTGTGTTATTTTGTCCTGTAGATTATTTTAATAACTACCTCAAACCTTGTGATATCCTTTATTTGTAAAAGCAAAATATTGCTTAATATTGCACTTTATTTTTGAAAAGAGGCTCAAAACAGTCCTGCAGTGTAACCTGTTTGGCAAGTATTTTTATTTTTAAATGTGGAAAATAAAAGACTAAAGGAACTGATATAATTTAGTGGTTTTACAGCAATATTCAAAACTTTTAATTTATATTTGAGAGAACTACCTCATGTGCAGTTAAAACAAGGTGCTGTTGTAACAGGTATTGTTTAATGGTTTCAATAAAATAAGACTAGAACATTTAGGGTGTATGCTTTCAGTAAAAAAAAAACAAAAAAAAAGGTATCCGCAGGTCATTTACTGTGATCAGCAAGAAAATTGTGATTGGTGCACCCTAGAAAAAAGGTGACCCTCTAGAATAAAAATGTAATAATGATGCTCTAAAATAGGGCTGAACGATTTGAGAAAATGATCTAATTGCGATATTTTTCCCCAATATTGCAACTGCAATTTACTCTGTGATTGTTTTAATGCTCCTCATCTTATGTATTCTTAAACAAACATAAGCAGTAGATCTTTTTATAGTAAAACCAATATGACATTAAATCAATCTAAGGATAAAAGATTTGAGAAAATGTGGAGAAGTGAAGAACAGAAGCAAAATAGGTATGAAATTGTAAAAACTGGGTTAAAAAAAAGGTACGAAAGCAGAAAAAAAGTTAATAGGTGCAAAATAGGTATGAAATTGCAAAAAAAAAAAAAGGTAAAAAAATTCAAAAGTGACTAAGGAAAATTGATTATAGCAGCAAATTTGGGATTAAATTTCAAGAACCATGTAAAAATTCCAAACATGGTCTCACAGTGGCCAAAAAAAAAAGATGAATGGGAGCAAGATAGGCAAAAAGTTGGAAAAAACTGGGTTAAAAAAAAGTTAAAATAGGCATGAAATAGCGAGAAACTACATCACAATGCCAAAATGTTAGACACACTTTGGGTTAAAAATATTGCACTGTCTGCAATCTGAAAATTGCAACAAGCCATATTGTGATTTAATCTAATTTGCAATTAATTGTTCAGCCCTAGTTTAAAAATGGATTCATGGATCTTCACCATCAACAGGATAAAAACAGAATAATATATTTGTGCTGAACACTAAGAGCAGCATGTTATACTCACATTAATAAATAAATGAGTAATCTCTTGATGAATCCCAAGTATCATAGGCTTAATGTTTCAGAAAACAGAAACACATTCATCAAACCTTTAAAATATGTCAAAGCAGTCTGAAAGAGGAGGAATGGAATAGACAGACCCTAAAACTGAAACACTGGCACCATGAATGCACTGACCAGTTGCCCCTTTTCATATGTGGTTCAAACTTAAATTCGCTTTTGGATTCGGTAACTTACACTTTAATCTACATTGCAGCACAACTTGAGCCATACTGTGGCTCCACAAATCTGTTATGACATCAAATACAAAAATAGTGGAGGACACTGAGGTGGTAGTTCAGCATGAGCTCTCTCTGTGGCTTTTATATTTTGAAGACACAAACGAGCAGCAAGAAAAAATACCATTAAAAAGCACAGATTTGAGAATTTAGGGAGTAGAAAAGCAGTGAGTATTACAGTATGTTTGTGAGTCTACTGCTGATGCTCCCTGACCCAAGGCCGCTCATTAAGGAGGGAAAAACAAAACTTTCTAAGAGGAATGATCCATCCCAATATCATGGTCCTTCTTATTTTGACCTGATAATCCATCCTAACTCACAAGAGCAACACGTGTTTGTGTTTTCAAAATAGTTGCCTGTTTCAAAATCTAAACATTTTCTTCTTAAAGGTGCTATGAGGAGAATCTATTACCGGTGACATTAAGACTCTGCTACCCATGAGCACACGCGGCGACTGTCGTAATGCTGCGTTCCAGTAACCTCGGAAATGGGAGTGACATCATCTCTGACTTATTGGTGTTCCAGTTGAAGTCAGAAAAAAACATACCGATCTACCAGGCTATTGTTAGCTGTTGTTAGCACGCCCTGCTCTTCACAAATACCACATGAAGAATGTGATTATCAATATGGCAGCATTTTTGTAAATATAAGTCTAACAATACTATGTATACAGCTGATCTGGAGCGACACACCCCAGTCAGAAGAGCAAATAAATTGATTATTACAGGAGCTAAATAACTGTTCACAATGGGGGCATCCATCTTCAACTGTCAACTCGGCGGTGGCGAGGTTTCACCGAGTTCCCAGTAGGAAATTCAGACTTCAGGGGAACGTTCCAGTTGCAGTTTGCTACTCGGAACCCGGAAATTCCTACTTCTGACTACAACTGGAACGCACAAAAAGACGTAACCCATGCCAAAGCGTGTGTTTGTTGTGATGCTAATGAATGCAGCTCGGACCTTCCTCAGAAATCTGCATTGCTTTACAACTTCTTTTTTCAACAACTTACAGGATGCAAAGTGACGAGGTAATGTATCTCTTTCTAGTTACGTAGCGGTAGTTTTTGATGTGTGACAACAAGCAATTTTATGAAAACTTAGTATCGTAGTTTTGTAGCCGGCTATATATCACTACTTACAGCCCGGTGCTCTAAGACGTGTCCGAATAATATAAATTTGCTCTAGTTTTAATTGTCTTGTTCCTGAAGTTGAGTATCCAGGCCAGTCCAGCCCTGTCCGACCCGACCGCGAAGCTAAGGAATAGCATTTATAGATAACCTATTTTGATGCTATAAAACTCATCTTAAAGTGTGTATTTCAATCAGGCATATATCTAAAAGTGAGACTTTTTTGTAATTACTTAGAAACTCCTCAACGTCCGTTTAAAATGACCTGAGCCTGTATTTTTGTAGTGAAAGCTTTTTGTAGCACATGTGGCTAAATCTGGCAGCATGCTCACACCATCAATAAAGAGGTTGGATTTTAACTCAGCTCCAGTTGTCACATGTCATTGTGTCCTTGGGCATACGCTTTACCCCAAGTTGCTCACACTGCTGTGTCAGTGTCATGTCAGTGGATTTCCTCTACAGCCCCAAAGTACCTGATTTCAGGAATGCTTGCACGCTCTCCAACAAAAAGAAAAAGTGAACTATTCATTTATGAATAAAGTCAAGCTGCACAGCAAATTAAACAGGAAAAACTTAACCACACAAACTTATAAGTCATTATTAAAAAGAACAAACAGAATTAAAACACCAAGCAAATTAGTAAAAAAGAAAAATCAAAATCTGTAGCACCACCTGGTGAAACCTAACATTGGCTCATTTTCACCTCAAGCTCTAACCTGCAGCAAGCTACACAAACAAACGAAACATCTGTGGAAAGCTGAGCAAGCCACCAAATATGTCACTTCATGACAAAACCTCAGGCATTTTTGGTGAAATATACAATCTAAAAAGAGTTTATTAGATAAAAGAATTGCTACATATACAGTTTGAACACTTAACTTATTAAATTTGGCTTTTACTTGACAAAAAAATATATACATTTTGACATTTAGCTCAATATGCAGTGTTTTTCAAAGTCCTCGCCTGACCATATCGTTATAAAACTTCTCTGATTTTGCTCTGCATCACTTTATAACATTAGTACTTTGCAGAGATTATGTAAACATATTTTATTATTCATTTTTAGAGTTTTACCACCACTACAGTGTCATTTCCAAGAGATAATCACAATAAAACTTGATTTGTTTTTTTAGGCGAGGATGAAATTTTCCAATTATTCTGACTTCTATCTTCATTTACTCTGTCTCTCAAGTGTTACTTTTATTATGACACCAAAATAATTCAAATAGACCTTGTGGTTGCAGAGATACACTCTTTTCTTTATGAGTATGTCATTTTCGAGCAGAAGGCTTAAAAAAGGGGCTAAAGAGGAGTGTGGGTGTGTTAGCTGGTACTGTTGGACAACTTACTTACAATCTTAGATTTATCTGTGAGTGAATGTGTGCACTTGCATATTGCCTTAGGCCCTGTATAGCCATATCCTGCAGATTTGTAGACGTTAACCTGTCAAAAGGACCCAAAAGGACCCTGGATGGCAGTGATACCAACATTAGTCACATCTTCTCTCTTACTGTTTTAATATTTGGACAAATCAAAGCTACATGTCACTGCTTTTTGGTTTGGCCTTCGTTACGTTTGGACTGCCTTCATGCCCAAGATACCAAAATCTGTTCTACTTGAACATGAACTACAACCCCTGTTTTTTGGCAGCCTGGAGTGAAAGCATCCTTAGTGTAAGGCAGATTGAAGCTTTTCCTTGCCTGGAGCATTCTCTAAGTCTGTGACGTCTCAGAAAAATTACATAATGCACAGACCTACAGCATTTTGAAAGGTGTCTGGAGCAAGGCCCAGGACACAATTAGGCACAGAAGCCTTTGGTGTTATATGTGGTTGTTGATATGCAAATCAGTGACATCTGGGGCCCATTTACAGGGCCACTCGGGGCATATATGTGGTATAATGGTGCTTTAGCCGTTCAGTGGGTTTTGTATGGTTTAACCCATTTGGAACATCAACAGAGGTGATACTCAATAAAACGATATGAACGGTAAAAAATGTATAGATCAGAATGAGGACAGCTATTGCAACATAAATAAAATGCACCATAACACACCTGCTGAAGAGGACACCCTGTTTGCCTTTATTTCTAAGCATGTCCCCTTTGAGGTGGCCCACACATACATAGACTCATTCACTGCACTGCATATAGAAAAGGCTCACATCCACGCTGTGTAACGTCAGGAAGTCTGTCACACACCGACAGAATGACGTAACAGCACATCAGCCCACATCTGTGGATGTTGGAGTCTGCACAAGTCAAGGTCATTCATTGATCGCCTTACAATCACACACCAAGGCGAGCGCGAGAGAGGCTCGATCTGTATCCTTATCTCACTCCCAGCTCCCCTCAACATTTGAGTGTAGGCATGGACACAGACACACGTGCTTTTTCGGCATGCAGCTCCTCCAGCACGAGCTCAGATGGGGATGACTTTGTCTGAACGTTTCTCAAACCAGATGGAGACAGTCGTGGCCATTAAAAGAAGCCCATACAGCCCTTATTTATACAGTGTGTGTGTGTCTGGAGTGAGTCGTTAACAGCTTTTAACGCGCTGGTCTCGTGCCAAACAGTCTGAATAAATTACCGCGCGCTGCCCTCTGTGACCGCTCCAATAACGGACTGTGTGCGGTGATCTTTGCTAATCACCAAATCAATTATCGTGATTGATTGATCGGCAGGTGGATCATTTTGTCCATCTGGGTCAATGCGGTCAGACTGGCTTTTGTTTTTTGCTCAAATTGGCGTTAAAAAGACTTGGCAGCTTGTTCTGCATGGACTGTTGGCCATGGGTTTGTTTAGGTGGTGTGGAAAGCCCATCAGAGTGAGTCAGAACAGCCCTCGCTTTGCCTCTGCATGACTTTCATTATACAATGATGCTTCATTCATAACATCCGTGAAACGCTGCGACGCGCCACGGGGCAAAAAAAAATCCTCTCCCAGCTGATTTAGGCAAAGAAAGCAGAGTCTAAAGGGAATAAAGGACACCCGTGCTATAAATAGACCCTATTTCTGGTAACAGGTGCAAACTGGAGAGAATATAGGGTCATTTACGCACGCCCCAGGCGAGACGGGACAGTCGGCAGACGTGCGTGAGCCCAGAGACCCTCTCTGCGCATCGCAAATAGATTTGAGCTCAGGCTGGGATAGCGCAGTGGTTATCCATCACAACACACAGCTGTCACACATGGTGACTCTTTGAAGGCACCTGGAGGCTGAAGCACCTGCTGTCAGGTCTCCCCAAAGCTGCAACAAATGACGATAACGGGCACGACAAAGGCGCGTGAGTCCGGGTGTGACTTACCTAACTTTTGCTGCCACAGAAGATATCGCATCGTTTCTCAGATTCTTCCTTTTGGACACGGCAGTTCCCATGCTGACATGGAAACGACGCAGGCAGGAAAACAGTTCATTCCAATGGTTCTCTGGATGGAGGGATGCAGAGATGAAAACAGTGCGGCGCAAGAAAAAAGAAGAAAAGTTGGAGGGAAATCCGGCTGCTGATGTGTCATGCACGCGTCTGCAGTGAAAAGATGCCAAAAAAGAAGAAGGGACGCCTGCTCCTATCTCTCTCTCTCTCTTTCCCTCCCTCTCTCTTTCTCTCTCTCTCACTGTGTCTCCGGATGTGAGCACGTACGTGGGGTAGCTGCACAGCTGTCAGCGTGTGCCTGAAAATACACATTTCTCTCTCTCTCTCTCTCATTGATGGGAGGATGCCATGGCTCCTGATATCACCATCATCATTATCACCATCAAAAAGCAGAGGCGGAGGGGGCGACCTACATGGCTGAAGTCCCCAAGGTTTCTTTTAAAGCCCAGAATATTTTGGGTCATTGATGAAATTTAAGCCCTGTGCCATCCCTCAGTGAACATGGACTAATTCAGAGGCTTCCAGCTTCCTTGGAGCTCCTCCTAGTTTAACCTAAGATGTATTAAGCTCCCCTGCATTCACTCTAAAACGCAAAAGACTGCTTTCCAGTGTTAACCTAAGTTTTATTGTTTTCTTTGCATAGAAATTTTCTCTGCACATTTACACTTTCCTATCAAAGATCTTGATGTAGTGCATTAAAGGGATAGTTTTTTTTTTTTTTTAAAGTTAGGTTGCTCAAGGTCTTTGGCACAAGCAAATATGATAACTCGTCAGCTCTGCCTCTGAGGTAAGCATACCAGGTGTAAAGTAGTCAATAATGTCATCAAAAGACTTGTAATTACCCCACTTTTAGGGTAAGAATACACAAAAAACTTCTGGGCTAGATGCCGCAGTAATGCTACAGCCACACCACATGGGAATTCGCAAAGACGTGCGTTGAGATTACATACAAAGTCAATGCAACGACGCGTTTGGACACAGATTCACCCCGGACGGCGCGTTGGACGTGTTTGGCGCGGGATATGGAGCGTCCGGTGCGTTTGGGGCGTCAAACGCCTCTACGCTCAAGTTGAAAATATTGAACTTTCCACACAAATTCGCGTGACGCTGTGCCGCGGCAGCCAATCAGCGATGACATTCCCCCAGACGTCATTGATTTGATGACGTGTGACGCTCCGGTCACCTGCTCCTGCTCAAACCCCTCTGCAAGATGGAGGAGAGGATGATCTGCGCTGTTTGCCATCATCTGGAGCTATGCGATTCGACGTGTGTACTCTACAGAGACCGGAACAAAAAGGAGCAGGCTTGGGTGAAAGTCTCTGAGGAGACAGGTTTTGAAGGTCAGTTCTGCAAATATACATTTCTAGCTGGATTGGCCTGCAGGGGTCATCACTGAGTCTGACTTGCTCCGGCTCTCTACTCCGCCTGCGCAGTGATGCGCGTCGCCCTTCAGCTTGTCAAAATGCTCCAGCGTCCAGCCACGGGCGTTACGCGGGGTGCATCATAGGCACTACGTGCGTTTAAATACGCCAATTCGCGTCCAGTGTGGCCGAAGCATAAGATTCTTTATGGCATTACACTTTCTGGACATAGCCCTTGTGTTTGAACCTACTATGTGATGCAACATGTGGGCTACGTATCCTTTCTGTTTTCAATTTGGATCACTGTCTTTTATTTTAGCCATATTAGACTGTTAAAGCTAGGCTCGGTAATCTAATTTAGATACACTTTTTATAATACTGGTTAAAATGATCTTTATGACCCAATACCAATCAATTCATAATGTGTTCTTACAGCTGCTTACCTGTCAAGTTTTGGCTTTGAAAATAAGGGTAGAATACTAATACAGGAGGACGTCGGGAAAGAAGACAAAATACGTAAAATACGGTAGTTTCATGGCTGAAACATGAGACTTGACAGCTATGTGGAGAATGGCAGAGGAACTACCTATACCCCGATCAACATCGGCCTGTGAGCACTAACTAACTTTACATGTTTGTTTTTTTAACTTTGCTATGATAATGTTTTGGTGTTTTCTTACTGCTGACTGAGACATGACTTGGTGTAGTGTAAAACATAAACGTTGTGCTGAGGGTTTGGAGTTGAATCAGTCTTCTGCTTGTGAATCAGCGGCTCTCGTGCATGTGAGCAGGGGCGTCATTTTGGAGGAGAGGTGGGAGGGGCTAGACGGAGCCCTGAGGAGATGCTACATTCAAATTCATGCTAGTTTTCCAAAATTACCGACCCTAGCTTTAACAGAGTGGGGTGGTCACTGATGCTGCTACAAAATGATGAATGAGCTGCATCAGTCATCACTTTTTAATCAGAAAAGTCAACTGAGTTGATTTTAAGTCGTCCTGTCGGGGTGCTGTGTTTAGTTTTCTTTACTGCAGGCTGACATTATGAACCACAGGTTATTAGATTGGTGATTTCAAGCAGTAAGTCCAATCAGCAATTTGTGCATTTTAAATGAATCAGCTGATGAAGATTCATCAGGTCATCTCTTAACCCTTTAACTCCCAGCTCAAGTGTTAGGCAGAGGAGTATTAAATGTGTTAAATAACAGTTGAGCTGGTAGTTAAAGGGTTAAATCTGCCTATCAGAGAGATAAACCAATAGGTGAGGATAGCCCAGAACCCTTGTGCATGTGGGTGCACAGTCAGTAAGTTCACCATTTACACTGTAAGTACAAACTTAGCTGTCATATCCACAATTTAATGTCAAAGAGCAATACTTAAATGTCTATAGTTACTAACATTGTTTCATCTTTTAGAAACTTCAATTTTCAGGTAATAGCCTCCCTTTTCTGTACTTCTTCCCTACCTTGTAGGGATGGGCATTTTATCCGATGCGCAATCATTGCATCGTTGCGAGGGTCTGTGGTAAATTGCATCGGTTGGAGTGGTGTGTATCGGATTAGAAACTGGGCTGAAACCACAATGTATCGCATCGTAAAAGCTTTGCATTAGTAAAATCCGATGTCATGTTATTATATACATATTTTTTTTAATTTAAAATTATTATTTTCAGTGTGCTGAAAGTGCTGTTTTTTCAAACTGCTGTTTATATGCTTAGTCTAAATTGTTAATGACAGCTTTGAAGGCTGAGCTCCACTACTGTTAGGCCTATGTCCCTGTTTGTGAAATAGGCCTACTTTTTTATGTTGACAAACACACCTCCTGACTGCTTAAGTAGCCTACTGTAAGTGGTCTGAAGTGGTCTTGAAGGAACACTAAAGTTGAGTTGAATTTGCACAGATTTGCATCGTTATTGCATCGTGATTGCATCGTGGTAGGAAGATAAATCGTATCATCCTGAATTGGTAGATGCTTCATGTGAATGGTTAGTGTATCGTACCGTAGCCTACATATCGAGATGCATATCGTATCGTCCTGGGGATGGAGATTTCCATCCCTACTACCTTGTCTTACTCTCTGTCGTAGTCTTTGTTTCATTCTTCTCTCATTGTCCATCTTCAGTATTCGTTGTTCTTCTTTGATGCTTCCCCTTTTTCTGGACTATTTTCATTCTTAATATTTATCTTCTACCTCAGATTGTACATAGAGCTTCAATTGCATTGTCCGGTAGGATTTTATTTCATCTTGTACATACAGTATCTTGTAAATATAAAGTCTTATTTCAACCTTTTTTACTTATAGAATGTTTGTTGTAGTTTTTGTATAACCTTTTTTCTTCACTTATCTATTGCACTGAAAAGGAGAATTTTGCCAATTTCGTTGTACATTTTGTATAATGACAGTAAAGCCCATTCAGTTTCTGATTCTGCTTTTTTTGAAGATTCAACATGGAGGCATTTGGACTGTGTTAAGTTACCTCAATTTTCAATCTTCAAGATAACCATGACCTGGATGAATGAGAATCTACAATGACGTGTCTGCAAGTACTTAACTTAAGAACATTTTGAGTATCTGTACTTAAGTTGAGTATTATTTTTGGAAACCTATGACTTTACTCCACCACATTTGAAAGACAAATTTTGTACTTTTGACTGTACTACATCTCTATGAAGGGTCCTGTTACTCATTACTTGTAAGTAAAGCTCTAAATTCGGCGGATTCAATTTCCTTTCTCTTCTAAAATGCGATCTGTGTGTAATTTGTTCCAATAGTGATGCCATACCTGTAACTCATGCAACTTAGATTGGGCTGGTAGATGATGAGCTAATGTTGCTCAGATAAAAGCTCGACTTGGAGTAATGATGGCTTTGGCAGATACAGGTGATGATTTCATACCAGACCCCCTCGGCCATATCTAAAGACCATGTTTGAGACTGTCCAAATGAAGAATTAAATCGTTCATATCGTTTAAAAGTTTGCTCTGTTTGTTGCAAACTTAATCACCTACAAAAATTTGCTGTCCAACCTGAGAAAGCATACAAGTTCAGGTAGCCTAAGTTACACACATATTGTCAGAGCACTGGGTTGTTCAATAAAAAAAAAAAAAACTAGAAAAGCACTCAGACTGTGCTTTTCTAGGCTGTGGCGCAGACCTCCGCCAGCACCACAGTCCTCACCCATATTGTGATTTTAAGCATAATTAGTCTTACCTTAATTACATCTAAATATTTAGATTCCTTGACCATTAAAACATACCATTAGCTGTTGGATTCATAATGGTATCTATTTTAGTTCAGTAGTTATTCACAAAAATCACATTTTTCATCATAGCAGTTTTACACTGATCCGGATCAATACCAAAATCCAATAATTTGTTTTTTGTCCCAATTCAGACATTTCCTGAAAATTTTCATCGAAGTCCATAACTTTTTGAGTTATGTTGCTAACAGAGAAACAAACAGACAAACACAGCCTAAGGTAATGAAAACAGAAATGGTTGTTCTTCTGTTTATTTATTTGTGTTTTAATGGGTATTTCCAAAGGGTTCATAGCATATACATGCTTTTTATTCTACAGGCTGTATAAGCAGTAGGTTGTCTCAGTGTTTCGGTTCTCTAAATTAATTGTGGCAACAATACAAAAACACACTGACATTAAAACAAAAATGTACTTTTGATATTCAAGCATTTTCGAAAGCAGGTACTCCAGTACTTTAACATAAGTACAAAATTGACTGACCAACTTTAACTTAAATGGAATAATATTTGACCATGATTATCAGTATAGGGCAGGACATCACAGAAATCCAGCGTGATGGACTCATGGTAGCATCCTAAACCTGTCATCACAGGCACTGTGCTGCTCCATAGCTATTTTTATTGATTCATCTGCACATGTTATGTAATTGGTCACTTTGGTAAAAGGGTCCCTGCTCTTCAAACATGAGTGGAGAGTTCGGCTCTCTCAGCCGGGACAGCAGGAGCAGAGAGCTTGGAGTTCTGCAGTGCTCTGTGAACATCACTTCAAACAGCAGCAGGATAACAATGGCTGTTAACTGTTGTGCATTATTGCTGCTGTTGAGTGTTTCCTTTGAGGAGCTGGCAGGACTTTGGTTTTATCAGTATTCAAAGAGGGGCTGGAGACTGATGGAGGATAAACGGCTGCTCACTTGGTATGTGTAGGGCAAAAACAGCAAAGCTTTTATTTAGTACTCCAATGAAGCTTCTTCCTTAAAAACATGACATGTTTTTTGTCTGTTTCTTTAACAAGGCTGGAACATAAGAGAAACTGGTAAGTTATAGTACAGAGACTTTGTGTCTTACACCTGCCTGATTCTGAAATCCTGCATATCTGTCTTGCCAACCTCCATTATCCAACGACTTCACATGGATAAATGCACAATCAGGGAAGAGAGGCGGGAGCTGCGGACGTGACGACACAGGAAGTGACTGCAGATTTGAAAACAATAGCGGCTTATGAAACAGTCTTATCCGTGTTGTTTAATCAGTGATACTTGGTGAAATCTGCTCTTCTCAGAAGTTTACTGATAAAACTTGGTAGAGATTGTCTTTGACGAAGCTCATTTCACAAGTAAGTGTTAACTGGTTCATCTGTGTGGTATTATATAATGTGAGAAGATAGTCTAAGGTGGCTGTAAGGTAGTAACTGTGGTTAGCCGTTAGCCACTATGTATAGCCACTTCGTATGCTAAATTATAGGTAGCATATGTAGCAGCTAACAGCTATCTGTTGTTAGCCACTAGCTGCTACTTTAGCCACTACATATGCTAAGTCATACGTAGAATACATAGTGGCTACATATGCTACATAATATGTAGCATCGTTGCTAGATATGGGATTGGTCTGTGATGAGAGTGATGAGCAGAATGATCATCCAATCACAAGCTGCTGTTGTTTTTGAAGGTTCTGCCTCTGAAAACATTTTTGAATGGCTCTTTCCCAAATGGATTAGTGAAATATTTCTGTGGCGGATATACATTAAACTGTCCATCTGGCATGTCAGGTTAGAGAAAACAAGCATGTTTGTATGTTGCATTAATATTTGGTTGAATGGGTTTGAAATGACTGATATCCCACTTTCACAAAAATCCAGTACTGTGCATCTTCAGTTTTGTGATTTTATTTACATGTATTTGGTATAACTGGGGTGCAGTAACACTGACAGAACATGATCTACAGAAGCAGTAATGGTACATCCCTCACTGTTGACCTGAATTGCTCCCTAAAGAAGCAATTAAGTACAGCAACTGCAAAATGTGTGTATTTATTCAAGATTCCACTCTGAGGATTAACTGGCTTATTTAGAGTGTCAGCGGTCCAGATTTTGGCTCTTACTTTAAATTAATTAATAGGTTAAAGGATTTTCACCTAATGACAGAAGAATTTTGGAGTTTGCGTGTTCTTCCTGTGCATGTGTGGGTTTTCCAAAGCTAATAGGTAATAGGTAGATTAGGATAGATTAGATTAGATTGGATTAGTTTAGATTAGATAGTGCTTTATTAAACCCTTTGGGTAAAACTCCCTCAGGGAAAAAACAGATCTAAATAAAACTATTAATAAATATACGTAAATAACACAATATAAATATAAAAATATACTACTACAGGCTGGGTACTGGATGATTCTTATTGTATTTTAATGGTCAAAGAATATTCTGGTTGTTTTTGATGAGCAATTATCCATAAACCATGGCCACAATCATGAGGACCAACTTCATCAGGTCATTTGATTAAGAGGAAATCCTAAAACAAGAGGTCATGACAATACGTGTTTACTTCTAAGTTGAACCGCCATGTTGTAGATCCATTGTACCTTAATAACAGCTTTGCTACCTTAATAACAGTTTAAAAATTGTGCAAAGTAAGTTTGTAAAGATTTTTTTTTAGCTCAGTAGAGACCTTTATATCAGCAAAATTCTATAGACTTTTAGTATGTCAATGTAAATGTAAATGTTCTTTATTAATACAGCTCTTTACAACAACCCTTTCGGTGAACCAAAGTGCTTTACAATAGGTAGTAAGTAAAAAGCAATAAATAAAAACAATTAAAAGAAAGGAAAGCAATAAGAGCAATAAAATAAAGTAAAAGTGTCACCATGCTACTGGATATTAAAGTCAAGCTAAATAAAAATGTTTTCAGTTTAGATATGGAAAGGCCCAGGTCAGAAATGAGACACATTTTGACGGGGAGTTTATTCCAAAGCCTCAGAGCAGCGATGGAAAAGGCCTGGTCACCCCAGTGTCAGTATTTCAACCTGGGCACTTCCAGCAAAAGTTGATTTGACGACCTCAGTGCTCTACCAGGCTTCCAAACAGTTAAAAGCTCAGTTAAGTACACTGTGGCGAGACCATTAAGAGCTTTAAAAAGAAACATTAAAATTTTAAAATCAATCCTGTAATGGATGGGAAGCTAATAAAGGGGTTTAAGAACAGGAGTGATGTGGTCTTGTCTGTTAGCGCTGGTTAGAAGACAGGCCGCAGCGTTTTGGACAAGCTGGAGGCAACCAAGAGAAGCCAATGTTCAAGAGAACCAGCTTAATACAAACTTTTGCACAAAAGGAATTCAACCTCACACTTTATGTTTGAAGGGCACTGCGATAGTGCACAACTTTTAAAGGATGTATTGTGGTTTCATGTAAGCCACACTTCCACTTGGGTGTTAGCTGATTAGACTGTGAAGGTCATTAGTCCTTGCAACCTTGAATATAACTGATAAATATTTAAAGCGTTTATCTGACTCCCATACACTTGACTAACTCCAAAGAGCATTATGTCATCATCAGAAATAGACTCTAAACCACAAACATCTGCCCTTCTTCTAAACCCCCCACTGTGCTTTCTCTGTCTAGCAGTTGTTTACATCGTGCACACAGAAAACATCAAGTTGTTTTCCACTGTTACTTTTCCTAGCAGTCATAAAACAAATCAAAAGCTTGTAAATGGGATAAAAATGTGATTCTTCACGGTGAAAATATTTTTAAATCTTGAAATGCTTTCTGCTGCATTTTCTGTAAAATTTGCTTTGACTAAATCTCACTGAGTTTCTGCCGCAGCATTTTTCTTTCCAAACATACTGCAGCCACTAAACTAAAAATAACAAGAGTGGATTTTATTCTTTCTCAGTCTACATCAGTATTTGCAGATTCCCAAGGTTACTAACACAACCGAGCGATCTGAGTTTATCAACACAAAGGACTTCAGGGAAACAGAAACAGGGGACGTGAAGTGAAGGAAAGAGAAAAAAACAAGCAGAGGAGCCATCGTCAGATTGTGTGTGAATCAGCTTGATTTCAAACCTCTCCTAAGACATTTGTGATATGAGGCTCTAACCTTGTACAGGTGGCCTGCTTGGCAAATGTTCCATGTGTCTTTTACCCATTTCAGTCTCTATGCACTCTCTCCTCACGATCAGCAAATGTAGGGTAAGATATATTTAAAAAATGGAATATGTTTGAAGAAAAAAAACAGCCTCTATCACAGATTTTTGTTTTTGCTTTTACCCATTGAGCCCCAAATTACTCGATTTTGGGAATGCTTGCATGCTCTCCAACATAAACATACTCTCGACACATTTTTGCCTCTTGCTCAGACTTACAGCAAGCTACACACACAAGACATCTGCGGAAAGCTGAGACAGAGATCTTTCATAGACACCAAAAATTTGGGAAACAGGCAGAGATTCAGCCCTTTGTATTTTACCGTCTTAGGCCTCAATAAAGGTGCATTCTTTTGCCCTCTAATCTAAAATGGATTAAAAAAAATAATGCTGATGATAACCAATTATCTCGCTCTTAAAAAGCTGACTCTAGACCTGAGGCTGAGGCTCAAAGTGCTGATTAAGTGGATGATGTTAGTCCTCCTTAATCCTCCCAATTAAGTCCTGGACTGCCTTTCAATAATGATGGGACAGGTGAGTTTGTTTACAGCCCGCGACTGTTTCGTTTTACTGCTGTGGAGTTAACTGATTGATACACTGGTGCTCTACCTTAGTGCAGGTGCTGACCTCAAACTGTAGATTCATGTAGTAAAGACTGTGTTAATTAAGAGGGCTAGAATCTTGTGATTAAGGAAGTGATTTAAGATCACGTAAGGCTGGAAGTAGTTCTACGAAAAAAACATATATCATTAGATTCACCTTAAAGTAATATGTACGACATCTTCACATTTTCTTCTGTAATCAAGCAGCTAATACCACTGCAGTCAGACCAAAGGTGAAAGGTATTTTTATATTCACCTGGCTGCTTAATGTCAATATGAACATGAAAAATGACATTTCAAGTATGACTGAGCAGTGGGTACAGTATGTGTCTCTGTGAGGAGTAAGGCTGCTGGACTGTGACGGTATTGCAGTGCCATGGTGTCCAACCAGGGGTCTCAGGGGGAAACTGGGCTCTTTCAGATTTGAGGTTTTCAGAATAAAGTTTACATAAATTTAGTTAAACATTAGCACCCTTACTGTATGCTCTCTCAGAAGTCTTTTCATAAGAACCTCCAAGAGTGATGTCCCATTATGCTTAGATTTTACCTGTTAAAAAAACCTTCAAATTAAAGATGCTATGAGGAGTTTCTAAGTAATTACAAAAAAGTCTCACTTTTAGATATATGCCTGATGGAAATACACACTTTAAGATGAGTTTTATAGCATCAAAATAGGTTATCTATAAATGCTTTTCCTTAGCTAAGTGGTCTGGTCAGACAGCCAGCTACAAAACTACGATACTAAGTTTTCCAAAAATTGCTTGTTGTCACACATCAAAAACTACCGCTACGTAACTAGAAAGAGATACATTACCTCGTCGCTTTGCATCCTGTAAGTTGCTGAAAAAAGAAGTTGTAAAGCAATGCAGAGTTCTGAGGTGACACAAACTCTAGGAGGACTCAGATGTGAAGTAGCTTTTGTGGTTCACAATAACCAGGTTTTATTTTACGAACACATAAGAAACACGGTTCAAGGCAGGGATCGAACCCGCAAGCCTCGTCTTGTTGGTCCGATGCCTTAACTACTAGCCCACTCAGGAGATGAGCTGCATTTGGAGTTCTACAGTCTTTGGAGGCAAACAGCAGAGGTGAGAGCGGGGATCAAACCCGCAAGCCTTTGAACAGGAGCCCGATGAGCAGACCACTCAGCCATGTGATGACGCTTTCTCACTTGACGACCAGAGGCTTTCAGGAAGGCTAGGATTGAACTCACTCTATGCTTGGCGAGCAGGAATGCACCGGAAAGCCGGAAACCAGGCTGCCACCACTGGTCAGGACTCACAGACGGATTCTCAATGTTGAGGACAGGCAGGAGAGTCAGATACCAGGCAGGCTAACACAGATCAGGACACAGACGCGAAAACTCAGTATCGAAGACAGAAGGTGGGCACGACAGCCGGGACTCAGGCAGACGGGTTAGTGAGAAACAGAAGCTGGTCGATACCTTGCAGTTAAGCCAAGGGTCAGGTGTAAAAGGCAGAATCAGGAATGAAACTGGTCGGTAACAGGTGATCAATCCGGAAGACAGGTCTGGAGTTCTCTGCATGAAGGCGAAGACAGTCTGACACTGACTGTGTGTGGAGCTAGGGTTTAAGTAGGTGGCCTGATTGCAGCAGATGAGGTGCAGGTGTGAGCAGGAGCGCAGGTGAGGTGAGTTGAGCTGATTAGGCTGCAGCAGGAATGTGGCAGTCTGCAGGTGAGACTGAGGCTGAGACTGAGATTGTGACATGAGGAAGGTCCGAGCTGCATTCATTAGCATCATAGCAAACGCACGCTTTGGTTTGGCTCACGTCTTTTGGTGCGTTCCAGTTGTAGTCAGAAGTCGGAATTTCTGAGTTCCGAGTAGGAAACTGCAACTGGAATGTTCCCTGAAGTCTGAATTTCCTACTGGGAACTCGGTGAAACCTCGCCACCCCCGAGTTGACAATCAAAGATGGATGCCCCAGTGTGAACACTTATTTAGCTCCTGTAATAATTAATTTATTTGCACTTCTGACTGGGGTGTGTCACTCTAGATCAGCTGTATACATAGTATTGTTAGACTTATATTTACAAAAATGCTGCCATAGTGATAATCACATTCTTCGTGTGATATTTGTGAACAACAACGCAGGGCGTGCTAACAACAGCTAACAATAGCCTGGTAGATCGCCATGTTTTTTTTCTGACTTCAATAGAACGCCAATAAGTCGGAGATGATGTCACTCCCAGTTCCGAGGTTACTGAAACGCAGCATTACGACAGTCGTCGCACATGCTCATATGTAGCAGAGTCTTTATGTCTTCGGAAATAGATTCTCCTCATAGCACCTTTTAAAAAAAAACCTTAACAGATGAGTTGAGTCCAATTCAGGTGAAGGTAATTGAAAACAAACAGTCAAAATCTGGTCTCTTCAGAGGTGGGATCCAACATAAAGTGCATTGAAAAAGTACACAGAGAGGTTAACAGTGATTGATAAGCTTCTTGTAAAATTTAGAAGGCTAAGCTACTCATGAAAGAAATTATCTTCAGTACATTAAGGCAACACACTGATGAAAAATAGCAGGTTACATAAATATGAGGAAAATAGCTAACTATGTTCAAGCGAATACATAAATAAAAAATATTGACATCCAAAATTATGTTTTATGAGTAAAAAGTAAAATAATCAATCTTTTCTCTGACAACAAATGACTTTTCTCTCTGTAGGAGGATAATCAGCTTACCTCACACTGTCCCTGTCTTTCCTCCTCTGACATCCAGCGGGTCCATTGTTTCCTATTTTATTGAGCACCTCACATTCAGATGCTAGAAGGATAAAAGCTTTTGTTTGCTTTAGTCTGTTTTGATTTTCGTGGCAGTGTTACTTTCAGTATGTACATACACTGCCTGGCCAAAAAAAAAGTCACAACCTGGATTTAACTAAGCAAATAGGTACAAACCTCCCGTTGGATAATTTCTGCATAGGCGAGTATCTTTCAGCTGGAAACAAGTTATTTAACTCCAGCTGATGACGTGAGCAGCTTCTCACGTCTTAAACAACCATGTCAAAGACACATCCTGTGGTCATGGAAAAGATGTTAGTCTGTTTAAGAAGGGTCAAATCATTGGCATCAAGCAGAGAAAACATCTAAGGAGATTGAAGAAACTACTAAAACTGGGTTAAGAACTGTCCAACACATTATTAAAAACTGGAAGGATAGTGGGGAACCATCGTCTTCAAGGAAGAAATGTGGTCAGAATAAAATCCTGAATGATGGTGATTGGTGAATCACTTAAACGTTTGGCCAAATCAAATCAAAGAGAAACAACAGTAGAACTCAGGGGTGTGTTTAATAGTGAAAGTAAGAGCATTTCCACACACACAATGTGAAGAGAACTCAAGGGATTGGGACTGAACAGCTGTGTAGCCTTAAGAAAACCACTAATCAGTAAGGCTAAGCAGAAAAAGGCTTCAGTTTGCTTGGGAGCATAAAGATTGGACTGTGGAGGACTGGAAGAAGGTCATGTGGTCTGATGAGTCCAGATTGACCCTGTTCCAGAGTGATGGGAGCATCAGGGGAAGAAGAGAGGCAGGTGAAGTGATGCACCCATCATGCCTAGTGCCTACTGTCCAAGCCTGTGGGGGCAGTGCTGTGATCTGGGACAAATCTGTGACATTGGAGAAGCTTATGGAAACAATGACACAGTGAATTTGACTTTAATCAAAGCTAAAGGCGGTCCAATGAAATATTGGAGTGTGTGACTTTTTTGTGGCCAGGCAGTGTATATATGTAAATAGAAAGGTCTGTTGAAAATTGCTTTTGAAATATTCACAATTCCCACTGCCCTTGTTGTGTGAAAGCCTTAAGAGTAAATTTTTATATTAATTCTAATATAACAACTGAGCTGCTGCCTCTGCCCTCTCTGATTTTAGACCTCAGGGACAGCTCTACTCATGCCCAAATGCTTTTATTCTGATTAAATGTTTAATGCATGTACCAACATGCCGTGATCATATTGTGCCTGTATAAACAGGGGATTTGAAAGTTCCAGGAGGAATGATTTCAATTAAATTAAAGAACATTTGCACGTGAGCAATCTCAGGGGCTAATAAATTTAAATTAAAGAGATATGGTGCCATGCAAATAAAGATTGATTGAGTTTATACTCAGCTGAGACAAATGTGATTTTAGTCCTGTAAAGTGCCTTAAGATAACACCTGCTATGAACTGGAGCTACACAAATAAAGATTATATTGATTGATTGTAGGGATGTAACTGTTAACGGTAAAATGGTAAACCGCGGTAAAATTTCCCACGGTAATCATTAACGTGTCCTATTAAAATTACCGTTATACCGTGTTTGATCACCACACTGTGTCAGTAACTCACGGTGATGCTGCTCTTTGCCTGGAAAAACCAGAACTATTTATCTGTTCCTGGATGACGCAGCCTTACAAGAGGTGTGCTCAGTTTGCATTGTTTGGCCCCAGAGTCTGAGAGCCAAAGCTAGAGACACGGTGGGGACTTTTTTCTCTTGAAACAGACTCTGACGTCTGTTGAATGTTGGATTTTACAAGGATGCTAAGGGGGAACTGATAGAAGACAGTCACCCTGTCTAAACACAAAACTGCGTCAAAAGAAAAAGACGTGTGTTGTTAAAACGGCCGTAACTCCTTGTGTAAATGAGAAAGAGAGAGAGAGAAGATTTAGTGAGCCACACCTGAGTGAATATGAGGTGGTTTATCAGTATTCTCTGTCTAAATGATGTATAAATCTTGTAAATAATAGCATTACTATCATTCTGGAGTGTGTTCTTGCCGTTCTTTTGGCGAGTATTCGCCGTATTTCGTAGTAGATCGTCTTTTTCGTCAAAGTTCGTGTTTTATGGATTTACCGTACCGTACCGTCTTCTCCCGCTTATCCGTGGACGGGTCGTGGGGGCAGCAGCCTAAGCAGGGAAGCCCAGACTTCTCTCTCCCCGGCCACCTCGTCCAGCTCTTCCCGGGGGATCCTGAGGCGTTCCCAGGCCAGCTGAGAGACATAGTCTCTCCAGCGTGTCCTGGGTCTTCCACCGGGCCGCCTACCGGTGGGACGTGCCCGAAACACCTCACCAGGGAGGCGTCCAGGGGGCATCCTGACCAGATGCCCGAGCCACCTCATCTGGCTCCTCTCAACGCGTAGGAGCAGCAGCTCTACTCCGAACTCCTCCCGAATGACCAAACTTCTCACCCTGTCTCTAAGGGAGAGCCCAGCCACCCTGCGAAGGAAGCCCATTTCGGCTGCTTGTACTCGCGATCTTGTTTTCTCGGTCACGACCCAGAGCTCGTGACCATATATGAGGATAGGGGTGAAGATCGACCGATAAATCGAGAGCTTCACCTTTCGGCTCAGCTCCCTTTTTACCACGACAGATCGGTGCAGAGCCCGCATTACTGCTGACGCCGCACTGATTCGCCTATCGATCTCCCAATCCACCCTTCCTCCACTCATGAACAAGATCCCAAGCTACTTAAACTCCTCCACTTGGGGCAGAATCTCATCCCCGACCCGGAGAGAGCACTCCACCCTCTCCCGGGCGAGGGCCATGGACTCGGATTTGGAGGTGCTGATTCTCATCCCAGCCGCCTCACACTCAGCTGTGAACCGATCCAGTGAAAGCTGGAGGTCCCGGTCCGATGAGCCAACAGGACCACATCATCTGCAAAAAGCAGAGACCCAATCCTTAGGTCACCAAATCAGAACCCCTCAGTGCCCTGGCTGTGCCTAGAAATTCTGTCCATGAAAGTAATGAACAGAATCGGTGACAAAGGGCAGCCCTGGCAGAGTCCAACCCCCACCAGGAACAGCTCAGATGTACTGCCAGCAATGCGGACCAGACTCTGACACCGGTCATTTAATCAATCGTAATTTGTAAATATTAGAGGAGATATGCCAGGGAGAACAGAGGAGAGTCATGAAGGGGGCTAACTGCGTCAGGACTATCATCAGTAAAAAAAAAAAAAAAAAAGGCCTGGACATAGTCTAATATAAGGAGCTGTAACATGGACACTAATGCTGCAGGCAAACTAAAATGTGAGTGTATGTAAAATAGGTCAAGATTAATTTTTGTCATATCAAAACTTCAAACATTTTCATTAACAATTGTTTATGAAGAGAATCCTGTTGATCAAATCATTTTTTTCTTTTCTTGTAGTCACACACTGTTCAAGCATTTATAACATAATAATGATAAATACTTGCCAGAATTGTTGACTTTTTTTCTCATGAAAGACAGGTTAAAAAAATGTACTCAAAGGGCATTTCTTGACACATTTATTGACAAAAAAGATTTCAAAAAAAGTGTTATGATAACAATATAAAAGGGGTTAAATGATTTCAACTGTGTTTAAAAGTACTTTTTGAACATTTTGAGTACACTGCAACAATATCGTGAATAATAATGATATGTGTGATAATTTCAGTCACAATAACCGTGATACAAAATTTTCATATCGTTACATCCCTAATTGACTGATTGAGTAAAATGGATTCTACAGATTTGATATCAAAATAAGACTGACCAGCAACTCTTGCTAAACAAGCAAAGAAGAAAAAAGGACCTGATACAGGAGCTTGCTGCATAGTAAGATCAGATTATAGTAATTTCATTATCAGTCAAACAGCATCATATGCAAACGCTTTATTGATTCCACTCTGTGCTGTTCAGCCTCTCTTTGTTCTAAGAAATGAAGGTTGACAACACTCCCAGTGGTACAGAAAATCTGTTAACTCAAACTGCTCCCAAACGATTGATCACTTGTAAATGATGAGTGTGTGTCGCCGTGGTTACGCACACACACATAAACATGCACAGACACATGCACACGTCATTTAAGCTGCTGAAGGACCTCAGGCATCAGACGAATCATGCAGTAATGGCCGATTAGCCTTCAAACATCAAATCAATCAATCTTTCAATCCACAGGTCATTTCACCGGCAGCTCCTCGGTGCAGCGTGTCCTTGGGCTTTATGTCTTTTTGCACACACACACACACACACACACACACACTCTCACACACTAAGACAAAAGGAATGAAAATCAATAAATAAAGCAAAGCACCGCTGGGCTGGTGTGAGCTGCTGGAGGCCATTAAGCAGTAAATAATTCCGGGCAGCACTGACGGGACAGAAGCAGCGTATGTGGATGGACTGTAGATGAGTAAGAGAGAAGGAGGGATGAATGAACGGGGAGAGGAGGAGGAGGGCTGTATTTAAAAAAAGAAGGACAATGGGAGGAGGAGGCATGAATGGGCAGAAAGGAAAAAGGAGGGCACAGAGGGGACAGAGTGCGGGAACATTGTGGTGAGACAAAAAATAAGATTCATGTGTTTCCTCCTGTGAAAGATGTGCATGCAGCCGTGCAGCGTGGGTAAAGAGGGAGGGGAGGAGGTGACAAAACAGATGGAAGGCAGCTAAAAATGGGAGGACAAGGAAACCACGTGCCGCCATAAATCCACATCTGCCTGAGATATTAGTGTCTCCTCTGACCCTGACGAGTGCTCAGCCTCTGATTGATCACAACGCAGATCAATATTTGCGTCTGCAGCAGTTACAGTCTGCAAAGTGGACGAGAGTCGCTGTGAGGGGACGTTTATGCTGTCAATCAGGTTGTTTCTTATGTAAATCACAGATTTAGGGCTGGAGTGAGAGTGCTGTATAGCCTTGAGAGAGTGGTGCAGGGATGACAGGTTATTGTCTTGTAGTCTTATTTTCATTGAGGCTACAACATGAAGGCTTGACTTACTTTGTGGAGCCACTGCCACACCTCCAACTGCACGGACTTGGACTGCAGATAAATTTGGTCGGGCATCACATTGGTAAGTCGATTTGGGGGGTTAATGGTGTTGGTGGTGGTGGTTGGAGCTGTATCAGGCAGTTAATTTGCCCAATCTCTCTGATCCAAGTCCCAAGCAAGTCTCGAGTCATTTGATCCGAGTCTCAAGCAAGTCCCAAGTTTTTTCTGTTGTGGCCAAGAGGAGTCGAGTCGAGTCACAGCTTTTGTACAATCAAGTCGAGTCAAGTCCCTTACCATTGTTCCCCATCTTGAAGAGAGAAACCTTATCTTCCCACACATACAACACACGTACACCCTCTTTACTAATGTTAGCTTTGCTCACTTCATATTGACCACAGGTCGGGCTAATGTTCCTGCCATATTGACCTATGGCAGGAACGTTAGCTACCTGGCTAACGTTTGCAGGTTTCGCTTATTCGGTCTCATGTGTCCTCAGGTGGCGGATAAAGTTCGATGTTGTGCCCTCTTTTTCGCTTATCGAAGCGTTGCAGATCGTGCACTTGGCGTGTCTTCGTTTTCCATCTGATTGAAATTCTTTATATGCAAAGACAATAACTTTGGACACAGAAGACATAACGGTTGCCAATTTGAAACCCGCTCACCCTGCCCACTGATCATCACTGTAGCAGAAGCGGGTGTGTGGTAGGAACGTATGTGTGTAGTACTGTGTCGTGTGCAGGACAATAATAGGTGACGGACAAGTGTACTGTGAATGGAGCATCAATAAAGTGAACCTAAAAGGAAAGAGCTGCGTTTATCTCCTGTCTGGCTCTTCATATAAAACCTGAATGTGTGTAGTTTTCCAAATCATGTTGTCTCAAGTCAGGTCGAGTCTGGAGACATTTTCTCCTAAGTTTCGAGTTTTTACCTCCCAGGTTCCAGTCAAATTGCAAGTCGTCTCATTAGCAGCTCAAGTCGACTCGAGTCCAACTGTCTTGTAAATTGCGCTGTAAACAGGAGGGAAGGGAGAAGTCCTGATGCTGCCTACTTTTTGTCTAGTGCAGAGAAGTACCCTTCTACATGGAGTAGACAGGTGAAAGACACAAAAGGGTATATAATAGTGTTGTGCTCAAGACCACTCTATCCGAGACCAAGACTTGCCTGAGACCAGAATGCACCAAGACCAAGACAAGACCAAGACTTATGGAAGTGGAGACCCAGACCGAGACAAGCAGAGACCGAGTCAAGACCAAGACCATCAATATCAATTTTAAAACCATGACAAGGTTGAACAGTTAAGGGGGGTGTCCTTCAGTCACAACACCGGGAAGGTTGCAGTCATCACAGGGAGAATAACAAATGAATTGATCAATATTGTTTTACCAATTGTTCCTCCTTATTCACTTTAATGAAGTTGAAGAACAGCAGATCAGTGCTGGTCTTGATCGGTCTTGATGGAAAATCCCAAGTCTGGCCAGTCCGAGACCGAGACAAGACCAAGACCTTTAAATGTGGTCTCGAGACGAAGACCAGTCTAGAGAAACACAGCACTGTCATGTCTTGTCCGTCATGTTAAGTCTGCACTTTTTACTTCTGTCTTGTCTTTTATTTTGTCTTAATATAAGTAAAATAATAATAAAATATATTTTTTTAATAAAAGTCAGCCTTTATTTTGTAGTCACTTTTCACCTCTCGTTTCAGGCAACTTCCTGCCCTCATGTTTTCCCGCCATGGTGATTGTGAGATCCACCCCTCATTGTTTCCACCTGTGCCCCATTACCTCATGTATAAAAATCCTCATGTATCGGAAAATCCCGAGTCCAGGCAGTCTGAGACCGAGACAGGACCAAGACCTTCAAAATGTGGTCTCAAGACCGGTCTTGAGACCAAGACCGGTCTTGAGTAACACAACACTACCTTTATATGACCAAAAACCAATACATGCATAATATTTAGAATGATAATTCTATCTACATTGTGAGACTAGGACATATTATTAAATCAATTTTTAAACATACATTTCTGTGGACATTTCCATTGTAGACCCTAAACACGTTCATCATTCAATCACTGGAAATATGAAAAGAAAAAAATAAAAGTATGAGTAATATTGATACCAACATTGTAAGACATTTTTACACAACATTTCTTAAAACACAGTTATACTTAAGAACATTACCATATTACAGCTGACATTGCAGATTCTGTGTCCTGATGTCCTTTTGATCATAAAAACTTTTGTGAGCGTTAAATCTAACTCTGCCCTCTTTATCCGTGCTTTATCAAGTTTGTAGAGTCTCAGCACATTTAGCTGTCACACACTATCACAGTGTTTGTCTCAGATTTAATCGCTGCATCAGACAGTGAGAAAATGAGTGCAAACCAGCTGATAAAAAAAACGTTCTTCAGAGGAAGAGTTAGTGCGGCAGAGCTAAAGAAGGAGAAGATGATGAATTGTGACTTCACCTCGAGGGCTGCCCAAATGTTTAATCTGTACACACACGGGACAATCTGCTTTAAAATCCTCATTTTGGAGACTGTGCAAAAATTTTGGGACAGAGTTGAGGCATGAAATGATGAATGTGGGGGTTGGAGTTGTGGTAGTAAATCTGAGGAGTTGGTAAAGACTCCAAAAGCTTTTCCAGGATTCAGGTCAGACTTTATAAATCTTGGATTTCATCTGAGTGGAGGTTAATGACACCAAGGTTTTTAGAAACACTGATTTCAAGGATGATACATCACATAATGATATGTCTTACTGGTAATGAGCTTTGACACTGTGATTTGGTTCATTGCCATATTTGACCACTTAAAGGGATAGTTCAGGCTTTTGAAGGGGCGTTGCTCAAAGCCTTTGGCACTCGAAAATAAAACAGCCACTAAACCAACATTTGGGCGGACACGAGTGGCCCTTTTCCACTAGCACGCCTTGGCCCTACTCGATTAGCAGCGTGTTTCCACTAGCCTGGTACCTCCTAAAACAATCTAGTTTTAGTACCTACTCCACTCTGGTTCCAAGCGAGCTGAGTCGATACTAAAACATGTCATCACTGACTGCCGGCTACTGATTGGTCAGACAATGCATGCTAGCGGTAGCTACCATTAGCTTACCCTCATAGGTCTTTTCTTTGCAGCCGGGATTGCTCTCGTCCTCAGCTTCATTCTGTTGTATAGCTTCCAAAACTCTCCTGTGCTTCTCAAGGGGTATTTCTTTTTGCCACCTGCAGCCTTCTTCTGCTTTCCTTTTTTACTCGGTTTGTGACAAAAAGCCACAGATTACTGCGTCGCACTCAAAATGACGTCACCGCAGTGCCGCTCAGCTGTTTACAGCGACGCTGCACCCTATTGGTCAGGTGACTGGGGCTAATGGAAAAGCAGCACAAGGTGATTAGAATAGAGTAGGGCTAATGGAAAAGGGCCACAGGTGATATACGGCCGTAAATGATTCCACCAAAAACCTTGTAATTACGCCACTTTTAGTTTAAAACTACACAAAAACAACATTGGCTGGACGAAAGGCTGCAGTTAGTTTCTTTACAGCATTTCACTTTCCAAAATGAAACCCTTTGTAAGACCTTGTGTGTGTTATGACTTAGGGGATGTGTATCTGTCTGCCTTCAGCTGGTCATCAGATCCATCTTTTACTTTACAAAAACCAAAAAATGTGTGTAATCAGCGAGGAATGCACCTGATGGAAGAGCAAACTCTCAAAACAAAGGATGTTCTGGCACAACTTCGCTAACTTTGAAGGTTTTGGAAAAAAAACCCTTTAAGAAATCAAAAGAGCTCCAACAACATTAGAACAGGAAACAACTTGACTACAAGTGTTGCTGGAGCTCACCTGTACTTATCTGAGTGACACGAAGAGTTGTTTCCTGAACCCCTTCTGATTTCTTGGTCTGCCTGTGAGGGGCATTTCTCTGTGAGCTGAGGGTTTAGTGATAGGTGTCATGTTCTCCTGCTTACCAAGCCCCTTTTTTGACATTAAAAGCTAATCGAATAGATTTTGCAATGCATGAGACCTTGAAGTAATTTTCCTCACAACTTAAAATCATGCATTGAACCCTAAACTCAAAAATCCAGTCCAGACAGTTACCTTAAAATTGAAAGTTTTTCAGTTTTTTTTCTTTAACAGTGTGCCTATTTAAACTGGTGAAAATAAAACAATATACTCTCAGCTTTATAGAATTTTAAAACATTAAAATATTACTAATACTATTCAAATATGTTTTACTGATTGTTTTAAACAATAATAAATAAATAAGTTTAATAATTTACAAGTGGATGTTCTACAGAATCAAATACAGCTCTGTTATTGGAATAATTGCAATTTTTATTTAACCTCTACAGCCCTTTTAAGCCTCCTGCTTGAAAATGACATACTCATAAAGAAAAGAGTACATCTGTGCAACCACAAGGTCTATTTTTATTATTTTGGTGTTATAATTAATGAAACACTTGAGACATTTGTCCAGATGTGGATTTATCAGTACACTATCAGTGTTTTTCTGGGAAATAATAATTTTTTATTGTGAATATCTCTTTGAAATGATGCTGTAGTGCCTGTAAAACTCTAAAAATGAACAATAAAATATTTTTACATCATCTCTGCAAAGGATTATTGTTATCAAGTGATGCAGAGTAAAATTAGAGAGGTTTTATAACAATATGGTCAGGTGAGGATTTTGAAAAACAGTTCACCTCATTCCTGAAATAAGGCACTTTGGGGCTGTAGGGCTTAACTTATGGCAAATGTCATGTTACCATAATGACACCATAATACATTTTCTACATTTTTTTTATCATTTGAATCGACAGGAAGGCCACACTGAGGGAGCAGAAGGGCTTCATGTAGCTCCTGGGCCACCATTTGCCCACCTCTGCTTTAAAGTCATGTAGCTGATTTGGTCACTTTTATTCAGTTAACCCTTCATACATCTTTTATTGATTCTGATTATCGGTTTTGGGCGAGGGACAAACCTGAACCAGCCGCCAGCCGATCACCGGGCCACACAGGGAGACAGATGATCATCCACTGTCAGGCTCACACCTACGGGCGATTCTGAGACACCAATCAAGCTAATGAGCACGTTGTTTTGGTTCACAGGAGGAAGCTGGAGTGCTCGGAGAGACTCCATGACTACTCAGGGAGAACATGCTAACTCCCTGACTGACATGAGGATCAAACCAGCTGTTGTGCTTCATGATCAGTGGACAACTATTCCAGAAATAATTATTTAAATTAAGATATGGGATTTAATTTTCATTAAACCTCGGGGCACCACCATAAAGGGAAATGATAGTCAATTTATTAAGTTAGTCTCATTAAGGTTATTGACTATTAATTTAGAACCATGATTTATAATTAACCTAATAAAAATAACCAAAGTTACCTAATGAACTGTCGGTCAAAGTTTAAGGATTTGGAGTTCTGCAGAGAAGAGGTTGGCAAGATTCATTCTTATACAACATTAACAGACCAGCAACTGTCTTTGTGTTCAAAATCATTTACTGACAAACCAAAAATGGAAACATACAATACCTAAGCTAACAAAATCCTATGTCTAAGTGTGTGTGAGTGCTTAACAGACAAAGACAAGATGGCTGCCTCTTAACACCGCATGGCTCAAAGGCATTTACAACCAGGACCACATGGGGAGTGTGGAGGTTAGAAATGGGTCTCTCTGTGTAAGGTTGATGCCTCTACATGAAGTGGTAATGTTAAACTACGCAGCCGTTAGCTATAGCTTAACGCTTAAAGAACATATTCAATAAGTCAATGCAGTGATTGTAAAACCAAATAGTCCTGTGCTTAGCCGTGCTATGCTACACTCTCTAAGGCCCAAAAGTATCCTTTAGGCTCTGCTCTGCAAAGTCCAGCGCTGCAAGTTTGATGGTTTCTCAGTGGATCCCATCGGCCGGTCTGTCCCTCCAGCTCCTGGCTCTGAAGTCCACTGGTTGCTCTGGTGTGTTGTTTCTTGTTTTGATCAGGAACTCCTGTTCCTGAGGCAGACTCTTGTGTCGCCTATGGTGCTACAGTCTGCATTGAGCAGGACTGTGGAAAAGGCTTGAGTTGTTATCCTGAGAAGAGACTGTAGAGGTTCTGTGTCTCTTCTACAGGCTTAGAGAGAGGTCCTGTGTCCCCTTCACTCCATGGTTCAGGAAAGAGAGAAGACTGCAAAGCAGAGCAGGGTCTTAGGGGCCGTTAACATGGAAACTCCTGACTTAAAGACGCAAAGATTCTTCCTTTGCGTTTTCAAATTCTTCTGCGTTCAGATGACAACGCTGGAGACGAGTTAATCCCCCGTAAATCCGCTGTAGTGTGCATGCCGGTTCAGTAGATGGCGGTGTAGGTCTGCAGAGAGGCAGCGCTGCTACAACACACGAACGAAGAAGAAAACCTTTCACAAACAACAATGGCGAATAGATGCACAGAGAAGCAGGAGTTTCTTTTCTGGACAACAAATCAGTCTGGATGGTTTTATCTGGATAACAAACCGAGCACGGAAAGACGCTCACACGTTACTCGGCGGACGGCCAAAGCTGTTGTTGTTCCTGGTATGCGCGCGCAGCCTTCATGTGAAATAGTACTGCGCATGCGGGGACGTCAGCGTTTCACCCTGAAACGCTCTGATACAGGTTTACACGGAGCCGCATGGAGAGCGGATTCAAACCTTTCCACTCCGGAGGACGTTTTCAAAAGTTTCCGTTTTCAGTAAAAACGCAACGCGCTCCATCTAAATGGAAGGCCAAAACGCAATGAAAACATATCGGATTTGACCGTTTTCGGCGCCATGTAAAAGGCCCCTTATTGTACTTATCAGAGGGTTCACACCTACGTGTGAAACCTGGGGGGTGAGATGGTCAGCCAGCTTTGTTTTAGGCTTCTGCAGGGAAATGTTCCTTTTAGAGCACATGGATCCCAACACAGCAAACTTTATTGCTATGAAGTACATGCAGTACTTTGCCAACCATCTACTGAACACTGCAAAATGATCTTTCATTATCACTGTATTTGTCAGAGCGACAGCAGAAGAATTAAGATGAAGGCTGTTTATTCTTAAAGTCAGGAGTCTGTCCTTTAGAGGAGAAAGTCCCAAGAAAAGGAAGCAAACAAATATGAATGACAGCTTAGGAACTACCTCCATTTTCTCCACCACCGCTCTGTTTATTCTGCTTGATATGGTGTGTACATTTTCACATCGAGGAGCAACACAAGCAAACAGGCTTCAGATTTGTGCATCAATCTGTCCCACGGTGCGCTGGAGCACTCTGGTTACTCAAACTTTATGTCTTACTCCATTATAACATCAAGGACTTTTGCAGTAAACCATTTTCTCTGGAGGCGTGCTGACTGTCAGGAGATTAGGGAGGTAAAGAAACAGAAACAGTATTTATCTAAAGAGAGGGGATGAAAAACTAGCGTACGTCTTAGCATTAGCGAGGACCCCCGCTCACCTGACAGAGCAGAGCAGAGGATGGATGGTGGCAGTAAAGGGACAGAAAGCAAGGCACAGGAATGAAGTGTGCACGCGGGGGAGGAGGGGGCACGGGCAGATGATGTATAATGCAATTTGTGGGCGGGAGGAGGGAAAGTGGGTTATGTGTACATGTGTGTGTGTGTTAATGCGTGTTAGGTTAAGAGGAGGTTAGCTGGTAGGCTAAACTGAGGGCTCGGCCTTGTGTGATGTGTTTGATTTTGTAAATGCTTTTGTCAATTTTTTTTTTTTAGGTTTCCTGAGAGTGCATGCTTTGTGGAAAACAGTGACTGGCCGAGGACAGGGTCTGGCAGGAGCCAAGAAGCGCTGTTTGATTGGCCAATACACGGGATGCCAGCTTACACACAGTTGATGTTTTCTAACAGCAAAAGCATCTTGTTGTTTTTCCAAATACATTTGAAACTGATAGAGACTGTTTGTTGCAGTAACTAATTAAAGTTTGATGTCAGACTTTCTATGACGCCCCTCTCTTCAATCCATTAAAAACTTTAATCCAGATAACTCTTTAATCCATTAGTATAAGATTATTTTGATTTTTAAGAAACTATGATATGTTAATGCTGTATCATAACAGCTATAAGTAGCCTTGCAGAGCAGATAGATCTGCCTGATTCATTGTCTGAATTCCTGCATATCCGTTTTGCTAACCTCCATGGTCCAATAACTTCAATCAGCTAAATGCTTCACTGCCCAATCAGAGAAGAGAGGCGGGAGCATCAGGTGTGATGACAACAGGAAGTGACTACATGTTTGAAAACAATGGCAGCTTCTGAAGCGGTCTCACTGTCTGCGTTTTTTTTAATCAGAAATTGACTCATTTTTTCTTTAAAAAGAGTAGCACTTGAAGCTTGTCTTATAAGAAATCATGTTTTTGCTCTTCTCCTGACTGAGGATCCCTGCTGGGAAACTGGAATAGAAAGTTGAAGTCCTCCAAGGACATGCCGCTAGTCTATGATGTCAAGGTTACTCAGTGATACTCGGTGAAATGTTCTGTCCTCAGAAGTTTACTTGGAAAACTTGGTAGTGATTGTCTTTGACGAGGTTCATGTCACATATGCTGTAAGTGTTAAATGTTACATCTGTGTGGGATAATGTAATGTAAGAGTCTACGGTAGTTTAGGCTAATGGCTAACTTTTACCCAAGGTTATAATAGTTAACTAAAACAAAACTAAAAACGAAAACTAAAATTTAAAATACATTGCAGTTAACTCAAACTAATAAAAACTAGAAAAGAAAACAAAAAGGATAAGTAAACTAAAACTGTATCTTGTGTTCACAAAACTAACTGAAACTAACCAAAATTATAGACAAAATGTCCTTCGTTATCGTTTTTGACTATATTTATTAGCCTTCAGGATTTAAATTAATCTGACAGATTTTCCCAACCAATTTTACGACAGTTTTCGGCAGTTGTCAGCGCCGTAAGGCACCATCATAGCGACATACTGGGACGTGCTTGTTTACTGCACGTGTTGTTGGAACAACGTGGAAGAAATGGCTAAAGCTGGGAGGAGGCAGCAGTGTCCCATTTAGGATTTTTTTTGAGTACCACAGTGACAAACAAATGTAAGTGCCTGGCAGAAATTAAAACTGGTGCGATATGTGGAGTGCCTTAACAAGGCTTATACAGCCGATGAAAACAAGAAAGCCGAGAGTTTGTATTGATGTTTATATTTTTTATATTAAGTTTATATTATTTTCTTGTGTTTAAGGCAGCAGCCAACAGTACAGCATCATCATTGACTGAGCAGTGAGCACTATGTTGGACTTGAAAATAAACAGTATTTTAAAATACTTACTCTGACCTTTTTGAATCCTGCACCTGGCAAATAAGGTACGAAAAAACTAAAACTAAACTAAAACTAAGCCTTGTTGCAAAAATCAACACTAAATAAAAACTAGAATGCCCGCTCTAAAACTAATTAAAACTAAACTGTAATGGAAACACATGTCAAAACTAACTAAAACTAAACTATAATGACGAATCCAAAACTATTATAACCTTGCTGTTACCACTTCCTATAGCCGCTATGACTTAACATAGGCAGCATATGTAGCAGCTAACAGCTAACTGTTGTTGCCTCTTTGCTTGATATGGATTGGTCTGTGATGAGTGTGACGAGCCGAACAATCGTCCAATCACAAGCTGCTTTTGTTTTTGAAGGTTCTGCCTCTGAAAACAATTTTCCTGATGACTCTTTCCCAGATGGATTAGTGAATTATTTCCGTGGCGGACATATGGAACTGTCCATCTAGCGTGTCAAGTTAAGTTATAAGCACTTGTGATCATTCTTGAAGCTGAACAGTAGTAATCTATATATTTTCAGTACCACTTATCCCGTCTCAGCTCTATTCCAGCTGACTTTGCATGAGAGAAGGACAGCCATCCACACTCATACCTTAGATAAATTTAGAGTTAACAAACAACCTAATGAGCAAGTTTTTTTTTTGGTCTTTGGGAGGAAGTTAGAATTAGAGAACCTATGCATACACGGGGAAACTCTTGCCTTTAGTTATGAGCATGAGAGTGAATGTTTGTCTCTCTTTGTGACCTTGTGATCAGCTGCTGACTCCTTCTCTTGACCAATTCAAATTAGACGATAATTATAAAGATAAATAAAGAGATTTCTGCTTAACAGTAACAATATGCTGGAGTGAATGAACAAAAGTAATTACTGATGTTAGAAGATCCTCCATAGCAATTATTTTTTTAGGAGATGCAGTCTAGCTGCTTTGCTTGATTAAGCTCATTAAGATTAACAATTATGTTAAGAGACTTTAATAAAAAAACTTCAATTTGAGACTGTTGTAATTTATACAATCTGTAGACTACTCAAAGAAAATAAACTGATTTTATTAAGAAAACAGAGGAACCTGAAGTAGATCAGAAAGCTTTGATTGATACAGGAGAAATAAGATAACAGCATTAGGTTAACCGTAAAGCTTAGAACTTCTACCTGCAGAAGATGCAGAGATGGCTTTTCTTGATCTGACTCTGGTGTACTGCCCTTCGTCGAGCTCGACCATATCTGGAAAATAAGAAACGTCCTTTTTTCAGGTGCTGTGAGTTTCTTTTCTCCAGCAGCTCCACCCTCTCCAGGACCTACAGCCACAGCAGCGCATAAAGCACCAAACAAGGTCAAGACAGGCACATTTATTCCCCTTTGCATACATGCACCATAGGCAGCACATCAATCTGGGCCCAAGAACCCTGTGTGAATACAATTACAATGTCAGTGGAGCTGATAAACGAAGCATAAGCACTTCCACAGGCGAGAAGGCAAGCGTGCTGCATGTGGAATAAGCTGCCATACAAGCAGATCCCTATCAAGGCCTGTGAAAACATCGTCCACCCCTTTTTTGTTCTTCGTGTCAGCGCCTTGTGTTCATCTGCTAAACGGAGCAGACAAGCCGCCAAAAGAGGCTTACACGAGCTGTTTGGCCTGTCTACATAAGTAATTGGGAATTATGTTAATGTTGCATATGACAAGTTGTTCAGTTCAAAATGACAAAGTCTTTTTTTCATCATTTAAAATTCATAATCAGAAAAGGACATGTGCTCCTGCTTCGTCCCAGCTTGTTTTTAAGTGTTGAGCCTGAAAAGATGAAAACCGTAGTAATTAAGAAATGAAACCCACTAAAAGATGACCGCTAAAAGTGTGTCAGATCTTCTTTGAACGCTCTCAGGCTTTGCTGCCATGTCTGCGGCACTTTCATAAGCAGCTTGCTCCCTTCCATCAGAATTTGTTTTACAGATGTTGGCATATTTTCAGCTTTCTTTCATTTCTTAAATGACTGGGCAGTTTTTGATTCTTTATGTGCCAGAAATCAATCTGCTGATTTAGAGCTATATTCATCACTGCTGTTTGTACTTTCATTGGAAACTTGGATTGAATAAACAACCTTCTATGTTCCTTACTGCAGTTTCAGCCTGTTGTTGTGAAGCTTATAGTGTGGACGACTGATGTGTGCACATCCATATATATTCACTTAAGCTACACCTGTAGATTGTACATGCATTTGCATCTGTAAACATCATGAGCATTTAGTTTACTTTTAAAGCTGCTGTCAAATAAAGTCAAATAAAATCATATTTCTCAAGTAAAATCTTTATTCTATCACTCACAAAAACAGAACATTCAGAAATGGGCAGATAGTTACTTAGCAGCGTAGGATGGATTTGGTACAGGCAGATTTTTAACAACCTTCACCATGAAAGACTCCAGGTGGCCTTAAAAGGAAAAGAGGAGTTGTTTGTTAAAATTTGGTCACATTTTTGTAGATTATTTGCTCACAGAATAAAAAAAAAAGGTTATCTTTATGGGGGAGCAGTTTAGTGATTGGAAAAAGTCAATTAACAGAACTTCTAATGCAGAGTAAAACATGAAAGAGGAAGAACTGCTGATGAATGGTTACCCATAAGGTGGGCTGGAGCTAATTTATGATTTTGCTAAATGCTTTAAATGATTTAAACGATGCTTGTTTAATTTATGAATTTTTGTTTAATAAATATATGCACATGTATGTAGGTGTATGTCTGTATATGAGTACATATGAGTGCGTACATCTAAATGTGTTGATGTATACGTGTGTATGTATATATTTATTTGATTTTATTATTATATGTATTTTGAGCTCTGTACATTTGGATGTGATAACTTTAATGCGGTGTTGTGTACATTCTGTGTATTTTTTGTTTTGCAGCACTTTCTGGTCATGGGGAGGGGTATTGTGTGTTGTGTTGAAAGTTAAAAAATTTAATAAAATGTTTATTAAAAAAAACAGTGTAGGGTCTCTTTCTAAAAGTGATTAAAAATAAAAGTTAAAAGGGAAAAACATTTAGATGTTTAGTAATCGCTCTGCTCAGTTAGCTTTAACTGAATTTGATCATATATTTAGCTCCTAAAGTGAAGCACTGTGATCAATAGATAGATAGACAGACACATAGATAGATACATAGATACACAGGTGCCTCGTAACTAACAGGTGGTCATAAGAATCACTTGGATTTGGATTAAAAACTATGACTGTTGGTGTAACACAATTATGAAATATGCAAGCTGTGCTCAACATTTACTCTTTTTTTTTTGTAATTCAACATTTTACGTAATTTGTGAAAACTTGGCCTTCTGATCGTGGGGATAAAGTTAATGTCACCAGCTTGGTTTCCTTCCCATGCTCCAGACAGAAAAGGCCCAAGAGCAATATCAGGAACAGTGGCTGCTTCTGCTCCAAGATTGTTTTTAACCTTCAAATTCAGAGAGCGTGCGGTGCTGCTATTCTCATGTGGTAACAACAGACTCACACAAAATCTTTCCAGTAATGCTGCTACATCACCAGATATCAGAAATCTGTGACAGAAACGTTGTCAAAACTCTAAGGGCTGAATCCCTCCTGATAAAGAAATAAAAGTCTGTGCCGCTCTCCGTGGTGCTGAAACCAGACTCACTTCAGGACTTAGAGGAGAACCACTGTTCTGAATGCTAATGTTGGGGATGACCGAGAGGGAGCATTTGGCACAGTGTTGGAAAAAATATGGTGCACCCAATATTACTCCAAGGTGAAACACAAGGAGAAGAGAGATCTGAAAAAAGAGGACAGCAAATGGACTGAGATGACCCAACTGTAATGGTCAGAGATAAGTATGGCAGGGAGAAAAAAATAGACTTAAAGTAACTAAATGAGACTTTCTGTGTTACAGAAGTAAGTCTTTCAGCTGATATAACAGTGTGATGACATGATGAAGTACTCCGGTAACCTGGTGTCACCGTTGTTCACAGGTCGTGGTTCTTTTGTAGTAAGTGTGTTCAGCTTTTTGGCACTGGTTCACACGGCAGCCCTTTATGAAAAGGCTCAGGACTTATTCGGCAAATGATATAAAAGAATGACCCATCCCAAAACTAGTATACTGTGACATAATGAAACGCTGTACTGTTATCACCGTCATTGTTGACTGATGTTTGCAGCTTGCAGTGAAGGGCAAACCACTTTTTAACGGTAGTTAATAGTTACTGATGAAAAAAAATCAGCTTTACACTAAAGCTACAGTCTGGTGAAAAATAGCAAGCCAAGCTACAGCAACATGACAAAAGTAGCTTACTGTATGCAAGCTGTTTCCATTTATTTTTCAGAAATAACAATAATAAAACTGTTATTGTTATATTAATATAAAAATAATTTATTATTACTAATTGTATTGGTATTATTTTTATTGTAAGCAGTATTATTCCTCAGTTTGTTTTACATATCTGCAGTTCATCTTTTTTTTCAGCACTTCCTAAGACTTGCCCTAATGATTCTATATAATTAATATGTGTAATCTTTGTGTTCCATTACTTCAATAAATTTTGAAAAAAAGATTTTAGTCACCTACAGTTCATCTTATTCTCATATAATGGAAGCAATTACAAAAACGTTTTTAAGTCTGAAGTCGATTAAATTGAATTTTGTTGTCAGCTGGTACAAGCCTTGCAACATTTTTAATAATTAAATAGCCAAAATTGTATTTTGAGGGTGAACAGTCTGATAAAGCTCCCCTACGCTCTTAAATGAACTAAAGAAAGTTGTCCAATAATGACTTCAGGCTGCATGTTTTACGTCACTGGTGAGATGTGTTCACGTTCACTGGCCAAAGCCTGAGCCAGTCCTAAAGAAAAGATTTATCAAAAAGGAAAATTTATAGTCTGCCTTTAAAGGTAGAGAGGATTTCTGCCATAAATGATTCCAAAGAAGAGGATCGTGATATCCATAGGCTCTACCTCCAACTTTCAAAAAACTATTTAAAAATCTAAACTGTAAATTAGGGTTGAACAATATGGACAAAATTTCATATCTTGATATTCATGCCAGATATCTCAATATTGATATCATATGACTTCGGGTTTGGTGAAAACCAAGTGGTGCATTCAAGGACAATCGTAAAAATGAAATTTGTTTTGACTTCCAGAGCTGTACATGCAGGGTGAGCGCAGGGGAAAACTATTTAGTTGATATATTTTATCGTTGCTTTTTGATGTTAATATCTTTGCTATGACTGCGTGTCATTTATTTATTGTTTATTATGTAGAGGAGCGCCTTCTGTCTTTTTCCTCCTCCCACCCTCTGTGCTCCAGCTCACGCTAGCTGCAAGTGGAGCATCCTGATTGGACTGCAGCAGAAAGGCGCACCCGCTGCGAAGTGAAGGACACCCGTGCAGTGGCGCATTTCGATTGGCTGAGAGCTGATGGCTGGTGTTTCATATGTGACAGCAGAAGAAGAGACACCGCCCCTCCTCCTTCCACACTACCAACGCCACAGCTCTCAAAAGCCGATTGTTGAAGCCGATTGTTTTTGTGATTTCGTGAAAATTAAATAAGTTTAAGCAGTAAGGTGATATAGGTGTGAGTAGAGCTTTGGTTTTCGTTTTCTCCTGTTTTTCTGTTAGGGAGAGACTTTAGGTTTGTACCTGTTTTCTTTTTCGTTAGTGATTAGGTAAGATTTTTGATTTATAAGAGTGTTTTTTGTTGTTTTATTTTTAGCCTACTTTCCCGAGGTACTTTTGATTTAGTTTGTAAAAAAAGAAGAAAAGAATAATTAAAAAATATTGTTGTTTGAACTACAAAAATCGTGTTTGTTGTTTCTTGCTGGTGTGCCTTGGGAAGTGACAAAGGAGTGGTCAATTTTATGTTTCTTCCAGTATCCCCTAGGCGGGTCGTAACAATCTTCAATGATCATATCCCAGTATAGATAGGATAATGATATACAGTCCTGATCAAAATCTTAAGACCAGTTGAAAAATTGCTAGAATATGCATTTTGCACATTTGGACCATAATGAGGTTTTAAATAGAGCTACAATATGCAAAAGCAAGAAGGGGGAGTGTGACAAAAAGCACTTTTGAAAAAGTAATTTTTTGAAAACAACAAGTAAACTTAAATAGGCTGTTTATCAGCTGATCAAAAGTTTAAGACCATTGCTCAAAAAATTACAAAAAACTCTCCAAACCAGAACAAAAATGTTTCTCAGTAGGACTCAGTCATGAGTAGCTCCACCGTTCTTGTTAATCTCTCCAAAAATTCGTTTGGGAATGCTTGATGAGTGTTTCTAGGAAGCTTTTGGGAACATTGCTCCAAGTGGTGAAGATGGCTTCATTAAGAGCATCAACTGTCTGGAACTGACGGCCATTTTTATAAACTTCCCTTGCCATCCATCCCCAAATGTTCTCCATGGGATTTAAATCAGGGGAACATGCGGGATGGTCCAAAAGAGTGATGTTATTCTCCCTGAAGAAGTCCTTGGTCAAGCGAGCATTATGAACTGCAGCGTTGTCCTGTTGAAAAACCCAGCTGTTACCACTCAGACGAGGGCCCTCAGTCATGAGGGATGCCTGCTGCAACATCTGCACGCAACCAGCCGCCGTTTGACGACCCTGCACCACCTGAAGCTCCAGTGTTCACTGAATGAAAAAGCACCCAGATCATGATGGACCCCCCTCCACTGTGCCGGGTAGAAAACATCTCAGGTGGATCTCCTTGTCATGCCAGTAACGTTGAAGCCATCTGGACCGTCAAGGTTACATTTTTTCTCATCAGAGAATAAAACTTTTTTCCACCTTTCAGTGTCCCATGTTTGATGCTCCCTGGCAAAGTCTAAACGGGCAGTTTTGTGGCGTTGAAGGAGACGAGGTCTTTTAATTCGTTTTTTGTTTTTGAAACCCTTTTCCCACGGATGCTGTCTGATGGTTATTGCGCTGCAGTCGGCACCAGTAAGGGCCTTAATTTGGGTCAAGAACCGCCCTGTGTCTTGACGGACAGCCAATCGGATCCTCCGACTCAGCGCAGGTGTAATTTTTTTGGGTCTACCACCTGACTTTTTTGTTCCATAATGCTCAGGATCTTAAAAGAAATTAGAATGACTGTCTTACTGCGTCCAACCTCAGCAGCAATGGCACGCTGCGAGAGGCCTTGCTTATGCAGCTCGACGATCAGACCACGTCCAAGAAGAGAAAGCTTCTTAGCTTTAGCCATCAGGAGGGCATGACCGTGAATGCCTGACAGAAAATGAACATTTTGGGCAGATTTTGGCTTTAATAGCCTGTGGTCTTAAACTTTTGATCAGCTGATAAACAGCCTATTTCAGTTTACTTGTTGTTTTAAATAAATTACTTTTTCAAAGTGCTTTTTGTCACACTCCCTCTTCTTGTTTTTGCACACTGTAGCTCTATTTAAAACCTCATTAAGATCCAAATGTGCAAAATGCATATTCTAGCAATTTTTCAACTGGTCTTAAGATTTTGATCAGGACTGTATCTTTCAGCCCTACTGGAAATTGACCGCCACACCCAAACCCCTTTGTGCTTCTCTTCTGCAGACAGCCGGGTTAAGGCTAAAGCGAAGTCCTCGGAGTGTTTTGAAACACCACAGCCACATTCAGGCCTTCAGTGGGCACAACAGTAATTCAAGCCAGTCCCCACATACAGCCGCTTCAAATAATGGAGTAGAATGTAAGACAAAGAAAGATGTAAGGGCAAAAGCGTGTGTATTCCTCTAAAAGTCAACCTGCGTCACACAGAAACCCCCTCCACCTCCTCAGGCCTCTCAGGAAAGCCCTCGTTATCCATCACCCCTGGACATGAGCTTCGTTAGAGAGCTCAAACACTCTTCTTCTTCTCACGGTGACTCATCTGCCAATCGCTGCTCGTAGGTTCTCCCCTCTAACGGGCAAAAGGTGGCAGGATGATAATTGTCATTCTACCTGGTTAACGGGAATCCCCGCGGTCACGTAGTCCACCCACGCCCCCGTGACATTCAGACAGCCACGATAAATGAGAGGTGGAATCCCAGAGATGATGCGGGGGACTAAAGGTCTTTCTCCATGCTTATGATGAAAAGAAAGAGGATCGAGCTTGTCTGTTTTTCTCGTTTGTTATTGTGCTTTCCCCTATCTCGTCTCATTGTTTTATTTTATCTGTTTACAATGGACTAAAGCAGTGGAGGCTCATGGTTTTTTTCACAAAACCTTCTTGAAGAGACTTCATGAACATTTTTATATACACCTGACCAGAACATTTATTGAACTAAGTTGATTGTTTCTCATTTAAAAATCTGCTTCATGGCACTACACCTACACCTTGAGGAAATTAGCAAAGTCAAGTAACAGCAACAGAACAAAAGTAGCTCTCTAAGTTGTGCTTTTTTTTAAATAAATACTTAGTTGGATGACACTGTCTCTTTGACCTTATGGATTTATCATTCATATGTATGCTTTAGTAAAATGATAAATTCTTTTCTGTTGCCTCTCTTTAACTTCACCTTTTGAAGTCCCTTTGTTAATGTGCAGTGTTTTGTGAGCTTTGAATAAAGAGGGTTTCCATTAAAAATACATTTTTGTCATCTTCTAAAACAAACAAATAAAAAAAATCAATGACATTGGGACATTGTATAAAGAAAGATTAAAGCAGAGTACAGTGATCTGCAAATCTTTGACCTATTTTCTGCTGAACACATTCCAAAGACAATAAATTTAAATTTCAATCTGAGAAGCTTTGTCCATATTCCAAAAAAGCTGGGACAGGTGCAACAATAGGCTGTAAAAGTTGAGAAGAGTTTAAAAATAAGCTTACGAACATTCCAGAGATGGACAGATTAATTAAAAAGAGATGAGTTTGATTGGGTATAAAAAAGCCTCCCTGAAATGTTCAGTTGCTCACACCATAGTTCACCACTCTGTGAACAACTGCATGAGTAAACAGTCCAACAGGTTAAGAGCATTTCTTGAATAACAGTTACAAGCAATGTAGGAATTTCATCATCTACACTTTACAAACACAAAACTCAATCTGATAAAAAGGAGACTGGATACTGCCATGAATAAAATAATGATACAGCTGTGTTTCATACTGCACACCCCTAAAGCTGCGTTCACACCGAACGCAACTTTGTGACCATCATCACATTGCCCATTGAAGTCACATTGAGCACCCATAACTACTTCATTTCACTGCCATCACATCATATGTTATATAATAGGATGTATAAGGTGACATTTTGCTAACTGTATCGTTTTCTCTCATCTACCAACCACAAAACACTGCAGCTGATGAACCTGCAGCAGCATCGTCTGTCAGTTTTCTGCGGTCAGTCTAAGGGGAACTAATGTCCTCACCAGCGTTGGGGAAGCTACTTTTAAAAAGTAGTGTTTGCTCGTTACTCCTGGAAAAAGTAACTTGTTACTTTACTTAGTTACCCTCTATGAAAAGTAACTTTTCACGTTACTCGTTACTTTCACGTTACTTTTACATTGCTCAATCTCGGACAGAGCCCCATATCTGTTCCTAAATGTAAAGGCCGACAAAAAGTTCTACTACAGAGAACATAACAGTTATTTCTTTTGTGCTCTTTATTTTACAAAATGCTTCATACCCTGTGGAATGGGTAGGAATTTTGCTCCTAAAATGAGCAACCTGGTCGATAAAAACAAGCCCAAAATAAGCAACCTTCAGCTATTTCCTTTCCTGATGTGATATACCTGTACTACTTTTTAAAAAGAGAAATCTACATAAAGTGTGTTAATTTGCATCTACATTACATTTCAATATCACAGTGCTAAGCATCTATTCAAGAAAAAAACATTGCTTATAATATGCAGACCTGACAACTTTGGCTCTGACGCATGTTCCATGTGCGTGAGTGTGTTCGAGGGCGATAACCAGGAAATGAGGAAGTGGACAAACTGCCCACAGCAGTCATGTTTTGCTTTATTGTTAGGAGCTGGAAGATAACCTATGGGAATCACACAGACAGAAGAGCTCCAGGAAGCAACTGCATGTTTAGAAACAAGCCCAAAAAATCCAAGACCCGTGGCCGTGACTCACTAGCTTAGCCCATAGACGCTTATAACAAGCGGACTTTGCAACGCTGCTCGATGTCTTGATGGCCTTTGCTTTATTTTCAATCAGAAAGTCCTGTCAAATATTTTAATTCATAAGTCTTAAAGAAAATATGACCCGTAGTATGAATAACATACGATCCTTTGTATTTGCTGTGATTTTGAAGGCTTTACTTCTCAGTATGGGGAAGTTATTCAATTTTCTTTCACACTATTCCTCTGATATGGTAATTTGCCGATGGTCCCTAAGCCACCGAGCCATCAGCTGCAGCGTATTGACGGCTCGTTTGGTGGAAAACGAGTTTATAGCTCACAATCTTCATTACAGTGATCAAAAAGAGGGGTAGGGTTTGGAACTATGTTCTTTTGTTGATGAGTTATTGAGCCGCAAAGTCCAAATCTGTGAATATCTTTCCAAATGTAGCCAAGTAGATGTTTCCTAGTTTGAGATGACTTTATTCTCGTAACTTTATAAGATTATTAACGTAACTTTACAACTTTATTCTCGTAACCTTCCCTTTTTTTTAGTTTTCAACGTGGCCCTAATCCTCCGTCGTAAACCATCAAAACCCTCAGAGTCTATATTTTCATCCCAACACTCTTTCATTGTCTTCTTTGCAGAGGAACAACATAACACGACAGGTTATTAATTGGAGTTTAATTTAATTGGAGTTTAATTAGCATTAGGGACGGTTTTGGCCATTGTATTTCATGCTCACTTTGGTACCATGAAGTTTGTCCCATTGCTGACATTTCTTTCTCATATTTTGGGGGAAAGTTTTCAAGCCGTCTGACTGAACTCCTGCTCACAGCTGCCTGAGAAGAACTCTCCTCCCTGGTGGGTACAAGGACTGGCTTCAGTCGCTCATACCATGCAGCCCTGCATGGTGTTGACAGTGACGCGGTGGCCCTTTGCTCTACAAAGGCAGCGATCACTGTCAGCTCTGTCATCTGCTCACCCACGAACAAAAGCAGCCTCTCTTTCTTCTCAGAGAAGCAGCGGAGGAGTGGAGCCAGGCCACGGCTCCTTTTGCTTTAAGGTCAGAGTCTCCTCCTCCTCTGCAGGGCGCACTGAGGCTTTTAATTCACACATATAACACTCTGGAAAATTGAGTTTCAGGTGTTAATGTGTGTGAGATCATGTCAGCACAGTAAAACCAAAGCACAAGATAAGTCTACATGACAAACCATTTGTTTCTCAGTGGCTTTGTGGTAATATATTTAACTGTTTTTAATTCAAATTCCCTTTAGACCAAAAAAATGAACAGAATAGTAGTTAATGTAACATTATGACTGTCTGTCCTTGCTCCTGTTTGTCAGGTCGTTGTGTATACAAGGAACATTTTGCTGTAATTTTTTCTCAAATTTCAATCAGATGTCCACACCTACCACAAAAACATGTGATTGGATTTTAGAGACAATATCCATCAAATCCCAAGCAGCCACTCCAGGCAATTTGACATTTAAACCCTAGAGCTTTAATGGTTTTAAAGATGAAAAGAGAGGGAAATTATCACTTAGAGTGTGGTGTGCGGTGTAAAACTTTGAAATTTTAAGAGATGTATTAAAACAATGTCCAAACACTGAGCAGTTTAAAGGTGCTATGAGGAGAATCTATTTCCGGCGACATAAAGACTCTGCTACCCATGAGCACATGCAGCGACTGTCGTAAAGACGTGACCCAAGCCAAAGCGCGTGTTTGTTGTTTTGTTGCTAATGAATGCAGCTCGGACCTTCCTCAGAACTCTGCATTGCTTTACAACTTCTTTTTTCAACAACTTACAGGATGCAAAGCGACGAGGTAATGTATCTCTTTCTAGTTACGTAGCGGTAGTTTTTGATGTGTGACAACAAGCAATTTTTGGAAAACTTAGTATCATACTTTTGTAGCCAGCTATATATCGCTACTTACAGCCCGGTGCTCTTTGACGTGTCTGAATAATATAAATTTGCTCTAGTTTTAACTGTCTTGTTCCTGAAGTTGAGTATCCAGTCCAGCCCTGTCCGACCTGACCGTTAAGCTAAGCTATTACTTAGAAACTCCTCATAGCATTTTTAAGAAAAAGTATAAAACCATGATTTGGAAAAGGTACAGGAATGAGACTGTATAAAGATCACTGCAGGTGGATTTAGCTTCTGTTGTTCCTTTGTTTATTTTTGATCATGATTTGCGTTATTATATTTATTAATATACTGTTTATTTTGTTCCTGTGTGATTATTTTGTCAGTACTATCTATCACTTTGAAGGGGTAAATTACTGACTATCTATATAAGGTGAAGGGGTGGGACCAGATAAGTCGAGTTCCTCCTTTTTGAACATGCAAATGACACATTTTGTTGTTTTACACTTTGGTTGCTGTTTTTACTTTGTTATGTTTAATACATATTTTTGTTATGTTCAAATAAATAAATAAATAAAAATGATTTAATTAAAGCTATCATCAACCTTAACAGAAAAGTAGGTTAAGTAACCTCGAGGCAAGTAACTAACTCTTACATTAGTGTGACACACAAAAGAAATAATTAAAACAAAGTACACAAGCTCGGTTGGGACTGAGGATTCCCTTCTACGCTGACGTCAAGAAAACGACACGGGGATTGAACCACAAACTTTCTTACAAACACATCAAAATCAAAGACACACAACAGAACTCTTCAAAAGCAGACATACCAATATAAAAATATAAAAATACGCAACTTAAAATACAATACTACCAGGTTTTAAGTGTAAAAAGTGCTTATTATTAAGTAATAGTACTGTAATAAATGATAAATATGGTGGGCCTGGAACGAAAGACTAGGAAGGACTGCTGGAGGCAAGGACCAGCAAATAAAGACAAATAAGCCAGATAGTGAATGACGTGATAGTGTATTATACAATTATAGTGTCAATGGCTAATTAAATATTAATAAGGCTCTATAAAATCCAAGATCACAGAATAGCAGACGAAATCACGGATTTTGGCTTTAAACGCAGAATTCAATACAAACACCCAATATCACGGAAATGACCAAAGTATTATGTAAAATATTTTTTTTCGGACTAAAAAGGAACGTATCTTTCACTTCCACTTCCCCCCCTCCCTCCTTCATTTACGATGTCAACATGTCACAGCAGCTGTCTGATACACCGGCTGACCCTGAGTTCACACCACAAGCAATCTGTGCGTACTCAAGCTGCCGCTCAGCTTCGGTGACACAAGCGGCGTGCAAGTTAGCAGGGAGCTATAAAACTTCTGGCTAACTCCAGAGTACAGGGCAGAGCAGTTGCCAATGATTATCATGTAAATAAATATATGTGTGAGGACCTCCTGAAGGGTGAGTGGTTATATTTCATTACTTTATACAGCGTCTCAGGGGGTTAAATTTGCGTAAAAGACAAAAAAAAAAAGGAATTAGGGAAAAGCAGCAATAACTCTCGTTAAAGAAGCTTATCAACTGAATAACCTGTCCATGATGAAATGTTCAAAGCTAAATCAGCAAGCTTAATCCAGAGACCTTTCTCACACTTCACAAGGGAGATCCAGGGCTGAAGCAACCCACCACAAGAAAGTCTGTTATTTTATTATTTGCTGTGATTTGTCCAAAAGTGCTAAAGTATCCGAGGACATGTAGATGGAGTGGATGTGTGGCATTGAGTTGTACAGAGAATAAAAGTCAGGCGGCACAGCCTCCTACCAGACCACGGATATATGCAGACAGAAAGGACCTGGTCAGCAACAGGCCGATTTCACTAGCTCACCATCAAAGTTCAAGCCTCCAAAGGGCACCTAGCCTACCCTTTAAAATCTCAAAACATTCCTCCATGGTTCATGCATATGCACAACATGGCAACAACATGAAATGCTAAGAGTAAGGCTAGTATTAGCATAGCTGAGAACACCATTAAATGTTCAGAATACTGATCCAACACAGCTGACCATATGTTAGCATGGTAGCATGATAGTTAGTACTAGCATAGTCCCATTCAACCATCAAATTCATTCACAATATACAAAGACAGATCAATTTGAACATGTTAGCATTAGCATTAGCATTGTGGCTGTTGCTAACGTTGATTAAATTTCCATAATTTGGATTCAAACTCACCAGTTCAGATCAAACTTCACATGACAAGTTCCCTTAGTCACCAGAAGGCCTGTTTGGTTTCTAAAGAAGGTCAAATGGACTTGTTCAGTTTCATCCAACTTAAGATGAACTGTTGTCAGTTTTTTGGAGGTACTGACGTTAACAACTGAAGGGAAATGAGCCAGTACAGCTTAAACATTCCCTCCCAGGTACCTGATTGGATCATATGTGTTGAGCAAAGGAGGTAGGAGCAGACTGGACAGGAATGGACTGATAGATTTCATTCACCTGAGCAGATGGAAAACCAGGACCGGCATACAGGAGATGGATTTCAACCCTGGATTACATAAGACTTTACATAAATGACAGGAATTTAGGAGTCATAGGGCAAAGTCTATGGGCCTTACACACATAAGATCTCTATATCACACAAAATTACACAACACCCACATTTCTTCTTCTTCTTCTACACTTTAACAGCACAGCACATTGAAGGAGTGGCACCTATACCTTTAAGAGTCCCAAACACCAGGTGGTACTTTTAGTTTTATTCAGATAACAGGCTCAAACCGAACTGTAAACAAAAATCTGACACTGCTTTTGTTCTGCTGAATATTTATGTAAAGCTCTGGAGAAGTGTTTATCTTCACACTCTGAGTATTTTGGTCAGAGCAGCTTATCAAAGGGTACAGCTCAGTTTAATACATAACTGCTTAAGAAGATCATTTGACATAATAATCCCTGCTCTTGTTGGAGCTGCGGTAGAATTCACACTCTCAGTTCTCTGTAGGGATGATTAAAGAACAAACCTTTAGTCTAAGATGGACAAAATGCAAAAACAACATGAGATGTGAGGAAGTGAGTACGTCAGAATCGGATTAAAACATGAGCTTTTAAAGAGGGTTAAAAGAGGAAAACACCTGAAACATGACTACAGTAAATAAAAATACAGATGAGTTTAACCTCACAGGTGTGAACTTGCGTGTTGACTGATTGATTGATATCGCATTGTGGTAATTTTTTTAATTAGCATAGTCGCTTGATTGAAAATTCACATTGAAGGAGGAAATTAAGATCTACTCAGGGATGCTACTGCGATAAGTTGAATGCAACACAATTTTTCTTATTTAAACCCCAATTACAGTGAGACATTGTAAAAAAACATAATTAAAAGCATTTAACAATCACTGGCTTTTTAAAAATTTAATCAGTTGAACATATTACAAAGACAAGTTATTCAATGGTAAAACTGCTAAACTTTGTTATTTTTGAAAAAATTCACTAATTTTGAATTTGACACCTACTACAGGGACAACAAAAGACAGGGAAATTTGACCAAAGCTCAAAACATTTGCTTGGAATATTCCACGTGGTAAAAGGTTCATTGGAAACCGGTGAGTGTCTTGACTGAGTTTAAAGGAGCCCCCCCAAAAGGCTCAATCATTCAAAGCAAGGATTTAATAATTTACAGCCCATACTGTAATCATAAGATTCAGAGAATCCAGATAAATAAGTGCATGTAGCAGCAAGGACAAAAACCACACTGAATGCCAGTGACCTTCGATCTCTTAAGGTGCGTTCACACCGGACGCTACCTGTACTACCTCGGCGATCACTCTCCATGCAAAGTCAATGTACAGCCGCAATGGGGCGGGGCTAACCCTCCCGCGACGAGACAGCAGGCGACAAGACGACCACTTCACTCGTCGCGCGATGTCAAGTTAAAAAAAAGTTGATCTATTCAGGTGATGTCGTGCGTGGCTGTGCAGCATCAGCCAATCAGCGGTGTGTGAATGTGTGACGGTGCTGTTATTCATCCGGACTACAGGGCGGATGACTTCCGCATAGGCGTAACTAATCTCAGTGAGGACATTTGCAGACGGACCGCAGTAAACTCACAGATGATGCTGCATCATCAGCTACAGAGTTTTGTGTCTGATAAGTGAGTGAAAAGGATACAGCTGGAATAATGTCCGCTTATACATCCTATTATGTGATATATGATACGATCGCGGTAAAACTCGAGCGGACGTGACGTCACCGACCTACAGCCGATGCCAGGCGACCAAACAGGTAGGCTATTTATGGACGCACGATGCTACCTCAGTGGGCAACGCGACTTTCGTCGCTGGGTCGCTTGCGGTGTGAACGCACCTTTAGGCAGCATTGATTGAAAAACCAACACTTCATAAACATCGAGGAGTGCAAGTTAAAACTCCAAAGTGAAAGCCCTACAGTATATCAACAGCACTCAGAAACACCAGCAGCTTCTCTGAGATGGACTAACAAAAAGTGACAAAATGTCTTGATAAGTCTACATGTGTTTTTTATTTTTTGAAATCATGACCTTGTGTCTTGGGGCTAAAGAGGAAAAGGACCATCCTGACTGTTATCAGTGCAGAGCTCAAAACCAGCGTCGGTGATGGTAAGGCTGTGTGTTAGACTTTGTTCACACGGGGCCGGAAATGATCAGATCCCATAAGTTTTCATTGCATTTTGGCCTTGGGCTTACATGGAAATCTTTGCAGTTTGTCCCAAAATGATAACTTTTGAAAATGGGCTCCAGAGTGGAAAGTTTTTAATATTTTTTAGTTTAGTTTAGTTTTTAATATGCTCTCCATGTAAACCTGAATCAGAGCGTTTCAGGGTGAAGTGCTGACGTCACCACATGCATATTACTCTTTCACACGAAGGCCTCGTGCACACCAGGAACAACAACAGCTTCGGCTGTGTGGCGATCAATGTGTGTGCTGCTTACCATGCACGGTTTGTTATCCAGACAAAACTATCCAGACAGATTTGTTGTCCAGAAAAAAAACTCCTGCATCTCTGTGTGTCTAATTGCCATTGTTGTTTGTGAAAAGTTTTCCTTCTTCGTACGTGTGTTGTAGCAGCGCTGTTTCTTTTTAAACCTACACCGCCATCTACTGAACCGGCATGCATCCTACAGCAGTGTCATTCGTGTCAGGGTCTCTGTCTGAACGTGGATCGACTTTGAATAAGCAAAGGAAAAAATCTTTGCATTTTTAAGTCAGGAGTGTCAGTGTAAACATAGCCTTAGTGCCCATGGCATGGGTAGCCTGTGTATTTGTGAAGGCACCGCTGGTGCTGAAAGACACAAATAGATTTTGGAGTAAGCAACGACGATTCAAGAAATGTCTTTTTCAGAGACGTCTCTGCTTATTTCAGCAAGAAAATGCCAAACTACATTCTGAACCTTTTACAAAAGCATAGCTTTGTAGTAAATTAAAAAAGTTCTGGTACCAGACTGGTCTGCCTGCACAAATCTTTGGCATAAAATAAAGCTCAAAATCCAACAACGGAGACCTGGTCTGTTGAGCAACTGAAGTTGTAGCAAACATGCTCCTGTTCCAGCTTTTTTTTGAAATACGATGCAGGCATAAAATCAAGATGAGTGAAATCTGCAAAAAAAAAGAAAAAAAGTTTGTCAGTTTGAACATTAAATATCTTGTTTAAGTAGGGTATTTAACTCAATTAAAATGATTTAATTTGATTTATAATTTAGTTTTAGTCAAGTTAAAGGTGCTATGAGTATAATCTATTACCAGCGACATTACATAAGACTCTGCTACCCATGAACACGCGCGGCGACTGTCGTAATGCTGCGTTCCAGTAACCTCGGAACTAGGAGTGACATCATCTCTGACTAATCGACGTTCCAGTAGAAGTCTGAGAAAAACATGCCGATCTACCAGGCTATTGTTAGCTGTTGTTAGCACGCCCTGCATTGTTGTTAACAAATATCACATGAAGAATGTGATTATCACTATGGCAGCATTTTTGTAAATATAAGTCTAACAATACTATGTATACAGCTGATCTAGAGCCACACACCCCAGTCAGAAGTGCAAATAAATGGATTATTACAGGAGCTAAATAACTGTTCACACTGGGGGCATCCATCTTCGATTGTCAACTCGGTGGTGGCGAATTTCACCGAGCTCCCAGTAAGAAATTCCGACTTCGGGGAACGTTCCAGTTGCAGTTTCCTACTCAGAACTCGAAAATTCCTACTTCTGACTACAACTGGAATGCACCAAAAGATGTGACCCAAGCCAAAGCGTGTGTTTGTTGTGATGCTAATGAATGCAGCTCGGACCTTCCTCAGAACTCTGCATTGCTTTACAACTTCTTTTTTCAACAACTTACAGGATGCAAAGCCAAGAGGTAATGTATCTCTTTCTAGTTACGTAGCGGTAGTTTTTGATGTGTGACAACAAGCAATTTTTGGAAAACTTAGTATCATAGTTTTGTAGCTGGCTATATATCGCTACTTACAGCCCAGTGCTCTAAGACGTGTCTGAATAATGTAAATTTGCTCTAGTTTTAATTGTCTTGTTCCCGAAGTTGAGTATCCAGGCCAGTCCAGCCCTGTCCGACCTGACCAGAAGGCTAAGGAATAGCATTTATAGATAACCTATTTTGATGCTATAAAACTCATCTTAAAGTGTGTATTTCCATCAGGCATATATCTAAAAGTGAGACTTTTTTTAAATTATTTAAAACTCCTCACAGTCTCTTTAAAGGATTATTGTCTAAATGAAGTAAAAATAAGTAACTTTCTTTTATTTTTAACAAAAACCACAGCACTGAATTTACAGAAGAACAGACCTGTCTCCTGGTAAACATGTCTGTTAGAGTGTTTCCTGGTCATTACTCTTCTTTACACCAAATCAATACTTGGATTAACCGGCTCTACATGGTCTGAGCCATCAAGTAGGAAAAAAAAAGAATTAAAGCCTGAGAAAATTGGAAAGATCAAGTGGCTGTTATTTAAACTGGTGAGGGATGAGTTGTCATGTATGTGTGCTCACTGCAGTGTAAGCAGGTGAATTTACAGTGTTGTTACGGGTGAAATAACTCCAACAAGGCAGTCCTCCAATCTCATTACTGCCTCGAATCACCTCGCAGACTAATGGCATTCGTGTCGGCTCTTAGGGTTCAACCTCGGTGTGTGTGTGAGGGAGAGAGGGGGAGAGAGGGAGAGGGAAGGCCTCTCTGTACGTGACACTCATGCCTATCCCCACCTTGTCTCACCTTGGTACTGCAGCACACCCCTCCTCCTTCAGCGCTCCTCTCCTGCACCCATCCCTTCCCTTACCAAATCGCTCGTAACATCGGCTCCCAGGTGACATATTTCCACTACAGCTCTTAATAGATTCCTGAGCTTCCTGCCTAGCTGGCTGAGGAGCGGTGGTGGTTTGATTCATAGAGGAGTGAAGGAGAGGCCGTTCACAGCGAGGAGGAACGCTGATAGAGAGGAGGAAAAGTGTGAATGAAGAAGGTCAAGGAAAAGAACAGTGGGAGAGAAAGAAATCAAGGAAAATAGAAGTCAGTAAAATGTAATGGGAGAAAGGAGAAGAGGTTGATGAAGCATGAAGGACTCTTTGCTGAGATATTGAGTAAGAGTGACTGAAGTGTTCAACCTAGCTTGATTCTGAGGTCCTCCCTTTTGAATTTTACATTTTGACTCACTGTCATGAAGGCTAGTACGATATTTGGTGTCTGATTTTCTGCAGTTTGTGAGAGACTTTTTACGTTTTACTTTTTACTTGTTTTACCTCAGCGATCACTCTCCATGTAAAGTCAATGTACAGCCGCGATGGGGCGGGGCTAACCCTCCTGCGATGCGACAGACGCGTACAAGACGACCACTTCACTCGTCGCACGTTGTCGAGTTAAAAAGAAAGTTGATCTATTCAGGCGATGTCGTGTGTGGCTGTGCGGCATCAGCCAATCAGCAGTGTGTGTACGTGTGATGGTACCCGAGACAGACAGTTATTCATCTACAGGACGGATGAGTTCCGCATAGGTGGAACTAATGTCAGTGAGGACATTAGTTCCACCTAGACGGACCGCCGGTAACTCACAGATGATGCTGCTGCATCATCAGCTGCAGTGTTTTGTGTTTGATAAGTGAATGAAAAGGATACACCTGGAATAATGTCCGCTTATACATCCTATTATATGATATATGATACGATCGCGGTGAAACTCGAACGGACGTGACGTCACCGAGCGACGGCCGACGGTGGCGGTTACCAAAATTAGGTATTTATGGACATGCGACACTACGTCAGTGGGCGACGCGCCTTTGGTAGCTGGGTCGCTTGTGGTGTGAACGCAGCATAAGTCTCACAACAGTTTGCTTCCTGTTAGCATGCGAACATACCACCTTTCCCGCATAAAAATAATCCATGTGAGGCATGGTTCACATCAGGAAATGCCTCTTGAGAACAACAAACTCACAACTGGTGTGTATTTTTTTTATAGGGCAGGGCAGCTTTAACCAACACATCCTATCTAATCACATTTGGCCCTTTTCCACTAGTATGCCTTGGCCCTACTCTACTCAGCCCTACTCGATTTGCAGCGTGTTTCCACTAGCCTGGTACCTCCTAAAACAAGCTAGTTTTAGTACCTACTCCGCTCTGGTTCCAAGCGAGCAGAGTCGATACTAAAAGATGATGTCAGCGACTGCCGGCGACCTAGCATGCTAGCGGTAGCTACCGTTAGCTTACCCTCATAGGTCTTCTCTTTGCAACTCAATTGCTCTCGTCCTCGGCTTCATTCTGTTGTATAGCTTCCAAAACTCTCCTGTGCTTCTCAAGGGGTATTTCTTCTTGCCACCTGCAGCCTTCTTCTGCTTTCCTTTTTTACTCGGTTTGTGACAAAAAGCCACAGATTACTGCGTCGCGCTCAAAATGACGTCTTCGCAGTGGCCCTCACCCCGTTGGGCAGCCGACTGGGGCCAATGGAAAAGCAGCACAAGGCGAGTAGAGTAGAGCCGGGTAGAGCTGGGTAGAGTCGAGTAGAGTAGAGTAGAGTAGGGCTAGTGGAAAAGGGCCAATTGATTGGACTCCAGGTTGGCTGACTCCTGGCTCCAATTAGCTCTTGGAGAAGTTATTAGCATAGGAATTCACATACTTCTTCTGCCCTGCACTGTGACTGTTTAAACATTGTGTTGAATATAAACATGAAAACTTATAATTTTTTGTGCTGTACTAGTTTCAGCAGACTGTGTTTGTCTTGTGATGTTACTTTGATGAAGATCAGAACTTATTTTATGACCAATTTAAGCAGAAATCCAAGTAATCCCAAAGGGTTCACATACTTTTTCATGCAACTGTAGCTTTGTAGTAAAAAAATAAAAAGCGCTGATACCAGACTGGTCTGTTGCAGTCCAGATCTTTCTCCCACTGAAAATCTGTGGCATATAATAAAGTACAAAATCCAACAACAGAGACCTGGTCTGTTGAGCAACTGAAGTTGTAGCACACATGCTCCTGCATCAGCTTTTTTGGAGTACAATACAGGCATAAAATCAAAATGAGTGAAATTGCAAAAGAAGAAATGAAGTTTATCAGTTTGAACATTAAATATCTTGTTTTAGTAGTGTATTTAACTCAATTTGGGTAAAATAATTTAATTTGATTTATAGTTTAGGTTCAGTTAAATTAAAGGATGATTGTCTAAATGAAGTAAAAATAAGTCACTTTCTTTTATTTTTAACTAAAAACATAAAAAAATAAAAGATGCCCCAGTTCTTTGAGGCCATGACCATCAAACGAATGATGAACCAGCGGTGATATAAATGTAAATCAGGACCTAAATGGGGAATGTGTTGAATTATTAGCTCAGAGGTTGTGTTCAGGTTTTTTAAAGTGGAGTTTTTCAAGGCCTGAGGCTAGTGTATGTAATTGGAAAAGGAAGCAACTTGTAGCTACTGTATGTCCCGGTGGGAAAGATAGCTGGATATGGAGGGTAGGTGATGTATAGCAGTCACTTAAGAAGAATATTTCTCAGTGTACAGCTGCAAAGAATTTAAGAATTATAACATCTAGACTCTATACTACAATCAAAGGATTTGGATGATCCAGAGAAACCTCAGCATGTAAGCAGAAAGGTCAAAAACCAACACTGAACCCTTGTGACCCTCCAGCCTTTAGGCATCATTAAAATCTAACATCTTTAAATGACATTACTTTGCTTCACACATTCAACCAGTGCTACTGATGGGCATGGTACTAGCCAAAAAGGTTCTTCTTAAGGACTGGAGGACACAGACTCCACCATGCTTCAAAATGTGGTTGCATGAGCTTGTTTCAGTTATTCATCTTGAGAAACTTCGGTTTAACGATGTAAAGGGTCAACATAAATGGGAGGCATCATGGGGCCCCTTGTTGAAATATTTGGACTTGACAATACTTATATAGACTGTGACAGATTTATTTGTTTTGTTATGTTTTTTTTTTCTCTTTTATGATTGGTATGCATTAACAGACATTTGTTTGTTCTTTATTTTAAATCTAAGATGAACAGAACTCAGTAGTACTTGTACTGCAATTTACATAGCCTATACCTTAATTGCATCATTCTCCTCCTGGTGTGGGTGTTTGTGTAGGGGAGCGTGTGTGAGTTTATGTGTGTATGCTTAGGCTGGGTTTGGGCATTATTTTTGTTTTTTTCTGTGCAGTTTATATGTTATATGTGTGAAAGACATGGCAATAAAAACATAATTAAACAAAACAAAGGATGTTACTTTGCTGGTTCAGGAACACTACACTATAAGTTTATACAGGTCGTAGCTGCATGCAGTGCAAGTTAAATCTCGACCAAGCAAAACTAAAGGCATGACGCACAAGTCTGCATTTCACATAGTTTTTGGGAAATCATGAAAATTGTTAGCCTTGCAGAGCAGACAGACCTGCCTGATTCTGAAATCCTGCAGGTCCGTCTTGCCAGCCTCCGTTGTCCAACGCATTCACTCGGCTGAATTCTTAACGGCCCAATCAGGTAAGAGAGGCGGGAGCTGCAGAATGCGGACGTGACGACAACCGGAAGTTGAGAACTGGAAGTTTAGAACGGACATGCAGATTAGCCTATTATCTTCATGGCTACCTATTGAAACTTGGTGAAATCTGCCCTCCTCAGAAGTTTACTTGTAGGGATTGTCTTTGACGAGGTTCATGTCACATATAAGTGTTAAATGAATCATCTGTGTGGTACGATTTAGTGTAAGACGATAGTAAAAGGCCGTTAGCTGTTAGCAGCTAAGTTAACGACTAACGGTCATTAACTGTTGTTGGCTGTCAGCGGCTAAGTTAGCCGCTATGGCTAAGGTTCATTAACTGTTTTTAACTGTTGTTAGACATTAGCCGCTAAGTATGCTACATTATAGGAGGCAACTCTGCTTGATGTGGATTGGTCTGTGATGATTGTGACGAGCCAAACGATCGTCCAATCACAAGCTTGTGGTTTTTTTTTAACATTCTGCCCCTGAAAACAAATTTAAAGGGCTCCTACCCAGATGGACTAGTGAAATATTTTTGTGGCAGATATATGGAGCTGTCCATCTGGATTGTCAGGTTAGAAAATGGTGTCCTCCAAGCTAAAAGTGAAAATGGCCATTGAGAAAGTTATCAGTGCAGAGTCCAAAAGGCAGCATCTGGGATGGTATGGGGGGTGTAAATGCCCATGGCATGGGTAACTTGTACATCTGTAAAAGCATCACTGGAGCAGCATATGGTGCCGTCAAAGCATCTTTATTTACATCGCCTTTCCTTTGACAACACTCAAGTCTTTTGTAACTGAGGACCCTAATGTTTTCGGGCAGTTGGAATTCTTTCCCATTCTTGGTTTATCTGTTACTTTAGTTGCTCAACGGTCCAGGGTCTTCGTTATATTCCATTTATTTTGTGCTTCATAATGCATTAACACTTTCAGTGGGACACAGGCCTGGACTCTTGAGCTATGAAGTCATGCTGCTGTAGCGTGAAGAATATGGTTTGACATCATCATGCCGAAATAGGCAGGGATGTCCAAAAGAGGATGTTGCACTGATGACAGCTACAAAACCTGTTATGGTGCCTTCACAGATGTTCAAGTCACCCATGCCATGGGCACTGACACACTCCCATAACCATCACAGATGCTGTTTTTTTTTTTTTAAATTTTGAACTTCTAACACTATTTATGATCCTTCTCACCTCTTAAGCTTGGAGTTTTTATTTCAGAAATATTAGACTCAGGTCACTGTCATCTGATGTGTGCATTAAAAATTCCATAGGTCATACCTTTTTTTTTTTGAAAAGACAAAACATATATGTGGAAGACTATGTTGCTTTTAGTGTGAATACTGAGATGTGTCAACAACAGTCTCTGAAATATTTGCTAATTCATGTAGTTTAGTGTACAAACACACTTTGTTTTGTGGCACTGCAGCAATTCTGTATTTATCTTTAAAGTGTTTGGTTTCCTGTAGTAAAATGATTATTAGCAAACATCTCCTATAATCACAGTTGCGTCCTTGGTTGTACCATCAGGAACATTTTTATGAAGACACCCTCCACTAAACTGCGTTGCCTGAAGCCCATAAGTCCTCTCTTTGCAGGCTTCAGGCCTCATGAGATCAATTTCAAAAACACTCACTTAGCTTTACCAAGAACAGAGAGAGTACTCTGATGTGCTTGGTGTGAATTTGCATCATATGAGAAGCCATAAAATAGCTCATTATGTGTCGACATTTATGACTACAGCAGCATGAATGTGTTATTTGCAGCTGTCAGATCCCGTGGGACTCCCCCGCTGCAGAGTAAGCAGGTACTACAATGTAAACAACCCGGAGTTCTTCTCTGGGAGGCGTCCACTGGGTATATTTAAGCTGTGCCCAGAGTGACTCTACTACAGCGTCAAGACTCACACTGCAGATGAATGAGAGACTGAAGCCAGCGCTGGCTGTCCTCCCGGAGGCTCAGTGATGAATTATGGAGGCCTGTTGTGTCTCTTTTTACCCAGACAAACATGCTGATGCTCCATTCATTCATTCAGAGTCTGAACCTGGAACAGCAAGACAGACAGAAATGCTAAGGTTGTAAAACTGAAACTAAATGATGTCACCAGACGTCAGTGGACTCCAGATTAGTTGTTCACAAACTCTCTGCAGGAACAATGTGTGCTTTGCTGGGAGGCTGGTAATTTACAGCTCCTCCAGGGGCATTATGGAGAGGCTGAATGAAAAGCCAAAGTGCCAGAGAGTGAAGCTTTCCTCTGTGAGCAACAAGACAGATGTACAGGAATGTGCGAGAGCAGAGCTGCTGACAAGCTTTGAATTGAGAGAGATTGCTCAGTAGGCAGACATGCAGGAGGAAACAGGCTGAAACACAAGCGGGGAAACATGAAGTGACAAATGAAAACAGGGGGAACAAGCTAAAGAGCCTTTTAGCATGTGGGTATGCTGTTTGACAATGCACATAATAGCCACACCTCAAAACATGTGACAGCTTTTACAGTTAGAGATAAATAAACAATGTGGTTAAAAAGTATTTGTTAAGGCAAGGCAAGTTTATTTGCAGAGCACAATTCGTAAACAAGGTGATTCAAAGTGCTTTATAGAACAAGAAAAAATGAATTAAAGGTGCTATGAGGAGAATGTATTTGTGGCGACAATGCTGCGTTCCAGTAACCTCAGAAATGGGAGTGACATCATCTCCGACTTATCTGCGTTCCAGTTGAAGTCAGAAAAAAACATGCCGATCTACCAGGCTGTTGTTAGCTGTTGTTAGCTCGCCCTGTGTTGTTGTTCACAAATATCACATGAAGAATGTGATTATCACTATGGCAGCATTTTTGTAAATATAAGTCTAACAATACTATGTATACAGCTGATCTAGAGCGACACACCCCAGTCAGAAGTGCAAATAAATGGATTATTACAGGAGCTAAATAACTGTTCACACTGGGGGCATCCATCTTCCATTGTCAACTCAGGGGTTGCGAGGTTTCACCGAGTTCCCAGTAGGAAATTCCGACTTTGGGGAACGTTCCAATTGCAGTTTCCTACTCGGAACCCGGAAATTCCTACTTCTGGCTACAACTGGAACGCACCAAAAGACGTGACCCAAGCCAAAGCGTGTGTTTGTTGTGATAAATGCAGCTCAGACCTTCCTCAGAACTCTGCATTGCTTTACAACTTCTTTTTTCAACAACTTACAGGATGCAAAGCGACGAGGTAATGTATCTCTTTCTAGTTACATAGCGGTAGTTTTTTATGTGTGACAACAAGCAATTTTTGGAAAACTTAGTATTGTAGTTGTAGCCAGCTATATATTGCTACTTACACCCCGGTGCTCTAAGACGTGTAATATAAATAATAAAATAATATAAATTTGCTCTAGTTTTAATTGTCTTGTTCCTGAAGTTGAGTATCCAGGCCAGTCCAGCCCTGTCCAACCCAACCAGAAGGCTAAGGAATAGCATTTATAGATAACCTATTTTGATGCTATAAAACTCATCTTAAAGTGTGTATTTCCATCAGGCATTTATCTAAAAGTGAGACTTTTTTGTAATTACTTAGAAACTCCTCATAGCATCTTTAAGAAAAAGTATAAAACCATGATTTGGAAAAGGTACAGGGAATGAGACTGTATAAAGATCATTGCAGGTGGATTTAGCTTCTGTTGTTCCTTTGTTTATTTTTGATTATAATTCACGTTATATGCATTAATATATTGCTTATTTTGTTTATGTGTAATTATTTTGTCAATACTATCTTTGTTGCTTTTGAGTGGGTAAATTACTGACTATCTGTGTAAGGTGAAGGGATGGGATAAGTTTTGACTTCCTCCTTTTTGAACATACGAATGACACATTTTGTCATGATGCTATAAAACTCATCTTAAAGTGTATTTTGATCAGGCATAGATCTAAAAGTCAGACTTTTTTGTAATTACTTAGAAACTCCTCACAGTCCCTTTAAATATATTTTTCTTTTTCATTTTAAGTAAGTCACAAAATGAGCAGTCTTACACAAGAAAATGAAAATGTAGTTTGGATTACTTATTATTCATTTTATTTATGAGTCAGAAATTCCGGCCATTACCTTGAAATGAAAAGCATTAGCACTAATGCTTTTTCATTTTCAAATTTGACAATTCAGATTGTATTTTGGTAACTATTTGCCGGGGCATCGTTTGAACATAAAATCTCAAATATCTTTTTCTTTTTCATTTTAATCAAGTTACAGAGTGAGCAGTCTTGAACAAGAACATGAAAAATCAGTTTTGTAAATTTGTTATTTATTTTACTTATTAGTCAAAACAACAGGTTTATTCTGAAAATGAAAATGCATTTCTGTTAATCCATTTTAATTTTGATTCTGGTACTTCTTCACTTCCATAAACAGCTAGCCATGGTCCAGCCATGATCCACCTCAGGTCCTGTCGTGTACAGTGGGGAAACTTTAGGAGGGTTATTCTATAAAATCTGACTGTCAGTGTGCTTTAAGAAGCTGTTTACATTTTAACCCAAAAGCTAAAATCACAAACATCTTGATTATCATTTATAACAGGGTCGGGCAACTTAAATGACCAAGAAGGCCACATAGAACCATTTTTCCCAGCCTGAGGGCCACATTGCTAAAAATTTTCAGAAACTCATGATCTGAAAAAGAATGTTGGATAAACAATACATGAGAATATAAATTTGTCATTAAATTAGCAGACCAATATTCATATATTACAACATAAATACAAGTTATTATGCATAGTCAAATGAACTTGACATAGAATTCAAGCAAATTTAGCTCATATACATGGAACTAAAGCCAATGAAGCTATTTTCAAATTAATAAAAATATGTGTTTTTCAAATTTTTAGAGTTCAAATATTTTGCTGCTGCCATTCTTTAAATACAGTATTGAATAATGCTTGATATAATGTTAAAGGCTTCATAAAAGAGATTAAGAGACACTATGATAGCAAAGTAAGGTTGTAAATTACTTACATAAGATTATATAGAATTATTTCTATTGGATATCTGAGTTTTCTTCATATTTACAGCTGCTGGTTTTTTTGGAATGAATGGCGGCCACATTTAGTGATGTGAAGGGCCGCACTTGGCCCCCGGGCTGCCACTTGCCCACCCCTGGTTTATACTCATATGCATAAAACACATCAGAGTAATTGAAATATTTATGCTTCTGGTAAGATGTTCATACTTTGTGCACATTATTTGCCCAAGGCAATAACGATGGAGATGCCATTCAGGTCATAATATTATAATGACCTCGTGTTGGACTCATTTCAAAGAAGGATCATCGTGAAGGACGTTTCAGATATTCAAGTACTTCTCTTCTAAAGAGAGATCACTGCTCCATGACTCTCATCATGATGACTACATGCTTATTATAGCACAGACTGCTGAGGGCTGCACATTACTTATCAATTTATAAATCCCCCAACATCTAGAAAATTCTACAAGAATTAGTCCAGGGAGTCTGACACAAAGTCAACTGATATTCTGCTGGACTGTGGGATGTTTTTGATGTGGGATGATTGTTTTTGTTGTAATATTCTTATCAATGGATGACAGTAGAGCTTCAAATGTGCAGTTGAATCTTTTGTTTAGTTATTCGTTTGTGTTTGGTCAGAAAGATCTGTCTACTGTGGCTGCTATGATAGTTTGATGTGAGCATATTACACCTAATTGGTTCTCAGGTGACTTTAACTACAAACAAATAAATTAATCTATAAGTTGCAGTGTGTAGAAATGGGCATTTTAGCGACATCTAGTGTTCAGATTTTGGAGTGAGCCTGTCTGTTTCTAAAACATCACATCTCTAAGCAACGAGAGCCGGTGTAGACCAAAAAAGGTCGTGAACATGGCTTCATTTACAACAGTTACCAGATGAGGGTTTTCCATTCATATTTCTAATATTTTGATAGATGATTATAGGTTTTGAAAACTTTTGTATACTCAAATTCAAAAACCCACCCATAGACAACATCGCAGATCGTTATGTCAGCTTCCACAAAGGGGAGACCCGGAGTACATAGATATAAAAGCGTTTTCTAACTTAATAAAAATAAAACCAAAGTTTTATGGGGATGATTGTACACCTATCTTAACGGACTTTACATACAGATAGAAACATTATGTCCTATGTTCAACGTTTCTGTTTGGAAAAATGCTGACACCTTTAAATTTATTATATCAGTACTCCACCCGGCTTGAGATTAGAGCCAACAGAAAAAAAAACAAGAAAAACAAAGTGTTTATTTTAGATTTCTTGTACACCTGTCTTAAAATGTGAGGGATACTGGAGCTTGGTTGGGGTTGTGGGACGGCTCATAGCGGGCCTCCAAAGGCGAAACTTGACTTGGCTTAAACGGACTTGGATCCCTCTCAGCTCAGCTACATGGAATCAGAGTCTGTGCACGCCGGGAAAATGCACGAGCAAGAGGCGGGCGGGACGGCATTTATGGGATTTGACTGGTTTAATTAATTCTGAACGAGTGGCTGTGATTGGTTGGTGTTTTCCTGTTTTACTCCTGCTGTGGACAGCAGCTGTTTTTCTCTCTTTTTAAAGAACACATCATGCAGTGATTACCATCAGAACATAATGATCATATTAAAGGATAAGTTTGGTTTCTACAGCTTTCACATTGTTTATAGAATGAAGTAGAACAATATACTCACCCAGAGACTTTCCTGATCCAAACAGTGCTTCAGGAGATATTTAGATCCAAAATCGAGCGGCGGACATCCGTATAATGGTAGCACACGGGGCATGTATAGCGCCGCTCCTAAAACTGCATTAATCGTCCAAACACTCATTAGTTTCACCAATATTTCATCATGGTCCGCTCACGCTACTCCTCCATTACAGTCTGTGTCGCTCCACCCATGTTTTTGTGGCTGTGCTGACCTCTGAACTGAAAACTTTCTTCACAGATGCCGCGCATGTGCAGTACGGCTTCCTCCTTTCTATGAGCTCCTCATCTGTAAACTCTGGCTCGAAACTGTAAGGACACCCATCATATTCAAAGTTCTTGTCCACAACATCTTCATCCGATAGATATTCATCCATTTTGCACAAAACTGGAAGAAGAAAGTTGTTGAGTAGCCTGCGGTCGCCCCTGAAACAATGAGCCGTACTGCGCATGTGCAGCAGCCGTAAAGAAAGTTTTCAGTTCAGAGGTCAGCACAGTCACAAAAACATGGGTGGAGCCACCCCGGACTGTCTTGGAGGAGTAGCCCGAGCGGACCATGATGAAATGTTGGTAAAATTCATTAGTTTTTTGATGATTAATGCAGTTTAAGGAGCAGCGCTATACATGCCCCGTGTGCTACCATTATACGGATGTCCGCTGCTCGATTTTGGATCTAAATATCTCCTGAAGCACTGTTTGGATCAGGAAAGCCTTCTGGGTGAGTATATTGTTCTACTTCATTCTATAAACAATGTGAAAGCTTTAGAAACCAAACTTATCCTTTAACCAGTATAACAAAAGGTGTATCTAAATCAAACTACCAACCCTAGCTTTATCTCAGTAGCAAAGAAAAAACACATTTCCACAGTGTACTGAGACATCAGACCACTTATGTACATGTAATTAATGTAGAATAATGTATTTTTGCTTTATCTTGCTCGGTCTCCTGCAGCTTCACAGTGAGAGCAGATAAAGCCGATCAAAAGCTGGTCAGAAAAACAGTCTGACAGGTAGATGGATGTCACCGAGGAAATAGATTGTGAGGAACAAACAGACAACAAATGAGTGGACGGATACACGGACTGACAGAGCAGACAGCAGCATGACAAAGGGCACATTGATCTGATTAAACCCCTTCACTTCCTATCTCTCCACTTCGTCTCGCTGCATGGCCTGGAAAAGGTCATTTCTCTCTGACTCAGTTTCCTCACTCTCCGCGGCCTCGTGCCTCCGAGGGCAGCCCTGCCAGAACACCTCAGATCTCCGAGGGCCGACACACGCCGAGAAAGGGAAGTATGGGAGTGAAGGGGTTAACCTGGAGGATACACCAAAATAATGAAAAGAGGGAGAGAGAAGTGAAGAGGAAAGGGGGCAGAGAGGTGCAGATATGAAGGCAGGATGTTGAGGAATTGTTGTGTCCAGAAGAGAAAAAAAGAAGAAGAGGAGGATTTCACAGACGAGGACAGAATGAAGGTTTGAGGGGGAGTGAAACCCGGGGAGGACTGAGCCATGTACACACAGAAATGAAACACGCAGGGAGGAGGGCTGGTGGTGACAGCACATCATGCAGGGAGTCCAGGGGACAGGCAGGCGAAGAGGAGCGAGGAAAAAAAAGTGATAAACGAGCGGTCATCAGAAAGCTGGAGGGGGGGAGCAGTGGGAGACCCTCGGGCTGACAGAGCGAGCACTCTGAGACCCTGACACCGAGCAACCCACTCATATACATTCATACACACTCATGCAGGAGTTTCAAGGGAAGGACAGAACTGTAAATGTCAGTGACAGGGCTATAAAAAATGGAGGAGGATTTGCAGCATTGCACCGGCTAACAGAGTCAAGCACATATTATAGAACTGACACCAATATATAGGAGGAGAAGGGAGACTGCAGGTGGAAGATGTAAATAAAAAAACAGATTCTATCAGTCATTGATTCACTTTTACACCCTTAGAAGTGGAGTTTAAAGGGTTGGTTTGACTTTTTTGAAGTGGGGTTTCTGGAGGCCTATGGCACTATTAAACATGACTGCCAAAAAAGGAACCTTGTTCCTGTGGGAGATATCGGGGGTGGACGGTAGATGGTGCATGGTGCCACCATAATTAACCCCCTTATAAGTTAAAACAATCATAAAATATGCAAGCTCAACACCATAGTAAGACTACAATGAGATTCTCAGCACGAAGGGGAGAGTGGGGGGAGTTGTGTCAGTTTTTCTTAGAGTGTCTTTAATGCAAGGGGATGGCAGTAATGCCCCCAACTAAAATATGTATATAAAGTTTAGGATGTGGGGCATCTCTAGGAACAATCACTTTGGATCTTAAACAGTTTGAGAAATATAGCTTTAGAAAAAAGTGGTCTTGTGGCACTTGTGGGGTAAGTTGTGCCGCTGAAGAAAATACACTGGGCTAAACTGTGCCATTGATTTTTGAAGTACAGATCATTTTAATCTCACAAATGGTAATGGTCTATAAAAGTAAGACTAATTCAATACATACTTACATATCTAATGTTTTTTAAAGACTCTTAAACATCCAAGCCCAATTTTCTATGAAAAGGCCCATACCACCACCTGAGCACATGTTTAGAACAAAATCAGCTGCAATTCTCAAAACCAGGTTACAAATCAACATCCAGTTGTTTGTCGACAATTAAATTTACTAATGACATGGAAAAAAACAAAAACAAACAAACAAAACAACTAACCCTTTAACCAGCAGAGAGGACCAAAGACTGTAGCTGTGAGCACAGCAATCATAAAGCCAGACTCCACCCTGCAAACCAACTTAACATTGAGTACTCATTGATGGCATATAGAGGTCCTGGGACCTGGGAAAAAAGAAACACTTTAACATAATAAAGGATCAGATGCAGCTCTTTTTTTCTCCCCTTTGGAAACGCTCTGATCTGAAGAGGTGGGGAGGCTATGATAATGAATGAATGAATGAACCTTTATTGCCCCTAAGGGGATTTGTCTTGCACAGAGAGCATAAATACACAAACTACATAGGACAACAAGCACACAAGACAGCACATAATAACATTTAACAGTTAGTCAAGAATAAAATCTTAAAATACAGCTATAATAGTAAATCAGTAGATAAAAATATCACAAAGTGGTCTTAAAAGTGCAGTGTGCCAAGTTTGTGGTGTGAGATGCTTCTCATTTGTTCACTGAAATCTTTGTGCCAATCTTAACAATCTTGTCTATTTCTTTTTATTTTGTAGGGACAGCGCTCCACTCCAGCACTGACTACAAAAAACATAACACACTTCCAGAAAGCTTTTATAAAAGAGTTACAGCATAGTGCAGTTCACATTAAAGCTCCTCAGTTTCCTTAAAAAATAAAGACAATGTTGAGTCTTTGCAGATCTTGCGTCAGTGTTAGCATTCCATATTAATTTGTTAGCAATTCTTGTACCCAGATATCTGTACTTGTCTTGGCTGAATTATTCAAACTAACAGGAGAAAAGGGTGATCTCTTGAAATCAATAATCATTTCTTTTGTTTTCTCTGTGTTCAAAATCAGCAAATTGTCTAAAAAACAGTTAAAAATTGATTTATCTCTTCTCTGTAACTGCTCTCTAAATTTTTGCCATTTAGAAGACCAATCAGAGCAACGTCATCAGCAAACTTAATCGATGTGCAATTATCATATTTACTGATGCAGTCATTGGTGATCAATGTGAACAAAAGAGGTGAGAGGACATAATGGATAATGGGCTCTGTGCTGATTATCTGCCCAAACAGTGTCTGATGGTAGGAGTTATAGACCACAGAGCAGACTTCTCAAACAGCCATGGCATCTGTCTGTTGACCAGAATGCACACATGTAGGTGGAGGCTGTAGCTACGGAATAATAAACCACAGGGAGCAAAATCTGAGAGTTTGGTAAAAGGTTTCATGTTCCTCTGCTCCTAAAGCCTCTTCTAAAAACATTAGAAGTGAAGAAAATTCATATCGCTGGATACTAGAGCTTTAAATAAACTGTTCTGTTTTTGCTGAGTGTGAAGTGTTAGGTCTTGTCGGCTAAAACAACGAAATGCTGACCAGACTCAAAGTGACTCACTAAGGAACATCCTCACGGCAGAATCTCTTTCTTTGTCAAGTTTGGAGAGCTAAAATCCTTTAAATAGACATCTAACCTGTTTAAAAGTCTTTATTTATCCAACAGCCAGCACAAAATAAAATATGTTAGACCATAAGCCGAAGCCTCTTCGTGTAAAAATACATCCTTCACGTCATTGCCTCCTCTAAGTGCTCCTTTTAGACTCTAGAAACTATATGTAGGAGTCTCTGTGCAGGGCGATTTCAAAACCCACGACCCTGTTTCTATCTGGGGAAAAGTTATTCTCCTTTTAGAGGCTGCCAACCTGGATGACGTACTTGGACAGCAAGTTGCTCTCACCTCGTGTTCCCAATCAGCAGCGTTAGCGAGATATTATTAGCCTGGCAGAGCGCTAAAAGAAGCTGCAGCTCTGCCCAGACCTTCTGCTGGATCAAGCGGCAGCTGTGACTCCATCTTTGTTTTCCTCCTGACCTCAGAGTCTGTTAGTGTATTACACAGGACCTACACTCCTCCCACACACTCATCTGTGCCTGTTTTCTTAGGCTTAATGGGTTTCTACATAAGTACATGGAGACCAACAGAGCTGACGGTTCAGCATATGGTTTTATGTTTGCAGCATCATTGCCTCATAGTTTTCTCCTCCCTGCTGCTGTACATCCACATGCAGAGACATACATTCTTCTTAAATTATTTTCAGTGATGCCTCAGTTCTCTGCTTTAGGTGTTGTTTTCTTCATCAGCCCACCACCCTGCTAATTAGAATCCAATAAATGATCGTGATTTGTTCTCGTGTGGGTGTTTCTTGACCTTCACTGGTTAACAGTAGAGGTGCCAGTATTTCAGCCTCTGTGTGTTAAAAGAAAAAAGCACGATCAGGCCCTTCTGGTGAGAAGTTTATTGGCTGCTGGTGGACATTGGAGCAACTCAGAGAAATTTCTAAAACAAGTATTGATTGTGAGCTATGGGGCTTTGTTGGTGAAAGATTTTTGAGCATATATGAGATGGACTGGGGTTGCATTTATGTGAGCTGCCTGCAGCAATAGTAAAAACACTTAAAGGTGCTATGAGGAGAATCCATTTCCGGCGACATAAAGACTCTGCTACCCATGAGCATGTGCGGCGACTGTCGTAAAGACGTGACCCAAGCCAAAGCGTGCGTTTGTTGTGATGCTAATGAATGCAGCTCGGACCTTCCTCAGAACTCTGCATTGCCTTACAACTTCTTTTTTCAACAACTTACATGATGCAAAGCCATGAGGTAATGTATCTCTTTCTAGTTACGTAGCGGTAGTTTTTGATGTGTGACAACAAGCAGTTTTTGGAAAACTTAGTATCGTACTTTTGTAGCTGGCTATATATCGCTACTTACAGCCCGGTGCTCTAAGACGTGTCTGAATAATATAAATTTGCCTAAAGGATAAGTTCAGTTTTTGCAGCTTTCACATTGTTTATAGAATGAAGTAGAACAATATACTCACCCAGAAGGCTTTCCTGATCCAAACAGTGCTTCAGGAGATATTTGGATCCAAAATCGAGTGGCGGACATCCGTATAATGGTAGAACATAGGGCATACAGCGCCGCTCCTAAAACTGCATTACTCGTCCAAAAACTCATTAGTTTCACCAATATTTCATCGTGGTCCACTCGCGCTACTCCTCCATTACAGTCTGTGTCGCTCCAGACATGTTTTTGTGACTGTGCTGACCTCTGAACTGAAGAAGAAGGTTTGCTCTGCACCTGCGCAGTGCGGCTCATTGTTTCAGGGGAAGACCAACGGCTACACAACAACTTTCTTCTTCCAGTTTTGTGCAAAATGGACGAATATCTATCAGATGAAGATGTTGTGGACGAGAACTTTGAATATGATGGGTGTCCTTACAGTTTCGAGCCAGAGTTTACAGATGAGGAGCTCATCGAAAGGAGGACGCGGAGGCAGCGCTCCAGAGAGTACTGCGCATGCGCAGAGGCAAACATTCTTCTTCAGTTTTTGGACAATTAATGCAGTTTTAGGAGCGACGCTGTATGCCCGATGTGCTACCATTGTACGGATGTCCGCCGCTCGATTTTGGATCTAAATATCTCCCGAAGCACTGTTTGGATCAGGAAAGCCTTCTGGGTGAGTATGTTGTTCTACTTCATTCTATAAACAATGTGAAAGCTGTAGAAACCAAACTCTTCCTTTAAGAGGCCTGTCTGATATTTCTTTTGACTTTGTGAAATGTGGATCTCATGAGGTCTAATATAAATGTTCATTACTGCATAGTATGAGGTGCAGACTTTATTTAAGCATGTCAGCTGCTGTACATCCCAATGTGTTTTTATTCAGTCCTGCTGGTATTCACTGAAATGTATTATTTAAACCTGCTTAGTCACCATTAGCAAAGGTTTTTGCTGCAGATAATCCAATGAATACAGGTATCATCATGTACTGAGAATAAATGATGGTTGTAGTCCCTGCAAAACTACCAATTCAACTTGTTTGGAGATTTTTTTTTTTGTTTTATTTCCTATTTGTAAAGTCTGCAGTTCAAAAGCTGCTCAATATGCTACTGAAGGACATACAGCCTCGTTGCTGCATCAACAGAGTGTGGTCTTCTGCCGACATTGTGCCACCCAGCTTTAAACCCCACCTCAAACACCCGAACTATCACCTTGGACAACAGGTCTAAAAACATTAAATTATATTACTAGTCAAAGTGATGACAGCTACGAGGCTTTTGTGAGCGTTAACATCACTGTGGTCTGTTTTCCTAAGGGTGAGCTAACTCATTTGACAGACTCATTGCCATTAATGTTACATTGTCAGATATTTAATGACACTTTTGGTTCTATTTGTGGCTCCAAAATGCTTCACCAACTAAAATGCAGTCGTCTATTGACACACAGGTATGTCCACAGAACTCAGTGATGAGGAACAGGGAAAGCAGTCCAATTAAAATGCCTGATCAATCTTAGCCTAGCTGTGCAAGTAATCACACGGACTATTTGTTGATTGGCAAAATTTGCCTCACAGAGTGACAGTCAGCTCTTCAGGGCTTCTGTAATTAACCGCAACTTGTTGGCATTCATAAACAGCTTCAAGAATGATTGAAGGTTGACTTTCTGAGTCTTCTCTTTGTTAACAGTCTAACATGAAACTTCACAACAGTAGAGGCAATGCTTATAAAGATTTGTTTTAACACTGGCATGAAGACGTGCTTATAGTGTGTGATGGAAATCTAAATCATTGCCATTATATCTGAGGATATCTGGGGTTCAACAGTGTATGATCAGAGCAGCTCTAATGCTCGTGGACATTCTCCTGATCTGAATCACCACACTCTCAAACTTATGGATTTATGAGCGAGCTCCATCGTGTGTTAATGTTCGAGTCATTAGAGATGTCTCACTTATATATCAAGTGTATCACTGCTCTGAGTTGCACTTCCTTAAAGTCTGCATTTCCTGATTGATTTTCTTGTAGGACTTATCTGGAATTAATAATATCTCTGTGACATGAAATAAGTGGTTGTTCTGCACTGTGCTACTCGTAAACCAATGGGTATCTTTTTTCTCTCATGTCATCTTGGGGACAAAATGTGCTTTTATGTTGTTTGTTTTAACACTCTCTTATGGCTTATTGAGTACATATAATTTGTGATGGCATGGTAGTCAAGTCCTAGGCACTGCCAGCTTTACTTTTTGAAAGAAACATAATGAAGTGATGCCATGACGAAGGGTTAAGTGCTGAGTGAACCCCTTAGGCCGGGCATCCACTGTGCGATTTTTGGCCCTTTTTCACACCATTTTTCACCCGTGCGACTATTTTGGGAATCGGGTCGAGTTTTGGCTCCTTCGTGCGTCTCACATCGTGTAGTCTACATGAGGAAACGAGAGGCGATTAGTGCCTCACAACCACCTCCCGATCGATCGGATGAAAATCAAACCTGTTAGAAATCCTGGTCGCCCCTCGTGAGGCTATGTCACACTACACATGCGCAAATGAAGATACAGAAGAGAAAACAAATGCACAAGACGGAGCAGCATGGCATCACAGCGGACCTGGACCCAAGCAATGGAGGGCCGACTTGATGAGCTGTGGCAGGCACAGCGGAACCTATTCAGGCAATGTGTTTTTGTTTTTCATTCGCATCTGTGAGCATCCGACCACTTCCTACTTCTTCTTCTTCTACTACTACTTTTAACGTTGCATTTACGGATACAAGAGTCCGATGTGTCGTCATGTATTATAAGACTTTATTATATTTATATATATATATATATATATATATATATATATATATATATATATATATATATATATATATATATATATATATATATATATATATACATCCATATATATATACATGGACGTACAGTGTGAGCAGTCAGATTGCATCCGAGCATCGGGTCGTATAGTGTGAGAAGAATCGTGAGCTGTGAACTGTTAACCCCTGCGATTCACTCATACAGTATGAGCAGCAGCTGAACGCCGCGATCGAAAAAGTCGTACAGTGGATACCCGGCTTTACCCCACTATTATCCATATACATTTCTGAGGAGCTACATAAACTACTGCATGGCCCATCGTTGCCAGAGCCTCCATTTAGCTTTCATGACACCTCCAATATCCCTTTCAGACTGGCCAAAAAAACGGTAACAATTGGCTCCTGTCTTTGTTTCATTTTTGCAAAGCAGGTCATGAAAGGCTTGACATTAATGATCTGTTCCAGGGCACTGATGATCCAGACATTGATACTGAAAACGGATATAATATCTTCAACCCTACCTGATGATTTGAGATGGGCACTGATAAGAAAAACCAAAGTTCAACATTAGCGTTTTGTACTGGGACACTAAAAATCAGACCTGAGGTGCTCTCTGAGTTGGCGCGGTTTGTGCTGGTGTGAAACCTATCAAAATTAACCCCAGTGGGCAGAAAAAAGTGGGTTTCGGTTTGTTTTTGTCACACTCAATTAGGGACGGGTACCAAATTTGGTACTTTAAGAGGTACCAACTGAATTCTGTAGGTACTACCGAGTACCAATTCACGTAAAATCAAACGGTGCCATGTTTAGGTACCTAAACGCATCCTTGTGACTGTGAGGGAGTGGAAGAAGCAGGCATACTATTGGGTAGAGTAGGTGATATTTCCATACTGGACTTGAACGCAGCACAGCAATAGCGTAATGACGTCAGCAGCCGCGGGCTCAGTCAACAAAGCAAGCATGGCTGAGAGAAAGTGCTCTAAAGTATGGCTCCACTTTATTAAATGTGATGGAGATTATGCTCGCTGCAATATTTGTGACGCCAAGTGTAAGGCCAGCGGGGGAAATACTTCAAATCTGAGGAAGCACCTGGTGACGCACAAAATTTTCCTTAAAGCTGAAGAGTGCAAAATTTTTGATAGCCTCAGATCTACGACCACAAAGGATTCATTCAGCACTGTTAGCACGCCTGTGTCCAATGGAGACTAGTCGTCTGCAGCCAGAAACACAGGAAAAGAAATGGCTTTAACATTTGGTGATGGCAGCAATTGTTAAACTGCCCTAAAGTTAAAGTGAGGGCTGCAGTTAATTTATTAAGTTGTGGTTCATTTTAGTTTCTGGTTTCATGTTGAGGAAATTTTTGGAACAACTACAATGTTACAAAACAAACAGTTGAATGTTGTTTTGATATATATCTGTCAAATTTTATATATTGAGAAATAAATTTACACTGAAAAAATTCGAGATCTTAATATTAAACAAATTAATATCTATTACCCCATAAACACACGCAAAAGTACAGAAAATTGGTACCGTTGAGTACCGATACTGATTCCCAGGTACCGGGTATCAGTATGGTATCGGTCAAATGTGAAAGGTACCCATCCCTACACTCAATTGTGCTTTATTGCATTGAAAAGGGAGTCAGGCTAAGAATGGATTTGGCTAATTATGAAGAAGAAGTTTTTCCTCATGCAGAGTGACTCCACTAATTTCTGACTGACCAGTGACTGACAAACAGATCTATGTAATAATAATGTGGTGATGGCAGCAAATGGGATAAGGAGGATACCTGGTCCAGGTAAATAAGCCTCGTGTTTAAGATGGTATTAGCTTGGCATTTTAATGTGCGTCAGTTATCATTATCAGGTCGGTTCCTCGTACTTTGTAACGTTAATGTAAATGCTTTTTTATTTACAGCTCTGTCAGACCCATTGTTAAACTGCCCTAAAGTTAAAGTGAGGGCTGCAGTTGATTTATTAAGTTGTGGTTCATTTAATGTACTGGTTTTCATGTTTCATGAAAAAAAAATTAGATCTTAATATTAAACAAATTAATATTTATTACCCCATAAACACACGCAAAAGTACAGAAAATTGGTACCGTTGAGTACCAATAACGATTCCCAGGTACCGGGTATCAGTATGGTATCGGTCAAATGTGAAAGGTACCCATCCCAACACTCAATTGTGTATTATTGCATTGAAAAGGGAGCCAGGCTGAGAATGGATTTGGCTAATTATGCAGAAGTTTTTCCTCATGCAGAGTGAGTCTACTAATTTCTGACTGACCAGTGATTGACTAACAAACAGATCTATGTAATAATAATGTACTTTCTGTTTTACTGGACCTTCATATTTTATATTATGGTTGGAGGTCAATGGATCTTAAAGATCTTGTGTAGTGTGGTCCAGGTTGAATACCACAATCTGTCTCATGAAGAATTTGGAGCAGCCTTCCTGGTTTATTTTGGCTTAATCTGACAGTAGATATGTGAATCATTACACTGCTTGGATATCAAAATCCACCTCTGAGTTGCTATTTAGGCACCCTTCTTCGATGCTTTAGGTGCATTAATCATGATGCAGACCAACATTTATCATCTCAACGCTACTGTGTCATGTCAGCCTGGTTCCAAATTATTCTTTGTCCCATTTACAACAGTAAACTGCTCTGGTGACTGTGGACTGACTATGTGTAGAACGATGGCTCTTATGTAAAGTTGTTAAAGCTATCTGGTTTCTATTGTGAGCAGGTTGAACTTTATTATGTGAACTAGAGTTCAGAAGTGTTAGCAGAAGGCTGTTAGCAGAAAGGTGTTCCATCACATGTACTGTAAAGGTGTAAGCGCCTCCTTTATGTCTGAGAGGTAAATGTGTTATGTGAAGCTAAATGTGATTCATCACCTCTGCAACCTTGCATATTGAAAATAAAAAGATAAAGAACCACAGAAGCAGAGCATCTTTGCAGGAATAGCAGACAGAGATCATGTGCTGGCCCTGCAGCAGTGATCACCTGATTCATGCTGAGACAGATTGAAACTAAGACAATAAAAGGGAACATTTTAGAGGTACAGCAAATTGTAGATTACAAGACAAACTGAGCCTGGGGCTGACAAGGCCGGCTGGTGGTCTGACAAATAACTCTATCCTCCGCAGGGACCTGCATTCCCAAAAATAAAGACAACTGTTCAAGCCATTTACTTTCTATACCTGTAAAACACAGTCTGAGTGAGAAATGTCAAATTAAATAGAGACACATTTAATTTGAGACATCTGGGTTTGGGTTTAAAACTGAGAGCACATTTCTGAACACTTTTTACAAGCTTGTTTTTGGTGCCTGAAGCACAGTGGACGGAGGGGGGAATATTAAAAGGCGATGGAAAGTCTGATGCAGTGACTCTGGAAACATGCTGAGTTATTTCAAACCAAACATGATAAAGAATAGAGAGAAGAAGAATGAAATAGAAAGGCTGTATATACAAATCGTAAACAAACCCCAATTCCAGTGAAGCTGGGACGATGTACAAGAATAAATAAAACAAAATACAGTGATTTGCAAGTCCTTTTTAGAATATATCTAATTAAATACACTCAAAAGACAAGGCTTTAAATTTATTTTTTTAAATATTTACTTTTTTCTAATTAAAAGCTTTCACCATGTTCTGAAAAAAGCTGGCCCAGGTCCACCAAAAAACTGATAAAGTTGAGCATTGCTCAATAGACACCCGTTTGTAACATTCTGCAAACTCCATTTAACATGAATTTGCCATTCTCATCCACTTATCTTTCATTCATTTATTCCTTCATTCAACCTTCATTTAAAGCAGCACTATGGAAGATCCTCGCTTGACCGGAGAGAGAACTCAACTACCCATGAGCTCTAGCGCGCGCATACTGTTGTAAGGATACAGATCTGCCGGTCGCGTGCATTTGTTTTGTAGGCGAATCACAGAAGCCAGGACTTCGCTACAAAGTATTCTTCTGTCTTCAGCGGCTGTTTGCAGGATGGATAGTGACGAGGTAATGTATTTATTTTTGACTAAATGACGATGTTGAAAATCACTAAGTTCAACTTGGTTTTATTACCGTGAAGTCGCCCCCGTCCTGTTGAAGCGATAAAGTGAATAAAAGTAAAGACAACGACGAGCTGGCGATATCACACACTTGAAATAGGTCTAAACAAAACTACATACTGGTACGTTCTGGATTTGTTGTGCTGTACTTTTTTCCTGACATTTTCTTTTGAGGAACTTCGTCATAAATTAGTCGCCCAACATACCTGATAGTAGTCGGACATCCCTCCTCGTCTTTTATTTCACGCCAGCGAGTGAACGCAGAACCGATGTTTATTCTGGTCCGAGCATTCAGCTTGTTTTTCTCTCACTTTTTTTGTTTTGTATCCTCCGACAAAACTTTTCTCTTCCTGACGTTGTTGCCTCCGCCATGGTTACAGCTCCGCGTTTGGCTTTCGCTGAGACTTCCGTGTTTTAAACAAATTGGGAATCGGGGGAAGTGACGTATGCCGTAAAGCAGTCCAAACGTGTAGTTTTTTAGTGTGGCAGGGTTCCCACCATCCACCTCAAAGTTACATAGCGCCAGTTAAAGCGATACAGACCACTCCAGACCACGACAGAGGTTTCATTGAACTCATTGTAAAGTGGTGGACCATCACAATGAATATTGAAGGATTATATTATGTTTGAAAAGCTACATAGTGTTGGTTTAATCTCGAAAAATCATTGAGGGTGTTCCCTCATTTTCAATGATGTCGAGAGTACAGAGAACAACAATAAAACAACACAGTTAAAAGCAGTTACATTCAAAAGCAGCGTAATTCATTATCAATGTTCTAAACTGACCAAAAGAAACAAGTGCTTGCAGTTTTAATGTTTGTTCTAAGATATTCCAGGTGAAAGCAGCAGAAAAGCTGAAAGCAGTTCTTCCAAATAAAGTGTTTACCCGTGGAATTCAAGCATCAGTAGGTCACTGGATCTTGTTGGATATTGATTATGAGATTGATTAAACAGAGATGTTATGTATGATGGCATTTTACCAAGTAAGGCTTTATAAACGAATAAGATCACATTTACTGTAAAGGTGTAAGCGCCTTTACAGTACCTGTCATCGTCTGTTGTGTTTTCCTGATTTTAAAGTTGCATTTGTTGATTTTATTGTTGTTGGTTTTATCCTGTCCAGCGTCCTTGAGTGTCATGAAAGGCGCTTTTAAATAAAATGTATTATTATTATGCAGGAGAACGGGTTAAGTGCCATGACTGTAGATGAAGCATCCACAAGTAAGGCGGGTTCATACAGAGGAGTACAGGGCCATGTTAGATGGAAAAAAAATATTTTGGGGAAGTTGAGATAAAAGTCTAAATTTCAAGATTAAAGTTGAAATGACGAGAATAAAGTCAAACACAGTTCGTGATAAAAGTCAAAATGTCGAGGAAAAGACAAACTTCAGTGTATGTTGACTTTATTCTCGACTTTTGACTATTTTTCCTCGACATCTTTATATAAGAAATTGGCTCATTTTCTTTTTCTTTAAAGGTACAGTGTGTAGTTTTTAGTGACATCTAAAGATGAGGTTTGAGATTGCAGCACTCTGGCGCTCCCCCCTCCCTGATGGAGAACCCCGGAGCTACGGTGGCCTTCCAAGGACAAAAAGTGTTTTTTCATCATGGCGTCGTCAACGACTGTTTCCAGCTACCAGGCTATCAAATATCTCTGTTGATTTGCCACATTTGAAAATTCAGAGAGTATTTCAAGCCCGAAAGTCACCATGTAGAATACCAAAATGTGGTCATTTGAGCCATAAAACGCATGGATACAAATTTTATTACGGTATTTCGGACATTCTGTTAAGTGCGCCATTATGCTATCGAAGAAACTTCCGGTCGGCTCCGAAACAAGAGCCTAATTTACAAAAGCGTTAAAGAACTAATAGGAGATAATGAAGAATGCTTTTATTTTGAAAATGGGAAGTTTGCTAGTGGCTGATTTTTAGCTGAATGCCGTCTCAAGACGACTTGACATTTATGATACTACGATATGTAATATATAATATTATGATATTGTTACCACCTGACGCTGTTTTTTATTTGAGTCCGTTTTTCCAGTATTTTGTCTGATGACTTTCATTTTGAAGCCTGAGGCCGTATTATCTGACGGAGGTTTTATTGAGGGGGGTTTTCTGATGCCGTTTGGTCTGAGAAATGACACAGAGGTTTTCCTGAGACCGAGGATGTCCTAAAATATACACCATACCAATGTGTACATGTGCTACTAAATGACAAATTAGGAGCAAACAATAAAATTAAGGACTTTGGTGAAAATCTTTATCTATGTCTCATCAACAGCGCTATATAGCTTAGTTATCAGCCTATGTTTTGTCTTACTGCCACAGAAAATTGCTTGTGGTCGTGAAATAAGCCTCTCATAGCAGATACATTCTCTGCGTCTTACTCCGACTTCTCCCGAAAGTAAACAAATAAATTCGGCTCCATATAGGAGTACAATTCGACACTTAGTCTTACCTGTCCAGCAAAAAACAGGCAACTTCTGCGTCTGTCTGCAAACTTATCCTTCAGGGACTTCCATCTGGGAAAGGCAGCGCCGATGTTGACCCTGTTTTTTTTTGTTTTTCTGTCCCGATTGCGTTTGGCTTCATCCCGTTTTCGTTTCTTTGACAATGATTCATGCTCCACTGATGGCAAATTGTACGTGTGGTCCTCCATGTTTGTTTGTATTAGCACAGCTGCTTGGTAATCACTCTCTTCTTCTTCGTCTATTTCACAACTGTGCATTTCTGGTAGGCATCAACAAAAAAACGCGAAAGCGTTTCGTTTGTCCGTTCTGGGTTACGGCAGAAAAGTTGGCGACGCAAGATGGAAGCCACCATAAGAGACGACCCGCTCCTATTAAGATATAAATGACTTATTCTAAGGTAACGAAAACAAAACATTAATTATTTAAGGCTGATTAGAAACTAATTTAAATATAATTTTAAGTAATCTATTCCATTTTACCAAGTCTGTTATTTTTTATTTTAGCATTTAATAATACACACTGTATCTTTAAAAGTGGAGGAAAGAGAGCTGATCAAAGCTTCTCTTACAAGAATTCATGTTTATGCTCTTCTCCTAACCGTGGATCACTGCTGGGAAACTGGGGGAGAACAGACATGCCGGGTAGTCTATGTAAAGTCAGTGTTACTCAGTGATACTTGACGAAAGCTACTCTCCTTAGAAGTTTACCATTAGAACTTGGAGGGGCTGTCTTTGACAAAGTTTATGCCACATGTAAGTGTTAAATGAAACATCTGTGTGGTATAATTTAAGGTGAGACGATAGTCTAAGGTATTTAAAGCTAACGGCTAACAACAGCTCAAGCTGCTACGTGCTGCGTGATATGCATTGTTTTGTGATGAGTGTGATAAGCCAAACAATCGTCCAATCACGTGCTGCTGTTGTTTCTGAAGGTTCTGCTCCTGAAACATTTTCGAACGGCTCCTTCCCAGATGGTTAGTGAAATACATTCTTGGCGGATATATGGAACTGTCCATCTGGCGTGTCAGGCTATAAAATCAAAGGAATTATAGTGACTGTTTCACGTGTTAGGATGATCTTTTTTATTTAAACCCTGTTTGCAAAACTCTTACATTGTTGTTGCATTGTAATGTTTATTTACATTTTGTTTTAGAAACGGTGTAAAAGGCACACAGAGACAGATCCTGTCAAAAGTATTCATTTTGCATCTGTGCCTTCCTGCAGCCAGAGACATCAAGCACACACCAGAACACACTCAGCTCAGATTGTTTGCCATAAAGCCTTTCCTCAACAGACTGTCCCAAAAATGAGTGTGCAGCCTCGGGCACAGTCTTACCTCCAGTGAGACTTGTGCTGCAGTTAATGAAAAGCGTTTGATGGATGCGATTCTGCAGAGCATCCTGGAGCACAGAGCACATGTCTCATGTTATGGATGGCAGAGACACATTGAGAGAAAACAGTTTACACAAGCGGTCGTAGCTGCAGGGCTGACAGGGTTCTGAACTCAAGGGAAGAAGAAGAGGAGTGACTGCGGCAGAATGATTTCAGCCGTGAGAGCTTAAAGAAATCCCCAGTGTAACCCAACCTGAACCCACATATCCCAGATACGCTTTGTTAGGACTGCATGTGCTGCTTCAAAAATGGGGAGAAAAGCCTCTTAGACCACAATCTATAAACCAGCTCTTTAAATTTTAATGGAAGTAAAAACATTTAGGACTGAAAGTGCTCTTTGGTGAGTTCAGTTTGGGGTCAAAAATGTAGCAGATTTGTAAAGAAGGAAAAAGAGAAACTGGTTGAGATGTGTAAAACACAAAATAAATGGAATACAATGATTCGCAAACTATTATTTTACAAGATATTTAATGTTCAGACTGATAGATGTGAGGCCTGCAGCACGTCTCAAAAAGGTTTGGACGGTGCATGTTTCCTACTGTCTTACATCCTCTTTCCTTTTTAATACTCAGAAAGCGTTTTACATTCTTGCTTGATGTATGTAGCCTTGCAAAGCAGATGAACCTGCCTGATTTATTGTCTGAAATCCTGCAAATCCGTCCAACGACTTCACTCTGGCTAAATGTATAACGGCCCAATCAGAGAAGAGAGGCGGATCTGTGGGTGTGACGACACAAGAAGTGACTGCATGTTTGAAAACAATGGCAGCTTCTTAAGCGCTCTCAATATCTGTGTGTTTTTTTTTAATCAGAAATGGACTCAATTTATTCTTTGAAAGAGGAAAAAAGAAGCTTGTCTTACAAAAAAACATGTTTTTGCTCTTCTCCTGACTGAGGATCACTGCTGGGAATCTGGGAGAGAAAGGACATGCCGGTTAGTCTGTGGTCGTCATGGTTACTCAGTGATACTTGGCGAAATTTGCTCACCTCAGAAGTTTATCAAGAAAACTTGGTAGGGATTGACTTTGATGGGTTTCATGTCCCATGTAAGTGTTAAGTGATACATCTGTGTGGTATAATTTAATTTAAAGGTGTAGTCAGCGATGTGGGAGAAAACGAGTGGAGAGGTTGTTGATAAACGAATTTGGACCCGCCTCTCCCTTCATACCTCACCCCTGGCTCCACCCCTGAAAGCTGATGGACGTGCATCGTCATGGAAATGGCCGTAGAAACTGCGTAGCTGACCAACGTAGCTAAGATAACCCCGACTCGTCAGACAACTCGACTGCCATTATTGATAACATCACAACAACAGAACATTCTGTCAGATTAGACAATAAGATGAATGCCCGACTGTTACTGTTATGTGAAGCACCACAAAGCTAATGTTGCTTGCCTATCCAGCAGAAAGACGGCGACATCCGTGTCTGTTTTCAGGTCTTTCAATCCGCGGAGTTCCCTCCACCGTCGGAAAGCAACACCAATGTTGACCCGGGTCTTCGCTCTTTCATGGTCATAGCCCTTCTTTTTCACTTTTCACTCCTCTGACCTTTTTCTTTTGGGCTGTTTTTCAGCCATTGCTACTGCACCTATTGTATCTCTCTCTTACGCTAACTGCGCACGCTACGCAACCTACAACTCTCCCTCCCCCCTCTGTCTGATCTGCTCATGAGTATGATCACCCCCTGGATGTGGGGGGGTGTACCCTGTTTTGGTGACTCGGCCCGAGCCACAGTATTTACCTGCTGAAATTCAGAGCCAAGGCTGTGTATTGAAACTGGAATTTTTTTCAACATGCTGTCAGTGGTGACATCTTGTGGATGGAGAGGAGAAATACGGTGAATTTGACAAATAGTGCATAAGATTAGAAGATTAGAAGATCGCTGACTACACCTTTAAACAGGAAGCACAAAATTGACACGAACTAAAAACTCCTCACAGAAACTTAGTAACTGATATCTTGTGCGGATTGGTTTTGCACAACAATGAATGAGCTCCTTAGCTGCATATTTTATTACCAGCTTTATGTCCTATCTCTGAGGCTAACGATATTTTCTGAAAGAACATTTTAAGCTCAGTGAGTGATCATAAGTGATCTTCATGTTGGACCCTTTCTTCGCGTTGACACCATATTTTCTCCCACATGCCACAGAGGCACTATTACCACAACAAAAGTGTGACCCACTTACCTGTTTGAGCCCTTTTTGTCCCCATTTTGCCAAGAGCCTGCGGGCAGGGGAAGAAGAATGAGCGGGAGGATGAGGGAGGACAAGAGGCTGTTCTGTATGGGAGGAAAGAGGGAGATTCAATACATGGCTCTGGTTTCTTTCTTATGACCTCCAATAAATCAAACTGTCTGTCTGTTGGAGGGCAAAATCTTCCCCTTGTCTCCCCTTTTGTATGCCTCATATTCCCCTAAATGGTTCTCCAAATCCCCCTCAGCCTGTTATGTTTAATACAGTCCACAGAAGGGTCGTCATCTGCAGACACAGCAGCTCTGTGCCACCTCTGAACCCTTTAGTTCTGTCAGAAGACTCTAATATCCTAAAGCCCTCTTTCACCCAAGCCCTCAGCCTGTTGTGATGTATCGATCCGCCTGGTGCCACTTATTCCTCTCTCGTTTTCTTCTCCCGCCCCCTCCCCTGACCCAAATTCCCCCCAATGTGCTCATTAATTAGCTGATGTGAGTCTGCGTTCCCGAGGGAGGGTGGGAGACTGGGAAAGCTCATTATAGGACACATCAATAAGGTGGGATTAATTGTGCTTTGGTATGTGTGATACATCATGGTGTGTGTTTTTGTGAGTGTGTGTACACGCAGTAAACAGGCCCACAGGTGTGACAGCTCTTTATTTATGTTAATCTCTTTCAATAGAGCGGCCCCCGAGCTCAGAATAACACAAATGTATTTCAGTCTGTCTGAAAAACACTTTTTTTCTCGATCATCCATCAAGAATCATCCCCACTGACTGAATAAGACGGACAGGAAGAAAATGATGGTGGGGTGAAGTTAAAGGTGTTATGAGGAGAATCTATTACCGGCGAAATAAAGACTCTGCTACCCATGAGCACGCGCGCCGACTGTTGTAATGCTGCGTTCCAGTAACCTTGGAAATGGGAGTGACATCATCTCCGACTTATCGCCGTTCCAGGTGAAGTTGGAGAAAAACATGCCGATCTACCAGGCTATTGTTAGCTGTTGTTAGCACGCCCTGCGTTGTTGCATGAAGAATGTGATTATCACTATGGCAGCATTTTTGTAAATATAAGTCTAACAATACTATGTATACAGCTGATCTAGAGCGACACACCCCAGTCAGAAGTGCAAAATAAATTGATTATTACAGGAGCTAAATAACTGTTCACACTGGGGGCATCCATCTTCCATTGTCAACTCGGGGGTGGCGAGGTTTCACCGAGTTCCCAGTAGGAAATTCAGACTTCGGGGAATGTTCCAGCTGCAGTTTCCTACTCGGAACCCAGAATTCCTACTTCTGACTACAACTGGAACGCACCAAAGACGTAACTGAAGCCGAAACATGTGTTTGTTGTGGTAAATGCAGCTCGGACCTTCCTCAGAACTCTGCATTGCTTTACAACTTCTTTTTTCAACAACTTACAGGATACAAAGCGACGAGGTAATGTGTCTCTTTCTAGTTATGTAGCGGTAGTTTTTGATGTGTGACAACAAGCAATTTTTGGAAAACTTATTATTGTAGTTTTGTAGCCGGCTATATATGGCTACTTACAGCCCGGTGCTCTAAGACGTGTCCGAATAATATAAATTTGCTCTAGTTTTAATTGTCTTGTTCCTGAAGTTGAGTATCCAGGCCAGTCCAGCCCTGTCCGACCTGACAGCTAAGCTAAGGAATAGCATTTATAGATAACCTATTTTGATGCTATAAAACTCATCTTAAAGTGTGTATTTCCATCAGGCATATATCTAAAAGTGAGGCTTTTTTGTAATTACTTAGAAACTCCTCACAGTCCCTTTAACATTTAAAGCATAGACAATTGATTTTGCAGGACCCCTAAACATTCAACAAGTAGCCTGAAATAATCCAAATTAAAGACTAAATTCCCCTTGAATTGGACAGCTATAAAGCGTCACCACTCTTCACAATATATAGATCAGTCGATTCTTTGATGAGCCGAGAACTGCAAGAAATCCTGCATTTATTTTTATTAACAAATGACTCATCCCTCAATTCATTCATCAAGATGATATCTCTCCCTCGTCAATGTAAAAACCCACTTTGTGCACTATGAAACGCTTTGGGCGTTTGAAAGGTGTGTAATTTTTTACCACCCATCTCTTGACCAGATGATTCAGTGAAAGCATAATGAGCTCATTAATCAAGGATGATTTAAATGCTGGTAACAACCCTAAAATTCTCACATTTATCTACTGCTAATTACAAAAGCAGTTGGCCAATTAAGAATGAAAAACACCTCATGTACAACAACAGAAGTGGTTTATTAGTAACAATCAATTATCAAAAACAAATGTTTATCAAATAACATAAATATATAGACACATAGGTAGGTATCGTACAGTACAGGCTTTACGGTAAACCTCATTGATAAAAGTTTTTTAATATTCTACATGTATGCCAAAGTCAGGGCACAAGTGGTTTTACTGCTCCATCTCATCATTGAAGGCTTTGTTGCATTAACTCTGTGGCACAGATCCACACATTACATAAGCCCCTCATCCATTTCTTTGTCCCGTTTAATAAGGGAGTCAAACATTCATTCTGCCAGACAACATCAATTTATTGTGCTCACTTTCTGGAAACAACCCAAAAGAACAAAACACCAGTGTAAAAAAAAAATTACCTCATCGCTGAGCGGCAAACTTTCCTCCTATTTCTGCCTCTCTTTCATTTTCTGCACCCAGAATCTTAATAAACCGACACCATATGGGATCCCAATGGAGTTAATCACAGGGTCTCTCCTACTGCACATGCTGTATGTTAAGGCTGCGGGTACGAGCTCACGTCTCCGCCTCATTCAGGAAGGCTCACAATCAAGTAAAAGAAAAGTTTCATCGATCTTTTGTGATCGCAGGCTCATTTGCTGGCATTGGCCTGCATGTGTATGGGCGGGTGTTAAAGTAGAAGCCAAAATGAGTCACAATGATAAAGTTTGTTGGCTTCATTAACAATAGATCAAATTCCCACAGCAGCCATGCTTCTGTGATGAAATGCTCTTTGGTTGGAAGCTGATATTAGTGCTGGTGAATTACTTTATTATTAACTTCCATTAAAGTTTGGCCCTTAATGATCAAGAAAACTAAATAACCAACAAGCTGTGTTGCCTTAAGCCATGTTTTATTATACTGTCAATAGTTTTTGTTACTTGTTCTGGGGAAATGGAGCACACCTTTTATTGAGTTTGCAGCAGGTGTTTTGTAGCCTTGCAGAGCAGACAGACCTGCCTGATTCTGAAATCCTGCAGGTCCGTCTAGCCAGCCTCTGTTGTCCAACAAATTCACTCGGCTGAATTCTTAACAGCCCAATCAGGGAAGAGAGGCGGGAGCTGCAGAATGCGGACGTGACAACAACCAGAAGTTGAGAACTGGAAGTTGAGAACGCCATGCGCTTCATGTCACATAGAAGTGTTAAATGAATCATCGGTGTGGTACAATTTAGTGTAAGACGATAGTAAAAGGCCGCTGACATCCATGAACTGTTGTTAACTGTTGTCAGCCATTAGCCGCAACATGAGCCGCTATGTATGCCACATTATAGGAGGCAACCCTGCTTGATGTGGATTGGTCTGTGATGAATGTGGTAAGCCGAACGATTGTCCAATCACATGCTTGTTTTTTTTTTTCTTTTTAACGTTCTGCCCCTGAAATCAAATTCAAAGGGCTCCTACCCAGATGGACTAGTGTAATATTTCTGTGGCAGATATATGGAGCTGTCCATCTGGCTTGCCAGGTTAGGTGTTTTGGCCTTTACCATCAAAAACAGCTCTCATTTTAATTCAAGGTAGGAGCAGAGGGAGCTATGGTACATACATTACACTCATTTTTATGAAAACAACTGTTACAAACACAGAATTGTCCTTTTCTTCTTGTTTTATTAAAACATCATGATGAAATTCTGCTTATTTGTATTAATTGTCATTTTCCCACGCTTTCATTACGTATATCACAATTTAACCACTAAGTCTGCTTTAGCAAGGATTTAAAACTGGATCGGATCTTTTAACCAACAGGACTTTTAGCAAAGTCTGGATGTGCTTTGAGCAGAAGAGGAGGATTTCTCTGCCCACAGGGTCGAGCATGTTATGGCTGAATGCCTGGCCTGGGGTTGAACTACAAATACAAAACAAATGTGCTGAGTTTCCATAAATCATCTACTTATAACTTTTGATACTGCAGAGCACATTGAAATGTAATATTGTGATTTAAAGTACTGCAATATATTGATGTTTAAGTATTTTCATATATCCTTTATAATGATAAAATACTGTTTTTTCAAACATCAGAATAATCTATTGATCGTTCTGCTAATGGCTGCATGTTATTTTTTTGTCCTTTATGTGACTCTCCCCCTTGAACAAAGAAAAAATGCAGATGTGAATAAACTTTATTTTTTTTCCAGATCTAAAACAAAGATTTTGTGTTGAGAGTGTTTACTTGGGTGTAATATGTGAGCTGTAAAACAAATTTGAATAAAACTATTTTACTTTCTCATCTGTATTAGCAAACTGCTAAATTAATTTATCACATATTGGTTCGATGGTATGATTATGGACCCTGATTTAACAGCTGGTGCGGCTCCACCAAAAGCTGAAATATTTGCTGGTTGGCACCAAAGTCCCTGATCACTTAGACAAATTCAAGCCACAGTAATGGTACAATCTTCCATAAAACTGTAATTCATCTTCCTACCACTGGAAGCCACTCTAGATTTAGTTAAATCTAACTTCCATGCTACTTTAATGCTCTACTGCCTTAATGTAAACAAACATAGTGAATGAACTGCATTAATACCACCCAGGAACAACTGTGAAGTTCATAGTATTCTGAAACAGAAAATGAGGATAAAGTTGCATGTGCACTACGTAAAGTTGTTCTCGTGTAAATTTCCTGACCTGAGGCCAAAAGAATCCACATTTCAATATAACATATATATATACTGTAATTCAAGGAGGATTTAAGGCCAGTGGTGCTAATACTGCTAACATTAGTCAAACTCTACAAACTTAACTCAAATTATCGCTGGCTGTAAACATATACATTTAATTTGAACTGTTTTTATACCTCTACACTAGCTGGTCATTTGAAATGGAATGTTTTGTTAAAGTGAATGTGAAGTTTGTTGACTGAAAACGTAATAATAATAGTTTGAGATCTTCCCTGACTGAGCATGATGTCACAGAAACATGTTTGCAGTGGGAATACAGTCAATTCAACATACTTTTTTAACAACATATGAGGAAAAAAAAATCTTTGCAGCCCTAAATCAGAGAAATACTTGCACTTTGTACTTGCATTCACATTTGTTGGCATCATGAGGGATTCTGGCATCATCTACAGTGATTGTTATTACCTGCATGTGTACGTTACTTTTTGAAGCACGGCAAACTACTCGACTTCTAAAAAAGAATTTGTTCATCATCAGCTGGATTAAGTCGTGTTTATGTCAATGCAGTCACTGACACAACTGTTTAGTACTGATGATTGTTTACTTGATTTATTAGTTGGTATTTGGTCAGTCAGTAAAATATGTTCTGGTGGATCTTATGTGAACCCTTATTTCATAAAAATATGTTCTGAACTTTATACATCACTGGACAAACACAGTCTTAACTAATTTATTTAAAATTTTTTATTCGACAGTATGTTAACAGCCACACAGTCTGCTTAAACTAATGCAAAAATTTAAGGTCTTTTTTACTAACTGGAGCCAGGAGTCAGCCAGCCACAGTGCTGGGTGGAAAAGTATGTGAACCCCAAGGCCCAGAGGAACTGGTATAGACCTGGATGCCTTATAAGCAAAATGGTTAAAGCTCTGGCTTGCCTGATGAGAACCAAGACTGAGTTGAAAAACACTGCAAAAAGAAACACAGCACAACATCAAAACCTCATCCTAACTGTAATATATGGTGGAGGATCATTATGGTTTGGGGCTGCTTTGCTGCCTCAGGCCAGGACGGATTGCACACATAACTGAAAAAAAATGAAAAAGAAGAATCATTAACAGAAAAACCTCAGGAAAAAGACCACTGGCCGCCAACCTCTCAATGAAAATGAATTCCCCACTTTGGGACAAACACAGAGTCAGGACAACGAAAATCATTACGCTTCAAGTAGGGCCAGTCAGAGTCCTGACCTCAAAACAGACATTGACCAGGATGGGACCTCAAAAGCTGTTAACAACTACAGGAAACGTTTGGTTGAGGTCATTGCTGCCAAAGGAGGGTCAACCAGTTATTAAATCCAAAGGTTCACATACTTTTTCCACCCTGCACTGTGAATGTTTACCTGTTGTATTCAATAAAAACAAGAAAACTTTTTTTTTGTGCGATATTAGTTTAAACAGACTGTGTTTGTCCAGTGATGTGACTTAGATGTAGATCAGAACATGTTTTATGACCAATTTATGCAGAAATCCAAGTAATCCCAAAGGGTTCACATACTTTTTCATGCAACTGTACATCTGTGTGTGAAGTGTGCAACCAGCATGCGAAATCAACGCAGGGCATGAGTTATCAGCAAGTATATCTCTGGGATTATAAGGCGAGTTAGGGATTAAATTAAACACAACTAAATAATCATCTAATTAACTCGATTAAAAAAGGACAACATAAATGTAAAGAGGTTCTTCTGATATCTGTTTTTGCATTTAGATATTTAAAGATTTACTTGTTAATCATAATATTAATAATGACAGCATAGACAATTCACAAAACAAGTATTAGTTATGGTCAAAGTTGAGATTAGCTGAACTCTCATAGACAGAGGTATGTTAAATGAGGCTATAACTTCAGTTGTTAGTTTCATTGTGCATTGTTTTGCATATCTGGAATGATTGTCAGGCTGATGAAACAACTTTATAATATGTATGGCTACACTGAAATTGATTGAAAACTCATCAAAAACGTGAAGTTACTTTAACAAACACACATTCATCAACTTGAAAATCATTTTTTTCTCTCTTGCTGCTCCAAAAGACAAAACTCGATCCAAACGCTTGATTAGAGTAAGCTAAACGACATCTCGACAAGCCAAGAAAACTTGTGTCACAGCATGTTCCTGTGAAAACTGTCCTGCTGCAAAAGAAAAAAGCACACTCCTATACAAAAACTGCAGTGAGATGAGTGGAGCTTCAGAGTTCAGCCAACAGATCCTCAGAGTCTGCTGCCCGCTCAGAAGCTGATAGATCCAAGCCAGAAACAGGAGGAGGGGGACGAAGCCAGTGAAGAGGGGACTTGTGCTTTGGAGTGGATTGCTGTCATTTACTCCCCTCCATGTCCTGGCACAGTGGGTACAACAAAACTGAGCTGACGATGCAGTGCTTGTTTCACTCTGAACGGTTTTCTCTGAGTGTTTTTTGGAAATAAAGTGTCGGAGAGGATCATCAACCCATCTATTCCACTACCAAAGCTAAATTATTAACCTACATTCAAATATTCTGAAGCTTAACTCAGCACATAAACTCCAGATTGTAGAAAATATTAAACAAAGTCTGAGTTACTTTCGCTGTTCGGTTACAGCAGAAGGCTTTTGAAGCCAATTATCGATACCTGCAGCGTTGAAAATGCTGTCAAATAAACTTGTGGTCAGTCTGGTGACAGAAAAGGAAGCAGAGCTGAGTTGAGCCTTGAGCCACCTGACACATAGCCACAGTAAAATGGCTTCCTGTCACATCAATCAGAACCCTAATTATGCTTTGCTCCTACCCTAAAAAAAGCATTCAAATAAAAACTTTTGAACTAGAGGTAAACATGTTCAAAACTGCTGTAACAAATGTAACTTAAAGGTGCTATGAGGAGAATCTATTTCTACTTATAAAGCCTCTGCTACCCATGAGCACGCGCGGTGACTGTCGTAAAGACGTGACCCAAGCCAAAGCGTGTGTTTGTTGTGATGCTAATGAATGCAGCTCAGACCTTCCTCAGAACTCTGCATTGCTCTACAACTTCTTTTTTCAACAACTTACAGGATGCAAAGCAACAAGGTAATGTATCTCTTCGTATCTCTATCTATATCGCTACTTGCAGCCTGGTGCTCTAAGACGTGTCTGAATAATATAAACTTGCTCTCGTTTTAATTGTCTTGTTCCTGAAGTTGAGTATCCAGGCCAGTCCAGCCCTGTCCGACCCGACTGTGAAGCTAAGAAATAGCATTTATAGATAACCTATTTTGATGCTATAAAACTCAAATTAAAGTGTGTATTTCCATCAGGCATATATCTAAAAGTGAGACTTTTTTGTAATTACTTAGAAACTCCTCATAGCATCTTTAACACGGAGTGCTGTTTGAGGCTGTAACATGGAGTGTTTTGTTTAGTGATGCAAAAGTTCTTTAAGTTTTTAAGAAAATGAGGGTTTAACTGTCTTTGTAAAGTGATTCATGTTGTGGCCTTTCAATCAGTTTCAGTGAAGCTGTGTTGTACTTTGGTGAAGCATAAACAGTATAAACTTGGGCTTCTAGAGCTCTTGTTGGCTCCATTTGCTGAACAATGCTAATGTTAGCATTAATCGCACTGTCAGCCTCTGGCTCTCTTGACAGACTAAAAATCTACAAGTCCAGAGTAAGGTTACGAATCACTGTGGTGGATATGCCATTTTCATCTGAGCAGACTAACTGGTGGCTTTATTATGCAACATTTATAAGGTTAAGGTTTGCTTGACAAAGTGCAGTGTGAAGAAAAACCTAAGAGAGCAAAAAATTAACTAGTCAACTGTGCGAAAGTAACTCTAGCCACTAAACAGAAATGTACCCACCTTAGGTGATTCTTAATTCTGAGCCCTGTATGTTTTAAGTCCTGTCCTACTGGCCTCCCTGTTAATGAGAAGATTCAAAGTCAGTTTGAGGTAGAATTTTTGGCATCGGGGCTTCCAAAGTCCTCTTCAGTAACCAAACTGCTGGCTTCGTCCAACATTTTCTACGAGCTATAATGCACACCTGTGATAAAAGTCCAGTCTTTATAAGGGAAAAAAACAGCCTGCTGATAACTCATCTGTTTTATTTTAATTTACTTGTTTCATTATCTATTGGTCTTAACAAATTGGCAACTTTAAAGTTTGGCAGCAGTCTTAGAAATGAATAAATATAAATGTCTTAGCATATCTCGACAGCAGGTAAGTGAAGGCAAAGCAACTCTACTGTTATCTTATTTCTATTCCTAACCCCTAAAGTCTGCTCTTACCATAATTTAAGAAGCTCTGGAAAGTTTTCTTGATTTTTGTCACAAATATTTCACAGAAATAATACCTCCTCACCTCTCCAACTCTAACTGTTTATGTTCTGGAAAGCTACATGGAGTAGTTTTGGCTATCTCAATATGAGAAATGACAGCAGCTGCTATAGTCTTACAGGAATGTTTAGAACTTAGAAATAATAACATTTAAGGCCAGCGCCAACTACGAAGTCTCCTTTGACAGGACCATCTGTTGTAATTTCAGCCGCATAGATAACGAGGCCATGTTACTGAGGGCAGAAGCTAATCAGTCATACTGACAGAGGACGAGTTTGGAGTCATGAGGGACGAACCAAAGGGTACGATGTGGGAAAGACAGGCAGGTTAAATCAAGATGACCTGAAGGAGCAGAGTTCACTTCACTTAATGGACCGTTCGGAGAGCACTTCCTGGTTTGACGGCGTGTTGAGCGGGCTGACAGATACTGTAGGAGACTGCGAATGGCTGCTGGAGACCGAGGTAATGTGTGGACGTCTTTCTTCCAGCTCTTCATCCTGAGGATCACAAACAAGTTATTAGCCAGAGGAAAAGCACTTTATTTAAAATTAGGAAACAAGATGAGCTTTAAATTGCCAGTAAGGTAAACAAAGTGATAATTCTACAGAAATAAACACATACAAGTCAGATTTGTGAATATATAAATAACTTATTAACTATGTTATAAGTTAATTACTCACATGACCTCAAACTTTTAAGGTCCTTAACCCTCCCATTATCCTTGGGGTCAATTTGACCCCCATTCAATGTTTATCATTCAAAAAATAATAGATCACTTTATTCTTTTTGCTTATTTTTAAATCTTCTTGCAACCCTGATTCGTACTAACAAAGAGAATTACATTTTTTGGCTCATAAGTCTCTTTTTAAATAAAAGGTTATATCAAATGGATTATTGAAATATTGTTAATATGATTGAGGAGCATACTTTCCTTTGCAATTCATCCACCAAACAAATTGTGTTTGGTTTTGAATTTGTGTTTAAGCCAGCCAGAACACAACTTCTGCATAAGAGTTTAATCAAAAACTGTATTTTGGGGGTGCTGGTTTGGTGGAGTGGTTGGCAACCATGCATGTCCCACATACATACTCCTGCTGGTCCGGGTTCGAATCCAGCCTGTGGCCAGTTTGCGGAGTGTCTTCCCTACTCTATCATCCCCCTTTCACAAGCCTATCCACTGTCTCTCTCCTATTAATAAAGGCAGAAAATGCCAGAAAAATACATTTAAAAACAAAAAAAAACTATACTTTGTCAAAAAACTGACCTTGAAGAAATATGTCACCCTTTACACGTGGAAATTTCAGTGGGCAATATTATGTTTTCATGGAATTTGTCATAAACTGTTCAGCCTCACTACACGTTTAAACCCTCCTTCTTTTTACAACTGAACTCAATCTGGTTTTCACCTCTGAAGTTGCAGGCTCTAAACTAAAACATCCACTTGAAAAAAGGTTTCTCTCTAATCCTGTCTTTAATGGCCTGAGCTGGACACCTCCAATCCATTCTTACTAATTACCTCTTCACTCCACTCAGTGTCTGCAGAGCCTCTAACAGATGAGCCTTCTCAGCTGATGGATTAAACCTGTTTGAATAAAGTCTGGTTTAAACAGACTAACACGCTTTTTCTTAAACCAGACTGACACACTCTGTCACACACTCGGTACTGTCCCGAAACCTCAGATTGATCATGATGTTTTCCTTTACTGCAGGGGTGGGCAACTGGCAGTCCGGGGGCTACATGTGGCCCTCCACCTCAAAGAATACAGACCGCCAGTCATTTATAAAAATCAACAAATAAGAAAACCCAAATATTAAATAGTAATAATTCTACAGAATCTAGATTCATATTTTCACTGGTTTTAGTAGGTTATTGAAAAACTTACATTGTTAGGACAGTGTCTCTAATGCTGCGTTCCAGTAACCACGGAAATGGGAATGACATCATCTCCGACTTATCGCCGTTCCAACTGAAGTCGGAAAAAACGTGCCAATCTACCAGGCTATTGTTAGCTGTTGTTAGCACACCCTGCGTTGTTGTTCACAAATATCACATGAAGAATGTGATTATCACTATGGCAGCATTTTTGTAAATATAAGTCTTATGCTGCGTTCACACCGCACGCTACTTGTACTACCTCGGCGATCACTCTCCATGCAAAGTCAATGTACAGCCGCGATGGGGCAGGGCTAACCCTCCTGCGACGCAACAGCCGCTTGTCACACTACCACATAGCTTGTCGCACGATGTCAAAGTATAAATAAGTTAATCTATTCAGACGATGTCGTGCGTGGCTGTACAGCAACAGCCAATCAGCAGTGTGTGTGTACGTGTGACAGTACTCAAGACAGACAGTTATTTATCCGGACTACAGGGCGGATGAGTTGCGTCTAAGCGGAACTAATCTCAGTGAGGACATTAGTTCCGCCTAGATGGACCGCGGTAAACTCACAGATAATGCTGCTGCAGGGCATCAGCTGCAGTGTTTTGTGTTTGGTAAGTGAGTGAAAATAATACAGTTGGAATAATGTCCGCTTATACATCCTATTATGTGAAATATGATATGATCGTGGTGAAACTCGAGCGGACGTGACATCACCGAGCGACGGCCTGCAGCAACGACCAAAATGAGGTATTTATAGACGCGCAACGCTACGTCAGTGGGCGACGCGACTTCTGTCGCTGGGTCGCTTGCGGTGTGAACGCAGCATTACAATACTATGTACACAGCTGAAATAGAGCGACACACCCCAGTCAGAAGGGCAAATAAATTGATTATTACAGGAGCTAAATAACTGTTCACACTGGGAGCATCCATCTTCGATTGACAACTCAGGGGTGGCGAGGTTTCACCGAGTTCCCAGGAGGGAAATTCTGACCTGGGGGGGCGTTCCAGTTGCAGTTTCCTACTCGGGACTCGGAAATTCCTACTTCCGATTACAACTGGAACGCACCATAAATCTCTGTCATAAAGCATAAGAACATTGTATTAAGTATTACTAGGGGTGTCCCCATACAACTTTTTCACCTCCTGTACGACACCGATATTGCAGCCTTGAGTATTTGTCAATACCGATATCAATACCCATATCAGCAGGAATCATACAGACTTTTTTTTACTTATTTTGTAGTATGGACTGTAAGAAAAGGCTTGATCAGGTGGGATTACTCAAACAGAGAACGGTAGTCAGCAATAGTAGGTATGAGAAAAACTTCACGATTTGTTATTAAGCAATGGGTTCAATAAATGTTAACATTAGAATATAGTACAATTAAATAAACTAGAAGAACTAGAATGAATAGAAGACCCTGAAAAGTAACTTCAAGAAATCAATTAAAAATAAAAACATACATTTTTAAATAGCAAAATAAGCACCGTGTTAAACCTAAACATAAGCATATTCCACAACTGAATTAAATAATTAAAAAACAAATTAGAATGAACTGCTTGTATTGGAGTGCTTATATTGGATATTTTAGATGCAGGCCGATATAATCCGATCTTTGTTTTTTAGCTGATATCAGACTGATATCTGATATCAAAATCAGATTGGGACATCCCTAAGTATTATTCAACACTATATTTAGAAAATGGTAGCAGTAAAATATTTAAGCTTTGTAAATTCAAAACACTCATTGTGTCATTGATTTAAAAATAGCTGAATGGGTTTCATTCTGTATATGTTGTCTAAATTACCTTGAATTTCCTTCTATTTCAAGTTCATTTCACTATGCACATTAACTTGTGTTTGTGTACTAATATACTAATACTGGTATACTATTTTGTGATTACTTTAAATTTGCATATTTTGTTTATCAAACATTATTTTACCTATTAATAGTATCCAAAAATTTGCCACAGTGCATCCCTCAGACTTGAAAAACAGTTTTATGTGGCCCTCTTGGTAATTAAGGTTGCCCACCCCTGCTGTACTGCCTACGAGATTTGTTATGAGCCTTTATTTTGATCAGACCCCTGTGAGGAGTTGTGACTGATTTGACACATGCCTCTGTATGACCTCCAAAAGCAAACAAGACCAACTGAACCAGGTTATCAGAGCTTTCAATAATGTTACATCCCAAAACTGTATGCCGAGAATGAATTATGGCAGAAAACTGAGGTCTGTGATCAAGTTTATAAAAGTACAATATGTTGAAGCCTCCCTATTCGCCAAAGCCTACGTGGGATCTTAAGTCTGGCTGCTCTGCTCAGCCTGTTATTATCAGGGCAGACTCTGCTTTTGTAAAGCTCGCTGGCACAAGAGATCTGCCACCCAACAAACATAATAATTATAGGCATTTTACCTGCTCGTAAATCCAGAATATACAGTCATTTCTTAACATGTCTGTGATGGATAAAATAAAAGTTTGATCCATATTTGTCCTTGAACTTGTGTAACATCCTCACAGAATCCTCCACTCTCCGTTTTCAAGAATGAAGCATATGATTGAGTTTAAACAGGAGGTCCTGTGCTGCCCTAAAATATGTCTTCGGCTATAATTCATGGAGTATGGATCAGTTTAAAGCATTAATTGGACTGGCTCCAGAATGAGCTATAATCTATGGCTGAACAACTGCCAACAAGACACTTTTGACTTCCCCCCAAGAAACTTAAGTGCTCTACTTAACAGAACCAACCCCACAGTGTCTCCCGTTATCACCAGCAGCTCGCACCGTGTCAGCCGTCTCCTCCCCTTCAGTGTGCTCTTCGCGGCATTGATTGTACAGCTCCATGTCAGACAAAGCGCTCTCCAGAGCCTCCTCCTCATAGTCAGTGTGGTAGTCTGACTCCTCTGATGGAGGGAGTGGGGTGAAGGACAGGAAGCACAGAAGCACATCGTGGGTGAATAAGCAGGAATATGTGGAGCGTCAAGGAGGCGACGACAGAAAAGTGGGTGTGCAGGTGAATGAGTCAGAAAGCGAAAGGCGTGTGGTGTTGTGAGGAGTCAAATAAGACAAGTTTATAACAAAGAGGTTATAAATAGAAAGAAGAGGAAGAAAAAAAAGGAGGATAACTCTGAGGTTTCCATGTATGAAGCTACTGAAGTTTTTATCTCAAACGTGAAGTTTTGGGATAAAGATGCCGAACAACCCTTAATAATCTACTTTACCAACCGCATGTTTGATCCTCATTTCGATTTTGCACTTAGAACTTGAAAATCAACATACAGGGTGTCCATAAAGTTTATTACAAAGGCAGTTGATGAGATATCTTAACCAGAATTGTTTTATTTAATCAGCGTTTATTAAAGGTGCTATGAGGAGAATCTATTTCCGGCGACATAAAGACTCTGCTACCCATGAGCACACGCGGCGACTGTCATAAAGACGTGACCCAAGCCAAAGCGTGTGTTTGTTGTGATGCTAATGAATGCAGCTCAGACCTTCCTCAGAACTCTGCATTGCTTTACAACTTCTTTTTTCAACAACTTAAAGGATGCAGAGCCACGAGGTAATGTATCTCTTTCTAGTTACGTAGCGGTAGTTTTTGATGTGTGACAACAAGCAATTTTTGGAAAATTTCTTAAAAAAAAAAAAAAAGAATTTCAATTGTCTTGTTCCTGAAGTTGAGTATCCAGGCCAGTCCAGCCCTGTCCATCCCGACCATGAAGCTAAGGAATAGCATTTATAGATAACCTATTTAGATGCTATGAAAACTCATCTTAAAGTGTGTATTTCCATCAGGCATATATCTAAAAGTGAGACTTTTTTGTAATTACTTAGAAACTCCTCATAGCATCTTTATAGTTTTTATTCACATTTGTGTTTCAGATATTCTGTTCATGGAAAGTAGGGATGTAATGGTTACGGTAAAATGGTAAACCACGGTAAAATTTCCCACAGTAATCATTACCGTGTCCTATTAGAATTACTGTTAAACTGTGTTTGATCACCACAGTTTGTGTCAGTAATTCACAGTGCTGCTGCTCTTTGACTGTAAAAGCCTGAATACAGTATGTGTGTCTGCTCCTCGGTGAAGCAGCCGTCTCTCACAGACGGAGATGCAGTTTGTAATGTTTGGCCTCTGAAAGAAAGCTGGAGCCTCGCTCAGACTGTTACAGGTTTTTCCCACTCGATACGAACAAAGTCTAAAGTCTGGTCGAATCTGGTGAATGTGCGTGAATAAAACTGCTGTGACTCCTCGAGTAAACGAGTAAGAGAGAGAGAGAGGATTCAGAGAGCCATACCTGAATGAATTATCAGAGGTTTTTTAGGATTTTCTGTGTAAATAATGTATAAAAGGCTGTAAATAACAGCATTAATATCTTTGCATATATGTGTATCCATAAAATGAAGAGTCTTATGCTCTACTGTAAAGTATGAATTGGCGCAATAAAGATAAAATTGATTGATTCTTAAGTGTGTAGGCAAAAGTTTAAATGTAGAGTTGTGTGTTGGTAGCTGTACCGTCTGCCACAGCGAGTTTCACTGGCTCAATGCGGGACACAATTTCTGCCAGGTCAGTGAAGGAGGCATTGGGACAGGTCACCACCTACGAGACACAACACGAATGCACACATCTGAATACATGAGCACATCAAATAAACAGTAAAATAGTAACTTGTGTTCTACCAGGCAGCTTTAGTATTCACCTAGATATAACAGATATGGTTTTACTGAAGCAATGTACATTTATTTATTTATTTTTTCCAGTTATCTGTTTCCCCTCTGTTACCATTCATCTGTTTGTTCCCTGTAGCATTCATTCACTTATCTTATTGAGTTTTATAAGATTTTTTTATTTTGGGGGAGGGATAAGTGGGCATATGAGGTTAATATGAGGTTGAAAATGTTTTGGAGATGATGAATTGTGGAGGCAGTGAAAGTCCTTTAAAATAATTTTGTGTTGAATAAGATATTTATTGCTCGGGGTGGGAGAAAAAATCGATTCACATAAGTATCGGGATTTTTTGTTTGGCCATTTTTAAATTGATTTTTTGGTTCAAAAATCTATTTTTTTTTTCAAAATTTAAATGCTCCATTTTAGTTTGTGTTTATAAGCCACTTTTAAATGCAGTCCAGGCTTTTGGAGAGAGAGTATAAACAGCTGGTTAAAATGTATTGCTGAATAAATCCTAAAAACGGACTCACATGTGATGTGTATTTTTTCTGATATAGTCTGTAGGCATCATCATTGTTAGTCTTTTTCGCTGGTGTTAAAAAAGCTAACTAAAGATTGCAAAAACAGAAATAATGTAGAATCGCAATTTACTTTGAATCTGCACCTAAAAAATAGTAAAAAAAATCTAATCGGGAGAAAAGCGTGTCATCCTGGCCCTATTTATTGCCTCCAACTTTATTTAATTTTTCCTCTGTAATTTACTGTTTTCCTTTTCTTCTACTAAACTGAATGTATATACCTCATCTGTAAAACCACCAATAAAAAGAGATTAAAAAACATTTTAAAAATTCTTAATTAGTGTGAACATAACTATTCTGCCTTTACTAGGGGTGGGAGAAGAAAATTGATTTACATAAGTATCTGGATTTTATAAACTGATTTTTTTGTTCAAAAATCTTTTTTTTTTTTTTAATTTAAATGCTTGATTATAGTCTGTGTTAATAGGCCAGTTTTAAATGCAATCCAGGCTTTTGAAGAGAGAGTATAAACAGCTGGTTAAAATATATTGCTGAATAAATCCTAAAAACAGACTCACATGTGATGTGTATTTTTCCTGATATAGTCTGTAGGCATCATCATTGTTCATCTTTTTCGTTGGTGTTAAAAAAGCTAACTAAGGATTGCAAAAATTGGAAATATTGTAGAATCGCAAATTAAATCGTACTTGCACCTAAAAAATTGTAAAAAATCAAATTGGGGGAAAATGGTATTGTTCCCAGCTCTAGTCTTTTTTGTGTATTCAACTGAATATAAGTTGAAAAAAGGATTTGTACATCATTGGTATTGTGTTTTTATTTATGTTTTAGACAAGCTTCATGGGAATTGGAGTTTGTAATAAATATGTATATATACATAAACAGGTGATTTAAAATAAATAGGGGTCCCCCGCCCATCCTCCATGTTGTTAGAAACATCAAATTAGTCACTAACCCGTCTGTTTCAATCAGATGAAGCCGACTAACTAATCCATTGTTTTCTACCTACAGCAGCTGCTCAGTGTCGACACCTTGTCTGTCAGAGAGATTTAATGTATTCCTGCCATCCGACTAAAGAAAACAGAGTGTAGTGAAAACAACATGGTTTTGCATTCAAATAGACAAAAGAGGCAAACAATCTGTCTCTATATTTCCATATTAGCAGCTGTTATAATGTAGAATATGGCACAACACATCAGAGGTAATTATAGAAAGGAAAAAAGGAGAATTTAATTTAGACTTAGTCTGTCACTTTCCAAGTTACAATCAAACAGCTTTGAAGAATCAAATAATTGTTAAATACTAAGAACTACTGTTAATTTATTTTTGGGTGTGATTTAGATTAGATAAAGAAACAAAAACACAGTTCTTGTGCCACATACACACGTGGCAAAACTTGTCGGTACTCTCATTAAAGAAACAAAAACCCACACGGTCACTGAAATAACTTGAAACTGGCAAAAGTAATAATAAATACACATTTACTGAATATCAACTAATGAAAATCTGACACTGCTTTTAAATTGTGGCTCAAAAGAATTATTAAAAAAATAAACTAATACAACTGGCCTCAACAAAAAGAATAGAATAGAATAGAATAAACCTATATTTGTCCCACACTGGGAAATTTACAGTGTTACAGCAGCAAAGTGGACAGCATTAACAGAATAAAAATTGACTTTAGTATAAAAAATAGCAGCATGAACAGTACTCTACCTATATAAGATAGGTAGAGTATGGTAAAAGGATGGTACCCTTAACTCAATGCTTTGTTGCACAACCTTTTGAGTCAATCACTGCAATCAGGTGATTTCTGTAACTCTCAATAAGACTCCTGCACCTGTCCACAGGTATTTTGGCCCACTCCTCATGAGCAAACTGCTCCAGCTGTTTCAGGTTTAAAGGCTGTCTTCTCCAGACTGCATGTTTCAGCTCCTTCCACAAATGTTCAACAGGATTTAGATCAGGGATCATAGACGGCCACTTCAGATGCGATCTGATTTTGGTGTCTCTAGACCTTGGAGTTCAGCTCTAATCTCGTTGGAAGTTGTTCTGGGCTCTTTGGTTTCCATTACTATTATCCGTCTCTTCCACAACAGAGTGAGGTTGGCTACAGTCCTGTGGACCTTAAACTTCTGAATAATCTGTGCAGCTGTAGTCACAGGAACATCAAGCTGCTTGGAGATGGTCTTATAGCCTTTACCTTTAACATGCTCGTCTATAATTGTATTTCTAATCTCCTGAGACAGCTCTCTCCATGATACCAAACAGCACAGTGACCATTTTTCAGCCTTTAAATAGGCAGACTGACTGACAAGCTTAAAGACACCTGTGATGATAATTACAGGACACACCTGAGTTTAACATTTCCCTATGGTCAAATCATTTTCAATCTTTTCAAGAGTACCATCATATTTGTCGAGGCCAGTTTCATTATTTTGTTGTTTAAAATAATTCTGTCAAACAACAATACAAAAACAAAGTCTGATTTTCGTTGGTTGATTTTCAGTAAATTTTTATTTATTATTACTTTTGTCATTTTCAAGTTATTTCTGTGACCATGTGGGTTTTTGTTTCTAAATCAACAGTGCCAACAATCTTTGCCATGTGTGTTTATCCACTTATGGCCCTTTTCCATTAGCCCTAGTCTACTCTACTCGACTCTACCCAATTCTACTCTACTCGCCTTGTGCTGCTTTTCCATTAGCCCCAGTGGCCTGCTCAACGGGGTGCAGTGTCGCTGTAAACAGCTGAGCGGCACTGCGGTGACGTCATTTTGAGCGTGACACAACAATCTGTGGCTTTTTGTCACAAACCGAGTAAAAAAGTAAAACAGAAGAAGGCTGCAGGTGGTAAGAAGAAATACCCCTTGAGAAGCACAGGAGAGTTTTGGAAGCTATACAACAGAATGAAGCCGAGGACGAGAGCAATCCAGCTGCAAAGAAAAGACGAATGAGGGTAAGCTAATATTAGCTACCGCTAGCATGCTAGGTCGTCGCGCTCATGACTCATCGATGACGACCTTGTCTGACCAATCAGTAGCCGGCAGTTGGTGACGTCATCTTTTAGTATCGACTCAGCTCGCTTGGAACCAGAGCAGAGTAGGTACTAAAACTAGCTTGTTTTAGGAGGTACCAGGCTAGTGGAAACACGCTGCAAATCGAGCAGGGCCGAGTAGAGTAGGGCCAAAAAAGGGCCATTAGTGACCACATTAAGGACATTTTGATGCCTTTGCTTCTGAGACAACAAGAGCTGATCTTTAATTCTTTTAACTCAGGGATGAGCTGATTAGATTTTAAATCCTATGGGTAAAAAGTCGAGGTATCAAAAGTTTATACTCATTGCTTAGGGATGTGATCTTGTAATTGCTGTACATGAAATTAGCAAAGTTGTGCATTTTGACTCGAGGCTCTTAAGATTATAGAGAGTTTTGGGGTTTAACATCTGAAGATCTCTGAGGGATTTTTGTCACATTTTGAAAAATCATTTTACTTTGACTCCAGCCCAATGTCAATAACACTAATGTTCATCCCCTGAACTGTAGATTTTTACAAATTACACCATCAAACAAAGCACCCAGGGGATTAATTTACCAGCGTATTTTAAGTCTGCCTCTTGTGCACGTTGCAGAGGTATAAACCACCAGGTGGTAGTTTTAGTTTTCTTCTAATTATCATCTTCTTCTTTTAGATCTTCATTAAAATAACACGTATAATTACTTCCTTCCTACACCCACACAAATCCATCCCTTTGCTTTCGAATCTCCGCCACCACCAGTTTGTCTTTTCTTTGTTCTGCATTTTGTGCGACACATCCCGGCACTCTACTGTATTTACTATCTATCACAGGAATAGATGCATTATTTCTCCTGAGTGTTGCACCCAGCAGAGGAGCCAGAAAATAGAAAGGAAACTCATTAACTGCCAGTGTGGGATGGCTACAGTTTAGAAAGAGAGAATTGGACATATTTATAGTTTCATTTCTTAAATAAAGACAGTAGGTCCATTGTTGTTTCTCTGCTGCATTGTTCAGGTTCATCCTTTTGTTGCTCTGTATTGATCAGAACAACTTTTTTAAGCACCAGCTCCGGCTATTTTCCCATCACCCTCCACATGATGTTTCTCAGGTTGAGGATAAATATCTCATCTGTCTTACTCTCTCTTCACCGCCTTGCTCTGTTGGTCCTTAGTCATTCTTTGACATTGCAAGGGGACAAATTTGGTTCACAGTAAATAAGATGTTCTTTATTTTTAAGACAGCCTGGCCTTGGACCCCAACATGAGGCTGCTGCTGTCTTAACTAGGGATGTGAGCAGACACGGGACCGGTTTAATATGGGAAACTAAATTAATGAGTTTCTTACTCTTTTTTATAACTACAGAATTCAAAATGCTAAATAATAACTGTAATGCTGCGTTCACACTGCAAGCGACCCAGCTACCAAAATCACGTTGCTCACTGACGTATCGTCGCATATCCATAAATACCTCATTTTGGTCACCGTCGGCCGTCGCTCGGTGGCGTCACATCCGCTCGAGTTTCACCGCGATAATATCATATATCATATAATAGGATGTATAAGCGGACATTATTCCAGCTGTATCCTTTTCATTCACTTATCAAACACAAAACACTGCAGCTGATGATGCAGCAGCATTATACTATCTGTGAGTTTCCTGCGGTCCGTCTAGTTGGAACTAATGTCCTCACTGACTAATGTTTAGGGGTGGGCGATATGGCAAAAATATCATATCACGATTTTTAAAAAATAAAATCACGATCACGATTTTATCACGATTCTTTTTTACTTTGATTTTTTTAGACTAATTTGCATGTTTGACCATTTTTTTCCCTATGTTTAACATATAAAACATGTAAAACCCTAAAAGAAAAAAAAGGACAATTTAAAGCTGGGGTTGGCGATCTGATTTAGATACACTTTTTGTAATACTGGTTAAAATGGTCTTTATGACCCGATGGTAATCAACTCATTATGTGTTCTTAAAACAGAGCGAAAAATATCCGCTATCTACAGCAGGAGCAAAACATGGAAAACACCAACCAATAATCTTGCAGGGATACCTTCTTTTACACCAATCAAATCCGTTATTCTGCGTGTGCAGCATTTTTACAGACAGTGCGTGTAGCACGAGCATGTAGCGTAGGGGAACAGACTCCTGGAGAATGCTTACCTTTCAAGTTTTGTCTTTGAAAATAAGGGAAGTCCGCTGTGAGCTGTCCCACAACACCAACCAAGCTCCAGTATCCCTCACATTTAAGACAGATGTACAAGAAATCTAAAATAAACTCTGTTTTTCTAAGTTTGTTCCGCTGTTGGCTCTAATCTCGCGAGAACTGCCGTCCATGCTGCTGCAGGTGGCAGTTCTCGCGAGGCTTCTTCTTCTTCGGTGGTTGGCATCCATCATTTTGGAGCATTACCGCCCCCTTCAGGCTAGAGACAGACAGCTAGTTCTGCAAAATCGCCAACCCCAGCTTTAAGCCAAAGAAACTTTCTGAACAGGTTTTAATTTAAATAGTGCAGTTTTTATAAAAATGTGCAATAAATGTAAACATAACAGGTAATGAACAACAATATCAACATTATCTCTTAAAGTGCAACAATTTAGAACAAATGTTATCTAAATGCAATGTCTATAATCTGAGTGAATAATCCAGCTGCTTTAGAACAGATTTTTGTTCAGACATCTTCAAGCTTTTATCTCCTTTTCTCTTTCCGCCATGGCTTCATGCTACATGACCAAACAGGAGATCCCACCATGCACTGCGCTTAATGTGCTACGACTGGCTAGTCGGGTGCCCGCCAAAGTCTCTGTGCCCACACAGACGATCTGACGATCTTTCTGCTTTATGAGATCATCCCCACGTTATAATCCTTAACGATTTAATATCGTCATATCGCACACCCCTACCACACGGACACATAAATTGTTCCTCTGTAGTCCGGATGAATAACAGTCTGTCTAGGGTACCGTCACACGTGCACACACCTGCTGATTGATCAACTTTTTTTTTACTTTGACATCGCGTGACAAGCTATGTGGTAGTGCCCGCCCCATCGCGGCTGTACATTGACTTTGCATGGAGAGTGATCGCCGAGGTAGTACAGGTAGCATGCGGTGTGTACACACCTTTACACAACTGCCCAACACAAGACATGCACAGTCACTGACTGCTAAGTCTCTGTGAGTCTGCTAGCATCCTTTACTCATTCCTTAAATATGTTTTTGGGCCATGACGGAGCACTCCGCTTCTGATTCACACTGTGGCTCCCCATCTTTGCAAAGGGAGGTGTAATTTGTTGGATGCTACCATACTACTTCATCAATAAAACAACTAATCCACTGAAAAGTTATTTGACTCTGAAAACAAAAATGCTGTCACAAAGCAACTGGAAAATGTAATTAAGCTACTTGAGTTGCTAATTGTAGAGACGTTACTGCCCATCACTGGATTAATGGTGAAAACAAGCAGAAGAGATTAAAACTTTCTCCACAATAAAAGATATATCAGAAACTTGGTAGTAATCTTCCATTTTGGTACAAACTCTGGACTAAACTTTGGTTCGTGGTTTTGTGTATGGCAGTGATCACCAACTGGCGCCCAGGGGCCACATCAGGCCCCTCAAAGCTTTCCATCTGGCCCCCTGATTGTTATGAATATCTTTCAAGGATCAAACTTTTCTTATGACTGAAAGAAAATAGAATCTTAAGAAAAAAGTCAAAAATCAAAAATAAAATTTAAAATTCTCAAAGTATGACTTAATTCTCAGACTTCTACCTTTTCTCCACTTTTTTCCTTATATTTCTAAATATTAATGTCAGAAATTTTAGTTTTTTCTCAGACTTTAAAACGAGTTCAACCTGGAGTCTTTCTTCCTTTTTGGCCCTTATGGACTTCAGTGTTACCAAACGAGAACATGTGCAGACTAAAAATATGCTGTTTTAATAGTACATTTTGTCTCTAAACACCCCAAACTATTTGAGACCCCATGTTTGTGCTTCAGGACTGGGGAAGGGGACTCATAACAAATAATATTGTAATGGACCAAAATATTTCTTTTTAATTGTTTAGTAATTCGTTTCACTGTTTTCTGGCCCTCATAGCATATGTCAAGAAAAAAGCTGGCATTGTACAAATGTGGTTGATGATCCCTGGTGTAGGGATGGGTACCTTTCACATTTGAACCGATACCATACAGATGCCCGGTACCTGGGAATTGGTATCGGTACTCAATGGTACAAATTTTCGGTACTTTTGCGTGTGTTTATGGGGTAATAAATATTAATTTGTTTAATATTAAGATCTCTGCTGATGTCATAACGCTATTGCCGTGCTGCGTTCAAGTCCGGTATGGAAATTCACCTACTCTTCCCAATAGTATGCCTGCTTCTTCCACTCCCTCACAGTCACAAGGATGCGTTTAGGTACCTAAACATGGTACCATTTGTTTTTACGTGAATCGGTACTCGGTAGTACCTACTGAATTCGGTCGGTACCTCTTAAAGTACCTAATTCGGTACCCATCCCTACCCTGGTGTATGAAGTTTTTTTATACTTCGTTGGTTTATGTTTTTTAACTCTCATGTTGTTACCTGTCTTTTGTGTGCCCTGCCGCAAAACTAATTTCCCTTTAGGAGACAATAAGGAGATTCTGATTCTGAAACTGCTCTGCATGTAGACTGAACAAACAAGAACTTCATACTTACATTGTTCTTGCTCTGAGTGTTGTGAAACTCCTCCTGATGTCTGTCTTTCATCATTTTCTCCACCACTCCACTGCGACTCCACACGTCAAACACCGTCTTTCCATGCTGGTATCCCACCTCCTTCATGACAGAAACACAAAATCATTTCATTCTTATTCTGTAACACTTACTTTTTCAAGTAGATGTCACATAATGGAGGGGTTCTTCTCAGAAATTAACAAAACAAACAAACAAAAAAAAACTGGTAAATTCCTAAGATCACAATTCAATACATGAGATAAGAAATCAGAGTTTCTTTTAAAGTTTCATAATGTTCTTTACTTTTGTGTTCCCTTTCCTGACAATACAAATTTCCCCATTTTCCAAATAAAAATTATACTATGTAAAGATTACAGTTTTAAACCAAACATTTATAATTTCTAAATTAACTTAGAGTCTTAACCTAAAGAAATAAGAATTTTTAAATCAATTAGTCCACTCCTAATAATCCTTTAAACACTTCTGTCCCAGCAAGTCCTCGTGTCTGCGGCTCTTCTCTTTTCTGTTCGCAACATTAAAACAGAAATCAGACTCAAAAAGGAAAGTACAGTAGGGCTTGGTATCGATTCAGATTTTCTGGATCAATTAGATTCGATATTACCAGGTCTCAAATCAATTCGATTCACGTTACAATAAGGTATTTATTCAGCGTGGGATATCTCAGTTAAAATAATACTGTAAACTTAAAAAATGACTTTTGATTTGGTGCATTATTTAAATTGTTTTTAGAATTAAGAAATGAACCCAAAGCAGTTACATTAATTATATATTAATTACATACATTAATGCGTATTCTGCATATTACTTGTTTTCTGTCCAACTCCTCTTTTCCTTCGTGCTTGTAAAATCAGAAATACGCCCATACGTCAGTCTTTAAACTCGCCGGTGGTGCCCATACAGTGCTATTTGCTTCTGCCATGTTTGTTTGATTACTTGCAGTAACATTTCACGAGATTTTGTTCAGTGGAAAGCAACGCTAAACGCAGATCACGCGATACTAGCTGGATTGCACGTCCAAAGAAAAAAACTACCCAAGTTAAAAGATCGATCTTTGGATTTTATGGATCGATTATGAACCATTTAAAGGGAAATCAATTAAAATCGATTAAATTGATTTTTTAAACCCAGCCCTAAAGTACAGCAAACAAAAAAGAGCGATTGATCGACAAAAAAACACTGGTATACCAGGAGAAAAAAAAACTTTCAAAAAGGGTGGATCTAACCAGTATTCAGTATCCTGGGGAGATAATACTTCGGTTAGAGAGCCTTTGTCTCTGGGTCTGGTGCTACGTCTGCATCTGCGCCAAGATTCTGATTATCGGTCTGATCAGAGCTAATTTCATCTTTGTCATATTTTTCTTAAACCCCACAGATCGTCATAAGTCTTGGATTGGTTTTATTTTCCATTTAATGACCCATTTCCCTGACATAGCCATCTTGTTTCTCCTGCTCACGCCATGTCTCCCCCCTTCCTCTACACCACATCCTCCTTAAATAACCTTTGTTTCTTTCATTTTTATATTAATATGTTGGCCCCTCCACCTAATTAATACACAACACAGGGAATATAATACATACAAAGATCTGAAAACTTTCTTTTTAGTTTCCACACATTATATTCTGCACCGTCTTCACTTATTTATTATTCATTTTTTCCCCACGTCCATTTTCTTTAATCATACAGTACAGACCAAAAGTTTGGACACACCTTCTCATTCAATGTGTTTTCTTTATTTTCATCTCCATTTACATTGTAGATTCTCACTGAAGGTATCAAAACTATGAATGAACACATGTGGAATTATGTAATTAACAAAAAAGTGTGAAATAAATGAAAACATGTCTTATATTCTGGTTTCTTCAGAGTATCCACCCTTTGCTCTGATTACTGCTTTGCACACTCTTCATTCTCTTTATGAACTTCAACAGGTAGTCACCTGAAATGGTTTTCTCTTCTCAGGTGTGCCTTTCCAGGGTTAATTAATGAAATTTCTTGCCTTATTAATGGGGTTGGACCATCATTTGTGTTGTTCAGAAGTCAGGCTGATGCACAGCTGACAGCCCTATTAGACAACTGTTAGAATTAATATTATGGCAAGAACCAATCAGCTAAGTTAAGAGAAACGAGAGGCCATCATTACTTCAGTCAGAGTCTACAATGGAATTAGTGATGAAAATAAAGAAAACGCATTGAATGAGAAGGTGTGCCCAAACTTTTGGCCTGTGGTAAAAATTCCCACAATAATCATTACCGTGTCCTTTTAAAATTACTGTTAAACCGTGTTTGATCACCACACTGTGTCAGTAACTCACAGTGATGCTGCTCTTTGCCTGGAAAGGCGAAACTATGAGCGTCTGCTCCTCGATGAAGCAGCCGTGTGTCGCTAACAGAGGCGCAGTTTGCAATGTTTTGCCTCAGCAGCTGGAGCCTCGCTCAGACTCTTACAGGTTTTGCCACTCGAAACAGCTGAAGTCTAAAGTCTGGTCTAAGTTTGGATTTTATAAGGATGTCGAGGGGAAACTGACTGACGACAGTCACCCTGTCTAAAACACCAAGCTGCTGTGAAAGACAAAAATGTGCGTGATTAAAACTGCTGTAACTCCTCGAGAAAACGACCAGAGAGAGAGAAAGAGGATTCAGAGAGCCATACCTGAGTGAATTATAGGAGGTTTATCAGGATTTTCTGTGTAAATAATGTATAAAGGTTGCAAATAACAGCATTAGTATCAATCTGGGGTGTGTTCCTGCTGTTCTTTCGCCATGTATCATTGTAACAGATCGTCTTTTTCCATCATAGTTCGTGTTTTATGGATTTAATCAATCGCAATTTGGAAATAGTAAAGAAGGAGATGTGGAGGAGATCTGCCATGGAAAGGGGAGACCAGAGGAGAGTCATGATGGGGGCTAACTGCTTCAGGGCCTGTTTTAAGTATAATGAAAAATTAAGTTAAAAAAAAGCCTGGACATGGTCTAATATAACAAGCTGTAACATGGACACTAATGCTGCAGGCAAACTAAAATGTGTGAGTGAATGTCAAATAGGTTAAATTTATTTTTGGCCCTCTCAAAACTTTGAACATGTTCATTTACAACAGTTCATGAAGTGACACCTGTTAAAAGTACAAATCCATTGTTTTTCTTTTCTTGTAATTACGCACAGTTCAAGCATTTTTAACAAAATAATAACAAATACCTGCCACAATTGTTTACTTTTATTTCTAATGAAAAAAGACTGTGTTAAAGTACTTTTTGAACATATTGAGCAGACTGCAGCAATACTGTGATAATAATGAGAACTGTGATAAGAAATTTTCATACCGTTACATCCCTAGCCTGTACTGTATTTCAGAAGAAATAAACATGGAACTACAGACTTTATTTCAGAGGAGCTGTTAATGATTCTTTACAAGCATCATTTTTCTATAATTTGAAATTGTATTTCATTTTCAAACTTACAGCAATCTCATCAAACTTTCCAAACTCCAGGGTCCTGTATCTGTCGATGGGAGGTCTGATGTACTCGCAGTAGTCGCTGTTCTTCACAGACTCCAGCTGCCTCACGCAGCACACGTAGGCCAGTCGTGTCTGGATCTCTGCCATGTTTAACACCTAAGACCAGGAATGAGCACGAGCACCAGTGGAGAAAACACCTCCCAGTATATCCTCATTGTTATTCATCAGACTCATTTACTTTTACACATCCTCACACAATCACTGTTGTGTCTTCACTTTTAATCAATCCATTACCTTTACTTTCTCTGCCAAGGGGTTGAGGCGTTTCCATAGCAGCCACCAGCCTGAGAGCGCGTCACCATAATTAGTGAGGTTGGTTTCATCCCGACTGCCCACGTCGATAGCTATCACCACTTTGGCCCCCATGGAGCGAGCAACATCAGCTGGGAGGAGAGGCGGAAAAAGAGAGAAAGGTGGGACAGTAAATAAAACAACTTTGTGGAATGATCCAGCACAAGAAAGGAAGACGACACAGTTAACACGCCGAGTGTAACGCACCAGGCAGGTTGTTGATGTAGCCTCCGTCCATCAGCAGGTGTCCGTCTTTGGGGTCGCAGAGAGGAGGCAGGTACCCAGACAGAGACATGCTGGCTCGGACGTACCGCCACAGGGAACCTTAGACAACAAGCAGGCAGTTTGTTAAAGTTTATGTCCTTGAAACACTTTGCATTTTATTCAAATCTACCAACCTGACAAGACGTAAAATCGAACCCATCAATACAAGAAAGTTAAGGTCGAGTTAACACATGACAACTGTGGTTACACAAGAATCTCTTTGGTAATTGGAGTGTGCTGTCTCTCTAAGAAAACATGGATTGAAAATTACAACCGAAGACATTTTTACAGTTTTTTAATTTAAAGCTCTAGTGAGGACTTTCTGGTTGGTAATAAAGATGCCTAAGATTGATGCTAGTGTCGACAATCAAGTACTGGACCTCTTTAGTTTAAGACAAAAGACACTGACTACCAAAAAGCCCATTTTTGTATTTCTCTATGATAAAGCTTCCTGAAGGGCTATTAATCTTTTTATGTAAAAACAGCAGTTTCCATAATTATGGAACATTACAGTCTAATGTGTGTTTATTGATCTCTGCACTAATATTTTTTTGAAATAACTATGTATTAGTAGTTGATTGGCTTTAATTGTTTTAATTTTCAGTCACCATTTTTGACTGGTTTTTAATACTATACTTTATCATGCTGTGGAAGACCAGAAAGAGAGCCCACATCACCCCAATTTCAGTCTCTGCATCGGCTGCTTGTATCTTTAAGAGTTGATTTTAAGGTTCTTTTACTAGTTTTTAAATCCCTGAAAGGTCTTACTCCTTTTAATTCATCCAATCTGCTTTTACCCTATGAACCCAGTAGAGCCCTCAGGTCTGCAGGTAGTGGTCTTATGATTGTACCCAAAGCTAGAACTAAAATGTTTCGTTTCATTATTAGGGCCCCTCGCCCGTGGATCAGTCTGAAGACCTGAGGGCAGCACCTACTGTTCATATTTTTAAAAGCAAACTCAAGACCTACCTTTTTAGTCTAGCTTTTAGCTGATTATATTTATTCCTATTCTTATTATTCTTATTATTCTTATTATTTAATCTTATTTATTTATTTATCTTATATTCATTTTAACCCCCTTAATATGTTTTATTATTCCATTAAGTTCAGATTTATTGTTTGGAATTTTATTATCTGTTTATTGATTTTCTTTCCACGATCTTACATCAGTGCATTTTATCTCATTTTACCATATTACTTTTTCAAAACGCATTATATTTACCTATTTATTTTCTTATAGTATGCTTATTTATTTATTTTAATCTTATTTCTCATCAGTATTATTTTATTGTTATCTTATTCTTAGCTCCAGTGTTCCCTCATTTTTAAGTTAAAGATGTTGTTTCCTCAGTCCTCTTACTCTGTTTTCTGTCACAGTTTCTTCGTGTCTTTGTGTGTTTGTGTGAAAGTGAGTGTGTGTGCTGTATGTGGATTGCGAGGCAGCGGTGGGCTGTATTTTTTTGTATTCAATTGTCTACTTTTTATTATTCTATTATTTATTTTCTTCATTTCTGTGTAAAGCACTTTGTGCCACAAAATTTTGTATAAAAAGTGCTACATAAATAAAGTTTGATTGATTTTTTTAACCATGCTTTTGTGATGGTTTTATTCTTTTTTGTAAACTTGGGCTCATTTTTTAGTTTCGTTCACTAACGCACAATCTAGGGAGGCCTTCCATGGACATGCACCCATACCTTTTTTTAACTCTTTTTTTTAAAGGCTATCAAGTACTTCTCGGTTGTTACTCTCGAGATCTTAACTCATCTTGTTTATTAGAAACCAACAATGGTTTGTTACCATAAAAACAGTCAAAACAATCTGAAGAATCTAAAATAAAGTTTTGCTGTTTATTTGTCTGAACACTGTTTATAATCTTATGGTGTTTTTCTATTTTATCCTTTCTGTCAACATGTCCAACGGGGTTACCAAATTCTTTTGGGACCTAAAAGAGAAGTTTTTCCACATGCACGTCAGAAAACGGGGTAAAGACAGGAGAGGGGATGAGAATGACCACGTCCTACACTTTAACCATGATGATTTTAGTCTGACAGTCTGCAACCCAGAAAAACAGGCTCGTGGCCCAAATTGGTCGTGACCCAGACTTTAGGAAACAATGTCCATAGTAGGGATGCAAACAATTAATCAATTATCGATTAATCGTTGATAAGAAATTACTCGATTAAAGTAAATTAATTGCAATTAATCGAAGAAGAAGAAGACGACAACAACAACAAGACAAACGAGAAGTGGTAAGCTGGCAGGATGAAGAGTACAAGATGGAGTTCAGTATGGAACCACTTTAAGTTGGTTAATGACGACATGATTTGCATTTTCTCTTTCAAAAGAAAGAAAGCATTTTCATAGAAAGGAACCCTTTGATTCAGAGGGGAATTCAGCTTCACAGAAAAATTGCCGCTTATCAATTAATCGATCATCGATCGATAAGATAAAACAACTATCGATTAATGAATGACTCGATAATTTGCATCCCTAGTCCATAGTATCTGTCATTAATTCTCTCAAGGTTTTATCTCCCTAATAAAGATTTTAAAAAAGAGATGAATCTTACTTTCACGCTAAATAAATGCTCATATTTATTGCTACTTTTTCTTATATATTTCTTCTATTATTTTATTTTTATTTAACCAGATAAATCCCACTGATATTGCATTGGGTTAGTTTCTTTAGATGCCTTTTTTATTGATATACTTTAATTCAATAATAAATAAATAATGGAAATATACATGCTGAATGTAAATTCAAGTTAACGATATCTAAGGAAATTTGCTGTGCTGCCAAGTATGTATAATGAATTTGGAATTGTATTATTTATCCATTATTATGATATTCAATTTTTTTAATGTATGTATTATCCTCAGTTTGGGTGGTGGTGAACAAAAACTGAAAGAGAAAATCGTGTCAATATTGTTTGAAACATTAAGTTATGTATCAATGTATTAATGACACCAACTGAAACAATTAGGTAAATTAAAACAACAGAACAGATAAATCCCACTGAGATCAGGAGCTCATTTACAAGAGCGATCAGCAGCACATGCCATAAGAAACAGAAATTCATTTTAAAAGTTTAAGGCAATAAACAGCAAATCAAGACAGTAAATATGGCAAGGATTCACTTAACTTACGGTGGAAATGCTACAGTTTTAGGGAACAGTAACAATTAAAAAAGAAGAAACAGGCATTGCTCATTGAAGGTGCTGCAGTTTTAGGAACAGTAACAAATGCTGCCTTGTGAGTAAAATGGACAAAAAGCTTTAAATGAAACCAGTTTCTGTGTCCTTTTAATGGTGTGTTGTAAACTTGGATATATGACTTAGTATTTTTCTGTTATCACAGTGTTTACTTCTTTCATATTTTCCATATTTCTCATGCATTTATTCAGTAGAAAAGTGACTGTACCTACCATCAGTGTGTACTCTCATGGCCGAGGCAGTGATGTCTGTTGTGATATTAAAGTACGGGATCCAAAGGTCCTGCATACACAAAAAGGTTACGTGGGAACAGATCAAAATAAAACTCACATGGTCCTGCACACGCTCAAAGATATTTCTGGGAGTTAACCTGCGGAAAATAATTATTCTCCAGGTTCCCCTCTTCAGTGTCCATGAGACCTCAGCTCACTCACCTCAATCTGTTTGCTTTTGAAGACATTGCTGATGCTGGAGTTGAAGGAAGCGCCAGAGAACATGGAGGTGATGGGGTACGTAAGATCCAGAACCTTCTGAAACACTGATGTCATTTCCTGCAGAGAGAGGCAGAATGAAGAAATATAATTCCTCTGTAAAAATAAAATCAAGAACGAAGCCCTCAACAAACCAAGATCCAATAATTAAACTGCAGAAAAGAGGATAATAAAAGAAGCTGGATACCGTGATCCTACAAATCAGTTTTTTATAAGATCACATGCATTAAAATTTATGGACATTGTATATTTAAAAACATTAGAAATTAGGTTTCGAGTGGTAAATAAGACAATTCCTGTTTCAATTCAAAACATGTTCAACCCTTTCATGCATGTTGTTCACTATAGTAGACAAACATTTGAAATAAATAAATATACGCTTTAGGCTACAGTACCATGTCCAACTACTTGGTGGAAAATTCCAAAATATCATATTTGCATATTTTTTCCATTTCGAAATATTGCATCATAAATCCAAAACAGCCAACAAAGGACAAATTTGGTATCATTTCTGCATTCAGATTTTTATATAATTTTGTATTTTTTATTTTAAATTTTGGTGTAAGTCAAAGGTAAATAGTTTGATTACGGCAAACACATATACTTCATATTTTTATTTTTTATTTACTCTTAATAAATGTTTGTGGATCCTCATCAAGTCCACTAAATTACTACTGTGATGGATAGATGTATAACTCCCACAAAAATAACATAAAAAATTACCATGACTTTTAACTTGTTGAAAAAAAAAATTACAATAAAAAAGGTCTTTGAGATCTAATAATTCATGCATGAAATGTTTAAGCTAAGGCAGGGCATTTATTACTTAGGGCGGTTGCTAATGTTTGAAACTCACAAAGTCTGGACTTATCTAAAATACAGATGTGATTCAGTTTCGGGTGTAAAATTATGGAATGGACTAAATAATGAAATAAGGATGTGTAATTCTATTTTAGTGTATAAGAAGAGTTCAAAAACTAAAATTATCAAAGGTTACAATAAAATGTGTTTTGGAATAATGTGCTAGTACTGATGTTTATTGTGAATTATTTAGTTAATCTTATGGTACAGGATAGGCTAAAAGAAGCCTTGGGACTTCAGCTTATTCCTTTTTTCGCTTGCTGTCTGTTTTCTTTTTTGTATAAACTAGGGATGGGATAAAATATCGTTTGGCAATATATCGCGATACAGTACGTGATGAAATGCATCAAGTTTGAAAAAAATGGATCACGAAATAAAGACGCCACGTCCGGTAATAGCGCATGTGACCAGAAGTGACGACAACAAACATTAGCACCAACTACCTTGCCTCCAAAAAGCCGAATGATGGAGTCAAATGAGGTCGAAATTGAGGACGCTCCGCCTGGATACAAGTCATCTGTCTGGCAGTATTTTGGCTTTCTCATTAAAAAAGACGAAGACGGCGAAAATGAGCCTACTGCTCGTTAGCATACACTCTCTAACCTCTCTAGGGTTAGAGAGAGTGTTGTTGTTTGTGTTTGGCCTGTTAGGCCTTGTGTTTTCCTGTGTGCAGCTCAAACAAAAACAAATAAGTTGTAATTACACAGTAATATTTTTTCTTTTTTACTTTTTCGATATTGTATCGTGATGTATCGTATCGTGACCCGGGCATATCGAGGTGCAGCGTATCGTGAGTTTAAGTGTATCGTCCCATCCCTACATGATTTATTTTTTTTAAACCGAAATAAAGCATTTATTCATTCATTCATTCAAAATGAAGTGCAGAGTAGAATATGAGCAAATAAAATAAGCCTGTTTTAGATCAATTGAGATTTCAGGTGCTTGTGCCTGGTGATAAAGCTTCTTTGTCCCAGTTTTCATTTGTGAAATTCACTCAGACTAAAAAGCATCCATATTAAGACAGTTTTCCTGATTTGGAAAGGCCAATTCTTTGATTGCTGCTTCTGTTTTACTTTAATATGAGGGAGCAGAACTCCAGTCAGCTGCCTCTAAATCAAACTTTCAGAACCAAGGACAGAGTCAAATAAGGAGGGGCTGGAAATAATGCAGGAAGACAAATAGTACCACATGCTCAGTTGGCAGTCGGGACACAGAGCAGGTGTCTCAAATTATCCGTCATGGAGAAATTCGGTTTTGTAGATAATATGTCTCCAACCCTGCTGCTATTCCCCACAGTCAAAGTAAAGTGATGTCTCAATACAAAGAGCCAGGCGGTTTCTGTGGGAAGTACGTAGAAGCAAAAGATCAGCATCAGGCCCTGCCATCTTTTGCTTGTACCTCCAAAATCAAGTCCATTTATAAAACAGATGCCCTGTTCTGGTTTATCGCCAATCATCAATCACTCTTAAACAGTGTTGGGACTAACAGCTTTAGAAATAACAGCGTTACTAACGCCATTATTTTTTCCCAGTAACGGTTAATCTAATTATTCTTTCTCATGTGTTACAATGCTATTACCGTTACCGAAATGTGGCTCGTTACTTTACACCGATGTCAAGCAGCTGTTATCCGACCTCAGTCAGACTCAGACAGGAGCTGCACTGTTGACAGACACACGAGAGAACACGCCAGAGTTGCCAGGTCCGCTTATTAAAAGTGACTTTTGGCTTCTTTTTCTAACTTGCATGTGCATATTGAGAGTTGTGGGTTGCAGTTTTTTGGACTTTCACCATTTATTTTTTACTGTCTAAGGGCTCAATAGAGGCGTCACGTTATCAAATATTACAGTTTTTAGGCTTATTTATAGACATTTTTGAGTACAAAATGTCAGAACAATGATCCAAAAAAGTTCATACGTGGGGGGAAGTGCTACATATACATTTTAAACACTTTATTAAATTTGGCTTTTATTTGACAAAATACATATGTTTTTGAGCTTTGGCTCAATATGAACTGTTTCTAAAATCCTCACCTGACCATATTGTTATATAACCCCTATAATTTTGCTCTGCATTACTTTATAACAACAGTCCTTTGCAGAGACGAGTTAAAAATATTCTATTATTCATTTTTAGAGTTTTACAGCTGCTCCAGCATCATTTCAAAGAGATATTCACAATAAAAAAAATTGTTTTTTTTAGGATAACATTTTCAATTTTTCTGACTTCTGTCTTCATTTTCTCTGTCCCAGTAACACATATACTGATAATTACACATCCTGTTGTCTAAAAAAACAGGGATAATTTCTACGTCTTTTTTATTATGTTGTTGAACTGGAAATAAATACTGTAAAAATATAAATAATTTCATGGTTTGGCAGGACAAATCTCTCAAGTGTCACTTTCATTATGACACCAAAATAAATCAAACAGACCTTGTGGTTGCAGAGATACACTCTTTTCTTTATGAGTATGTGATTTTCAAGCAGAAGCTTAATAAAGGGGCTGAACAGGTTAACTACCGTAAAATACCAAATAAACACCCGGTTCCAGTTAGTCACCCAGTCCCAAATAAACGCCGGGTGTAGCAGTACATTTTGACAAATAGACGCCCGTTTCAAATAAACACCTGTAGTAATTTATTTGGCGGAGCCGAGGAGCTACGGTCGAAGTTACAGAACATACATGCGAACGCTGAGCTCAAAACTGACAGTTCACGTTTGAAAAGAAACATGATCAGACTGAACCTCAACAGTCTACATGGTTTATTTGTCTCTTTGGATGTCCTGTCCGCTTGTCCTCCCTCTGTATGTCAACAAATGCAGGTTGGTGTACGGCACTCTATTTCACAACAGTGCAGTTACACTCAACGTCCACAGAGGGCACTGGAGCGCAAAAAGAAAGAATCTTACACACTAGGGCTTCACAAATCCAAAGAAGAGGATGTTGCCAATGCTGCTGTTTGTTTTGTCCCCTTAACTAATGTCAGGAGGCCGGACACGTCAGTTGGCGGTACATTGCTGCTTATCTCCATGGCCCCGGTGCAGAGAAAAGCAAAAAAGTAAGACCTTAACTTAACTACCAATCGTTCCTGATTAGTTTTCAGAGTGTTTAGAGAGAGCTGAATTGAAAGAAGACAAGAGTATAACAACGGCACTATCTTGCCTTGAAAATGTACTGGTGATATTCATACTGGTGTAAATAAATAATGTGATTATATTTACCATATTTTTTCATTTTTTGCTAAGCAAGATTTTGTGCAACAGAACTTAAAAGCCTGCCCCAAATAGTCGCCTGATCCCAAATAAACACGTGGTATACTCAGTGATTGAAACAAATTAACGCCCCGGCTTTTATTTGGTATTTTACGTTAGGTTTAGTTACTGATGATGCTAATATTTCCTATGGCTGAGAAAATAATCCACAACCAGACACATAGATTATTATTATTCCTCCGCATTCCTTGCTTTCCATTTCAGAAAAGTAAATCTGAAAAGATCATCTTAATCATAATCATCGTCTTGGTACCTGCTGTAACTGTCTTTATATTTAGTCGATTAAATAGCTTTTACCCTGCTGATCTTTTCAACACAGGAGCACTGGTTTAATAACCTCGACAAGAAAGACTAAAAATAAAGCTTTGGAGATTCTATCACAGTTTATCGAGGAGGACGAGAGAGCAACAGAAGCAGCAGTAGGCAAAGACTGGACGAGTCTGTTCTGCACCCCTGAGGGCCAGGCATTATTTCCAGTCAACCAAACATCATCTTTGACGGACGTGTGTAACAAACTGCCTCCAGCTGACTGGTGCCTGCATGGTGTCAAAAACAAAGGGTCTTATTTCATATTCTGTGACATGTCGCGTCCAAAGGCAGAGCTCTGCTAATGCAGTTAATATGCAAACCACGCACTGGACTATTTCTGCACAGAAACCTATTAGTTGTGATGGGAAATCAGCACAGTGGGGTTAATTAAATCAAAGGTAAAATCTGAGTCTAAACAACATTAAAATTTCAAAAACGTACAGTCTGAAAGATTCACCTTCACAAGGGCAGGGTCAAACCCAGACAGTCTGAAAATATTCCTCTCCTTTAAAAACTGAACAAAAACATATTTGTGCTGTTGTACAAGGATACAAGACTAAAATACTCCACGAAAACCTTATCTTCACACATTTTTCTCCACGAATGAAAAAAGCAGCTTTTAGGGAGGAAACAAAGCAGCCGGTCAGCTGGTCGGCAGATGTTATGTAACATATGCTGCATTTGTTTCTTCAAGGTCATCCTACATCAACATTTTACCATATAATAACTCAACAGCTGTGAAAATAAATATGCAGCAACAAGGGATTTCCTTCTGGCACATGGGACCTATGGTGCAGAATTTTCTTTTTCAAATCGGATCAGGACACTTTTATTATCATCTTTGTGATAAATATACTTTTTTCTTGTCAAATCTGCTATTTCCTTTGTTAGATATATAAAATAAGAACCTGAAAAACTCCATTGATGATACACTATCTATGATAAAAAGAAAAAAAAAACTTTCTTGAACTTTCTTGTTTAAACAACTGTAGAAAACTGGATATGACAAATGTCACAAGAAAAATTTTTTTTTTCTTATTCTTATCAAATTTCCCTTTTTTATTTGTTTTTTTCCTTTCCAGTTCAAATTGAATTAGTTCTGCTTTTTGTATTTTACTTCAGATTGTTCGTGACAACCCTATTTGTTGTGTACTGAAGATAAAAACTAATGGAGAACAGTTTGGGTGGGTGAAATGTCCTTTGCCAAAAAAAAAAAAATACAGCAGTATGTTGCTACATATGTGTATACGTATGTGTATAGATTTTGATTTTTGCAGAATGGATACAGCTTCAAATATTGTGAAAGAAGTTTAAAAAAAACACCTTTGGTAAAATCACCGATGGTGGCAGATGACATGACCTGACATAAGCTTGATGTGTTTTTTTTAAACAAAAAATGGACAGAAAGTGACAGAAATTTTGTAAAAACATAGTCAACATCCACAGTTGTTGTGTGACATTAAGTACCTTCATATCAGCAGGCTTATTCTACTTTTAGGTTGCAGGAAAAACAAAGTGCTACTGAGGTACAGCCAACTTCAGTCATAGCTGCATTCTTGTCAAAAACAAACTCATTTTAGTGAAGAAAGTTTTTTTACAGAGTAACTGTTATGATATTGGATCCTTCATGCATATGTATTGGCTTTGTCCAGGAGTTGTTATTTTTTTGGAAAATGATATCAATTACATTATCAGAACTTCTTAACGTCGAAATTCCTTATTGTCCTAAATTGTTTTTACTGCATGATACTTCTGCCTTTACTATATCAACTTGTCATCAGTCAGTTCCATTTGCTGGTCCAACAGCTGCCAAAAATGATGCCACCTCATACTCTTTCTCGGTTGCACTGGTTAAACTCTTTATTAGACATTGCTTATATGGAACTGTCAGTATTAAGGATGCACAATGCCAACTAAGCTCCTCTTGGTGTTCTGAAATAGAGAAAATTAAGGATGTCTTATATGTGCAAAAAGGATTCTAGGATTTCTTAGAAATTTATTTCTAGTTATTGATTCATGTATTTTATCTTTTTCGGTGTATGTGCACCTGTGTGACTGACTTACTACTATTTTTTGTAAAGATCATGAGGTGATCACATCTTCACATTTGTCTTAAACCTGTCAGCGCAATACACCTTAGCTAATTAGGGGGGGTGGGGGGAGGTTTGTCTGTTTTGTGTTTTATTTTGATCTTTTTATTTTTTTTATGTTGCTTTATTTAAAACTTCAATAAAAAGAAATTGGAAAAAAAAAGAAAAACACAAGACTAACTTTGCATCCCCCTCCCCTGTTATATATTTATTTTTTTGTTAAAATTCTGTCAGAACAAAAATGAATTGGTGTAGTTAAGCAGTTGTGATCCAAATCTCCACGTCTAGGCTACGTTTACACAAACACTCTGACTAAAACGCAAAGATTTCTTCTTTGTGTTTTCAAAGTCGATCCGCGTTCAGACGGAGATGCTGGAGAAGAATTAAACCGCTGTAGTGTGCATGCAGGTTAAGTAGATAGTGATGTAGGTTTGCAGAGGGGCAGCACTGCTACAACACACGTATGAAGAAGAAAAACTTTTCACAAACAACAATGGCAAGTGGACGCACAAACGCGCAGGAGTTTCTTGTCTGGACTACAAATCTGTCTGGATAGTTTTGTCTGGATAACAAACCGAGCACGGTAAGCAGGACACACGATACTCAGTAGACGGCCGAAGCTGTTGTTGTTCCTGGTATGCACACGCAGCCTTCATGTGAAAGAGTACCGCACATGTGGTGACGTCAGTGTTTCACCCTGAAACTCTCTGATATGGGATTACACGGCGCTGCACAGAGAGCGTGTTGAGAACTCTCGACCCTGGACCCTGGTTTCAAAAGTCTGCGGATTTAAGCACTCTAGGTGCCGTTCCCATGTAAACAGGAGGCCGAAATGCAATGAAAACTTATCAGATTTGACCGTTTTAGGCCTTGTGTAAACGACCCCTAAATGACAAAATCCTGTATATGCTATCATACAAGTGAATAGTCACTGCCTTCCACAGTTTGAAATGGGCAAATGCAGTTGAATATAAGTTCTTCTGAGAGAGATATCTACTGTTCCAACCACATTAAGGCCACAGCTCAACACTGATCAGCCACCTTAACAGCAACAGTTAACTCATAGTAGAAGAAATTTGAGCAGCAGCAGCCTTAACCAATCAAAGATGTCGCTGTGACGGTGTGTGTGGGTGGTTTGATTTTTCAATTTTAGTTTTTTCCTTCCACAAGAGTGATAACACATGCACTCTGGTCTTTTTGGAGTTTACAGACTATGATTTTCCCATTTAAATACAGTACAGTAAAAACACCAGAAAATCCAGTTAAAGCAGCCAGCTAAGAAACATTCACTGCAGCATGGATGGTAACAAGAGTGATGTGGGGATCACAAATTTTTGTCAGGAAACACAGAAGCTACCAACACAATAACGGTTTTCTTGGCTACAAGCCTATGGCATTTTTCACTATGTTCTTGGATCACTGCTGATATTACATAACCTGATACCAGACGGACTGTTAAAAAAATTCACCAGTTATCTGGGAAACAGCCCATAGAAAGTGTTTGGGAATGGGCAGAACCCTGAAAAGCATTTTAGCAGGTGATTGGATGATCATTCTGTCAATCAAATTCATTACAGGCCATTCAGTAATGTAGCAGTCGAGTGCTACCGCTGCAGTTCAAAATACAAAATGTAAGACACTTCAGGAAACAAACTTTTGGAGTTGGAGAAAAAATATCCTTTCTATTGAGACATGGGTTCAGTCTTATTCTTTGTTTTTCATTTGATAAAGAAATGCAGTCCAGATCCGACAAAACTGATTGTGTTTTTGCTCCTGTCCGCTCTGACTATCATGAATAAGAGGCAACATTGTCCATGATGTTTCCAGGCTAGAAGCACCTCAGCTGATACTTTCTGCTTCTCTCTGATTCTTACATTCATGTTTCTCAGACTCTTACCATTGCCCATTCTCTGGCCCTAATCCTCATGCGGCTGTGGCTACGGTCCTCTGCGTACAGCGCCCCCATCAGGGAACCAATGGAGACACCGCCAATGAGGTCAACTGGGATCCCGGCCTCACACAGAGCCCGCATTATCCCCACCTGGGAACAGCCCCTGGACAGGAGGGTGGAAAAAAGCAAAACAAAGAAGATTATTGAACATTTAAAATCATAAAGATGAGTACAAATGTCTTGGAAAATCCACTGGCTTCAATGTGAGGTGGTTTATAAGACAGCATGCCAATGTCTGTTTAGTCTCAGGAAACTAAAACAGTGATCATTTTAATCTGTTCAGTTCATACTGAGTCAATGCACTATTTTTGTTATTGTCTCGTGGTTTAGTAATTTTACCAACAGAAATGCTCTTAACTGAGCTGTTGAATAGTCAAGAAAGTCTGTGGGTGAACCAAAACCAGATAAAAAGTTACCTCGCCCCGCCTCCTCCAAGGATAAGGGCAATAGCATTTCCTGTGAGGACTCGAGCCAGGCGAGAGAAGTCTGAGTGACGATCAGCTGGTTTCTCAAATACTCGCTGATACAACTCCAACTGAAATCCATAAATAATAAAATTACTCCAAACTAGGAAAAAAGCAGCAAAAGGATGAAACTTTAGTGAAAGAAAAAAAAAAATGTTGGTAAGGAGCTGCGAGAAGAGAAAAAATGTGTTTGATGTGCAGGTTAAAAAAAATATTAAAATCGTATTTTCTGCTCTCACCAGTTTGGGGTGGCTCCTCTTCGAGAAGACTCTTCTGGGACAAGAGAGGTGGAGGTGTCTGGAGATCCAGCTTCGCATGTTGAGCCAGTCAACAGTCCCTTTGGGTGGGGGGCCGTCTTCTCTGTGCAGGAGCACCAGCTGCTTCTGGGCCCGAACAGCGCTGCCTTCTAACATACGCTCCAGCTGGAGGGGAGACATCAAGCGCAGATGTTTCAGAAAATTTGATACCCCTTTCTTTCATCAGATGGGCTCTGAGAGGGAACTTGGACAGAAAGTTGAGTTTCAAACCAGAAAAATACTAAAAACTTGTGACTGAAAAGATTCAAGTAAGCACGGCGACAGAACTTGTGCAGGTATGTGATAAAAATGATCAGATTGTTCTTCCAAAATAATTAAACAATCTAGCTTTTTCACTGTTCAGTTATTTTTCCCTCTTTTGATTAAACTAGTCTACATCTATTTATTTATCTTTATTTTATTTTTTTTTCACCATAAATTAGAAACAATTACATTGGCATGGAAAAAAAAAATGCAAGATAGTGCTGGAGAGGTGAAAAAACCCCAAAGTGGGCTTATCCAAGATACCTCCCCAAATAGAATAATAAAAATATAAGAAGATGAAGAAATAAAATGTAATAAAATGAAATAAACTCAAACTACCTCAGCAACAAACAAACAACAAGCAAATGAATTAATTATGAATGAGAACAAAAAGAAGCTTTGGGATCATGATGTATTATATATATAAATTATATTTGTAAAGAACATGGGAAGTTTTCAACCAAACAGGGGACATTTAAAAATAAAACAAGCAAAAGGAGGCAAAATGTAGGTGAAAGATTATTAAATAATATATTGCATTTTCACTCTTCTTTTGGCTTTGCAAGTCTGACATAATGAGACTTCTTGCAATTTGCTCATATCAACCCTTTAGGACTTCCCATAAGGAATTGGTGATAAAGCCTTACAGTGTGCCACAACTTAGAAAAAATAATGCAAAAATGTTTTTAAGGGACTGTATCCTAAATTAGAGTAAATAAAAAGATTTTATGCTCCTTTTTTGGAGAATTACTTCCACTGATGACAGAACATTTAATTAAAAGTGTGACTATGTTGTCAATCACTACACTATTGAAAACGCTTCATTACAGATTCTATGTTTCACAGGAAATTTGTTTAATTTAATGATAACTAAATAAGTAAACAATATCACTACAAGCACAGAGACAAAAGTTAGTTATTTATGAGTTAACATTGTTGGAGGGTTTACTTGAGTGTCAAACTTCATGCTGATTTGTAAACATGAGAAGAAGTGAAGCCTTGCTTCTTACCAGTGGCTCTCCTGCTGAGCACTGCTGCTCCACGTGGACACGTGCACTCACAAGTGCAGCAGGGGAGAGGATGGAGAAATAAAACCTCACGCTGATATGGATCAAGTTCACCTTATATCAATTTTTGAATAATTATGTATCTTTAATTTGGGCTAGTTTGAGCATCAGCAGGGAATACAATTTTATATCAAATGTGTATCTACATGTGTACTATCCCTGGTAGTATTATATGGCAAAGGACTACTTTACAAACGTTTATTTTTAGGAATGCAGGATGTTGAGACTTCTGGTAATATCCAAAATGCTGATGTTTCTTGATCAGCACAACGTCAAAAGCACAACGTCTCCACTTCACTAAAATTGGCCTCATCTTTTCATTGTGACGGTTCATTTCTGTCAGAATAAATATTAAAATTAGTATAATTTTTATTTCAAAAAGTGGACATTTAGTGATGTTAAGGAAAAACCATTATGGTACACTTGTACAATCTGTCAATTTTACAGTCAAAATAATCAGATATAGACGGCCAATACACAGGGCCAGAAGATCAGCTGTAACTATTACCACAAATGAATATCTTCAATTATGATAATCAGCTTTTTAGGTAATTTCTGTCCATCTAATACAATATTGGTCAGATAACAGTGTGCATCCAGTCTCTATTTATTTATGTACCTTGTTCATTCATTTTTCCATAATGGGTGGGAACAGTATTAACCATCAGAAGTTGCCCTTGGATACCCGTGGATGCCTGTGGTTGACGTACGTATCAGCTTCAGATATCAATGCAATGGCTTTCATACCAGAAAATACCCATAAATACTCACTTGTGTGCTACATTATGGCAGCATCTCTGCTCTCATAGGTCTATCCCTGGACAAATTTCAAAGTCATAGTAAAAATACCCTTTTATTATCCCCATGAGAGAAATTTGTCTTTGTCTGCTGCACAGACAATACATTCAACACATCCTACTCATGTGTCTAGAATTAGCAAAAGAGCACACAATTACAACAAATAAATGATTTCATTAAAAAAGCATCAGGTTAACAATGCAAACCAGCATTTAATTTTACAGCAGGAGCTCATGTCGCCAACAGAGCAGCGCCATCTTCACCTCAATAAAAATCCTCAATAAAAAGTTTGGAGAATCACAGATTTTAGAAAAACTAAAGGTATTTCATATGAACACGATACGATTATTCATGGAAATGGCAAACTGGACTTTAATTTTGACAAGGCACAGATGTGAAAAATCTGTTTTGAGAATTTTTTCTGCCACACTGATAAATGTAAATATTAGAGGTGGGAGAAAAAAATCTAAGGTCATGTATTGCATTCACTTGAAAAAAAAAAATTTGCCTGTTTTTATGAGATACTATCTCGTAAAAACAGGACTAACCACGATGTCGAGCAGATCTGAGTGGGCTCTGTGTCGGAACAACTGCAAATTTCTCAAGTGTCTGCACAATGTGGACAAACTAATAACAATACCATCTACACCGCTCAAAGACACAAGTATCTCCCAATGTTTCAAACCGAGCGAGAAATAAAACTGAATAAGGTCTAACATGCGTGACATGTTTGTTACTTTTAATATTCCTTAGTATCTCATAAAAACAGGAAACTCGAAAATAAATCATTTCCTGTTTTTACGGGATAGTATCTCATAAATACAGGCGGATTTTATTTATTTTGAACTGAATGCAATACGTTACCGTAAAAATCGATTCGCATTAGTATCAGGATTTTTTACTTGACAATTTTTAATTAAATTTTTTTGCTCAAAAGTGTTTTTTTTTCCAAATTTAAATGCTCCATTTTAGTCTGCGTTAATAAGCCACTTTTAAAGTCAGTCCAGTCTTTTGAAGAGAGAGTATAACAGCTGGTTAAAATATATTGCTGAATAAATCCTAAAAATGGACTCACATGTGATGTGTATTTTTCCTGATATAGTCTGTAGGCATCATCATTGTTCATCTTTTTCACTGGTGTTAAAAACAAAAGATTGCAAAAATCGGCAACATCGTAGAATCACAATTTAAATCGAATCGGCACCTAAAAAATTGTAAAAATTAAAATGGGGAGAAAAGCGTTTGGTCCCAGCCCTAGTAAATGTGACTCTCTATTTAAAATTCTCCTGTCTATTTAAGTAAATATATGGCATGGCATGTCACGTAGAAAGAAATAAGAAACCCCTTCTATTTTCAAGGTTTAGTACACCACAGCCGATGTAAAACTGCTGTTAGTTTAACCGCTATGATGATAAAATGAGCTTTTTTCATATAACGCAGTCTTTCAGAGTTACAGACGCTGGGATGAGCAACGAGATTAAATGGCGAGTTGTAATGGCAAGGTTATCAAAGAGATTAATTATAAATTAAGTCATTCAATTATTTTGTTCACATTTTCTGAAGATAATTTCCTAGCTCAGGCAGTTTTATTAAAGATCACACTCTAAAAGAAAGGCGGGGGGGAAGCTGGAGGCTAAATAAGCTGAGAGGAAGGTCAGATGTGCTGCCCAGTCAACAGGCCTTTTGCAAAAGGTGCGCTGTGTGTGTGCAAGGTGAGAGGGTGCATGCGTGTGTGTGCCCTGAAAGATAAAATCAACCCAAGGCTATGACTCATTCTGAGCCTGGGCTAATATTGATCCATTTCTCCCACCATCTCCTGTTAAGCGGGGTTACATTCTTCACTGCTCCAGCCCCATTTTTCCCTTTTGAAGGCAATTACCTTTCCTTCATCAGCTGGACGTGCACCTCTTTTCTTCCCAAACCCTCTCTTTCAAAACGCCACTTCACCCCGGGACTATTACCCCGGCACGCCCAAGGGTCAAATACAAAGCTTTCAACGCCTATGTGACCGAGAAGTCCGTCAAACACCCTCGCAAAGCTGTGATTTAAGGGAACAATGGGCAGCAACGACCTTAATATCAAGTCAAGTCATACCGAGATGGTAGCTTTATAACATTGAAGAGAGAAGATCTAACAGGAGCTCAGTTCATAATGATTGGTGTGAATTCCTCATGAGAAAAAGATCAACAAAGGCTCATTTAATCCAGTCCCCAAGGTCTGACATAATGCTAGATTTTTTTTTGCTCCACAGTAACACTACAGGGGTGGGGGACAAATCTATCTACATGAGTATCAGGATTTTTTTTTTGACGATTTTTAAATCATTTTTTTGTTGTTAAAAAATATATTTTTTCCCAATTTAAATGCTTCATTTTGGTCTGTGTTAATAAGCCACTTTTAAATGCAGTCCAGGTTTTTGCAGAGAGAGCATAAACAGCTGTTTAACCCTTTCATGCATGAATTATTAAACCATAGAGGAATACTGTTGTCAGTGCTTCTTTTTACTTTCAAACAAGTTAAAATTCACGATCATTTTTTTTATTTTAATATTTTGAAGTAGTTTTACATCCATCCACTTCACTGTGCAAAGTGGAACCTAAAGATCTGAAGAGAGTAAGAGTAAATAAAACAAAAAGCAAAATCTTAAGCATATGTATGATTGCTGTTTAGTCAAACTATTCAATTGTGAACTAGAAAAGCACTCGGAGAGCGCAGACCTCCGCCAGCGCCACAGTCCTCAGCCATATTGTGATTTTGACCATAAATATTAGTCCTATTAGCCCTAGTCTTATTTCATGTAAATATTTAGATTCCTTGACCATGAAAACAAACCATTAGCAATTGGATTCATAATGATATCTATTTTAGTTCAGTAGTTATTCACAAAAATCACATTTTTCATCATGGCTGCCGGACGGTTATACGGATCAACACCAAAATTGAATCAGTTCTTCCTTTTCCCATGCTGAACATTTCCTGAAAATTTCATCAAAATCCATTCATAACTTTTTGAGTTATTTTGTTCACAGACAGACAGACAAACAAACTCTCCCGAAAACATAACCTCCTTGGCGGAGGTAATTACACCAAAATTTAAAATTTAAAATAAAAAATAATGTGAAATCTAAATGCAAAATACCAAAGTTGCCCTTCATCGGCTGTTTTGGAATTTGAATGCAATATGTCAATATGGTAAGATTAAAAACAAAAGTGCAAAGGTAATATTTATATGAAACTTAAGACAAGGGGTTTGGGAGTTCACCAACTGGTAGTTGGACATGGCACTGAAACGTAAAGGTTATAAAATGTATTCCAAATATCTGTATACTTTAGTGGACGCCATGCATGAGAGGGTTAACATATATGGCTGAATAAATCCTAAAAACAGACTCACATGTGATGTGTATTTTTCCTGATATAGTCTGTAGGCATCATGTTCATCTTTTTCACTGTGGTTAAAAAGCTGACTAAAGATTGCAAAAATTGGCAATATTGTAGAATCGCAATTTAAAGAGACATTAAAGATGCTATGAGGAGTTTCTAAGTAATTACAAAAAAGTCTCACTTTTAGATATATGCCTGATAGAAATACACACTTTAAGATGAGTTTTATAGCATCAAAATAGGTTATCTATAAATGCTATTCCTTAGCCTTCCTGGTCGGGTTGGACAGGGCTGGACTGGCCTGGATACTCAACTTCAGGAACAAGACAATTAAAACTAGAGCTAATTTATATTATTCAGACACGTCTTAGAGCACCGGGCTGTAAGTAGGGACATATAGCCGGCTACAAAACTACGATACTAAGTGTTCCAAAAATTGCTTGTTGTCACACATCAAGAACTACCGCTACGTAACTAGAAAGAGATACATTACCTCGTCGCTTTGCATCCTGTAAGTTGTTGAAAAAAGAAGTTACAAAGCAATGCAGAGTTCTGAGGAAGGTCCGAGCTGCATTCATTAGCATCACAACAAACAAACACACGCTCTGGATTGCACACGTCTTTTGGTGCGTTCCAGTTGTCAGAAGTAGAAATTTTGAGCTCCGAGTAGGAAACTGCAACTGGAACGTCCCCCAAAGTCTGAATTTCCTACTGGGAACTCAGTGAAACCTCACCACCCCCGAGTTGACAGTTGAAGATGGATGCCCCCAGTGTGAACAGTTATTTAGCTCCTGTAATAATCCATTTATTTGCACTTCTGACTGGGGTGTGTCGCTCTAGATCAGCTGTATACATAGTATTGATAGACTTATATTTACAAAAATGCTGCCACAGTGATAATCACATTCTTCATGTGATATTTGTGAACAACAACACAGGGCGTGCTAACAACAGCTAACAATAGCCTGGTAGATCGGCATGTTTTTTTCCGACTTCAACTGGAACACCAATAAGTCGGAGATGATGTCACTCCCAGTTCCGAGGTTACTGGAATGCAGCATTACCACAGTCGCCGTGTGTGCTCATGGGTAGCAGAGTCTTTATTTCGCCTGTAATAGATTCTCCTCATAGCACCTTTAAATTGAATCAGCTTTGTGTCCACCGAATAAGAGACGGTGGACGCAAAGCTTGGAGCTAAGCTAACGACCACGATCATGTCGGTGGTGTGGCAATAATTTTTGGCAATATTTATTCATGTTTTATAAAGGGTTTTTTAACTCAACAATATTTGGATTAGTTTTTATCCAGAATGATACAGCACAGTAAGCTCTTGGAAAAAGCAATGGATATAGAAGTAAACAGTAAGTCCCTCCCTCATTCCCTCAAGGCCGGATGTTCATGTCAGTGTGCTTAAATATTAAATTGTGGAGCCAAAGGACAAGTAAATGCTGGAATTTGGGTTTCATTAACCCTGAAAATAAAAAAAGATGTGTAGAAATTGAGTGTTAGTTTAGAATGATGGGAGTTTTTTTAATATGGTCCAGAAAAAGTCCCCAAACCCTGGTTGGAAAAGCCTCATGGAAATCGTTTACTTGTAGCGTACCACGAACAGACTGTGTCTTAAATAACAGATTAAATAACTTTATTTTCTTCTTTATAACTGTAAATCTTTGCTGTGGAAAATCCATAAAAGGCTGTTACTAAAGTGTGCTCACCCTTTGGCAGCAGCTCCAGGCATTAAAATGACACAAGAAGTCGATCTTGTCGCTGATGGTCTTGATTGTGTATTCAAGCCATAATGAGGCATCAGCATTAATTCAGTCTGGTTAATTACCAGATAAAACTCCTCATGGGGGCTTTAATGTGGAGACTGGCAGCCTTCCACACTTTCTATCCGTGAAAAACGTTTATGATAAAATGCATATGAATTTTTATAGTCCATGTCAGACTCTTAAAACAAACTTCACACACCAACGTGGACTTTAAAGTTTAGTGATAGAAATCGCTCACTACATTCTGATGTTTATTTCGAGCATCCGAAAAATTACTCAACCACACAAACACAAGATGCATGACTCAGTTGCAGCCTTTGCTTTTGATTATTATGTTATCCAACTCTGACATCTCACCTCCCCAACGGCAGGGTCCTGCTCTCCCAGTCCCACTATGATGATGCAATCAGCTTGACGGATGCAGCGCTGTGTCCACGGGGTCAGTGTGTAGTCGGTCTGGTACAGAACAATGCGATGGATGTCTTCCTGTTGGCCGAGCCAGCTGGACAGCCGGTACTCGTGCACGCTGAAGAGGAGAGAAGTCCATTAATGACAGGCTGCACAGCCTTACTGGCAGCACAAAGTAGATCCATTTTTCATACACAGCCAAGACAGCATACTCGGACTGAATTCAGTAAGTGTGTAAAAGAGAAATGAAGGGCCCAAGGAAAAAGATAAACAAGCTACAACAAGCAGTGTGAAGCTGTTGAAGAAATTCTAATGGTAACGTTTCTGTATGAACTTTCTGTCTGCAGCTGAACATACCTGTCTAATGCTGCGGCTCCAAGTCGCTGTTTGATGATATCACTGGTCAGTAGAAGAGTGGGACCTGTATGCAGAAGATCAGATCAGCAACAATCAGTTATTTTCATCCATCCTCTGCAGATCCTCACACACTAGCATTGGCAAAAGTATATATTCCAGTTTTCCTTCAAGACTAAAAAGTAATAGCTTTATTAAGCCCATCTAGTTATCTCTATTATGCTTAAAAAAATCTGTTAGCTTTTTTTTTTTTTTTTTTTTATTAAACTTTTTTTATTTTAAGACACAGCAAATACATGTAACTGGATACACAGTTACATCACAGGGAGGAGACAAAGAGTGGTAGCAAATGGGGCCCACAGCCCCTGGATTGAAGTTACATGGAGGGTGCCACAAGGGGGTGTAGTTTCCCCATATGTCTTCCTACTTTATATGGCTTCCCAGGAAGCTGTGTTTGAGGACACCCTTGATGTGGGATATGCGGACGACATTGGGCTGTCGAGAGCAATCCCCATATGTGACATCAAGACAGACACATCAATGCGCCTGGAGGCACAAAAGCTGGACGAATGGGCAGTAAAGAACAACATGATGTTAAATGGGAAAAAGTCGGTTGAGCTACGGATATGCTTTGCACGAGATGTGCATATTGAGAAGGCAGTAAAAAACACCTCCAAGCGGCTGCACTATCTCACCGTTATGGCGAGATACAGTCTACCTGCAGATGACCTCATCACCATCTATACCACTCATCAGGCCATGCCTCGAATACAGCTCAGTGCTCTTGGTGGGTTGCTCAAAAAACAACAAGCAGAGCTAGAGCGGTCCAGACACATGCCTGTACAATCATCACAAGAAGAGCTGGTAACTTTTCACAACCCCTACCATCACTCCAGATCCGGAGGGGAGGCTGCAGTGAAGTTAATCAGGGACACGATGATGAACAACACCCCCTGCATGACCTGCTACCCCCAACACGAGGCAACTGCACCGCCAAGACATTGAGGAACCAGCACAAGCTGGCTGAACCCATAGACCAGCAGGCTGAGAAACTCAACACTGCACACAGCAGTCAGGCTACAGAATAGCACTATTTAGACTGGGAAAACAAAATAAAACAAAACAAAAAAAAAAACAACAACAGCAGGGCCACCATGACTGCTAACTGCCTCTGTTTCCACTGCCCTGAAATTTTGTACTTATTTATTTATGTTTCTTAATCTTGAAATTGTTGTGTGACTTCTTTTTCCCATGTTTTTCTTTTTAAAGTTCTGCATTTTTTCAGTGGAGTCATGGCTCCACTGCAAGCATGAATTAATCAAATCAAATCAAATCAAATCAGAATCATCATTTACTTTTGTGTATTTGTATACATATTGTCCTTATCATCAAAACATAAAACAAGCAAAAAATGTATAAATATAAAAAAACTAAAAATATAAAATAGACAAGTGAAAATTATAAATAAATAATAACGACAATAATAATAATAAACTAAGAAAGATAATATAATAACAATAACAATAATTGTAATAACAAAAATGAATAAATAAAAAATAGATACATATATAAAAATAATTGGAAATAAAATAAATAAAAATCTGAGGAATTATAATAACTAGAAAATAGCAGTAATTGCCGTAATGATACAAAAGCTTGTTGTCTCATATGCACCTTCCTTTATCTGTGGTTTCTCTTGCAAACAATATCTTATTGTAAGGTGGTAACAGCGATGACAAGAGCAACAGCATCACAAATATTTTCAAATTAAATAAAGATAGATTGCTACCTACATGTATGATACTGATTAAACTGATCTGAACCAAAACAAAAAAATAGAACTGGATGAGTGGAGTTAGGGACATGGGGGTTTTATCACTTTACCCAGATTTCTGCCCATAAGTTCTTAGAAAATGTATCCAGATTTTCCAATAACTTTCAAACTTGTCTTGTTAAAAAAATCTGCTGTTAGCTTTAAACATTTGTATGTGTGGTGGGAAAAAGGCCAACATCTTTTAAAATGATCATGCAATAGTTTACAACACTGTTTAAAGGGTATCTGATTTTCTTTAAAGGTAGAAGTAAATATAATGATCCCATATTATGCTATATTGATTTTTTTCTCCCCATAAGAAAGACTACTTCAATGCACAAGACAAAAAGACTGTGTCATCGTGCGTTCTCCCTCTCCTCCTGTTTACAGCACCAGCAGCTGCCTAAAACGTCTTGCTCCTTTGGCATCTCTGAATTGACCTACTGATGTGATGTCCTACAGGCAAGCCCAGTGCTGAGCATGTTCATGGGACGTGCATGGTTGCTAACCACTCCGCCAAACCAGCACAAGGGCTTTTTTAAGGATTTAATCAATATGTCTGATCCAGCAAGTACCAAAGAAAAGTCTGCACGGTTAGCACAAGGGAGGACCTAAAATTCAGCCCAGTGTTTTTATGTTGGAAATTCTACAAATAGATTAACCTGTCTGTGTATTTTTTTTTTAAATCCAAGCTGTTTTTCTTCATTCATACCTATTGCTATGAGCGCATGCTGCAGCTCCAGCGTAAAAGCAGTCAAAGGCACTTCTTCTGAAACAGGCAGCACTGCCACAGTGGAGAGGTTAGAGGCTTGATTTCCAGCATCCCACTTGCTGCCAGGGGTGTGGAGAGCCAAACTGCGAGCTGGGGAAAAGCATAAATATTAATAAACCCCTCACTTAACAGTTCATTAACATAAACACCCACATTAGTTGAATAACCCCGAGCACCAGCGGGAAATTGCATATGGCTATGAAGATGCACACACCTGTCAGAGGCCCATTCACCTGTTGGAGGATCTTCTGTCCGAGTAAGTGGATCAACCTGGTGACAACCTGGTGACAAAGGCAGTCAAAAGGCTATTCAAAGGCTCATTGTAAGGTGCAAGTTTGTCTCTCTCACTGGCAAGAAAGAGACAAGATCAGATCATTGATGGATGAACATGCTCTTCTTTGACTTAGGGAGAGACAGGCACATTATCTATTGATAAAAACTAAACAATCAGGCCAGTGGATCATCACTATCTATTGTCCTTCACATGATGTCTCCATGATGTCAGAAATCTTGTTGGTTTAATTTTTGTCCTGCCTCCTAAGATTTCTTCCTTCACATCAGAGACATTGATTAATGAGCTCTGCATGTGCAACAATCATGTATGTAAACAAACTGAAGCTGAAGCCTTTAAAACTAGAACGAGACAGAGAAACGAGACAGGGAAACTTCAGTAAAGCTCAGAAAATTACATCCCTGCCTTTGTGATATATGCAGAGGAGCTAATGCCAGAAGGTAACTTGAGAAATGCTGGAGAGAAAATGCAGAGTGCAACGTCGATCCAACATCATCACAACGGTCATTATATGCAGATGGTTTTAATTGTGTGTTCTGTCATGCTTGTCGGGCGAGTCGCAGCATTATTTCATGGCTCTGTGGACACGTAATCTGACAGAGTGACTGTTGCACCTGATGATAAACATCTGTAAATCTAAGGCCCCATCCACACGAAGACAAAACGCTTGACAGTTTCAAAAACGTCTCCGAAAATGTGTGCGTCTACATGAATGCACTCGATACGCATGAAAACGCTGTAAAACACATGCCAGTAATCACGGAGCTGCGTGTACGGCATTTCAAAATCTTTCCACTTTGGAACCTGGTTTCAAAAATGATCGTTTACAGACCCCCAAAACATCGTCTTCATATGGATGATACGCAGATTTGGCAAAAAATGTATGCGTTTAGACCTCGGTTTGTCTTCGTGTGGACGGGGCCTGATATCCTTAAAGATGCTATGAGGAGTTTCCAAGTAATTACAAAAAAGTCTCACTTTTAGATATATGCCTGATAGAAATACAAACTTTAAGATGAGTTTTATAGCATCAAAATAGGTTATCTATAAATACTATTCCTTAGCTTCATGGTCAGGTCAGACAGGGCTGGACTGGCCTGGATACTCAACTTTGGGAACAAGACAATTAAAACTAGATTAGTTGTAAAGCAATGCAGAGTTCTGAGGAAGGTCTGATCTGCATTCATTAGCATCACAACAAACACACGCTTTGGCTTGGGTCACGACTTTTGGGGCATTCCAGTTGTAGTCAGAAGTAGTAATTTCCGAGTTCCGATTAAGAAACTGCAACTAGAACGTCCCCCGAAGTCGGAATTTCCTACTGGGAACTTGGTAAAACCTCGCCACCCCCAAGTTGACAATGGAAGATGGATGCCCCCAGTGTGAACAGTTATTTAGCTCCTGTAATAATCAATTTATTTGCACTTCTGACTGGGGTGTGTCGCTCTAGATCAGCTGTATACATAGTATTGTTAGACTTATATTTACAAAAATGCTGCCATAGTGATAATCACATTCTTCATGTGATATTTGTGAACAACAACGCAGGGCGTGCTAACAACAGCTAACAACAGCCTGGTAGATCGGCATGTTTTTTCCGACTTCAACTGGAACGCCGATAAGTCTGAGATGATGTCACTTCCAGTTCTGAGTTTACTGGAACGCAGCATTACGACAGTCGCCGCGCGTGCTCATGGGTAGCAGAGTCTTTATGTCCCCGGTAATAGATTCTCCTCATAGCACCTTTAAAGACAATTAAACCTCAAACAAACAGGGAACAAAAGGAAAACTCATACTATAAAAGCTTCTTCATTTTCCTCCTCCTTTAAGCATACCGTATAAGTTCTGGAGAAAACTGAAGAGTGAAGCTATTTTTAAGTTCAATAGAAATGAATTTAAATACAATTATGCAGTTTTGTCTTTCTAACCATTCAAGTATTCATCTGCAAAGTACAAAAATAAAAACCTTTCCAAATGTTATGCTTTGTACTTCATTCAAAGCTCCTCCACAATCTATCCTTTTACTGTTTTCCGTACTTGTTTGTGTACTTAAATGTGAAAGTCAAGTCAGGCAAACCTGTGGGAACTTCCTCTTGATGGAGCTGAGGGCTCCCTCTGGTAACTTTGCCAGCTCGGAGTCACGCACAGCGTGCACCGTGGTGGCTCTGTTCTGATGGGTCAGGGCTTCCACCTGCAGAAAAACAGCAGAGAAGATGCAGCTCACAAAGATTTAGGGAAAAGTAACACGCTTAACCACAGGGGAGAAAAAGGACCATCTATAGTTCTAATTAATCTTTGCCTCAGGATATAGTTTTCATGAGGAATGCAGCAGGTAAATAAAATGTTGTACGCCCATGTCTGATGAGTAGTATATATTCCTATTCAAGTTTTAATTAACAAAGAAGGAGCCATAAATAATTTTCCTCCATCTCATAATTGAGAGTTGACGTCAACACAGCTGTGCTAAATTTGCCTCAGAGCTCAATAATTACAACCTTGTTCTCTCCATCACAGCCACCTCCCTCCTGCAGGTTACAGTAACCATAGCATCCATCAAGCCAGGTATTATTAGAAGCATCTTGCAGGACATGAACAGTGTCAGCCCATAGGAGAGCAAGTTTCTTTTCATAATTTATAAAACAGGTCAATTTACTGGTAAATTACTCAGAAAACTGTTACACAAAGTCTATATATAGAGTTATTTCTACTATTATTGAACAACAACAAATCTATCTAGTCAAGGTTGTGCAAACTTGGGGGCAATATGATGAAAACACTGAAATATCAAGATTAATTAAAAAATGAGCATACGCTTAAAGTATTATCAGGGTTCCTACAGCTCAAGGCAAGTTAAATTCAAGACTTTTTCAGACTTTTTTAAGGCAGTTTGAAATCAAATTTAAGACCAAGTTGACAACGAACCACAATTGAAACAAAAAAACAAACAAACAAAAACACTACATGAATTACCTGGGTTAGAGGCAATTTTAACCCAATGTTTATTTTAAATAAAACATCACTTTAATCTTTTTTTAACCCTGTTTTTAAAACTTTATGCCTATTTTGCCCCCATTCATCTTTTTTGGCCACTGTCAGAACCACTTTTGGAATTTTTACATGGTTTTTGAAATTTAATTTCAAATTTAATTCCCAATTTTGCTGCCATAATCAATTTTCCTAAGCCACTTTTGGATTTTTTTGCCAATTTTTCCCCAATTTTTTTCTCTCTCCAGGCACTGTAGGTAGAACCAAGACATGCGTCTGCTCTAAAAGATCCTGGTGCAACCACATCACCGTTTTGTTTGTTCCGCTATTGTGATTACACGATGTTGCCACGAGAGTAAATTAGTGAATTATTTTTGAAAAATAGATAAATGTTACTAAATATTTTTTTAGTTCAAACTAACATAAATCTTACTAATGTGTTCAAATTTTTAAGACTTTTGAAAATTGGATTTAAGACATTTTAATGCCAATTAAGGCCTTATTTTTAAAATAATGAATTCAATGCCTTTTAAGACTTTTCAAGGATCCGCGGGAACCCTGATTATGGATGAGTACTTACACTACCTATGATATTTCTGACGTTTTAAAAGCCAAATAGGTCATTATTATTATCGTTAAACAGGACTTATTCTGCCAAGTGGACTATTATATTAAGATAAAACTTAAATATTTTCACAGCAGCAATAGCAGAAAAGATGACTAACTAATATTAACATGTGGGCTCAGAGACAATTTGGAAAACTACAGTTAACACAGTTCGTCACGAAATGTTCAAGTGCAAGTTCAAATCTACTAAGTGAAGTGAAAACCAAATAACAACAACACTCTGCCTCTCCGGCTCAAGCTCATCTTAGATGGACTGACACAAAGTAGAAAAATGTGCTTTGGTTTGACAAGTCCATATTTCACGTTTTTTTGGGAATCATTGATGTCATGTCTTCCAGGTTAAAGATGAAAAGGACCATGCAGACTTGTCCTCAGTTCCCCTGTCCCTGTTCTTTTAGAAGTTACTGCAGGCATCATATTCATTAGAGTGAAAATTTACAAATAAAACAGCAAGTTTATACATTGAAAACTTGTCTTTTTAGTGTTTAAACTCAATAGAGGTCTAAAAGGGTTTGCATTTACACGATATACACAGTATACAAACTTCATCAAGTGTGCTTAGCACTTTGGTTAAAAACCCTCTGGCAGCAGAATTTACTAAATGTGCATTTATCTGCATGAAAGAAGTCTTTTTAATGACTGAATATGAAAATGAATAGAAGTGGATTAAATATTAAGATGATACAAAAACAGTACATAAGACCAATAATGTGTTTTTGATAGCTCACAACGAGTGTCTAGTTACTTTTCTTATTAAATATTTATAAGATGTAATCGTTGATTGTAGTCTCACAGTCAAGCATTCAAAGAGCAGACTGGCTGCAGTTCTGTTTCCTCAACAGTACTTATCAGCTGTGAATATAGTAGGTATGTGATGATTAACTGCTGAGGATGAAATTAACTATTTTCCTCATGCATTCTTAATCTGCAAGTTTGGCTCAGAACACTCACCCTGATACCATCATTAATATTTATGAGGATACTTGAGGAAAATATCTTATCATAGTGCAAACATAGTAGATATTCATAGGCTTTTCGCCTACCATACACCATCTGTCCATTTCACCATCATGGCCCTTACCACTCCAATCAGGTCTCCACGTCCGTACTCTCCTATCAGCTCCTTCTTGCCATCTTCTTTCAAGATGACAGAACGCAGTCGACCGCTCAGCACGATGAAAGTACTGTCTGATTTCTCCCCCTGCCTGGGGAGTGGAAATGAAAAGCAACTTCAATTCAGGGAGCATATGCAAACAAAATGATGGAGGAGTAAAATGGTTTGTTGGCATGACAGCAGCCATTTCAGAGGAGTCTTTTTGAACAATAAAAGGTTATGAAAACTGTACCGGTAGACGGCTCTGCCAGCCTCCACAGCCATCCAATCCAGAGCAAAGTCAATCTGTCTGACAAAAGAAGACATCCTCTTCACCACCGTATGAGCCACATTCAGGACAACCTTTGGCTCCACTCGCATTATCCTGAGAAGAGGACAAAAGCATCAAAAAGGAAAGGAAATGTAAACCAATCATCTTTAATAGACATAGAAGATAATTCTGAAAGGAAAGAAACATCATTTCAGTGGGATGAATTAGAGATAAATCAGATATGATCCTGTCTGAACTGAGATTTGTCAGGATAACCTACAGACTCTCAAGTACTTTTGTGAATATATTTGTTCAATAATGGTACCTGCTGCAATAAAAACTAGTAAAAACAGACTTCCTTCAAAGAGTTGAAGAGGTACTATCAAAGTTCACACTGTAATGGAAAACAAAGCCTCTCCTGCCAAGAGCCAATTTGAGTTGTTAATACAAATTAAAGCCCATTAGCAACATGAGACTAAAGTGCATGTGTTTGTGTATTCCTAGAATAATCTTGATGGTGATGTCAGGCATTTAACCTCATTCATGATGACCCTTTTCCAGCTTTAATTGTCCTGAGTGATTATAGTGTGGTGCAGGGATCACATGTTTTTGAAGACCAATGCAGAAGCTAGCACCATGCTGGTTCACTCGTCCAGAGGCCTTTTTTTAAGACTGTTCTTGGATCAATGCTGACAGCAAAAAATAATTAAGTAATATGTTTTGTTCAATGTGATCTTGATGAACGACTCTTACTCTCATGATTTTTTTAGGCTTAAACGCAATCAGTGAGTGTTAAAAGCTATCACTAATCAACAATGAAACTACAACATGGTGGTTTGTTGGCTTGCACAGTTCTGGCAATAGTTTATGAAAAAATAAAAAACAATGCTTGAAGTAGTTTTAAAGAACCATGCTTTTAAACACACAAGAGCCAGCAATTATCAAATACATTTTATTACTTCAGGTTAAACTTAAAATCTCGTATCCATGTGTTCACCCCCCTCAACCTTAAGTCCCAACTTTATCCATAAAGCTATTCAAAACTCCCATTAAAGGATAAGTTTGGTTTCGACAGCTTTCACATTGTTTATAGAATGAAGTAGAACAATATACTCACCCAGAAGGCTTTCCTGATCCAAACAGTGCTTCAGGAGATATTTAGATCCAAAATCGAGCGAGGACATCCGATAATGGTAGAACATAGGGCATACAGCGCCGCTCCTAAAACTGCATTCATCGTCCAAAAACTCATTTGTTTCTTCAATATTTCATACTGTTCCGCACGCGCTACTCCTCCATTACAGTTTGGGGTCGCTCCACCCATGTTTTTCTGACTGTGCTGACCTTTGAACTGGAAACTTTCTTCACGGCTGCCGCGCATGCGCAGTGCGGCTCATTGTTTCAGTGGCGACCGCCGGTTACTGAACAACTTTCTTCTTCCAGTGATGTGCAAAATGGACGAATATCTATCAGATGAAGATGTTGTGGAGGAGAAGTTTGAATATGATGGGTGTCCTTACAGTTTTGAGCCAGAGTTTACAGATGAGGAGCTCATAGAAAGGAGGAAGCCGTAATGCGCATGCGCGGCAGGCAAGAAGAAAGTTTCCAGTTCAGAGGTCACCACAGTCAGAAAAACATGTCTGGAGCGACACAGACTGTAATGGAGGAGTAGCGCGAGCGGACCGTGATGTGATATTGAAGAAACAAATGAGTTTTTGGACGATTAATGCAGTTTTAGGAGCGGCGCAAACATGCCCCGTGTGCTGCCATTATACGGATGTCCGCCGCTCGATTTTGGATCTAAATATCTCCCGGTGCACTGTTTGGATCAGGAAAGTCTCTGGGTGAGTATATTGTTCTACTTCATTCTATAAACAATGTGAAAGCTGTAGAAACCGAACTTATCCTTTAACTTTGGGCCTTGGAAACCAGGAAGTGAAAAACGCTGACACACTCCTGCATTTTTAGACTCATTCTTGCCCCTCTTTATAGCCCCATTCATGCTGCTGCTTCAAGTCATTATACACTGCCTGGAAAAAAACAAGTTGCAACCTGGATTTAACAAAGTAAACAGTTCCAAGCCTCCTGTTGGATAATTACTGCATGGGTGATTATCTTTCAGCTGGAAACAAGTTATTTAACCCCAGCTGATGCATTGTGTAGCTTCTCAATTCTTAAACAACCATGTCAAAGACACATCCTGTGGTTGTGGAAAAGATGTTAGTCTGTTTAAGAAGGGTCAAATCATTGGCATCAAGCAGAGAAAACATCTAAGGAGATTGAAGAAACTACTAAAACTGGGTTAAGAACTGTCCAACGCATTATTAAAAACTGGAAGGATAGTGGAGAACCATCGTCTTCAAGGAAGAATAAAATCTTGAATGATTGTGATTGCCAACTTTTTTTAACATTTGGCCAAATCAAATCAAAGAAAATCAGTAAGGCTGACCAGAAAAAAGGCTTCAGTTTGCTAGGGAGAATAAAGATTGGACTGTGGAGGACTGGAAGAAGGTCAAGTGGTCTGATGAGCCCAGATTGACCCTGCTCCAGAGTGATGGGAGCATCAAGGTAAGAAGAGAGGCAGGTGAAGTGATGCACCCATCATGCCTAGTACCTACTTCCAAGCCTGTGGGGACAAATCTGTGACATTGAAGAAGCTTACCGAAACAATGACACAGAGAATGAGACTGTAATCAAAGCTAAAGGCGGTCCAATGACACATTAGAGTGTGTGACCTTGTTTTAGGTGGGGACTGTGATATTTTGGACAGACAGTGTATTAACACCCTGTGATCCTTCACCTCCACTCTGAAAGTCACAGAGGTGTAATGGGGGGCATAACTTGACCCACTACTTTCTTCACTGTGTGTGAGTTTCTCTGCCTTTGTGTGTATGGGGAGCACTTGCTGTGTCCTGTTATATTTCACAGTGAACTGAGACACATGTAAGTCTTCACAGAACTAATGTAAATGTCTTGAGGTGCAATGATGATGGAACTTCATACAAAACATTAACAAGTGTCAAATAAAAGTTTTACATCTCCTGTACAGATTGTTAGGCATTCTTAAAGCTCACTGAAAGGCAGCCCAGAAAACTGCTTGTCTGATTTTTTTAACGCAAAGGAAAGGTTTATAAAGATTTATTGAATTGACTGACTCGTAGAAGTGGGTCTTGGAAATGGAGAGGAAGCTACAGTCTCTCTGGGCTCTGACGGTGAAGATGAGCGGCTCTCCGGTAAGGACAGCGAGCTGACCGACAAGCTCTCCTGGGTGCGTCACAAACAGACGTGTGTCTTCTTCACGGTCGATCATCCGCTGGTAAACATGGAGGAGGCCAGAAATGACAAACTGGATGCTCACCTCCTGAAGCACCACAAGGAGAAAAGAGGACAAACTCGACTGTCAGGGTTACATCACTCACAAGTGGATTTCATTATAAATATGAAATAACTTTTTAGGGTTATTTGACCTTCATGTTTAATTTGTCAGATTGTTTTCTGTGATATTTGTATTGATACATCTTTGTTCTTCAGGCTGTAGAGCTGTTCTGCATTAGTTTGTCGTGCTCCTACAGACTCATGCTTCTGTTATAAAGCAGCCACCTTCAAGAATGAGCTCAGAGGAAAAGACTTTAAATCAAGTAGGACAGGGAGCAACAGATTTTTGAAAATGTTTTGAATAGGTAACAAAACAACAAAACCTTCTTTGGCACTTTTTGTATGGTGTGAATTTTTCAGATTCTTCTCAGTTTTGGTTTTACACAAAATGTGGTTGTGTTCCTTTGTGACTGAGACAGAAAACTGTCAAATTGATATTGTCACTGTTGGTTTTTGGAATAAACCCTGTGATTGTTTAATTTAGTCCTGCCTTTTCTTTTCACTTGAATGTCATGTTGACTTGCCTGTGGAAGTATGAGTAAGAAAACTTCACAGACACACACCCACATTCATTGTTGTGAGTCATTTTGGTGCATGTAATAGTGCAATTGCAATCTTGCATAATGATGAGTCCGGCCATGGTCCTGTCCTGGATGAGTTTGTCTCTAAGTGTGATGTTTCCTTTCAGGAGCTCAACTTTTCAAAGGCAAAGGGAATGATCATAGATTATAGTGCAAATGCTCCAAGCCATGAGCCTACACTTGTCAGAAACCAGACCGTAGAAAGTGTGGGTTATCAAAAATGTCTGTGTTTAGTCATTGATTCCACACTGACCTTTGAGAGGAACTGTGAGGCAGTCTGCAAAAAGGCCCCTCAGCGTCTGTTTCTCTTAGGAAACTTACCTGTTTGTATACTCAAAAACCTTGGTGATTTTATTCTATTGTGTATTCATTGAATCCATGTTGCCTTTTTCCTTGGTCTCCTGGTTTGCAGTCAATACTTAAAAAACAAAAAAGCTAAACCGAGTTGTGTTCAACCTATTATATTTAGCTGCAGTAAAGGCAAACTCTATTCTGTTCTCATCCCTTAAATGTTGAGTTTCAGCATCTTCCCTCTGGCTGCCGTTTTTTCCCCAAAGAAAAAACTCTTTTGTACCAGCATCTACAGCTCTACTTAACAAAGCAAGGAGAAGCACTTTAGTTTGTAGAGGAAGATCTTAGAAACACTTAATCTTGACTTGTTGGACTTCAAGTCGTGATGTTGTCCATTAACTTTTGTTTTAGGGATTGTTTAAATGTTTTTATCCGGATGCATGTGGTACTGAACATCGTTGTTATTGCTAATGTTGGGAAACTGATTTCCTGTCTGCAAAACAAATTTACCCCTGAGGTACAAATAAATGAACCTTGAATATGGATGTAACGGTTACCGGTAAAATGGTAAACCACGGTAAAATTTCCCACGCTAATCATTACCGTGTCCTGTTAAAATTACCGTTAAGCCGTGTTTGATCACCACACTGCGTCAATAACGCACAGTGATGCTGCTGTTTGACTGGAAAAGCTGGAACTGTCCAGCCATCTCTCACAGATGGAGGCGTGCATGCACAGTTTGCATTGTTTAGCCTCTGAATGTATGGTAGCTAGTCACCCTGTCTAAAAAAACAAGCTGCGGTGAAAGACAAAAATGTGCGTGAATAAAACTGCTGTAACTCCTCGAGTAAACGAGCAGAGAGAGAGAGAGGATTCAGTGAGCCGTACATGAGTGAATTATAGGAGGTTTATCAGGATTTTCTGTGTAATTATGTATAAAGGTTGTATATAACAGCATTATTATCAATCTGAAGTGTGTTCTTGCCATTCTTTGGCCGTTCTTTCACCAGTTATTCGCTGTGTTTTGCCGTATTTCGTCATAATAGATCGGCCTTTTCCGTCATAGTTGGCGTTTTATGGACTTAATCAACTGTAATTTAGAAATATTAAAGAAGGAGACGTCGAGGAGATCTGCCATGGAAAGGGGAGAGCAGACGAGAGTCATGAAGGGGGGTAACAGCTTCAGGGACTATTGTAAGTAAAACAAAAAATAAATTTAAAAAAAGGCCTGGACATGGTCTAATATAACGAGCTGTAATATGAACACTAAGCCTGCAGGCAAACTAAAGTGTGTGACTGTATGCAGAAGAGGTAAAGTTTATTTTTGGTCGTCTTTTACCTTTGAACATGTTCATTTACAATTGTTTATAGAGAGAATCCTGTTCAAAGTTCAAATACGTTGTTTTTTTTCTTGCAATTACACACAGTTTAAGCATTTATAACATAAAAATGACAAATACTTGCCAGGATTGTTTACTACTTCTCATGAAAAAAGTTTAAACAAATTTACTTATAGGACGCTTCCTGACACAGTTATTGGCAAAAAAGACAAAAGAACTGTTGAGTTATAATATTAAAGGGGTTAAATGATTTCAAGACTGTGTTAAAGTACTTTTTCAACATTTTGAGCACACTGCAACAATACCGCGATAATAATGATAACCCTAATAATTTTGGTCACAATAACTGTGAAATGAAATTTTCATACCTAACCTTGAACCTTTGAAAAAAGGACAATAACTTTAGTCCTCAACAACACAGATCCTTGGATCATGGGGATGCACAAACCCCTCCACCACGATAAGGTGATTTACAAAGTTAAATCAATCACAGATATGTGCAATTTGCTATTAACTTCTGTATCTGTTGCGTAATGGAGTATATTAGTAAAGGCAGACTTTCTGAAAAAAAACTTTTCTGTCCCCAGGGGGGCATGACAGAGAATAATTAAGAACCACTGCCATATACCAATCTAATGTGATTCTGATCTTAACAGCAGAGAGAAAAAATATAATAAATTAGAGCAAAAGGTACTTTTGGCATCTGGTTCTATCAGATGTGCTGCTTTAACTTTTGTGCAACTTTAATGGAAAACATTCATACACAAAAAAATAATTGTTTTTTTTTCTGTGATAATAAAATAATTAAATAAAAATAATTAGTCAGTTTGGCTGCATTTATAATTATTAACTTTTGACATCTGATTCAATTCAAATTCAAGATCTCTCTTTCGGAATAACTTATTTAAGAGGAATTTTGAGACTTCGAACTTTGTTGAGAAAGCTTATCTAATTACGTTGTGACACTTTTGAAGCCGGCAGTTATCGTGCAGCATTTTCAGTGATTGCACAATGAATCTGCATGATGCTGTGAGCCTGATGAACACTGAGCATCTGAACCCAACAAACAGCCTGAAGCTCAAAGGGATTAAATTCTTGTTTGATGTATTTGTGCAGTTCAGCTGAGGACTCGGCTGAATGTGAGCAGCTGAGGGTCACTGCGATCAAAGAATGCTTTCCAGCTAATTGTTGCAGTAAAGCTAAATGGGCAACAGAGAAGTGAAGGTTAAAGGGTGACCCAAACACCATCATTTCTAACCAGCTAATGTCGGAGTGTTGTGCATCATAGAGAAGAATGTAATCAAAGTTTTGTGTTGATGAAGGACACATTCAGAGAAGACGTGGGATGAAAACAGAGAGCTTGTGTTTTAACTGTGTAACACATTAATGCTGAGTAAAATATTTCTCTCTATGATCTAAAATGATTGTGTTAAGACTTTGATGCTTCATGAAAGACCAGTGAATTATTTTACTGGCTTTCCTCTGTTGTAGGTGTGAGCCTTTCAAAATGTAATGTAATGTATCTTTACAGAAATTTTGAAAAGCTGACCTGGTCTCCTTGACGTGCCACCACAGAGCCAGCTTTGACTTGATGGAGTGTCACTCTGCCTTCCAGTAAACTGGGGTCCTGGTGCAAGAAAAAACATCATATAAAAATCATTTATAGTAGGTGTTCACTTCTACCAGTCCAAAAATCTTGAAACTCTTCTCATAGTTGTGTAAATAAGAACTAATGGTCATGAATTTAAAGTCATGCAGCTCCTCCTGATATTCACTTTAGCTGTGCTCAATCACTCTCTCTTTTCATGCCCCTTCTGCCAAAACTTAAATGACTCTAAAAGTTCAACAATATGCTTTATTGTCTTTTTAGTTGCACTGTTAAGTCTTGCTACAGTTACGGCTCAGTTAGACCATTTTGCTAAATTACTGTTTATCTCTGCAGGTACAATACGTCCACCTCCACAACAGCAGGTAGTAATTAGCAAACCATCAGCTTGTTAAAACTGACCCTCCTTTTGTCAAATCATGGTTGAATTCTTAACAGTTGAAACTTGGAGGAAACATAAAGATGTGTAATTTTTTTGACATAATTTACAAATCAATATCTGTCAGAAATGCAAGGTGCTCAAACTTGTGGTAAAACAATCTAATCATAAACTATCCATTTTATTGAGCAATAGAGATGGGAGTTGTAAAGATTTTATCAATACCAGTGCTATTAATTATCCTGCTAATCGATCCAATCTTTAATGATTTCAGTATTGATTCCTGCAGATTTTCCATGTGGGCAAAATTTCAGTGTCAACAATGTCAAACACGTCTCAGCATAGATAACTGCTTCTGCAAGCTGCTGGTGTTTCCACTCACTTAACCTCTACAGCCCCAAAGTATCTGATTCAGGAATGCCTGCACGCTTTCCAACAAAAAATGTAAGAAAAGTGAGCTGGCCATATTGTTATAAAACCTCTATAATTTCTTTTTGGTGTGCTGGTTTGGTGGAGTAGTTAGCAACCATGCATGTCCCATGTACGTACGAATCCCGCCTGTGGCCAGTTTGCAGAGTGTCTTCCCCACTCTCTCACCCCCTTTCACAAGCCTATCCACTAGGGGTGAGTATTGGCAAGAACCTCCCGATATGATACGTATCACGAAACATGGGGTTATGATACGATAATATCACGATACATCACGATATCACAGTATTGTGATATTGCGATATTCTACAAGAAAAAAAATAGATATTGTATATATGTAAACCACACAAATATTCAAAACTACAAGTTTTGCATTTTGCTGTTTTTGAAATATGTCAAATGCAGTGTTACATACATACACCTAACTTAAAAACATACAGTGCATCAAGTCACTTAAACTAATGTCGCAAAGAAATTATTCTTGTTTTCCCTTGCACAACGTATTGAAAGCATCCTAACCTGCAGAGCAGCTTAATTGAACACATTAGGAACAAAGTGCTCTGAGTTACTGACAGCACAACAGTCAGTAAAAAAATTTACATATTTCTCTTGCCACCGTCTGAATAGGCTGCTTGAAAAAACTGTACATAAGTATTTATAAGTTGTATTTTATTTCCAACTCTGATAAAATGAGTGTTTTTTTTTTTACAAAAAATCTATATTAAGTTTTGAAATATCAATATTTTATACATATACATATACATATATATATATATATATATATATATATATATATATATATATATATATATATATACATATATATATATATATATATATATATACATATATCTATATATCTATATATCTATATATATATATATTCCATTATTACTTAATTTATATCTTCTGTTGTACACTAACAACCCTAAAGTTCAGTAGAGGAAGTCTAACGCAGAAGTAAAAATAGACTCAGCCAATCACAAACCTTTCTGGGACACACTTTTATTGTGTTCGGTGTAGTTTGCATGCCTGGAATCATAAATAAAACACATGTTTTTCTCAGATGAGTTTGATAAAATATAGTGCTTAACCCAGGGCTCTGTTGGTTGATTCGTTTTCCATTGAGCTTCAGTTTATCAAACTGCTTGACCGTAAAGCTCTGATTAAAATAACACTGAAAACTGCAAAATAAATATGTGTTAAATAAGTAATCTTTAGATCCTGTGTTACCTAAAAGATGTATGCTGAAAGACATTTTAAAGTTAACTTAAACAACTGTCTTAATATCTGATGTTGTGCATTATTATACCAAATGTACTGTTTCAACACACGTCTGAACTTTCAGGAGCAGTGTTGTGCATGTTACTTTTACTGTAGAACAAGAATTCATCAAGCATATCACTTTAAAAGTGTCTGAGGATCAAGTGAGCAGCCTCTCACCTGCAGCTGGACTATCCCCAGCAGGTCCTTCTTGGCGGCCTGTAGGATGGTGCCGCTCTTGCTGAGGTGGATGGCCTCAGAGTGCCCTCCGCTGTCAGTGTAGTGAAACACTTCAGAGGGAGTGTGCTGCATCGTCACACTCTTCTTCAGATTGGACTGCAAAGACAGGCAGCAGAGACGGACTGATACGGAGGAGCAGCATTGGATTATGGGAGATGATGTCCAGTCCAGACGATTCAAAGGAAAAAGGGGGAGACGGTTCTTACTTTGTGGGCAATGACAGGACTGGGAGGAGCTTCTTCGATGGTGACTCGAGCTCGTTCACAAGCCATGTTCAGGTCGTTACCTGCAACTCAAGACAAGGAAAAGATGATATGAGTTTAAGCAGGGATGCTACTGTTGGGCTTTGGAAAGTACCAGAACAGAAAATACACAAAATTATTTTCAGTTTTTAAATCATACTACATCATACATTTCACAATCATAGATGTTTTATTTCTGCTATAAAAAAAACTGAAAGCATTGTCTTTGGATTATTTGCACCTTATGTAATATTGTTAACCCTTTCATGCATGAATTACCAAATCACAAAGGAACACCCTTTTCTTCTTTCTACTTTTAAACAAGTTAAAAATCAAATGTTATATTTTGAAGTGATTTTACACCTTCGTTGTGCATCAACATAGTAATTTAGTGAAACTCAATAAAGATCCACAAACACGTCTTTGACAAACATTTATTAAGAATAAACAAAAGAAAAAGCAAATCCGAAATATATACAGTATATTATTGCTGTTTAATCAAACTATTCGCTTGTGAATTACACCAGAATTTAAAATAAACAATACAATATACTGTATATAAATACAAAAATGATGTGAAATCTAAATACCAAAGACAAAATTTGCCCTTAGTTGGCCGTTTGGATTTTGGATGCAGTATCTCGATATGGTAAAAAAAGGAAGTGCAAAGATAATATTTAAACTTGAGACAAGGGTTTGGGATTTCACCAACTGGTAGTTGGACATGGTACAGCAAAGTAAAGAGTATAAAATGTATTACAAATATCTGTGTACTGTAGTGGGCGGCATGCATGAAAGGGTTAAAAGGTAAAATCAAGCCTCATCTGCCATCAGTCTGTTTATCGGTACACAGTGACAAAAACGTATTTGAATAATGTGTAAAAACATTAACTGGGTGATAATTAAAGCATACAGCCTCAGTCTAAACAACACCTGTGATAACAGGCAGTGAAATTATTATGGTAATAATATAAAATAGTTTCAGACTTCTTGATTGTTGAAACACTGAGACAAAACTTAACCTGATTTCTGAAATGCTTACACGCTCTCCAACAAAACTTTAAGAAAAAGTTAACTGTTTTTCAAAATCATCGCCTGACTATACTGTTATAAAACCTCTCTAATTTTGCTCTGCATCACTTTATAACAACAGTTCTTTTGCAGGGATGATGTAAAAAATATTTTGTCATTAATTTTTTGAGTTTTACAGCCACTCCAGCATCATTTCCAAGAGATAATCTTCGTAAAGCGATACACTCTTTTCCTTAAGAGAATGTCATTTTTGAGAAGAAGGCTGAAAAAAGGGGCTGGACAGCTTAACCCTTTAACTCTCAATTCAGCTGTGTGGCAGAGGTCAAGAAATTCAAAAATATCTAATGTGTAAAAAAGGTAACACGCTATTGTTTCTGTCATTTTTACAGGATACAGAAAAAACTGCAAACAAACCAAAAGAACTGATATTTTCTTTGTGTAGGATTAAAAAGTTCAAAATCTCAAAGCTGTTATTTTTAAATCCATCCTTATTATTTTAAATACTTAACCACTTACTGATATGGTTATTTAAATTAATAAAATCTGTAATTCTTCAAAAACATTTGAGTGTTTGTCAAACTAGTATCATCTATTTTAACTTATTTTGATAGCTATATTCACAAACATTTCTGCCTCTTCTAATATGTTCGCTTGTATTTGTGCTTTTTATGTTATCACATTAACTTCTTAAACCTTAAAGCGATATTCCGGGATGGAACAAGTTGGGTCCTGTCACAAGGTTTAGGGCAGAAATTACCCCTACAGCAGTGTTTCTGTGCAGCAGAAGACCAGGGCGTCCGCACCAAACCCCCCCTCCCTGCTCCGGGCCTGCTCGTTTGCCGATTTCCTCTGCACTCAGATGGGGCCATATTTTACTTGACCAAAAACACAAATAAACGGACTCCCACCAAAAAAATCTGATATCGGTCTGCATTCACGCTTTATTTAGAGACTTTTCAGTGCGATACTTTCACACAAAAACACCGCTAAATAAGGCTCTAGTTCTCATCGGGTCGTAAAACGGCGCTACCTCCGCTGCAGAGCCATAGCTCCGCGCGCGGACTGATACACTAAGCGGCGAGCGCCTCGTAGCCAGCTGTGGCTCTGCCGCGGAGGTAGCGCCGTTTTACGACCCGATGCGAACTAGAGCCTTACTTAGCTGTGTTTTTGTGTGAAAGTAACACACTGAAAATTCTCTAAATAAAGCTTGAATGCAGACCGATATCAGATTTTTCGGTGGGAGTCCGTTTATTTGTGTTTTTGGTGAAGTAAAATATGGCCCCGTCGGAGTGCAGAGGAAATCGGCAAACGAGCAGGCCCGGAGCAGGGAGAAGCCCTGGGCTTCTGCTGCACAGAAACACTGCTGTAGGGGTAATTTCTGCCCTAAACCTTGTGATAGGACCCAACTTGTTCCATCCTGGAATATCGCTTTAAGCCCTCCACCGAGAAAATGTGTTTTTTGGTTTGTTTGTATTTTTCTCATTCCCCTGAATTATGAATAGAATCAAATAATGATTTGATTTGTTCTGTCCTTTAAAACATTAAATATTAGAAATTATTGATGACCTCTGCTAAACAGTTGAGCTGATAGTTAAAGGGTTAAATACAAGCTAGAGAGATGTACTCGATCTTTGAAAACAAATTGACATTAAATGAGTGAAGTGTCAAATTCATTGTAAGTCAGAACCTCTGTTCAAAAGTAGGAAACTTGAGCTTAAGCAGTTCTGGTGCAAGCCTGAGCTGACTCTTCCAGGTTTTTAAACAATAAAAAAAGCCTCATGGCTCTTCTCCAAGGAACTCCTGCCAAAGAGCTTACAATAACACAGAAACATTCCTCTGAAGTGCAAAAGGATAAACCTGCAGTTGTTCAGATCTAAAATATAAGTTTATATAGCCCATGTTAAAGTTAATGAAATGTGGATTAGAAAAGAAAAAGTTAAATAGTCCAAGTAGGTTTATTATGGCTATTAGGGCTGGGATGATACGTTTTTCTTACAATTTGATTTTTTACGATTTTTTAGGTGCCGATTCGATTTAAATTGTGATTCTACGATATTTTTGCAATTTTTAGTCAGCTTTCCTAACACCAGAGAAAAAAGATGAACAAAGATGATGCCTACAGACTACATCAGGAAAAATACACATCACCTGTGAGTCCACTTTTAGGAATTAATTTCATCCATACCCCCTCTTCAAAAGCCTGGATTGCATTTAAAAGTGTCTTATTAACACAGACTAAAATCAAGCATTTAAATTTGGAAAACAACCGATTTAAAAATCCCGATACATCGATTTTTCCCCCAACCCCTAATGTCTATGTAGATAATATGCTTAGAATTTCTTTTTTAACAGACAAGAAGGTGTTGAGTTCATAACTTTTCAAGTTTCCTCTTCCGTCTTAGTTAGAAGTGTCGCCTGATGTTAGCGCCGACGTGTATGTGAGAGCAGCTGATCTTCACGGACACGTCATGCATCTGACGAAGACGGAAGAGCTCCATCAAAAAATGTAAAGGTAAGAAGGAAAAACTATCTAATCAGTTAAAAAAGAAAGTATAAGCATGATTAGTTGATGTAGTTCTGTTCATCCTGCTTACAGTTTCATTTACCTTATAGGAAGCACTGTGGCACATCCATGTGATTTGATTCTGAATCAGTTTGAAAAATATACATCTTGTCTTTCTTGTGCATTCAATTGACTCAGTGTTCTGATTTTATTTATGTAATACACAATGTCTATATTTCGTTGGAATTGGAGTTAATATGATGATGAACTTCTTAAGCGGTTATCTTTTAATACTTCTATCATGCTTATAATATTATCCTGAATCTGTGTATGTGTGCATGTCCTTGCTTCCAGATCAGTAGCTGTGATGAGCCTGATGAATGAAAACAGACAAAAGCCATTTGGAGATCGCTCGTGTCCCGGCTGTGACCTACCTGCACAGTCAGTTGGTACGGATGTGGCTCGCAGCTTCCTGTGGCTGTTTGAAGGGCTGTCCTTTCCACCATCTGTTTGTGGCAAAGAGAGGTCTCAGCACTGGATCAGTCTCAAGAGAACATAGAGTCACATTCACAGAGATATGTTTGTGTGTGACCTGTCTCAGTAGGGCTGTCCGTGTTCCCACAGGTAACTCGTCCTGAAAGTGCAGACGGCGGGGAGTTTTGCCAGAATTTGCCTCCGCCATCATGCTGTTTATGTTGGTCAAGGGCACCGCCTGGCTCTCCTGTCAGTCAGGCAATGAAATCAATCAAAATGTTATCAGCAACAACTGCAGTGAAATAAAGAGTAAACCTGAAGATGTACAGCTTTACTGATCTTTCACAGATTTTACACATTAAATACTTAGTGCTTCCAATAGCTAGTTTAAAATAAGTATAGCTGCAGCTATCGATTCTTTTGTAATCGATTACTCTATCAAATTTTTTTGTCGATTAATCGAGTAATCGGATAACGGTTATATTGTGCTCACTGCTATTTTTTTTTTTACATTGAATCACTACAACATTATTATTAGTAACACACAAAACAGAATAGCCAGGTCACTTAAATTAACTACTTATTTTTCTTATTTTGAACATTCTGAGCATAAATGGGATCTCAAAATCAAAATCTTTACTTTTATTTTTACTCTGGGCCATATCTTGCTTTTTTCAGTATTTTGTTTTTAAGTTTGGTTATTTTTATTTTATTTGTATTCATGCTTATTTCTTCTTGCAAAATTTTTGCCTTTACTACTGTACCATACTGATGATCTTATTTTACTTACTTTATTTCTAGGACCAAATAATATCATACTTACATACTAAGATAATTTAACTAGCTAATGTACATTTCTATAACATATGAAAGCATTCCCTACACCTGCTTCCTCTACTCACTGTCAGTGTTTCCTCTTCTACTCTCTGCAATCAAATTAAATGTAAAGTTATTGGATGTGAAAAGTATGTGAACAAAATACACATGATTCTGGGCAAGTAGCCTCTGCATTGATTTACGTTCTGAACCAGCCTTTACATGGAGCCATAATCAAAGTAGGTTATTTACTAGCCCATATCTCAGTTATTGATCACAGCTGCTTCTGTTGATGTATCATGAGTGTCATCCTGTTGCACAAAGCGGATGTTTACTGTTGACGTGCTGCAGCAGTGACGACGTGCTATCATGCTAAGCTACGTGCTAAGCTAACTCCATTCGACATCAGACACACTGCACTGTGTTTTCTTTTCGTCCCTTCTTGTAGTGACCACACACTTGGGACACTCTGTCATTTCTTCTGTGGACTCTCTCCTTTCTGTCCCTCTCTTTTTCTTCCTTCATGATTTTACAAGTCGCACAGCAGCGGAGGTAGCAGGTGGCTGTGTCACAGAAATGACCGTCCGTGTCAAACACCGTGCACTGTAAAGTAGTCCAGATATATATTTTATATGTATAATTATATATTAAACGAGGCTTCAGGCACACAGTTTGCCTCAAGATATTTTGTAATCAAATAATCGAAATTATTCGAGGAATCGTTTCAGCTCTAAAATACAGCAACTTTAATAATACTCTGGGGGCTTGATTAACTGATGCACTGCTGTAGAAGATCAGATGCAGCTCTTTTTCCCTCCCCTTTGGAAATGTTTGGATCTGAGGAGGCAGGTAAGCTACAGGAGGCTTTGACAATAAGCTTTTAGGCCGGTAGTCAGGTCCAACCCTCAGGATGTTTTTTGCTACCTTTTTCTCAATATTGTTTTCAGTTATCCCAAACTTTGTGCCATCCTGACAAAAACCTGTCAATCAAAGTGTTACATTGGAATTGAAAGTGATATGTGATATCTTTCATAGCTACCTCATGGAAAACACATATATTTGCCTGGCAGTATGTGTGTGTGACAAATGACTGAAAGGTTTAAAGTACTGGAAAACTAACCATGAAAATCATCTTTGGATTTTTGGCTTACAGACATGATGGTAAAATTTCAAGAGTGGGGCACATAATGTCTTTTTTTAAACAAGCAACTTATAACCCTTTTTTCACTTAGATCCCTTCAGCTCACTCAATGCAGCCCACCAATCATGTCCAAAAAAATAAAAAGAAAAACAATATAGAAATCTGAAGAAAACACACCTGCTGAATATTATTCATCATGAGTAACCAGAACTACATAATGCAAAAATTAAATAGGTGATAAAATATATAAAAGAAATTATTTTGCTATGATTGCAGATCTAAATATCTTCGATGAGACCTTAAAACATAATATAAAGTGTCAGTAAAAACTACATTTTCAAACAGTGGTAAAGGTTACATATTTGTGCTTGAAAACTGGTAAACATTTATGCTTTTAAGGCAGTAAAAAGAATCTTAAATTGGCTTTTCAGCAATTTTGTATCATGATTATTAAATTGTGATTTTTTTATGGTGTTTGAGTTCAAATGTTCAAAAGATTGGCTTATTCCTTTTTCAAGCTTAATATTTGCTTTTTGGTTTAATTTATGCATTTTTCAGGCACTAAAAAAACGTATGCAGTCCTCTTGGTGATCAGAGTTGCCCACCCCTGACTTAGATCATTCTAACTAAGTATTTTATTGTCTACTGAATACTCCTCCATTTTGAAATTCTCAAAGAACTGGAAAATAAAACTTATTACACATATACGCTCTTAAAAATCAATTATTAGATGGGAGAAATAAAGTACTTCAAGGATAAGGGATAAGGAATAGGAGGATATATGTTCCTTCCAGTGTAGATGTACAAAATCTCATGCATGGAAGGAATTTTGCTGGAAAAATGTTATTTGTTTCTTTATTACTCCACACATGAAAGCAAAATATGACAAGGGTAGCTCTCATTGTTGGACGAGATGTGGTAGCCAAAATGCAAATCATTATCATATTTTTTGGGAATGCCCAATAATACAGAAATACTGGAGGGAAATACATACAGCAATCGAAGATATACTTAAGGTCAAAATACCTTTAGATTTTACAACTATGTACTTTAAAGGAGACATATCATGCTGATGCATGATTTAATACTTACATATAATATAATAAATTTGAAAACAAGACCTTACACCCCCTTAATTTTCAAAAAATGAGATATTGTATTTTTCTGATATCCTAGAACGAGATTGGATGCCTCTGAAAATAGGTCATTGCGAAATGTCCGCGAGATTTAAATCGTCGTGACGACACGAGGTACATTTCTTTTTATTGGAGTAATCTGATAAAACACTTCCTCCTCTGTGATGTCTGTTAGCCACAAAACCGTCACCGAGGAACACATTCAGCAGCAGGGGTATATAGCTCCCTAGCTCACATTCACTCATTACCAGCTCTGGCCTGTAGGGGAACTCAATACGAGGTCGCTGCTTTGAGCCTGCCGGAAAATACAGTAGAAGAAGAAGGACAGGCTGGCTCAACCCCCGATAGAACTGACCAATCAGAGCACAAAGGGCTGTGACGTTGCGAGGTAACTTTAGGTCAGCCTTGAGACCGAGTGTTTCAACGAGAGCTTCATAATAGCCTAAAATGAGGATTTTGAGAATGCTATTGTGGGGCAATGAAGGAACTAAATGACTTGTACTGAGGGCAGAAATGCTTTACAGGCATCCTAGTCTGGCATAGTGAAAAGGAGAAACAAGCATGACATGTCTCCTTTAATTATATCTCCCCTGACATAAAAGGTAGTGATAATTAATGGCTGTTTTGTTTACAACAGGTAAGAAGGCTCTTACTAAAAGATAGATGACACCTGTTGAATCTTCAATTAATAACTGGATCGATGTGACAGCAGAAATTTATAAGATGGAAAAGATAACTTTTTTTATTAATTTAAAACAAATTCACATCACATTGGACAAAGTGGGTACAATATGTTAAGCCTTTGAGACCTGATATTATGAATTTTGCATTGAGGGAGCATTGGATTTAGCAATTTATGATCATGTTCCGTCTCTCCTTTTTTCTTTAATCCATGATTATTGTCTTTTGAAAATTGCGAGATGGATTCTGCCACTTTTTGTCTGTTTGGTTCATATCTTTATTTTATTTTACTCTATTGTTATTTTCATTATTCTACTCTGTATCACCATCTCAAAATGTCCTGAAGAACGTATGTTACAAAAATCTTGAACTTGTATTAATGTACACGAAGAACTGTTGGAAAGCCTGATTATGCACATTTTTGTGATAATGTACCTTTCTGTTTTCCTTACTTGTAAATGTAAGGTCTTTACAAATGGACAATAAAAAAACGAAAATTTAAAAAAACAACAACAATTATTACTTGCTTTCATAAAGCCATATGCAGTCCAAGGTTAAAGGTAGCTGCCCTTCTGTGCTGTTTGGAGAGGTTACGACCATTTTATTCATTTTCAAAAAGCTTTATAACGGAGTGCATTATGATTCTGTGCTTAATGTTGTGTGAAATTAGCTTGCATGTGTATGTGCCTCTCTGCGGCTGCTTATGTACAAATGCATAAGCAGCCTCCCTGCATGACTCTGTGTGTGTGTGAATAAACACAAACGCGTGAGCACTAATTGATTTCCCTCCTACCGGATTGAAGAGCTCAGTTGTGAGGCCCAGATAGTTATGTAACGCCAAGAAGGTGACTCTTTGGAGACGCACCATGATTATCTGCAACACACAAACCAAAACAGTGAGGGAAACAGAGCAGAACATATTACACAGCAGATGTGGCTACACCCAAAATTAGACAGCAATGATTAGATTTCATAATGATGCGTTCCAGAAAACAAACACTAAATTGTGGAGATGCATGGTTAAGACAATCTGTTACCTGAATGACGCGAACAAGTGTTTCTGGATATTTTTTAAAAACAGACTCAAAGGCTGATGCAGGTAAACGTAAAATAGTGGAGCGAGTAGCAGCGCGGGCAGACACAGTCTTATATGGAGCTGGATAACCCTGAGAGGACAGAAGAAACAGAAACAGATTTATCAAAATCTTTGTTAATCAAAATCAATAAACAGAAAATAAAATGTAAGACTCTGTAAGACTTTTATTAAGCCCACACTTTAAAGTAAAATAAAGGAATTTTGAGTAAACATGTGCAAACAAACAAACACTATATCGCCAAAAGTATTCGCTCACCCATCCAAATAATCAGAATCAGGTGTTCAAGTCACTTCCATGGCCACAGGTGTATAAAATCAAACATCTAGGCATGCAGACTGCTTTTACAAACATTTGTGAAAGAATGGGTCGCTCTCAGGAGCTCAGTATAAACAGCTGGTTAAAATATATTGCTGAATAAATCCTAAAAACAGACTCACATGTGATGTGTATTGTTCCTGATTAAGGCCACATCCACACGAAGACAAACCGAAGTCTAAACGCATACGTTTTTTGCCGAATCTGCGTATCATCCATACGAAGACGGCGTTTTGTGGGTCTGTAAATGACCATTTTTGAAACCAGGCTCCAGAGTGGAAAGATTTTGAAATGCCGTATACGCAGCTCCGTGATTACTGGCTTTCTGCACCATTTCAGATACGCTTACGTCATAGTTTCATATCTTCATTGACATGCATGCGCCACACGTGGCATCGACGGCGTATGCATATGTGCTGATGAAGCTAGAGACCCTACTATTCCTGTTGCAGCAAAATCTCGTTCTTCTCAATCACCACCAAGTTGAACAAACAATTATCAAGGACACATTACGGCACTTTATGATTACTTTATCATAATCTCTGTTTACAACTTTTGCCACAAGTGCGCATGCCCACTGTTTTTTCGTCTGTTTCCGCTTGTTTCCGTCATATCATTACAGCAGCCCTAGAGGTCTGACATGCGCTTTCATGCCTATCGAGTGCATTCATGTAGACGCACACATTTTCTGAGACGCCTTCATCTTTATGACGATCGTTTTTGAAACTGTTAAGCGTTTTGTCTTCGTGTGGATGGGGCCTTAGTCTGTAGGTATCATCATTGTTCATCTTTTCACTGGTGTTAAAAAAGCTCACTAAAGACTGCAAAAATCGTCAATATCGTAGAATCTCAATTCAAATCGAATCTTCACTTTAAAAAAATGTAAAAAATCGAATCAGGAGAAAAGTGAATCGTCCCAGCCCTACAAGACGTCAGCAGGAAGTGAGTTTAGCATAGATGCTAACAGCCTCAGTGGCAGTCTTATCAGATTTTGACTGCATTTCTTCATTAAATGAAAACAGTAACAAAAACTTCTCTGTAGTAAGGATATTTTCACTCCACTTCTGACATGTTTTGAAGAGAGTTTGTTTAACGAAGTGGCTCACACTCTGTAATTCAGTAGCACTAGCCTACTTCATTAGCTGACTGACCTGTAATAAACGTTGACTAAGAGAACGACCATCCAGTCACCTGTTGGATTTGTTCTGAAATATTCTTCCCTCCCAAAAGTCTTTCTGTGGGCTCTTTCCTGTATGCTTTGTCCTTCAGCAGAATGAACTAGGGGTAAATTGGATGACTCCCTGATGGCACTGCAGGATGGATAAGTATCTGCTTATATTGCTCAACATTTGAATCACCATAAATCCTGACAAAGTACCCAGTGAGTTTGCAGAAATGCAGCTCCATATTTGCAAGGACCCTTCACCAAACTTTATTGTTGACTGCAGACACTCGTTATTGTACTACCCTCCAGCCCAAAGGTAAACAAAGTGCCTTCTGCCAAAACCAAATATCTCAAATTCTGACTCATCAGTCCAGACTCCAGTTGGTTTTCTGCACCAATGTTCCCATGCCTTTGTGCAAAGTGTAATTGCTTGGCCTTGTTTCCACATCAGAGGTATGTCTTTTTGGCAACAGTTCTTCCATGGCAGTGGATGGATGCCAGTTTTGCACTGACAACACAGTTGGAAATTCTTCATTTTCGAAGAGCATGCTGTGTCTTTCATATGCTGCTGAGTTTCTCTGACTGACCACTGCCTCTCCATTTATTCTGCACATCTTGTCAACTCTGCCTGGACTAAAATGTTTCCCTTTCTGATGTAATTTAACCTCCTAATGTCTTGTTGCTGTGCACAGTCATGCCACAGTGTGTGACCTGTGTCATGAAACACAAACATTTGGTTTTGGTGTTTCTGTTTCATGTAAAGGGGAACTATTGTGCTTTTCCTCTGTTTGTTTGACCTAGAAATGTTGTTGCAATGTTGGATACTCGTGTTAAAATGATCCTTCAAATCCTTCATGGAAAACATCAAGTCAATGCAAACTTTACTCACTGACTTACTGATTCTCCTCACCCACTGACCCCTTTTCTTCTCCCTTTTATTTTATATATGTTACAAAAATTTTAATTTTAATTTTGTCCATACATTTTATTTAGATATGAATGCTAGATTTTTCTTTAAGCTATCTTATTTCAGCCACCACTATCCTGCACATTACATATTTGTTACGTTTTGAGTTTATTTAGATTAATTTAGTTTAAAAAAACTGCTATAATGTTTCATTTTGAAAGAATTCTTACTTGCAGCATTTGTCAAACATGTCTTAAAGGGTCTATGGTGCCTGTAAATAAAATTGCCAATAAAGCAGCAACTTGCTCTGCCCCTGAGGGCAGACAACTGGGTATGGAAACCAGCCGATACAAAAGCAGTCAACAGTAGCACCAAAAGCCTCGTAATTGACCCACTTTTAGGAAGAAACAACAAAAAAGAACTGTACTGGCTTGATTAGATCCTAAAGTATGATTGTTTGCGGCCTTTTCTAAATAAAACCCCTGTTTACTGAATTCATGATGCAATAAATGGGAGATGTATTCTTCTGCCAGCAATGCTATTCTCATCAGCTGTTTAGGTCAGGGTCTGCACAAGAAACAACAAACACTAACTTTTAAAAAACTTAAAGCTAAGGTTGGTAATTTTGGAAAACTAGCATGAATTTGAATGTAGCATCCCCTCAGGGCTCCGCCTAGCCCCTCCCACCTCTCCTCCAAAAGCAGCGCCCCCAGCTCACGTGCACGAGCACTGCTAATTCACAACCAGAAGACTGATTCAACTCCAAACCCTCAGCACAACGTGTTTGTTTTACACTACACCAAGTCATGTCTCAGTCAGCAGTAAGAAAACACCAAAACATTATCATAGCAAAGTTAAAAAACAAACATGTAAAGTTAGTTAGTGCTCACAGCCCGATGTTGATCGGGGTATAGGTAGTTCCTCTGCCATTAGCATAGCTGTCAAGTCTCTCATTTTGACCATGAAACTACCGTATTTTACGTATTTTCTCCTCTTTCCTGACGTCCTCCTGTATTAGTATTCTCCTGTAAATCTCCCGTGTGATGATATAATAATAAAAACATTCCTCTGCCTCTCCAAACTGAACTCGGTCTCTAGCCTGAATGGGGCGGTAATGCTCCAAAATGATGGATGCCAACCGCCATAAAACCAAAGAAGAAGAAAAAGCCTGGTGAGAACGTCCACCTGCAGTAGCCTGGGTGGCAGCTGTTGTGAGATTAGAGCAGCAGAACAAACCAAGAAAAACAAAGAGTTTATTTTAGATTTCTTGTACACCTGTATTAAAATGTGAGGGATACTGGAGCTTGGTTGGGGTTGGGGGACGGCTCGTAGCGAGCTTCTCTTATTTTCAAAGACAAAACTTGACAGGTAAGCATTCTCCAGTGTAGCTGGATCCCTCTCAGCTCAGCTACACTGAATCAGAGTCTGTGCACGCCAGTAAAATGTACGTGCAGGAGGCGGGCAGAACGTAAATGTGGGCTACATAGACGTGATTGGTTGGCGTTTATTCCTGCTGTAGATAGCGGATATTTTTGGCTCTACTTTAAGGACACATTCTGAATTGATTGCCATCCGGTCATGAAGATCATTTTAACCAGTATTACAAAAAGTGTATCTAAATCAGATTACCAACTCTAGCTTGAACAAACATGAGCAATTTTGACTTAACAACATACCATAAGCTGTGGGAACGAGAGGATATCTTTATGAACCAGAATAAGATTTTGCAGATGGGTAGAAAGAGGGATGGAAAACTGTTGTGGAAACCGATGGTGGTGCAGATAACTGTGATGCCCATGAACCTAGAGACCGACCACTGTCACAAATGGGACTTAGAATCAATGCTCCTGAATCTTTCTTATCAAGATGGGTAAAATGGTCACTGCAAACACCTCAGAGAAGGAAACCCTGATGTCCATATTCAAAACAACAAGCCAAAGTTTGCAAAGGCCCACGTCATGCAAAAGAAATCTGCACTGTGACCATTTGTTTTGCTTGTTTTCACATACGGGATAAACTTTTACACAGAACAGCACAAGTGACAGCAAAAAAAGCCAAGTGTGGAAAATAAAATAATTAATCCTGTTCATTAGATGAACTCAAAGTTGAAGCTCTTATTAAAAAGATTTCACTGGAATGAACAAAACATGGCTTGTGGCTAAACAAATCAGCAAAATTAATTGGTACACAGAAACATCAAGATAATGGGGGAATGAACTGAGCTGAACAGAAAACAGAATGACTTCACGATAAGAGAAACATGAATTAAAATGTGAACAAGTGGGTGAAAAGAAGTGATTTGTTAGGGAAACAGATCAGAAGTCAGACAAGGACAGCAGAGGAGAAGTGAGTCTGACATGCAGACAGATGGAATAAGGAGCTCACAGTGATGATGTCCAGAATACTGAGCAGGCTGTGGACACTGTCTCCTGGGTGCACATCCTTCACTACTGGCTCTGTACCATCCTAATGAAAAAAAAAAAAAAACACCTTAAATTACAGTCCAAAGGTTTCTTCATCCAAACAAAGACTGATCGATAAAGACAACAAAGCATCAGGGGTGGAAAGTAACTGATTACATTTACTCACATACTCTCAAAATTTTAAATACGGCTGGCAGATATGGTTTAAAAAAGAAATCCCCTTTTTTTCCCCACAACATTCGATTTAATGATTTTTAGCCATTTTTTCCTCCTCAAAAAAAAAACCTTCTTGACACATAAATGACATAAATCAAGTTTTTCCTGTATGTTGTCAAAATATTTCCCCACATCGAACAGAATTTCCATGTTAAAGTAAAAGTGTGTGTCCTAAATGTTGATTAAAGGTGCTATGAGGAGAATGTATTTCCGGCGACATAAAGACTCTGCTACCCATGAGCACGCACGGCGACTGTCATGAAGACGTGACCAAAGCCAAAGCGTGTGTTTGTTGTGATGCTAATAAATGCAGCTCGGACCTTCCTCAGAACTCTGCATTGCTTTACAACTTCTTTTTTCAACAACTTGTAGGATGCAAAGCGACGAGGTAATGTATCTCTTTCTAGTTACGTAGTTGTAGTTTTTGATGTTTGACAACAAGTATTGTAGTTTTGTAGCCGGCTATATATGGCTACTTACAGCCCGGTGCTCTAAGACGTGTCTGAATAATACAAATTTGCTCTAGTTTTAATTGTCTTGTTCCTGAAGTTGAGTATCCAGGCCAGTCCAGCCCTGTCCGACCCGACCACGAAGCTAAGGAATAGCATTTAGATAACATATTTTGAAGCAATAAAACTCATCTTAAAGTGTGTATTTTGATCAGGCATATATCTAAAAGTGGGACTTTTTTGTAATTACTTGGAAACTCTTCATAGCATTCTTAAGTAGTTCAAACATAGACAGGTTTATCAAAAACACTAAAAGGAGCTATTTTCACAAACTTTAAGCATGAAACTCTCTGTTCAACATTAAATCTCATTGAAAAAACAAATACAAGCCTATAAAAGTGCTTGTGCAAAACCTGACAGAGGCCTACCGTTTCGAAACTGGACAATTTTCAAAGACTCCAACAGATTTAAAATTGGACAAAGGCAAGAAAAAAAAAATCTCGATTTGCGATTTTTAAAATCTTCTTCAGAAAAAAATTTGAATTAATCTATTTAATCGATAAATTTCCCAGCGCTAATTTTAAAGCATTTGAGCACTGTGTGAAAAACAAAAATGTAAGGATTAAGTTATGAACACTTTCCAAAAATTGTTGTCATGATACTGAACATTCAACTCTGATACTGATTTAAAATTATTCTGGTTTAACTCCACAGATTAAAGATTTAAAGAGGACCCAGTTTTGAATTAGCAGGTGCTTCCTGGTTTATTTGCCTTTTGTTTTGTTGTATGTATTTGTTTTGTCTTCTCTTGTTTCACTCTGTTCCTTTACAAATAAACACTGAATACATGAATCAGAACTAGGACAATAGTGGTTGGTCATACTTTTGATTCAGTTTATGAACAGCCTTATATTAAAAAGGTGTGGAAATATACACAAAATGCCAATGTTTTGTTTTTTTTTTTTGCAAAGAATTAACAATTGGCTTTTAAACCAAAAACAAAAAATGTGATTTGATTCCATTGAAACTGAAATGGTAATAAAACAAACCAACATTGGGCAACATAAAGTATTTTTTTCCAAACTTCTTTACACTGTCACGATTTTTTTTGTAAATGGCAACAATGAAGTGTCAAACATGCTCTAAACTCTTAAAAACACATTTCAAAATTAAACAAACAATATCTGTTTCTTTATCACATGCATTTAAATAATGCACAGAAGCGTTAATGTCTTTTAGTACACATTTGGCCGAGAAAATTACCCTTTTTACCATCAATCTTTACTCATAGGTATTTGTATTTTTATTTTTTTATTCATTTTGATTAACTGTCTGTTCTTTAATGTTTAGAATAAGATTAATAATAAGTAGTTTTAGGATTAATTTTGCTACTAACATCAACTAAATCCACATCAACAACATTTTTTACATTGTATTCTATCAAAAATTATATTTGTGTATCTCTAACTTTGTCATTTGTAGCCCTGACCTACACATAAGTTCTAATTGCACCTTCCTTTTGAACAAATCTGATCTGGCATACTTAAGTAGCCAAAGTAAATGATCTTTCATACGATCTGTGTGTATTGACAGAAGTCAGCGACAGACAGAAACAATAAAGAGGAGGAAGTGGAAAGCCATTTATTCCACATTAAACTTCTTTTGCAATGTTCTAATACTGCCCCCTACTGTTTGAAGTAAACTCTCCTGCTGCTCTTCATCTCTGTTTTTTATCTTGTCAACAACTTGTCTCTGTCTTGGCATATCAAACTGAAAATAAAACATCCATATTAGCTTTTGAAACATGTCTACATACATTTTCCTGGATACAGAGCTCCAGTCGTCCATCCTGGACCACAAAAATACTGTCATCGTCGTCTCCTGGTCTGAAAAGCACTTCGCCCTCCTGCAGCTCGATGAACACCATGTGCCGACACAACTCAAGGAAGAGGGGCTTCTCAAAATGACCCAAGACTCTACAACAACAAGAAGCACACAAGAAAGGCACAAAAAGGTGAAAAAATGAGCATATAAGTACTGTCGAAAATGAGGGAAAGGATTTTTAGAGGGCAAAATTAGAGGAAATGAAGTCAAATAACAAGTAAACTGTCAAACTGAGACTTACACAGACCTCAGGTTTACAGTCAAAATATAAGGAATACAGTGAAAATCTAAATGAATCCAAAATACAATCAGAGGTTTTTTTTATTGTCAAGTATGCGACACATAAAAGGAATTTGACCCTGGCAGTTGTTTTCAAAATAAAATAAAGGTAAATGTAAAAATAGAGGATAAGATTAAATAAGACTGAAATTAAATATAAATGAACAAAGCTCTTAACATATGTGGATTATGTAAAAACAAATGCAGTTTACATAAAAATACAGTACTACAACACAGTAAATAAAGACAAAATATTGAGAAAAAGTTGAAATATCAAGAAAAGTTGTTGAAATCGTTTACAAATTGGGACAAAATTTGAAATGAAAGTGTTATAGTTAGAATGACTAGAGAAAGACAAATGTCAAAGGTACTCTGAAACAGCTACTATAGTCAAAATATCAGTAAAAATCAAGTTGAAACAGTTTAAGACAAACCTGAAATAAAAGAAAAAGGTTGGATGTTAATTTAAAATTAAAATTGAAAAAAAATCACTTAATTTTTTTCCTCATCTCCAAATTGAACATCATCATTGATGATTTTTGTTCTATTTGATAAAAAGTGTGTTAAAAAATCTTTTTCCTCTCATCAATCTTTCCCACTGCCTGCAATCACACTCTTGTAACACTAAAATTACCAATATTTCCCTAAAAACAGAGTTTCTGTTTCTATTCAGTTCCTTTTCATCATTTGTTTGAATAGAAATTAAAATGTCCACACAATATACCATAATAGGCAGTAAATGCTTTTGAAAATATTTTTAAAAGATGCTGAAACTGGCTCAGATTTTCTGTTTAGCTCATCAAATTATATTTTTTAATCGTATTTGAATTAAAAAAAAATAAACTTTTAAACTAAAAATCTTCACGAATATTTCTAATGAGAGCTACATACACATGTACATATTTATAT